>OZ038439.1:10436094-11036094 GCA_964036275.1 Litoditis marina
TCGCTGGTTCGATTTCGATCGCAGGCCTTTTAACACCACTCTTCTATTTTTTGAAATAATCTTCATTCAAGTTTTTAATCAAGAATCACAGTTCTAAGAAATAGAAAAAAGAATATCCATCTATTGTTAGTGTAACAGCTGCGTGTGATGGATGGAAAGGAATGTGCTCTGGGTTGATTGAGTGGAAGACAACTGTTCTGCATGGAAAATCAGAGCACAGAACAATTTCTTATGGGTTACTGTAGTTTACGAACTAGAATGGGTCACGACTATGGTTGAGATATCAAATTAGCTTCTCTTATTGGGTACGGCAGTTTTCTGCATAGGTTTGGTGAATACTATGGTTGATATGTGCAGTTGGCTGGTATATATCATGGTTCATGATTTTGTACTCTAAATTTGTATACCTCTAATTTCGTACAGTGAGATTCACTTTGGATTTACAACTGTTCTGTATGGATGTAGAGATCACAGAACAGTTTCTTACTGGGTACAGTATACTAGCAGTCAATGGGACAGTCACGCAAAGTTGGCTTTCTGATAAGGCATCGTGCACTTTTTGGTTGCACGTTTCTGAGTTTTGCTGTGTTTAAAATGTTTCACGTGACTGTGCAATAGACTAACAGTATAGTTTCGTGTATGAGTCCAGGTTGAGACTATGGAAGTTGAGAGCACAGCACAGTTCATTATTGGGTACGGTAGCGTTTGGTGTAGAACGGGTTACGACTATGGTTGAGATAGAAGTGCAGATCGCTGTCCTTTATTTTTGGTTTGGAAGTTCTGTCACTTGCGGTTTGGTGATTTGCTATTGAGATGGGAAAAGAAGAGATTCTCTCTCCCCCCTCTCTCTCTCTTTTCCGTCTCTCATCCATCTCCACCTCCATCTTTCCTCTTCTCTGACCGTCTGCGCTCTCTCCAGCCTCAGCACTGCCACCACCGTCTCTAGTTGACAGATGTTGAATACTAGGTGCCATTGGAGCAAAACATCAAAAAAGGAGGGTTTCAAGGAGAAAAACAATTCGATGATCTTTGGCACAGACAAATTTGATTGTTGTCGCAATTAGGCAAAAGTGGGGTAATTCGTTTTTTGAATTCCAATTCAAAAAAGGCATACTGTAGCTGTTTTCAAGGAACATTTGAATAAACAGTAGAGCAGTTTACTAGAGTTGCAAATATTTCATGTTAGAGAACAGCTAGAGAGCACGTGCAACTGGATACGCAGAGATTCTTGATGGTAACTTTTATTGTATAAGTTTTTTGAGTGCAATTTGGGCACACGAAAACTTTTGACTACAGTAACCTACTAACATCTGTCCAGATGTTGTTTGTGTGGTACTTTTCTCATGTTTACAAGCTCTTAATGGATAGTCGGGGCCCGGATAATAGATGACGGTATAGTCTGTTTCACGAAACAATAGCCCTCTACAGTGAGATTATAAATTTTTTCAGTGAATTTATCATATCTTGTAGGTGTTGTACATAGTTTATACTTTGTGATTTCGTTTTCCACTTTGGGTACTACAAGCATACAAAACAATGAATCTAAAGTTCTGTTTGTTGATTAGATAAATGCGTTTGAATTTTTGAAAGATTACTGTAGAAAGTCATCGATTGGTGAAACGAACTATATACGGTGTCTTTGTTTGGCTCGCTGTGCGCGGGTTGCGCAACGCGCGACGCTGTGCGCAGACGCTCGAAAAACACGAAACGAAGGGGTAATACGAGATGGGGGATCAGGGAACTAGGATATGGTCTCTCTTTCTCTATCTATCTTTCTCTCTATCTCTCTCTTTTGCTTTATCTCTTTCTATCTTTCTTTCTCTTCGTTCCACGTTCCCGCTCTCTGTCTCTTTCTCTCTATTTATCTCTCCTTCCATGTATCTGTGGTCTCTCTCTTCTTTTTGATCTCTCACTGTCTCTCTTTCCCTCTCTTTAGTTTTCTCTCTCTCTCTCTAAATTTCTCTCTCTCTCTCTCTCGTTTTATCGCTCAAATTACTCAGTTTCCGTTACAATCAACTCCCCGTGATCGTGACACTCTTAAACTATAAATCAGGTTCGCACCTATTTTGAGCAGAGATAGAAAGAGAGAGAGAATAGGAAGAGGGTGTAGAGAAAAAGAGTGGGCTAAGATAAGATAAGAGAGAAAGGGAGAGAGAGAGATAGAGAGGAGGAGAGTGAGAGAGAAAGAAAGAGAGAGAGTGCATAGGAAGAGAGCACAGGGAAAGAGACTGGATAGGTATAGAAAAAAGATTGGAAGAAAGAGAGACAGAGAGGAAGGAAAAGACAAAAGAGAAAGAGAGAGAGCTAGCCCTAGCAGGAGATAGAGAGAACATTTTTGCAGAGGGTGTAGAGAAAGAGAGACGATAATATTTTCTTTTTCGTACCAAGTACACCTCGTACTTGTTGGCCCCTTTATACAGTATGCCCGGATAATTACATACAACTACGCTGTGTGCTGTTTACGCGGAAAAGGCGGAATTTTCCGGAACTCGTTGGAGAATAATAAACAACAGGCCAAAAATAGGATGCGGCAGTGTGAAATGTAATCATAACAATGGGAATAGGGGATTTGGAGGGACTGAAACATTGAAATGGAGGAAATATGATGTATTTTGGGTGATATTTGAGATTTGAGGTGATTGAGGGCAAACCATTATAGATAGCTAGTGCTCAGACATGCTAGTGAAGAGTACGTAGAGACTTTTTGAGCAACGACATTTCTATTATTCAAACCCGTAAGGTTTGAATAATAGAAATGTCATTGCTAGGTCTTTGTTCCGCTTTGAGTGCATTCATTTTGAAAAAATTATATAAACTAAGAATATGACGGTATAGCTGTTTTTCTGCTGTGCAATAGTCGTACTCTCATAATATTGTAGTAGTCACTCAATCTAGCTATAAGTAGTGTTCTCTTCACATTGTAAAAAAGTTTCAAGAAGGAAAAAAAGTGAAAAGAAGTTGTGGCTTCTTGAACATTTGCATAACTTGTTGACTTTACGAAAATAGTTCTAATGAAAAAAAGTTGTATGCTAATTCTGCACTTTTTGTCGAAACGCGTTTTAAACCAAGAAAAACACGTCAGTCGATTACGGCGGTTGTTTTTCATAGCCAAATTCAAGCTTCCGCCGAATAAGTTAGGTGAATTTAGCAAATTTTTTGCATTTTGATTAAGCATTTTGATAGCTTTTCGTGGACACATCTGCATTATTCTCACTAAAGTTGTGAATTTCATTCTGCTACATAATTATTTTTCTTCATTCACTAAATTTCTTTCGTTTCTGGATTTAAACTACCTTTTCTTCGAGTTTTGTTTGTTGTTATACGGTTTTCGTAGCTCTTGCTGTGTCGGTTTTTATTTTATGGTATGTTCAGAGTAGATCATGTCTCGCTACGATATCGTTGTGTATGGAGCAACCGGCTTCACTGGAGCATACATTGTGGAGAGTATGGTCAACTCGAAGTTGTTCGAGGTTTGTGGGGATGGGAGACAGAGAAATGAGAGAGAGAGAGAGAAAGAGAGATAGAGAGGTAGTGAGGGGTAGGGAATGAGAAAGAGAGGAATGGGTAGAGGGAAAGGTAGATAGATATGTAGAGAGAATTATACAGAGAAGAAGTGAGAGAGACAGAGAAACAGAAAGCGAAAAAGAACGAGGGAGAGAGAGGTTGAGATTGACGAGAAAGAAAGAAAGAAAGAGAGAGAGAGAGAGAGAGAGAGAGAGAGAGAGAGAAAGAGAGAGAGAGAGAGAGAAGAAGGCAAAGAGAGATAAATAGAGAGAAAAGACCCCATTCTTTTAGGGAGTTTCCTTTGCCGTCGCCGGCCGTAGTGAGCAGAAGCTGCGAAAAACGCTGTCCGACATTTCCGACAAAACTGGTCAGTTTGCATTCATCCCGGTGTTTTCACTAGTCAAATTGAATGAAAAATGAAAAACAAGTAACCACAGCGTATTAAGGGTGGTTTCTTGTTTTCTTGGGTGAAAACCAGACTCCGACGGTCAGGTCCCGACCTGCGTCTCCTCAAACATACGCTATTTCTCCGCTCTCACACCCTGTCGTCAACTTCGTGAACTTGTAGAACGTCAAATCGAAAACGTAGTGTCTCAATATAGCTTCAAGTTTTCCATAGTCAGTGACCAAATCTTTTTCGTAGTTTGATCTCGTTACACACCATAGTTCGAACTACAAACACAGTGGGATACAGCAACATTCACCGTATAGGGTTGCTTTGGGAAAAGCTATAACTGCGTTTTGATGTTTTTTTATTTCCGGAAACATGTGTCCATGTAATTGGAAATGTGCGCGCCTTTTTAATAATGTGTCCTTTTTAATAATCTGTTTGTTCATATTGAATTCGGAACCACGTGATCCGTTTTGATTGGCTTCTTTTGCGGTCGTTTTGTAATTGTGAGTGGGATGGAGTTTGTTCGATTTATTCTGCGGAAAAACTAGAATCATAGTATTAATGAAAAGGGGGGGGGGGTAAAATATATACTGGCAACTGGAATATTGTAAATGTTATAATTAATTGGCTAACGGCGGCTTCATCTGGAAAATAGTGTGGAAGTTAACCAACTTGATAGAAAACTTCAGAGAAAATGGATGATCAGAGTATGAACCAATCTCTGAATAGTTCAACATGTGAAGGGTGAAGCGTTGTTTTATTTTCAAGTCAAAATAGGAATTCGACTCGACTCAAAAACATCCGAGTGGAGACGAAGTCGAAAACTCGGGAACTTGAAACTTTTCAAATCGAAAACTCGAAACTCGAGTATTCGGCCTCGAAAACTCGAAAATCTGGATCTCAAAACTTGAAGCTTCTTTCTTGCAAAGTATTTGGGTCGTTTTCAGTGAATCGCTACTGTTGACCACTTTTTTTCAAGCGCGGTTATTTCTGTCGCAGACTCCGAAAAATACCATTAACTTGCCTGTAATTTCAATGTATTTTGAGTTTCAATGGTAAACAGAACACTTCTTAGCCCATTTCTATTTGTAAATTGGGGTACCAGAAAAAAGTCATTTGAAAGTAAAAGTCATTAATTTAGTTTTATCTCTTAACGAGCACATTAACCTAATCATACCAATTTAGTTTTACTTGGGATTTCAAAAATCTTGAAATTTTGGAAAGTGTACTGCTGCTTCCAATAAGGTTTGTGCACCTGATGACTTTTCTATGAATGATTTTCAATTTCGAATAACCTATTTTTATTACTTATTATTCTAAATTGGGTACATGTTACTCAATGTCAAACGACAGCACTCGTCCCAAAATAATTGCTACCCCATAACGATAATGATGCAAGTAATGGTACTCGCAATTATTACGTCGCGTCTCAAAAGTAGAAAAAATAGGTGAGCGGAGGGGGGAAAGGGGCTGTGAAAATAATTTATATATAAATCTAGGAAGGTATAGGTATCTGTAATATTAGTAGGTTAGGGTAAAGTTTTAGAAAATAATTCTAGAAAGGTTCAGAAAAACCGCAGAACAATTGTGGTTGCGTTGAGAAGAAAGGGTTTGTATCGCTGTGGTGTGTCTGTAGTTCGATCTTTGTACTTTGTGCACGTTAGTGGTATATGGAATGGGTTCCATGTGTTTTACGCATCATAACTACACTTTGTTAGGTTTTGAGTTAAAGTTTATATTTTAGTTCTGTACACTTTTTTATTTTTATCATTAACGACCTTTTTATTTGGTTCATGTGTCAATGACGCTAAAAACATGGGCGTGAATATATTCAATATGAATATGTCAATATATTTTTCTAGTTTAATTTACGTTTCTTAAAATATTGCGACTAACCCATGACTCTGTGACGCTTGTTTTGTGTGGGGTTAGTATCACATGAAAAAAGAATAACAAAATAACATAAAGTTTATTCGAACTAAAAACAAATGGAAAATAACCTTCGCACCGGAACACTCTTGAGTAAAACAAAACAACAAACAGAATTTGGGCTGGTTTTAAAAGGAGGGGTTAAATTACATTTTTGAATTGTATTACGGAAATTGAATGAATGGTTGCAGTTAACTGCTAGTTGAACAACGTATAAAACTCCAAGTTGAACTCCTTATACTAATATAAAGTTTATTGCACATAAATTTAACAACAAAAAAAACTTATTAAAAAAGTCGCAGATAAGGTTTTACACAAAGTGTTTGAGAATGGTTTTCTATTTCACGAATAAGTACCGAATGAATTGTGCTCGAGTAAAGTTTCGAGTGTTTTTGATTATCAAATATAATCGTTATATCGATTATCTTTATTTGATCTGCTATTGATTTATCGATTTTTCAGGAAAGAACATCCGCGCCACACCGTTGATCGTAGCTGACACCGCGGATGAGGAAAGTCTGAAGAAGATGGCCAGTCAGGCAAAGATCATCATCAACGCTGTCGGACCGGTAAGGAGGGAACATCTCTCTCTCTTCTCTCTCTCTCTCTTTCTTTCTCTCTACCTCTCTCTCTTTCTGTTTCTTCATCTCTCTCTCTCTCTCTCTCTCTCTCTCTCTCTCTCTCTCTCTCTCTCTCTCTCTCTCTCTCTCTCTATTTCTCTATTTCTCTCACTTCGTTCTTACTGACTCTGTCCATCTGCCTCTGCCTGTCTCTGTATTTCGGTATCTTTCTCTGTTTCTCTCTGTGGTGCGATCTCTGCCTCTCTCCCCCCTCTCTCTCTATCTCTCTCTCTCTCTCTCCCTCTACCTGACAAGATAATGATTGGTGCCTTTCGTTTTCGTTGAAACCCCCCAAAAAGTGTTTGCGAACGGCCGTTCTTTGCTCCCACACTCAATCATTCGAGAAAAAAGATTCGCCTGGAAATAGTTGTGCATGGGGGTTGGCTAGAATATAGGAAGTTACAGAATCTGATTTGTCGTTTGATCTCACTACATCATGACATTCAACTGACTACAAACTACAATTAGAATCGTTTGAATCAACTACACTGGGGGGGGGGGGGGGGAGTTTGCTAGAATAGGGGTAGTGACACTGAAAAGGACGGTATCATCAAACTATAGTTCGTTTCAACCATCGATAGTAGCCAGTTACAGTAGATTTTAGTAGGCGGAGTCAATTTTGTTGGAAAGTTTCCAACAGCGACCAGCCTAATCAAAATTGTTGCATAAGCTGGGTATCGAACTCAGCTGCGATTAGTGGCGCGGCGCACACAAGCAGCCGGCCATTTGAACATGTTCGCCAAAGCTAAACACAGTGATATCCAGCCATATTTTCTGGCCGTTTTTCGATGCGTATTTTATCGCACAAATAGTTTATTAAATCACTCCCCGGTTATGTGGTAACGTTTTGGAAACAAAAAATTTGCAAAAACCTTAAAATAACCACTTTTCGAATTTTTATTTGCAATGAAAATACTGGCGAGCTGCCAGATCAATCGCCTGCAATATAGGGTGCGCTCAGCTCAGACAATTCCCAGCCAATTGGCCAGCCACTTTTTTATTGGCTGAGCGAGAGAGTGTGCAGGTCAGAGAAACCCAGATGTCTGCGGCCTCATTGACCTGCACACTCTCTCGCTTTTGTAGCTGGCCAATCGAAGAAAATTGGAGCCAATCGTTCTGAGAGGCCAGCATGGCTGCCTACTATCGATGGTTGAAACGAACTATACCAACCCAGCAGTATAGGTCACCATACTGATATGGCAAGAGCGAACTCTGTAGAGAGTGTGACGAGGGGGGTGTTAGAATGTAGTCAGTGACAAAATTATTTTTTGTAGTTTGATCTCGATACACGTCATAGTTTACGAATTTCTTATGATCAATGTTTGTAGCTTTCTCGTGTTGTGGTTTTTGTGGATTAGTTCGAACTAACTACAAACTACAACTATCCTAATTCTTACCAGCTTCAATTTACAAAAGTATTGGTTTGAACCAACTAGAGCTTGATCTTGCAATTTTCAATACAATTGACCGCCCACTTGGACTTTAATTTCGTCGAAAACGCGAATTACAAATGATGAGACGACTGATTCGATTAATCGCCGCGCATTAGCGGCGAATTGCAAGTAACTGGAATTCGGGGGCGTAATGTTGTAAGGTATTAATTATTAATGTTGATTGAAAGTATAATATGAGAGAAATACTAACTTCATACAAATAAACAAGTTTTGGGCACGATCTAATTTGGTCCGTTCAATCTACTCAAATCGAAAAACTACAACTTGTAGAAAACTTGAACGTTTTCCATCTAAAAGTAGAGAGTTGAGGATGAAAATCACCATCTTCGTAAAACAATTGTATTTATCAATGTTAGAATGAATTATCTCATTAGTATATTGATTATTATTATTAAAAGTCATATTTTCTCTAAATTGATTTTTCAGTACCGTCTCCACGGAGAGGCCGTGGTCCGCGCTGCCGTCGAGAATGGAGCCAGCCATGTGGATATATCTGGGGAACCCGCTGTGAGCAACACTTTATCAGTTTCACGTGTTCTAACGTTTGCACTTTCTCACGTTTTTCTGTTATATGACTCACGTTTACACTTTTTTCTTTCCACTACGTTTTTCGGGTAGACGGCGAATAAAGTTTAAAAGTTTGTGGAATAGCTGACAATGCGAGAACAAAGTCAGTGGCGGAACTTGTGCTGATAACTTGTAATTAACAACTTTTAAAAAAATAAAATTCGGTCTGTAAACTATTTCAATGATTTTCAGTTCATCGAGAAGATGCAACAGAAGTACGCGGCTTCCGCCAAAGAAAAGGTAACCGGAAATAGTTTACGAACTTTTATGATGTTTTCATGAAAACCTGAAACTGAAAAATGTCAGGACGGACAGAGTAATTTTTGATATTCTCGGAAAAAAAATGTTCGGGTGAAGAATGACGCTAGAATTAGAAAAATTTACAATAAGTTCTTCAGGACGTCAATATTCGAGTGTTTGTTTTCATAAGTCTTGTTGTTGTTTGTTGTTATTCATTGTTTACTTCAGGGCGTTTTCGTGGTGGGCGCCTGCGGTTGGGACTCTATTCCCTGTGACCTGGGAATGCATTTCTTGAAGAGAAACTTCCAGGGAGATCTCAACCACGCCGAGACTTTTGTGCAGACAAAGTTCGGACCAGCGGTAAGTAAGTTGGAAAAGTGCAAACGTGGAAACGCTGAAAAAAACTACGGGTAGTTATTTTTGGTGATTTGTATGTGTGTTTATGTAGTTTTCTCAATAAAGTAATGTACGGCTGAAATAGAGAAATAGTGGACGTATGATATTCATGCCATTGTTATTATTAATTGAGAAGTCAAATACATTTAACTCTTTTGAAGTTGAGTATCCTATAAGATCCCAGCAGAATCTTTTATATTTAATTTCAACTGATCACCATATCGATTGACTGCGAATTATTTGATCTATCGATTTTCAGGGCTATTCGTTCAACGCCGGTACCTACCAGACGCTCATTCTGGGCATTAGTCAGGCAGCTACAGACGGTCTGGGAAAGGTGCGTAGGGAGATCATGCCCACCCGCATCGTTAAGGGAACCGTCAGACCACCCAAGAGGTAAATGATGTTTGTATTTTGTATCCTGGGAACTCGACAGTCTGCTCACGATTATAAATGGATCAGAAGGTAACATGCCACCGATCTTGATGTGTTTTTGAAATGACATAAGAGTGAATCATAATATAATCGTTCCAATTTTTCTTTACACCTGAAAGGTAGAATATTATACCGTAACCTCACGATTGTGTGATTATATTTGTGGACCAAGAAATTTGAGTTACAAAAATATAACTAGACCATATTTGTTTTATCATTCGATTCATCATTTTACATTTTCAGAGGTTACATCTGGAAGGTAGAGGACGATACCGTGACCCCCGGCTGGGCCCTGCCTTTTCCCGGAGCGGACAGGTCCATTGTGAACCGGTCCGAGTACTATGATTGTGTCGAGAAACATCACAGACCGGTAGGTCCAATACATTGTTGAATATTGATATTCACGACTATTGTGGTGTTTCGTAAGATTTATGAGACTATGTATTCAAAAGTGAAGGGTTCGCTTTTTTCAAAATAGGGCTATACGATGTGTGGTCCCTTATTCTACTGTATTCCTACTTCGATCCCATTTCTTTTGGCTTCAAGATCAAACAACATCGATCATTTGGGCACTCACTACACTATGGTTATTCTTGCAGGCTTACGCGGAGACGTATATCCTGGTCTCCTCCCTGTTCTGGGCCGTGATGCTAGCCGTGTGGGTCTCCGTTTTCGCCTTGATGGTTCAGTTGAAACCGAGCAGAAGAGTACTGCAAATGTTCCCCGATCAGTGCAGTTTCGGACTATTTAAGGTTGGTTGGAGTGTTTGGTGAATGTTTATCTTACCCAACATTTCAGTTTAGTAAACGGTAATATTTAAAGTAGAACACTCTCAGAAACTTGTTCTAGAGTGTATCACAGAATTTTCCTGGGTCATCCAAATTAGATTTTAGTAACTGCATTTCAGAACATAGAACATGCGCATTGATTGATGGTACCGTTTCACGTGTCCCGTTGAACGTTTAGCGTGAGAACTCTGACTAACTTATAGTCTGTTCCACGCACTTATAACCCTCTACAGTAATCTTCGCGAACTTCTAGATTAACGTTACGTAGTTTGATGTTTTTGGAATGACTTCAATTTTTGCTATTGTGTTTTCTATCTATGCTACTGCAAACTATGAAAGTTTGAAACCAAAATAATGATTTATTCATTAGAACCTTCTAAATAGGTGACGGATTACTGTAGAAGAATTGGTGAAACGAACTATACCACTAAACCTGCATTCTCGTTCAACGGTCGCTCAACATAGCCCGTGTTCGATCATGGGCAGACCACATAAACTGGTCCCACTTCATAATGTGTTTTGTGTGTAGTTGTGTAGTTCTAGAAAAAAGTGTACTCGGCTTAAATGGTTGCCGTAAAAGGCTTTTATTGTTATCTTATATTATTTGTTCCTCCAGAACTCCGGCCCCACGGAGGAGCAGGTGGCGGAGGCGTCGTTCGACTACTGGTTCATCGGCACCGGCTACAGCAAACAGTTGCCGCTGGAGGAGCAGCATCAGGAGCAACCCGATCTCAAGGTGGGTAACCTTTGAAAAAACTAAATTTGATCGGTTCCTTCAGTCTTCGTCGCACGAGTGACAGTAAAATGCGAATAGCAACAGTCCGATCCGAACGATCCGTGTAAGAAGTGGTGTTGGCCTCATATATGTGATAGTAAAAGCGATGTCCATTTCTCTCAATTCATCGTTAGAAGACGGTCGGTAAATCTTTTCGTCCTGTTTTCATTTTCTCAGAGGGGTTCAACTGATGATGACCCAACCCTCTGAGAAAAACAACCCAAAAATCGTTGAATCAGGGTCGAAACGATTTTTGAGTCCATCTTTTACTGAGCACATTCATATAATTATAACATCCAAAACGTCCTATGTGTTTGTAGTTCGATTTTACTACCTTTCTGTTGCAATTCCAAATCGCTATGCCCAACAGTTATAGTTCATGTTAGCAATGCTACATGAGTTGATTAGGCATTTTCACGTTAATACAACCAGAACGAAGTCGTGTGAATTAAGAATACACAGATATTACGAAAACAGAATTAACTACGGTTGACGCTACTCCTTAGGTTTGTTAATGGAGTTCAAAGTTTCGAGTTTTAACCGAGTGTTCGAGTTTCTCGTCTCGAAACTTTCTAGTTTTCGAGCCAAGTCAAGTTTTGCAGTGTATTCAGTCTCGAAAATCGAGTTTCCGATGGAATATTTCCCGTTTTCGACTTTTTGAGTTCTGGAAAGTTTCGAGTTTTTCGAGTTTGGGCGAAAACCGAGTTTTCGAGTTCCGAGTTTGACTTTAACAACCCTACTACTCTTCCAGGTAGTAGCCAGATGTCAGGGTCCGGATGCCGGCTACGTCTCCACCAGTGGATGCGTCCTCTCGTCCGCTCTCGCCATACTCAAGGACAGAAAGGAAATGCCCGAGAGGTAGATCATTTTATATGAATTTTTTAAGATTGTGCAGGTATACCATATTTGAGATAGATGCGCGAGATGAACCGTTTCAGTTTCTAAGTGGATGAAATCATCACGTAAACCTTAAATAACAGAAGAAAATCTACACTTCAATATCAAACTTTTTACGAGACTCATTGTTTGATCAAGAGTATGCGTGGTTTCAACGAACGAGACATTGGAAGGATAATGATCTCCAAAAAGCCGATTATGTATGTATTAGTGGTATTCACGTGAAAAGTAGAAATCTCTTCAGAACTCGTTTTATCACGTCTCACCTGGTCTCTTTCTTGATCTCGACGTCACTTTTATGGAACTAAATAGTTTGGCCAGCTATTGAAAGCTGTGAAGTGTAATGAGAAGTAAATATAAGGTCGATACTATAGTAATTTGAAAAAGTAAAAGATTACGCAACTTTTGTATATAGTACAAAAGTTGCGTCATCTTTTACTTTTTCAAATTCACTCATTGATTTTTTCACTTCTCGTATTTTCAGTGGCGGCGTGTACACATCGGCTTCTGCCTTCGGAGAGACGAAAATCTACGATTATCTAAAATCCTTCGGAATCACCTACAAAATCGAGAAAAGATCAAATATTTAAACTGTTTTCCAAAGTTCTCAATTACTTTTCTCCGCATTTATTTGAACGAGTGGATTGTGCTTAGTATTTATAACTAGTTGCTTGTTGAGTGTTGAAGTGCCTTGTGTTTCGGAATAAAATATTTATTCGAATTGAGGTTCTTCATATTTCTGCAATGAAAAAGAAACGTGAGCGGGAAAAAAGTTCGGCAATTTAAAAATATGAATCGTGATAATAATGAGAAACTAGCTCTACACTTTAACATTAGTTTACAATAAGTAGCCAGTTCTCTTAAAACCCTTTTTTTCTGATTAATCAGATCTTATATGGGTGGTTTAGCATAATATATACGGATAACGAAATGCTATCTTCCTTCTAAAAGAGTGGAGAAGATTGAATGTCTGTTTGCAGATTTTGTCCTGTACCTGGTCTTCTGACAAGCAGTTTTTCCGAGTTATCGTAAGATTCAGTGGCTCTATTCAACGAAATCAAAGCCCGCTCTCTGAAGTGTTCATATATTTCGATTTCTTGTTTTCGGTGGTGGTCTGTTGTACACGTGCTAGTGTTATGTGACTAGGTGATTGACTAGAAGAAAATAGAATAGTCACGTAAAGTTCACATTCTAATGAGGCATCGTGCACTCTGTCGTTGCACGTTTCTGAGTTATGCTGTGTTTAACGTATTTCACTTGAATGTGCGATTGACTAATGGTATGAATTATTTCTCTGCGCTCCATCCCGCCTGAATAAAAATCTCGCGAAATACTGCGCAAAAGCGAGAGACGCAGGATGATGCGGGATGTTCTAGCATACGTACTCAGGTAGCATTGTCTTGAAGTACTAGCACCATACGCTAAAGCGTTTCACAAGAAGGGAACAAAACGCATATGTAGTGAGTAAACCGGAATTAATCTTGAAATTCAGGATAATCAGCCTTTTTTTTCATTTATTTGTCAGCTCCATGTAGTCCTGGCTATGATACATCATTCATAGTGCTGAATAATTTATCGGAATACTGGATTATACTAGTTAAGTTTTTTTGCACAGACTACACGTCTCGTAATTATCAATATAATATAGTGCGTCGAAATTGAAGTATGACTATAAGTTGCTTGAGCCCCCTCTTAAACACGTAATTTTCGACAGTGCAGGGGGGATGAGCCCCAGTTTTTATGGTATAAGGAAGTGCGAATGACGAATCACTGGCCCTTAGATGGTTCCGTATTTTTGATGCTACATCATGCACAATTTATCGAAACTTCGCTGAAAACGGAGAGGAACCAAACCACAAATATAACAGATGAATACACGTAGCTTACCTTTCTTCTTATGGCGACTCTTACAGGCAATAATGTCGACCGAACCTACTTGAATTAAAGAAAGTTCTACCATACTTCCATGTAATTTTGTTTGTGATTCGTATGTGAACCGTACCACAGCATAGTACGTATGCTGGAACACGCCAGTACGCCAGTACCTTCATCGCAACCTGCGTGTCTCGATTATATCGTGAAACTGAGTACGTATGCTAGAAGATCCCGGCATTCTCATCCCATCCTGCGTCTTCTCAAACATACGCTACTTCTCTGCTCTTACATTCCGCCGGGATGTAAGAGACAAGAGATAGAGAGGCAGATTGAGAGACGCAGGATGAGATGAAGGTGGAATCTGACCGGGATAGAATAGCAGAGAGATAGCGTATAAAGACGGAGATTTGGGTCAACGGGCAGGGATTTTCATTATTAACGTCAGAATTCAGAAATAAGTTCTGCTATAAGTCTCGCTCAGGAAAAGGCCAATTAAATAGAGCGCGAGGCTATTTTCAAAATTCAGCATATCGGCGTGTATTTGATCTACGAACTCTCTCATCTGCTGACAGAAAATCAACGACCGCTCGCTGACCCTCAACGGAATGGATCAGGTCATTTCCGGTCTTCGTTGTCGAAATTACGACTATACTTACTCGAATACCGTGGATGAACACGGCTTAGTTGTAGTTTGAACTCGATACACGCTTATTGTTTACAAAAGCCACGGAATCAAACTACAAACAAAGTAACACAGAAAACATATTACAACGTAATGGCTCTTTTGAAGAGCGCCAATCCTATATAGTGAGTGCCAAATTTCTAAATTTCTGTCTCTCGCCGGAAACGAACCAGCGAGCAAAAGATTCGTAGCAGGGCGCAGACCACTGCGCTATTAGAGCACATAACGGGCAAGCCTTGGAATCGAAGACGTGTGTGCGTACACAGCGGAAAGTGAGATATACAGTATCCTCCCGCCTTTCCGTTGGCAACGACTATATATATGTGACTCACTCAGTGAAAAACCTTCAGGTATGAGAACAACATTAGTACTAAATACCACTCCATTCAGACTCCATAATCCTTTCAGAGAAACTCTTGATTAAATGTTAATATTATGTAGTTGTGTTGAGACTTGAGAAACCAGGCAGAACAGAAAGTATACGAGACTCATATGTAAAGATGATCTATGCTATACCTTGATAAATGAGGTTGTTACGCCGCATTGGTTATGTACATATTTAAACGTGTATTGGTTAGTATAATGGAGGTTGTCACGTAACAATGAAAAACTGAGAGAAACGCAAAAGACTATACAAACAGTATTTTTCTTGATCACCCTTTTTGGTTGTTCTATTTCCGTGGGTACATTCGCGAGTGATACCCATGAGATACTTCCCACATGCTGTTTCCATGGTTTAGAAAGTGTCACAAACTTTCTCGCAGCTCGAGACATAGCCTACGTGAGAATTAGCAGGTGTGAGAGCTAGAACCTCCAGCGTGTTTTTTTTTTTAGAAGTTTTGGAAATTTTTTAGTTCGGAAATGGAATTGAGATAATTCAATTGATTCACAACCCTACCACATCGCCGAGCAAACTAAATTTCTAGTCGATTGCATAAGTTATTTTCCAGGAAATTTCCCTCCGAAGACTTTGTAATCCACTCGCCTAACATAATATGAGATTATGGAAATTGATTTATTCTCCCCTCTAATATGGGGGGATAATCCAAGTGTAGACCACCTTCCGCCCCTTTCAGTTACACCATATTACTCCACCACATCATCACGAAAATCACTATTCAGATGACATTCATTCACTAGTAAAGCCCGCATTTTGCACACGTATAATGTCTTCGTGTATGCCTATGTGTGCTGACTCCACGAGCACAACTCACTGGGCATTGTTTCTCCAGTAAATGCCATGGCATAGTCACGTGAAAGGTGACTAACGTTTCTAAACTTAGATTTTTTACCACATACTTCTATAATTGCACGAAGTGTAATGTGTGTTTACATGTTTTGCATGACAAGGTGAAAGAAGATATATGAAATGTTTCTCTCCACTTTCCCAACAACTACTCATCTCACTTGTTAAGTGTGATCGCCAGTTTTCCTATTTCAGTATATCCCTTGTTCTCTATCATATATAACAGGAAATTAGCATTCTCGTTGATCATAGTTGCAAGTGGGGGTCAAAAAAAAGTGGTCTGGTGAATTATTTTCCATAATTATCTCAGCCAATTTATTTCTCAGCCATATCTATTTTGAACTAGTTCCTCAATAATGTAACTAGAGTGACGTGAATGTTATCACAAATGTTATAGTTCCGGTGGTTCCCACTGAGACTTGGAAGCATGTCAATGAATATTCCGACCAACTTTTAACCACGTTGAAGTTTCTCAAAAGACCGCAAACCTCTGTTAACAGTTGCTCAATCCCATAAGAGCATGAACATATAGAAATATTTTTTAATACTTATCTCTGTTCTAAGAAATAGTCATCCGAAAATCTTGGCATCTTGCCAATGAGTCTCAGATGGAACGAACTTTAACAATTTCCGAGTTCGATTGAGGTTCCTTGTTACAAAGGGTTTCCCAATATATATGTTCGAGTAAGTTGAAGTTTGCATAAACGAAGTTGTTGGAAAGTTCTAATGTGTACTGTAGAATGATTGAATTTATCTCGATTAGGGCTCAGTCCGGGCTGAATCTGCATTCGTAAGCCACATCTGCCTAGTTTGTGGTTTGGTCCTGGGCAGTTCTGAACTTTTCATGTATTGAAGATCATACTACGACTCTGTGACCGTGATCAAACTACAAACGAACGGAATTGTAGTCTGATCATAATCAGAACTAACGGTATAATCGTCATTTTCCCTAATAAACACTGCAGAGGGTTCGATTGATTGAGCGATGCGGGCGAGCGGTCGTTGATTAGTTGCCAGCGGTAGAGAGAGTGTGTAGATCAACTCAGAACGATTAGCGCTAATTTTCTGCAATTGGCCAGCTACAAAAACGAGAGAGCATGCAGGTCAATGACGCGCAGACAGGCTGAGACAGTCTACGTCTCTCTGACCTGCACAC
This sequence comes from Litoditis marina, assembly GCA_964036275.1. Taxonomy (NCBI): domain Eukaryota; kingdom Metazoa; phylum Nematoda; class Chromadorea; order Rhabditida; family Rhabditidae; genus Litoditis; species Litoditis marina. Next base: position 10,453,053 of record OZ038439.1, read on the forward strand.
TCTCTCGTTCAGCCAATAAAAAAGTGGCTGGCCAATTGGCTGGGAATTGTCTGAAAATGATACCCAAACTGGCTGGCCCCTCGCCAAACCCTGCCTCTTACAGAATCTATGGTACGGTGTCCACAACTTGGTTGACAAATCCTATATAGCCCTCTGCATCAATGTTCACGCGGAACAAAAAAACATTCTATTGTTCAATGGCTTCAAGTTGTGTACAGTCAATAACTATGACTAATATCTTTTGACAATTTACACAAAAACAAGTATCTACTAGGAAATAAGGCTTATTACAGGATTTATTCCATAATCGCATATTCGTGTTATTCGAATTGTTCATCAACCGAATAACAGAAAATTGTTAAATCCACTTCAAGAAGTATTAGAGTCTCTTTCCAATTATTAAGAATCTCACGTTTGTCACAGGCCGCAGTTTTTCACTGAGTTCGAAGTCCAAACACAAAGTTCGAATAAAACTGTACAAGTTTGTTTATGCTGCTGTATTTGTAGTTGGATCTTGCTGCGTTCCGGTCGTATTTCGAATAGAGCGCTGTTCACAAACTCCTTCTTACAAGTGATAAACATAAATATTTAACATGTTAAACAAGTGTTTTACTAAAACATTGTTACAATTACCCCATACACATTTTTCAAGCATATTTATGTTCTATCAATGAAATTTGATTAGAAAAGTGAGTACTTTGTAACTATCTCTTTTCACGATTTGTTGTTTTCATCTCAGTGTTTTCATAACAGGCACCGTAGCAAAGTGTCCTGGAAATGTCACATTTGAGCTCAACTATGTGGTCACCATCTAATTCAAGGTTGGGTCACTTGCACTATGGCTGTACATACGAAGTTGGCAACAATGTGGCCAGAATGTGATCAGGCACCGTAGCAAAGTCGTGAAAGTGGTGAGCTCACTCTGATTCAGAACCTGATCACACTCTGGCCACATAGTTGCCAACTTTGTATGTATAAGCACAGTGCATGTGACCCAAACTTGGGCGAGGTGGTGGCCAGAAAGTTCAGCTCGGAGCTGACCTTTTTAGGAGACTTTGCTACGGTGCCAGGTCCTCAATCAAGTTGAGCTCACTACTTGCATGACTTTGCTATGGTGCCTGGTGTTTTTCTGCATTCCACCGAACTAGAGCCTATAGTTTTTACGAAGCTTTTTTCGCATATTAATTCGAAGAATATTGCAGTTTTATCAGCTTTTCAGAATTAATCTTGGCGATTCTCTGACGATTGCCCACATGGTTTGGGCTATATTCTGATGAAAATGGAGATAATCTTCGGAACGTAGATAAAACCAACTGCTATCCTGTAGAAAGTTATCACTATCGGAAATTCTCACTTCGAGAACGGCTGTTTCGTTGTTGAGTTGAGTTTGTTCGTTTTTGTTGAGTTTGTTCGTTTTTCTCATCTTCTCAACTTTTTTCCTTTCCTTCCGACAGTGATCCTTTTTTCCCGATCTTGATCCTGATCGATACGATCCATTACCACTAATATTTACCATTTGAAATCGACCAAAAGTCGAAATCGAATATCGGAATAGAATCATTTTTTTTTCGAACAATCGGGTGTTATTTTTACCATTTCTCGAATGTCACCTTGTCACGAATTTGAATGAGTAAGTGACATTTCTTCGATTCCATTTTTTGATTTCGTAGCAATTTTCCATGGTCTGTGCTGTGTGAAAAAACAGAAAACAATTATTGTCCACTATTTTATTGAGTCAGTATTAGTCCGTGGTTATGCCATCTTGCGGCTCTTCTTAGTCTTCATGAATTGGCCGTTTTTCTTGTGCCAGCGTCCTGCCACGTCGCGGAAGGCTCCTGGAAAAAAATGGCTGTGAGGCACAAACACAATAAAAACATTGTAATTGTAAATGTAGATTGTAATTGTACTTGTACTTGTAAAAGATAGTTGTAGTTATGGTTACAAGAGACCAGGTCTCATAGCTACAATACCCACCCCCCCCCCAAATCCCAAAATGGGGTATGATAGTACATATCCGGATCTGACAATCGTCCCCCATTCAACCCAAGCGTGCAGTTAAGTTTATTATACTACGGGCCTATTTTCAACTACCTAAACCTATTTTCAACATTACTCCCTTGAGAAACTAAGGACAGGGTACTCACCGGCTGGCTTTCTCGAGCTGCGACTGCGACTGCGGCGGCGGGCGCTGCGGCTCACCGAGCGGCTCGCGCTTCGGCTCACACGTCCGCGGGCAGCAGGAGTAGGCTTGCGGTAGGAGCTGAAAACAGTACAACTTATACAGTAGTAACTAATACACTAATAGTGAATAAAAACAACAATCGTCGACCTAATTTACGTAATACCTAACCAAGTAATCATCTGAACAACCGAACAAACAACTAACTAACAACTAACAACTACTAATGGTATGGCAGTGTATAATAAAAGGGTGTCTCGGATAGAATCCTGCCGATGCCCAGCCGGGTCGACCCGGCTGGGCATCGGCAACAAACAGGCTCGCCGCCGGCAAAGGCTAAAACCCCATAAAACAGCATTTAAGAGGGGTTAAACTGGTTGATAGGGGTAGAGAATGTGATTGTTATGAACTAATTAGTTTTCAAGAAGTTTTACAATGATTGGATTCATGGAATCGTACATTAGCTAACCGAAATTTCCGTTTAGAAGATCACCACAATACAAATACGACCATTTTATAGCTGTTTTTGGAGTTATTCGTCCTAAGCAGTACAATTCACATGAAATGGGATGTTCTTTAGTTCTGAGAGGCCTTGTTACAACACTAAATACAGTGTTTCTACCAATAATTGTTCGCTTACTATTTTTCAATCAACAGTCGCTCAATGGCAACACAAACCGCGCCCCAGCTATACCGTACTGGATGCATTGCAGACCTTTATTTGAGCAAATTTTCGAAATTCGCAAATTTCTCTTGTTTTCTTTTTCATTGTTTCAAGTTGTTTTATTTAGTTATTTCTGTTATTTTAATTTAGTTCAGCATATGATGATTGAAATTTCGAGTGAATCTCACCCCACCAACTACTGTAGAGCGCTAAAAATGGGTTTATAAATGGGTTTATTTTTCTTTTTTGTTACCTCTTGCTTTTCCACGGAATAAAGTATTTATATATTATAGGCAAAATTTTCGAGTGAATCTAACCCCACCAACTACTGTAGAGCGCTAAAAATGGGTAAAAAGGGTTTATTTTTCTTTTTTGTTACCTCTCGCTTTTCCACGGAATAAAGTATTAATATATTATGGGCAAAATTTTAGGCCAGACATGATCTTTTAGTTACTTATCTTTAGCGAAGGATTTTAGGCGTTGGGATCTTCTATTTAACAGTTCTGGATGCTAGTAGTCTGTTTTTCATAGCAGTAGAATGCGAAACTTTCTCATAACGCGTTTTTCAACTTGCGACATTTGTTGGCTATACTTGCGACATTTGTTGGCTATTATCTTCATTTTTCTCTTTGCTTATAGATTTTGGCTCCCACTGAATACAGTTCACTTACTGTATCCTTGGTTTCAGCTTGAGCACTGATCAACCGACCGTGAAAAGAGTGTTACCCAATTTTGTTGTGCTGTGATTATTCGGTTTATTTTCAAGTATTCATCATCCTTACCGCTCATTTCAGGCCACCCCGAAAGTGAATTCATCAGGAGTTCCAAATACAATCTGCTTATTAAGGTTGGTTTTCACAACTACGACTTGCACAAACTCGTCCTCGAGAGTCGAGAAAAGAAAAAAAGTTCATCTGTCTTAACGTATGGGCAGTAAACCTGTACAATTTGACAGCTAATTTTGTGATATGAAACAGCGTTTTGAGTTAGCATCAAACATTGGCCGTGTATTATTTTGTGTGCTAAGTATCCGGTGCTTCTGTTCATGACGCTTTTTACAGATGACACTCTTTGTCAACCTCATGCGAAGAATCAGATCTTCTAGAACGCCCATTAGTGGTTAGTTTAGTTATCAGTTACTTCTAATATTTCAGGATCATGAAAAGTTTGGTAAATTCATCATGATTTCACTGTAAATCGTTGTCATTACCATGAGACTACCGTAAGACAATTCATAAATCCCATTATCAATAATTTGAAATTGTTGATATTTATTTTTCGGTTTGGGGAGTTTGTTCATTTGTGACGTAGAAATTGGAGTGTTTGTGTTACCTATTTATCAGGAGGGATCCCTCGTTCTTGAGTAGTGACACCACACTGGTGGGAGGCTCTATATTGATTGTAGGTGGCTAGAGTAAAATCTCGACATTGTCCAATTACTCCTCTTTTACAGTGTTTCAATCACCCCCATCTCTATCGGGTTGTTACAACCCGGTTGTGTTGGGAGGAGGGAAGGGGGGCGTTAACGGACAACTCGTCCCCAGCTCAAAAAATGCTCAAATTACCTTGAAACTTACAAATTAAAATAGTGAATAGGTTACATTTCATACTAAAGAGTGTAGGCAAACTCAGTAATGAAAAAATTGCATGAAAATAACGAATATAAATCATACTATGCTGCATTCGAATATTTCGAATGAACTAGTGAGTTTTTCAAATGAACTTAGTGAACTTGGGCAATGCCCTAATTAGGACAGTAGCAGCTGTTTTTCTGTTTGTATGCTTTCTCTGAGTTTATGAAAATAGTGTGTGTAATTTAGGTTTGCTGTTCTGGCTGCAGCCCTCTTCTCATGGTATCGAACTTGGAAAACTTGGAATGGAGGTGTGTGATTTTTATATTTCGTGTTTATCAATAATCGCTGTAATCTCAGAACCTTTCCGCTGTCGTTACGTATTGAATCTTTGTTTTATTTTAAGTAGTGATCGAGTTATATAGAAACACTAAGTTAGTTCACGCTTGAGTAAGCTGAATTGTTTCCTGTGCTCTCAATTCTGGTTGGAGTTTATCAAACGAGAAATAAGTTTTGTTTTTGACCGCTCAGCTGTGCTTTGAGAAGAAAGATCCGGGTAAGTATATCATCTCGCTTTCATGAGTTGCGTGTTAAGCTGTTAAGTAGTTGGTGTGTTGCGTGTTGGCGGTGCTTCTGTTTATGGCGCTTTTTACAGAAGATGATCGTGCAGCCTCATTGACGGATCCGTTCACTTCCGATCCTTTTGCGAGATCTTCTAGAAATCCCATTAATGGTTAGTTTTGTTCTCTGCCTGTGATTTTTTTCTGTTTCTGTTAGAATAATCAAAATTTTGGTAGAGTATTGATGAATTAACTGTAAATAGGTGTCACATACACCGCCAAGGCCTCTTAAAAGGGGGGGGGGGTCGCGAACTAGTTGTGAGAAAGTAAGGGTCGCAAGTTGAAAACCAGCGAATTTCTTACAAAACGTGAAAATTGAACCAAAATATTATGAAAATCGCAGTTCTGCACCATGTGTGCTCAAAAAAGAACGGGTGGGGGGGGTATCGCGAGCTTCCAGGAAAAATGAGAGACCCTCGGCGGTGTATGGGTGTCATTGTAGTTTAGAATTTATAAGTTGTCTTTTTATTGTATTACCTTTGCATTAAGTCAAAGACGGACCAATTTTTCCGATGTTATCGAAAGTTAATAGTTAATACGATTCATTTTATTTTATTCTGCGTTGAGTAAAAGCGGCAGAGCTGCCACAAATCTAGGAAAACGTGCTTTTTCTTGTTTTCCGATGTCAAGGCTCCCTTGTTGTAGAATAATGTTGTAGAAATTAGAATTTATCCACACTGGTGGGTAAGCTCTACATAGGTTAATGGCAGCGATATACAGCTGAGCAATGTCTCGCTTAGGATAGCAGCAACAGTTTTTCTTTTGTATACTTATCTGAGACTATGACGAAAACGAAAGTTTTTGTGATTCAGGTTTGCAGTAGTGGTTCTCGTCAATTGGGCCGTCGTGGCAAATGCAGTGCATCCTCTTTTTATGGCATCGAACTGGTAAATTACCAGTTCGGTAATGGAGGTGTGTGCTGTATTTTGTGTGTTTTATCGGGCATTGCAACTAGAAACCTCAAACATTTAAATTTTCTGTTGTTGGGAGGTAGAAACTTCGTTCAATATGGGTATAATTTTATGGAAACACTAGGTTCACGCTTGGGTAACGTCGTAACGTGAATTATTTTCCGTGTCATCGATACTGGTTGATTCGTCTAACCAGAAATGGAATATGTTTTTTTGGTTCTTGACCGCTAGGCTGCTCCAAGTATGAAAAATGAGCCATACAGCAGGGAAATTATACATTCGCCCCTCCCTCACCTTTAGTCCTCCCCCCCCCCCCCCCCCCCCCCGTACTACGGGTGGGATTCCAACTTATTTTGGCTCACGGGGCAATAGACAATATACCCCTCCAGTGAAGTTATCTGAATATTGGGAAAACTCCTTTCGAAATGCGTATCTTTGATGCAAAATCACCAATATTGACCTATTCAAATCTACAATGAATTACTTTCCATGGACTAGTCACACTTTACTGTTGTGTGAAAGGAGCCCGTTTCCTTCTTCTATTCAAAAATACCTTCTATTCCATATTTTTGGTGTTTGGATCAAAAGAGTAAATTAGTCTCATTGCAATGAACAAGCACTTTGTTAAGTTTTCGAGTTGTCAGCTATCATTGCTCAGGTGTGAATGTGCATTTCATTCCGATTCGTTAATTTTTCAATTTCAGGTCGAATTTAACAACTATGGGCGAGCGAAGACAGGAATGCAATTGTCTAATTTTACATGTAATCTGTGTATATTTTAAAGTGATACATTTCTGTGTTATGTTATGATTCATGAATAAAAGTATAATTTCATTGCAATTTAACTTTCTTGCATATTGTTATAGTAATAAACCGATGAATAATTTACAAGAAGGAACCGAATGAAAGTTCTGAATTGTTTTCGGCGCCGCGCCCATTGGTTGCCGATGCCATGCCGGGTAGTTGCCGGCGCCGAGCTGACTGGTCAAAACGGCATCCATCTGGCAGGGCATCGGCAACCAACCGGCTCGGCATCGGCAGGGATGTTTCCCAGGTATACCTTTTGCTCTTACGGCTAGTTGATACACTGCGGGATGTGGAGCGGTCCTTAAAGGAGACCCTGCGGGAGGAGCGCGAGACGCGGGCGGCAGGCTTTCTTCCGGGAGTCGGCTTACGGTAGGTGCTAAAAATTGAAAAAGAGAGTAACAAGATTGGAAGTTTGGGTAGTGAAGAGTAAGAGCATAGAGTGAGAGTTAAAAAAGTATAGTAGTTGATATCAACTAAACTCACTGAGACTGGCTGAGAAAGGACTGAAGACAATTAGAGACTAAACCAGCAACTAAACTAAAAAGCAAGATACCATATATCTCACGGAAACTAAGAACTACTTTCAACGATATTAAGACAAAGTCACTGCCATTGAACCATGAAGAAGATGAGAAAGCTGAGAGAAGGGGTAAAAGGGGTATACCTTCTGCTCTTACGACTGGCCGAGACGCTGCGAGACCGGGATCTATCCTTGAAGGAGACTTGGCGGGAAGGGCGAGAGGCGCGAGATTCGCATGCTGGTTGTTTTCCAACCCAAATGATTTCGAGCGAAACTAGTTTTGTTAAGTTTGAAAAGTTGGCAAAATGGTTTCTTCGGAAAAAACGAAGGATTAGGGTAGTTTTATATCGTTTAGATAGGTTCAAAGTTTTATCTCCGTGCGTACAAAAACGAAGCGGGAAAATTGAAGAATCGCCCCCCACTTTAGTTGGGTCCCCCCCCCCGTGGCACTTCAACCTTCCACCCAAGCTAAAACCTGAAAATCTAGGAGAGGGGGGGGGGGTCATGAATCAACTTCGACATTTACTATTTACCACCCCCCCCCCCCCCCACCTGGGTCGGCGAGGGTAGATCTTCAATGGTGGGGGGGGGGGGGGGTGAAACTTCAACGAGTGGGGGGCTGAACTTCAATACCGAAAATGTTTACTTTTTACCCCCCACCCTCAAACTTTTGTATTGCAGGTGATAAATAGAATTATCACCCCCGGTGGGGGGGGGGTCGAACTACAATTCCCCAAACGCAATACAATTTCAGAAAGGTGGGGGGTAAAAAGTCAATGTTCCCAATAAAGCTTGTTCTGTATTGTATTGTATTGTATCTAAGCGTTTTACAGAAACGGAAATGTCTCCAAATTTTGCTAGCCTCACGTTTTTGATTGTAAATATTAGAATCGTAAAATAGCCTGTTATTGTAATTAGTTACGCTTGCTCATACCAGTATTTTCTCATAATAATTTCATTATCCTATTTTTCTTATGATTTAATGTCCAGAAGTAAAGTCGCAGTGATTTTTGTCGTCTTAGCATAGTAGTGAGAAGTCTGCAGAACTTTTCCAAGTATGCAGAATATTCCCCTTAATAAACTCTTCCGGGAACTAATATTAGCCTATCACGCCATCCAATTCTTGTCATTACGAATGGTTGTGGCATATTTTCTAGTTCTCGCTAATTATGTATGATTTTGTACACTTTAATAGGGCAGCAGAAGACTCTCAGAATACTAGAACTGAATTGAACTGAAAGTTTTAATATTGTAAATTTCTGCGGTGTGAGCAGTAAATTTTTTCTCAAATAATTTCAGCATGTTAAAATGAACTGCAGAACGTGTCTACTACAATTCAGCACCATTTCGTACTTGTATTTTTTTTTCTAACAGATATGATTGTTTAGTTATACTCTTAACTTTAGTACGTTAGCAATCTGAACAAGTTTTACGGTTTTTTTCTGTAACTAATAAAATAATCAGCTATAGCTACCATCAACTTATTTCCTCAATAAGAGTCAAGCAAAATCGTTTGCAACACTTTTAATCATCCTTCATCGATATCGTTTTTCTGATTAATACCTTCTGCAAGATATCTATCTCACTCCGTTACTAAACCATATCAACGAATTCCCAGAATGGACCACATCATACCTATGATTCACGTGGGTGTGTCCACAGTACGGAGTAACATTCTAATCCCATATTATAGAATCAGAAGTCCTGTGACTTTCGGTGACGCTTCATGATTGCTGTTTTGTATTTACATTACAGTTTTGAAAAACAACCATGGAAAATCATTCTTTGCCGTAGAAAACATAATTTGTTCTACATAAACCGATCTTACCACGTTTTCAATCTTGCCAATGATGGAATAAACGCTCATGTGACTTGGGACGGCTTCTGATGTTTTTTTATTTATTCACCATCGTGCCTCTTCTTTCAAAAACAATGTTCACACATTCAATCGAAAACAAGCTTTTTGTTCTCCTTGAGAGAAACCAATCTTATCAAATGTTCATCTTTGTCAATGATGGAGAATTACTGTACTCTGATCAGAGTGGAGATCACTGTTTTTCACGTGTCTTCACGCTTCGTCACGCTTTACGTGACCTTTTAACAACACTAAAAGGCACAAATTTGACGTGCGACGATCAAAAATGAAGACAAGTTCTTATATGTACCAATGTTTGGGTAAAATCTGGAGTTTGTCGCAGCTGAGTTTACTGCATCTGTACGTGTCTCCTCGTTTTCTCACGTTTAGTTCGACTTTTCTAACAATTTTTGAAGAATCCAATTTGAAGTATGACCAAGGCGTTGACTGAATGAAGTGAAAATCATCAATTATCACGTGTCCTCACGTGTCCTCACGTTTTCAAAGAACTTTGCAACAATTTTTGAAGAAAGAAGTTGGCGTGTGACGACTAATAATGAAGAATGTTTGCGCAATCCCATTGGTTTTTCCAGTTCCTCGCATAGGTCATGAAGCCACCTTTCAGCTATATTAAATCCCCGTATTGCGTCGGAAATGAGCGAGGTTTATCTGCGACCGGCATTTCCAATTAGACGCCTCTCTCGCCAGAAGCCGGTGCACGATGGCACGTATTATTATGGAAAAGTTTAGTGAAACACATGTAACGCTATGATGACGTTTATACCACGTTTTATTCCTTATCTTTCTGTTCTTTTCTCATTCCTCTCTTTCGCGGTAAGTCTGTCTCGCTCTCTTTTCGGTCTCTCTCTCGCTCTTTCTCTCTCATCCCTTTCTATATTTCTCTTCCTCTCTCCCCCTCTCTTTGATCAGGTTGAGAGTTGTAAATGAGCTATAAAAGTTACTTTGTTCTGTAACCTCAGTTTTTCAAACCACGTTTCTAACGTCGCTTTTTTCTATTCTCCTAAAATTTTGCAATTTGTCGTTATCTCCACAATATTTCGTTTCCATAAATCTAATAACAATGTTCCTCGCGTGAAACCGGCGTAATATCCCAATTAAGTTCATGTCAATAACACTAGTTCTCTCTTCGCTCAAATTAACTAAAGAACACATGCAGTTAAGTAATACGATAAAATAACGGAATATATTATGAACTTCACGTAGAGTTTTGATGTTGTTATTCTTGTGCAGCATAGTTCAATATCTCGAACTACAATACATGTAATACGCTTTTTTCAAGCAAAACTTTAAACTAAAGATTGGGAAAAGTATCAAATAACTTAGGGTGGTGAACTTATGAGGTTTCCGATTAACCGATAATACTTCAATCCAGTCCAGCGATACACATCATAATGTCCCATTACCGTATACCACAACATTGCGAAACGGTGTATTTTAGCCGTCTATTGATTAGTTTTATCTCTTTATCGTGGAAGCTACTAACTCTTCAGATGATTGGTTGTGACGCAAACATTTAATCTACGTGTAATCCACGTGTAATCCACGTGCTATCCGAGAAATGGTAAAAACCTTTGACGACGTCAAAAATATGGTTTCGCCCACAGGATTAGGCCATCATTCTCGTAAACACGAAGGAGAACACCATTCAGTGCTAGGCACATTCTTCTTGGAGCGAATGGTTGATTTTTAGTTATTGCTGTTTGGTTATAGGAACAACGAACATGAATTTATAGTTTCCCTACTTTAAAAGTATTTTTTTTCGTGGAATTTGTTCAGTTCTATTCTTGGGAACATAAGACCATGCAGTGCTAGCCGTGTTCTTCTAAAGCGAATTGAGTACGCTTTCATTATTTTTGTAATCGTAACAAAGAATATGTACGTGTAGTTTACAGATTCTTAGTACTCCGTTCAAACTATGTTTCTCTGAAGTGGTTGTATTTCTCTTTCTATTTTCGTGAACACGGGTACAGAAAGCAGTTAACTCTAACGTCAACTCTTCTCAATGCAAGCGGCTAAATTATTGTCAAGATTTGAAATGTTGCCCCACTTGATTTTAATGCTTGAAAAATTGAATGTTTCGATAAAGTTTGCTGCAATTAGCACTTGACCTGCCCTTTTCTCGACACGTCATGATTTACCTAAGATGTTCAACGAAATTCGAGGATTCGCAACCTTCAATACTGGACAACATACACATTTGATCTACCCCGCGCAAAGACCAACTGAATTACACCTCTTTCATTTCGAACCATGGCACTTGAGTCGGATGTGGCGCGCAATCGTTACGTTCAGTGGCCGTATTTTGTAAGCTCAAATAGCCGGTAAGCTACTTGAGCAAAATTTCAATAACCGAATTCTAATTCAGGTTACGATTATTCTACTTAATTTTCTGCTAATTAAGCGCGTGTTTGCTAGTTTCACATACAAGCGAGTTAAATTTCAGAACAAGTGATTAAGTAGTTTGTAGTACACTTTTTGAATTTTGCTCAAATAGCTTAAGTAGTTTGTAGTACACTTTTTGAATTTTGCTCAAATACCCGGCTGTTTGAGCTAACAAAATACGGCCACAGGTTGTTTAGGTATTACGGAGTACCTAATTCACTATTCCTCTCCCTACGTTAATATCTGAGTGATTATGAACTATTTTCCGAATCTTTTTCTGCAAAACGTAATAAACCTACAATACTGAGCAATCTGCTGCAAAAAGAGACGATTTTGTTCATTGATAGTCAAGTTCAAGCGAACATTGATGAAAGCACACTTCTATGTTGCGTTAATCGCTCTTTTATTCCTAATTAACATTAATCTCTAAGTATCTGACGTCGTTAAAGTCTCGCCCCTGCAATATTCCTTTAGAATGTCTGGCGCGGTGGCGGTTCCTCGAAAACCTCATGGGAACGTCTCATCAACATCTCATGAGATTTCATTGATTGTTACGGGACAGCGTTGAAATTTTTACCAGAAGTTCGCAGTATGCTCATGAGATCCGCCGGAAAAAGGTCATGAGAGCTTCTCATGACGTTGTAGGGATCGCTACGCCGGCGGGCTCCGCCGCTGAGCTAAATTGCAATGAAACACTGATTATGCTGGTTATGTTTTCAATTATTGTATATAGAGAAAAACCAAACTCTAGGCATTAACACAATGTAACTAGCCCGTCACGGCCGAGTACACAAGATCTAATGTTATTTAAGTTTTACATGAAGGTCCACGTGTTCTAGTATCTTCCTTAGTGTTGTAGAGTAGAAGATATTAGAGTGTTTCCGTTACAAATCGTAAAATGAGAAGGTCATCTATTTACGTCGATCTAAGTATACGTGGGAAGCTTAGTACAAATGTACCTATAGAGTGATTATTCGATCTACGCAATCTGTTACGCAACTAATCCGTCTAGACGCGTATTTCATCGAATTTCGAGAAGCACCGTGATTATAAAACATTTGGGAAGGTTTCCTTTTGTGAACATGTTCACCTTGCGAACTCCCGAGTACAGAACTTCAGCAGGGTATATTACTAGCACTTACATATTTCTTCATCAAATATCTTCGTACTTTGTAGTCTGAGCTGCATTCCCCTGGGGATAGAATTTCCGCATCAGAAACTAGGAAAAACTTAGCTAGGGCATCTATACATAACACATATATCCTTTTTAACTCCTGTTCTGTAGGATCAGTGTTTTGCTAGGTTGTACATTTGCAACGCTTCACTAATTCTTACCTCCTCTATAGTGTTTTGTTGTGCTGAGAGCAACTAGATCTATTGTAGCCCACCCACCTAACTTTTATCGTTACATTGTTAGATTGTAGTACTCCTTCCGGTCTTTTATTCCTGTCAGTTTTGAACTTTCAAAGTAGCACGCACTTTATGTCATGTATTGTTCTTTCTATTGCTTTGCAGAAGGAGGAGAATAATATATAATTGTTCTTTTATATTTCTTCACAAATATCTCCTCTACATATTTTATCTATTACTCGAAATAGACCTATTTTCACGAAGTGGCTAATTGGTTATTTTGAGGTACTCGTTTGAAGAAAGCTCATATTTCCTACACGTTATCGTGTTTTTGCAATCTGTTATTCAGTGTTTGCAATTCTTGGAAAACCACTTTATTATTATTAACATTCCTGAATGGCCCACATATTATGTAACAACAGAAAACATAAATAAATTAAATATGATTTGAGTATTATTTCAATCGCTTTCTTTCCTATTCATTGTATCATTATTCCTGAATGGCCTATGTATTGGAGAACAAAATGAAATAATGATTAAATATAAAACTTTTCAGCGATAAATATTTGTCCGGATATGTCTGGATCGAGATGAGAATTTTAGCCGCGTTTTTCACTGTTCTCTTCACGTTCATCAATCCCGCAATGCTGATGAGAGGTCGGTTTTCAAAGTATGAAAAACTTATTTAGAACAGGATAAAATATAATAATTGCTAGAAATTCGTTGTTTTCTGTTTGTGTTTGTTGCGTTTTGATGTTTGAGACAGAAGTGCCCAGCAAAACACTTCATTCGGAATCAAATCAAGAAACTTCAGTAAACGACATACTAGAGTGACTTATAACTTATTCAATCACATTTCTATTAATAAAAGTTATTTTCGACGTTTAGTACTTTTCATTTTCTTAAGTTTTGTAAACTTTCATCGATTTGTTGCAGTTGTCTCCGAGTTGGAACGAGTTTTCGAGACAGAATCCTCAAATCCCCAAATAGCCTTCATTGGAGAACTCATTTCATTTTTCAATGATCATAGTCTGTCAGCAAGGGTGAAGACGGTCGTACATTTAACAGGTGGGCAAAATATAAACTTTTGAAAACAAATTTTTTTTATGAATACAATATTGGAGTCAAAGATACATGCTAATGGATCTAGTGCGACAACCATTCAAATTAACGGAACCCTAAGTCACTTGAACGTTTCAGCGGTGTAATTTAACTTCAAAGCTCCTAGATCAGTGATCTTGTTCCAATGTATTCCCAGTCCGTACCTTCCTTTTTACACTGAATCTGCATGATGTTTACAAGAGTAATGGATTTTGTGACGCAGACACCTCATAATGGCTCGGAAACGACTGGATTGATCTCATGAAAGGGCTTCTGAAATGAATATTGTGTAATAGAAACACGTCAAGCAGGGATCACACCTTCAAGAATAACAGAGTTCCGGAATATCACGTATAGACCAATGAAATAGGCACTGAGACGTGAGGAAACGTGAGAAGATGTGTGATTCACTGTCTCACGTTCAAGCGCTCTCAGAACTGTACAAATTATATAAACGTGAAAAAATCGTTGAGAGACTTAATTCACTCTATCACGCTTCAACGCCCAGTTTTTTGGAAAACAATTGACTTACGAATTTGATTTTCAGTTCTTGTGTTCACGCTCGTTCACGTGATTCTCACGTGTTGTTGTTTGTATGGAATTTACTCGAGTCGACCGGCTTTCATGAGACCCGTACTATATGATATTCTCATCAGCTTTGTAAGTTTTCTCAGAATTTCATATCGAAACCTGAATATAATTAAAATGGCTTCGATAAACATAACAAGTTTCGATATGACATCTAGAATGATTGATAGATGTATTTAAAACTATTAGAGTTCGGTGAAACAGAAAGACGCAGGAAATTAGTACACACGTGATTCACAATTATTGTTATTGCCCCTAAAACTAAATTATAAACACATAGGGAGTTCATTATTTTGCACAAAATATTTGAGTGAACAATTTTTCATTTTCCCAAGCGAGTAATACCAGAGATCACTGGGGTTCGGGATCGCGGGGGAGTGGAGTGTGATACTTAAAGTTCCACGTTTGTCTTAAAAACGTGGATAACTCAATGCTAGGAAAAAAAAGTGTAAAAAGCTCCTACGTTTCCATGATTCATGTCGAATGGTCTAGATTCATATCAAAGACGTAGGCAAAAGTAGTAGATTACAGCTCACTTTCAGAGAAACTAGTGATAGGGGGTTCTTATCACTGCCATATAGGAAGTGACAATACAGTAGTTGGAGTTTTATCTCAATACACGCCATAATTAACAAATTTCTACCAAAAACCCAAGGAATCACCTACAAACACGGTGAAATTACGTCGTCAATGTTCAGGGAAGAACAAATAGAATAGAGAAACTAGGTTTTTTTTAATTCACACAGGCTTTATATTGTTTTGTTAGTGATGTGTGTATGCAATTATTGATTTTCAGACGGTTCTCTCTCTTTTTGTCGGTCTTTCGTTGTACATGTACTGGCGATATAATACGTTTGGAAGTCGATCTGATCATGACACGATGAAACTTCATTTGAGGTTCGTATTTTTTCTCAAATTTCAATTGTTGATAAAAGTCGCTCACTCTTTAGAGGTTCTAGATATTCATTCACGTTTTTTTCGTTGATTATGTAACACTTGTGGATGAATGTCTACATAAAAAGTTGGTATAAACTTTTTGGTAGCTCACTATAACACCAAATGTTTCTTCCCAGTAAACCTAAAGACGTTTTTCTCTTAACCAGTAAATTCAACATTTCTAAATCGTATTCAATGAACATATATTCCAGGAACGTCTACGTTGGAGCAGCTTTTTTGTTGACCTACATCGTTTGGCTGTCAATTACGTATGCTGGATACAGGTGAGATTAGGTTTTAGAATATTGTAATATTTACAAAGTTGTAGAATTATTACGGGGAGGAAAGTTTATTCCATTTCCAATATGCATTCGCAGAATATGAATCACAAGTTTTACGTGGTTTAGGAATTTGAAATAAGGTACACAGACGGTAGCATAAACTACAGTATAATCTTAATTGTTGTTTGAGCAACCACTAAATTCACGTTTTTCAGTGACACGCGCAAGATGCATGCCGACTTCATGTACTGGATAGTGGAGGAGCGAATGTCCACCAAGGCGCACGGCCACAACGTGTCAGTAGACAACAGGTTAATACCAACATAATGAATGTAGCCGCATGGCGCAGTGGGTATGAGGGCCGTGCAGAAAACATGGCCGTGGGTTCGAGTCCGCTACTAGGCATAGTTTTTGTTTTAAGTTTTCAGATCTTTAAACAGAGAACCATATAAATGTTTTAGAGGGGTTTTAGTGTGAAACATGCATATCGATTGCCCATGCGCAGAAGTCAACAGCCATCTCTCTTTCATTTACGCCGCTTAATAACTCTCAAACTAATCTGTAAAGCGTCATTCAATAATTTTGTGAGGTTTTTATTTTTTCTTCTCGAAAGTGCCCTTCTGATTAAGTACTTTCCGATTGCTCATCTAATGACAAAATTGCTCTAATTCAACAATACTTGGGAATTATACTTCATACTAATACTTAAATTGAAAGATACTACTGGAAGATACATATTGTGTACTCTCGAACACACTCACTAAGTAAGGTCACCTTAGTGGTACTTGTAGAACCAACACATGTGCTTCGGCTTTGTAAGCGGCCGTCACGAGAAAATTGGAATTGAATTTAAGAGAAAAAAGAAAAGATAATCAAGTACGTAATAAGAAAAGAAACATTTTGTGTACTGTGATTTCATCAAAAGCATTAGAGGGACACTTCTCATCAATCTTCATCAATCAATTACGTTATTGCGTTTTTCACGATAATATTTTTTTAATAAAATAAACTGACAATAGAATAGGTACAATAGGTAATATTACGCACAAATGAACGGAAACATGGTACAGTTGTAATTCGTAAGTAAAATGCTCTATTTACCTTATTGGACTTTCCCGCATTTCTTTCCCAAATCCAACCAAACTAATTACCATTCCAATTAGAAAGTGCCAGACCGAAACGAGATAATGCACATTTTCAAGCAATAACTCAGTATATTATGTTTGCGATATCATCAAGTTTTCCATAAATATTGATTTATCTAACTCTCCCCTGTTTTAGTACAACATTAAACAAAATTTTCAAATCTGATATCAACTATTGATTTTCTAACTATTCCCTGTTTCAGTGCAAAATCGAACCGGTCCTCCAACGGTTCCCGTCTGTCACGTGCCAGTAAGGCCTCCTCGCGAAGTGTGAAATCGGAGAGATGGGCCCATTCGCGACCAAATTCCATGAACACAGGAGTGGCTAGCAAGAGAAGCAGTCTGGCCAATGTTCGACTATCGGTACCCCTTTAACGTGAATATTACGTGAAAGTGTGACAACACGTTAGAAGCTGTCTAGAAAACGTAACCCCCTATTGGTACCCGTTTAACGTGAATGTTACGTGAGAGCGTGATAACACGTTAGAAACATTTAGGCTAATGTACGACTATCGGTACCCCTTTAACGTGTATACTACGTGAAAACGTGAGAGCACGTTAGAAGCAGCTTGACTAGTGTACGTCTGTCCGTACCGCTGTGAATACGCGAAATTCATGGGAAGTACGTGAACTTAACTATGTGCAATTTACGTGAAGATTTGTTTTCACGTTTTCTCAGATTGAATCGACTGCAGAGTTTTCAGTAGTTTCCTAATAGTTTCATTTTGGAGACTGAATCATGTGTAAGTAGGACCATTGTTTATGATTAACTTTATTAATTGAAGTTAATAAATACAGATATACGCTGTGCGTTACTATTATTGGTTTGCTGTGTAAAAGTCCTCTGCTCAAGTATTATATCTTTTTCTGTTGTAATTGCTAGGTGATGTTCGTTTGATTAACTGAATTAGTATTAAAGTTCAATTGTAGTTACCATTAGCGAATTGAATTCCCAGTACAATTAGTATAAAAGTTTAATTGTATCCACGATTAACAAATTTGATTCCCAGTACAATTCTGACATTATAACGACTCGTCTGCTCACCACAAAGTCTCATTTCATTGCGGGTCTTCGGTTTTTAACAAGTTCTCCTATTAAACAAATACTGTGTTTTCATTCATTAACAAAGTTGAACATGCGTATGTAACTTCATTCTGTACGTGCACTATGAGCACATTGTATTATCGACATAATCCATTGCTTGATTAATGAAACATTCTGAACAATAATCAAGTTTTGTATACGGATGTAAAATACAAAACTCGGCGAGTTGAAACAGTAATTACTGAATTCACGACGTCACAACATTTAAGCTCGCGGTGTGTCGTTAAAGTACACATCAGTGTACGTATGCTAGAAGATCCCGCCCCTTCATTCCATCCTGCGTCTCTCACTCTGCCTCACTATTTCTCGTCTCTTACATCCCAGCGGGATGTGAGGGCAGAGAAATGGCGTGTGTTTGAGGAGACGCAGGATGGGATGAAGGGGCAGGGATCTTCTAGCATACGTACTCTGATCATGAGAGGTATCGTAACGTTCCTCGCAGAAATTTTTTTTTTGGTGCGATGACAACTGTGCTACTGGCAATACAAATAGTCAATTGAACGATGAACACTCAGGAGGCGTGCTTCAGAAAACATCATAAAATGCATAGGATTTTCGATCTGTCGAAAAGGTTCACATTTTTTTCTCAGAAATTGTTTTTTCCTAGTTTTTATAGATACTGTGTGCTAGAGTTGAAGTCATGTGACACATATTTTCACGATTCACGTGAATTCACACTCGAAGAAAAGCTTGACACTTCGTTTTTAATGTGTTCACTAGTTTCCATCCAATCAGTAGTTGTTTTGGGTGGTTTTTGTTCGGATTTGGGGAGACGCTAGAAATTAGTCGATAGCTCACACAATATGTACATAATGCAGAGGATATGTTCACATTTAGACGGCCGAGCAGCGATTTTACGCAACCTACGCCTGTTTTATTTCAATTGTTAGAGAGAGAGAGAGAAAGAGGTAGATAGACATAGATAGAGAGATATAGAAATAGGGAGAGAGAGAGAGAGAGAGAGAGAGAGAGAGAGAAAGAGAGAGAAAGAGAGAGAGAGAGAGCAGGACAACTTCAGCTGTATTTTGGATCATGTCATTCAACTTATGTCAAAACCACAGCCTTCCTCCACACTTCATTCTACTTCGACTTAAATATTCTCTTCAATGTCTAAGTCACGCGCTTAGACATAACAAGATAACTTGAGAAAAACAAGACACTTTGGTTGTTTAGGTATTCTGTTTAGTGAAAACAATCCCATTATCACATCGTCAGGTTTAGTAATCTTTAGTGTTTTTTTTAACCAGACGGCGTGGCAAACCGTCCAATCTCATGAGAAGTTCATCTGTTTTTCTCATGAGAATCTCATGCACACCTCATCAGCTACGCTAATGTTGAAGCATGGCAATCGATCTAATCTCATGGGAAATTCGTGATATATTGCTTACGAGGTATTTCATTAGGTTTTTGAGTGAATGCTGGCGCGCCAGATGTTGCAAGCGCCCTAGTGATCGCACGAAAACTATTCCGTGCAAACGTGCGCTACAGTTTGTGAGCTGTTTTCCGATAACCATATGGTTAAAGGGAACCGGAACCGAATCTCGTGTCTTGAGCTCCGCCGTTAACTTCGTCACTCCAATGCAAATGCGCTACAAAATTAGGTGTATTGATATTTTTGTGAAACATTTGATCACACTTCATTAGCTGATTTTCTAAAACCTGTTTTTGGGCCGCATTCTCGTTGCAGGAATGAATTAACCGTGAAGCGAAGGCACGAGATTCGGTTCCTATAAGACCGTCTTTAAGCAGAGCGTCTGCAGGATATCCTGTGAATTTGTCTTTATACCTCTCAGTCTCTCACCATAATCTCACGTGATCATTGAAGACTTTCTGACGTCAGGATGTAACAGTATTGTTAATCAAGTTATTTCAAAATTTTGAGTTTTTGAGTTTGTAGGAGAATCGATTTTCCACTTTCCGTTTTTTCGGAAAGATGGTTCGAGTCGAGTCGAGTTTAGAATTCGGCTTTATCTACCCTAGAATGTAGTTGTTTGAAAATGACGTGCACCACTGAAGCGCGACGCCTTGATTTGTCTCATCTTTTGTTTGAGTCTCTTTGTGGCTCTTGAATTATGTCTGGCGAGTGCTTCGAATGTTGTCTCACTTTTGTGAGCTACTAGAAAAAGTTTAAAATCAGTTCCTTTATTTGAAAGCGTCATACTAGAAACTTCTATCCAAACTTGTGAAGACCTAATTATTTACTTCCGCTGCAGTTTGCAGGAAGCGCCATGTCGTCTTCTCTTTTGGGCGATTCTCATTTCAAACTTTCAGAAAATGTTGCTAGACAGTAGTCGTTCTCAGTTTTCTAACCAAAAAACACATCAGAATTCGTTAAAGTCCATAAATCGCTCATCTTCTAGCGTTTGGAGAGTAGCGGAGTCGCTCATTTTACTAGTATACACTTACAAAATTCGAAACTGTTCTCTAATACATATGTGTTTACAATGTTTATTTGTAGTTTGTATTCTATCATCTTGTTTGATCGACCTCGATCTCGTTGTTTCCAGAAAATGACTTTCTTTCCTGTCCTCTGTTTTCTGTTGATCGTCTCCGTCTGCACAGCTGTGCCGGTAAGTTAATTTTTTTGCTGAAAAAATCCAAAAATATACTGTAGCCATTGGTTATTACTGTGTTCCAAATGAAAACCGAGTCCACACAGGTATACTGATAGTAAGTTGAATATTCACGTAAAGTTAGCATTCTAATGGGGCAGCGTGGACTTTGTCATGGCACGTTT
Source organism: Litoditis marina (assembly GCA_964036275.1). Taxonomy (NCBI): domain Eukaryota; kingdom Metazoa; phylum Nematoda; class Chromadorea; order Rhabditida; family Rhabditidae; genus Litoditis; species Litoditis marina. The sequence continues at coordinate 10,473,826 of OZ038439.1, forward strand.
ATGAGTTCTGCTGTGTTTCTCATGTTTCGCGAGACAGTGCAATTAACCGTATACGGTATTTATTGTTAATGCTGTGTATCAATAACCCAACCGATTTACACGAACTGATTGATCTCGATTATAGATAGTCGTATCCTCATTATCATTGAACAATACGAAATCGAAAGTACAAGGTGGATTTTAAACTACTTCTCGAAGATCCTTTCACACACTTTGGTCTTCTACCCTTCAAATTACTCAAAACTATCGAAAAAAAATCGAGCGTGCATGGAAAAAATTGCACCTAGGTTCTTCTGATTTTTCAGGTTATTCAATTGAAGCACAACGGTAAGACTACCCAAAACGAAAACTGAAAGTTACTCAGCACTTTAACTATCTATCGAGCAGAACCGTTTTTCAGGCCTGGCGGCAACAACAAAGAGTTCGATATTTCAACTCGGCGCGGCCAGCTCCCATGGAAGTAAGTATTACAGAAAAGAAATATTAGAATAATATATGTGATTCAATACAAACAAAAAACTTTTTTCGGTTTTTTGTGTCAAGAACTCCCCACGAAGGGATTACAGGGGTTGATTTTGGAAAATTCGGCAATCAAGTCGTCTTATTCCGTTATTCTAAAGGTAAAGGGTTTGCCTAGTACAATCATGAAAAATGTTTTCAGGTGTCTGCAGTTCAATCCAGCCCTGTCATACCGCGTTACGAGAACCTTTTCGGACCTAAAAGTGTACAGGTCAGTGAACTCAACTAGTTCGTGAACGCAAAAGCCCAATATTTCCAAAACATGTTGTGCTAGATGTAAAACAAAAAAGTAGATTAGTCTCTCGATAGTTTCACTAAATACATGCTATGTTCACTCATATCGGTATAGTCATCGCCATTGGAAAGGCGGGAGGGTACTGTATATCTCACTTTCCGCTGTGTACGCACAGATGTCTCCGATTCCAAAGCTTGCCGGTTGTGGCATTAATAGCGCAGTGGTTAGCGCGCTGCTACGAATATTTTGCTCGCAGGTTTGATTCTGGCGAGAGACAAAAGTTTATAAATTTGGCACCCACTATAGTACTCAAAATAATTCGTAAACTTGAAAGTATATATTTTTTGTCTATATTTTTCGAACAACAACTCTCAGAATAAAACTGTTATTTGAAATTAAAACTGTCAAATAAAAACAACTGTATTAATATTATTATTAAGATGAACCACGGTGCCTCGTTCCAACCCAAGACGATGGAAGACTTCACCGGCAGACAGCAGAGCAGACAAGTGTTCAGCTGGCATCCTGTCAACTCTGGGTTCTGATTGAAATAGTTTTATCTACTGGCGGTAAACATGACATTTGGCGTTAATAAAAGTTTTCTGTTGTTTACAACTTAAATAATTTCAACGGAAAAAGTTCAATAAAACAAATTTCATCAAAAGTTAAGCAAGATCTGGCATCCGGTCAAATCTGGATTCTTTGGCGGGATAGCGGATAGATCGCTAATCAATATTTTTTGTTGTCTAAAATGAAAAATCAAAAACTTGAAAACCGAGAAAAGAGAAAAAAAACAAGATTCTCAGGAAAGCTATTTGATCTGCCGGCATTTTCACCCATATTTCAACGCTACAAATCATTCAGTTCAATTTGGGGGATAGTCTACAAATATCTCCAATGCCAAATTCTGTTTGATCCGTGTAATTGTAGTTTGTTATGTTTTCTGTCATGATTGAGAGTTTATGATGTGTATGACTACCAAACCACACCAAGCAGTTTTTTGATGACACATTATCAAGTGCTTTGAAAAAGATTATAGTTGGTGAAATCTGTCCTGATCAACCTACAATCAAACCAACTCACATCTCATCCTGTCGCGATTGTAGTTTTCTCCCGATGTTTTTGGTCAAAAGTTGTTATTTATGGCGTGTATTGAGATCAAACTACAATTCGAGTTTTCGTTTTCCAATTCGAGTTTTCTTCTAAATGACCATATTCATCCGTTCCATTGCTTTCTCTCATTCCAGTCGCCAACTAGTTCTTTCGACCAGTTGTCATATTACATTAGCCGGCAAATATGCATAACAAAACGACATTTTCCAGGCAGTTTTCTCCAGTATTTGTTTTCTTCTACAGAAAACCAGAAAAACAAACTAGTTTTTCACTGGCTCAGTTTTTTGTTTCTCTCTTCAATTACTTGGTCTTGTCGTTTGAAAATTAAGCATGGCTGCCGAAAGTCTTGAAAAACTAAAATTGTATACGGGAAAGACTCACATATAAGTTGGTCATTAAAAGTATTTCTTATTAACTTTCCGGGTTTTTTTGGCCCCCTTTTTAATTTTCGCAAAATCTAAGTCGCCTGGCAAAGTAAAAGGAGTGGGAAAGTTTTATTTTAGTAGTAGTTTGATCTCGACACACGCCATATTTTACAAATTTCGACCAGAATGAATCAAACTACAAACACAGCAAGGGAAAGTTTACCGTACGGGCTTGCATCAAAGAAGGACGATTATGTGGTCCAATCGCAGCGGTTCAGTCCTTCAAACTGCAATATATTTTTCAATTGCAGTTTAAAGGACCGTTGACACGAGATTGGTCCACATAATCGTCCTTCTTTAAGTAGAACAAAACCGACAACTTTTCTATTTTCTGTCCCCCTTCTAAGATTTCGCGCAAACTTTCTTCACCTGGCAGAGTAACGAAGTTGGCAAACGCCGCGCCGTAACTTATCCCAAAAACGCCTCGTTTAGCCAATCTTGGAACTTGTCCCTTCCTTCTCGTAATGATTAATAACTACATTCCCTCTCGTTTCCAATCCTGTTTCTCTCCCAGACACAGAAGAACCCTCGATGTTTATTCGACTTTAGCTGGATTTCTCGCCTATCTCCCTCCCCATCTACGAGGTTTTCCGGCCCGCCAAACGTGATGAAACAGACACTTTCTTATTTCACGACCCGCCAAATGGCTTGCACTTTTCTCACACGTTTCATTGGTTATTTGCTGAGAAACACATTTTCAAATAGTTAGCACACGTGGAACGTGGAACGGTCCAAAGCATGAAACCGCAGACTCTTCACTCTGAAAAATTTAGTTGTTTTTAGTGGTGTTTTGGGGAAAATTGTACAACTGCCTCCCCCCCCCCCCTCACCTTAAGTCCCCCCCCCCCCCCCCGTAGTACTATCACCCCCCTCCCAATACGATTTCCTATAGAGAGGGGGGTGATTGTAAATGGGGGGTAATTGTACAATGTCGACGTTTAACAATCACCCCCCACAATACAAAATGGGGGGTAATAGTACAACCCCGGACCTGTTTAACAATCGCCCCCCCCCACTCAATCCAAACCTGCAGTAAAGAAGGACGTTGTACAATCACCCCCCTAGGGGTGGGGGGCGATTGTACTACGGGTCGGATTCCAACCTATTTCGGCTCAAGGGGGGGACGATTGTACAATAAACCCGTGTTTTGCAGAAAAACTAGACTTTTCTAGACGTTTTGAATAGTTGACCTACGCGACTCGTGTAACATTTTATTGCACACTCTTCACTTCTAAAAGGTTCAAAATTAGTTATTCTCTTGTGTCAAAACATTTTCTATGGAGTTTGAATTGCTGACGTACATGTAGTTTAAATTCCATCCTTTCAAGTGTGCTTTACTCTTTCGATTTTTTACCATTGGATGGTCTCATGTGAGTTAAGTACACGACATCACAGTTGAAAGTTAAAACTTTTCCATGTCATCTCACGTGTTGGAGAAACGCATCTACATTGTGTAGTATCTAGATCATCTACATGTTATCTTACTGTTCTAGTCGCTCGCAAAAACTTTCTTGATCGATTGGAAGTTTGGTTTAATATGGCCAGCCACCAGCAAAATTTCAGTTCCCAAATATCTTCCCTACAATATCATGATTTTTTCTTGCTAACCTCATGACTCATACACACGCTGATTTTTTTGTAACATGTGTAAGATTAATTTGAATTTTTCATCAGGCACCACCACGCCGACAGATTTTATCAACATCTCGATTTGCTTGTCCGGATTTTTGAGCATGTAGCGGCCTTGGAATTTAATAGAATGTTTATTGAAGCTGGTTATGTGAAACACATTGTAAAATACTTAAAATACGACAAAGAACTCTAAAAAGACCCAGAGACGCATCCCAAACTATTTGTTCCGCTCAAAACGTGTACATTTTATGACACCGTGGTACATAAAACATAGAATGGTTCTATACGACACTCTCCAACCTACTTTGTCCATTTTCAGAAAAACACAAAATATCGCTTGCTTATTGAACGACATTGAAAACCAGTGAACCATTCAGACCACTTTAAATATTTCAAGTCCAACTTCTGACAATAGTCTCTCCTTCTCAAACATTTTGCAGCGTTAAGTTTCTGAGCAAGTATAATCTTTTGCAAACAACTCCATATTTAAGTTGGACTCCCAATATTCTTCAAATACATTCGAACGCGCGATAACTTCTATTCAAAAAATAGCCCTAATTTAAATAATACGCGTGAAACTTTGGAGCGCGCGATGATTTTTGAAATCGGCCCTCCGGCAGTCCAGTTTGTGATGTCCTTGGCGATATTCCCGGACCATTCCACAAATAGAAAAAGACCCGTCTTCTTTCGATGTACTTCATAGTGTTCATTCAGACACATGAATGGGCCCCCGATATATTCTATTTGTGTTTTTGTTTTGCGCCAAAACGACAATCGACCATTCAGAAGACGTGTTTTCAACTTGAAAATCAAATCCTGAGTAGGAATCAGAAGTGCTATTGAGAGTGATCAACTCGTCGTTGTAGTTTGATCTTGACGTGTATTTTTTTTCAAATCTGACAGGTGAGTAACACAGATCAAACTACAAACACAGCATAAACTGTGTAGCTTGCCCAATTCGGGGCTTTGTGACTCGACAGTTGTTCTCTTGTGAGTTCCTTACGTGTTGTGATCTAAAAATATATAAAATGAAAACTATATTTTGTTTTAAATAACGAATTTCTGCTGAAACAGATTCATAACACTGTCAAATTTCACTCAAACCTAAAACTGTATAATGTTTTGAAACGAAAAAAACTGGACTCGTTCCACTATACTATTCGCCAGTTTAGTTGCGAGCAAAATAGTGGAAAATGGAGAATCTCCAAGATTTCCGGGGCGCGCGCTCAATTAAACTCCATTTAGCCCAAAGAATCCGACCAGTTAAGCCAGACAATTAGAAACAACGGTAGGGAGCGGATCTGGTATATCTGGTTGACGGAGATAGAAGCAACACAACACTCAGTAACACAGTATACTTTTTGGAAGGTGGTGTTTTTAGGCGCTAATGAAAAACAATATGAAACTAATTTTTTATCTTTTGCTGTAAATATTAGGCTGTTTTACAACTCTTCACTTTTCCCGGTTTGTCTTCACAAATTCATTGTTTGTCTCGATCACATTCCCTTCCTTCATCATCATCACCTACCTAGCTACTCTCTCCTTCCTCTCTCTCCATATATCTCTCCTGTTCTCTCTTTCTTCCCTGCCCTACATCTTTCTTTCTCTCTCTCTCTATCTCTCTCTCTTTATCCCCCTCTATCTTTCTTTCTCTCTCTCTCTCTATCTCTCTCTCTTTCTCTCTGTCTCCCTCTCCATTCTTCTTTTGACCTCTTTTTCATCCATCCCTCCCTCCAACCAGTCTCCATTCCTTCACGCATAATATGACAAACCACCGTCCCCCGGTGTTCTTCTAATCGCGCATTTGTCGGAAGGCTCTCTTTCTCTCTCTCTCTTTCTCTCTCTCTCTTTCTCTCTCTCTCTCTCTCTCTCTCTCTCTTTCCCTCTCTCTCCCTACCTATCTCCTATATCTCTCTCTCCCTATCTCTCTTTCTCCCAACCTCTTTCTCTCCTACCTCTCTCTCTCTTCCTCTCTCCCTCTCCATCTCTTTCTATATCTCTTCCTCTCTACCCCTCTTTACATTTTTCGCTCCCTCTCTCCCCTTCCCCTCTCCTTCTCTTCATCTCTATCTATCTCTCTTCTTAGTTTCACTCTCTTTTTTATCCACCAATTCATCGCGCATTTCTCCAAAGTTAATAGAATTCCGCACAGTTATTTGCAATCACGTGTGATACGTGTAAAATGTTAGTACAGCAGAAATGGGAAATGTTTAACTTTTAGAGCAAGACTACAAAATACAGTAGATCAAATCAGTTAGGACCATTTTAGTCTACATTCCTATAAACGACCCTAATATAGCTCGCTCTTTCCAATGCAGTCTTATAGTCGTCACCAACGGAGAGGCGGGAGGGTACTCTATATATCTCACTTTGCGCTGTGTACGCATACATGTCTTCGATTCCAAACCCCGGTTATGTTCACTAACAGCGCAGTGGTTAGCGCCCTGCTACGAATATTTCGCTCCCAGGTTCGATTCCGGCGAAAGACAGAAACTTATAATTCAGCACTCACTATATAGTTCGTTTCAACTATCGATGACTTTCTACAGTAATCTTTTGAATATTCAAAGGCACTTATCTAACCAACGAACAGGGTTTCAGCTTCAGTGTTTTCTATGCTTGTAGTAACTACTGTGGAGAGCCAAATCACAAAGTCCTAACTATTTACAACAATTACAAGATATGACAAATTCATTTGAAAGTTGTATAATCTTACTATATAGGGCCATTGTGGCGTGGAACAGACTATACACCATACTTCGCCCATTGTGTTTGTAGTTAGATTCCGTTGTCTTTCGGCTCAATTTCGTGATATATACGGCGTGAATCAAGATTTATCAAAATACCGAAGGGCGTGTCTCCCAATTCCATTCCAAGCTTGTTAGCCGTGTACTGTCCTATATGTTCTTGTCTCTCTCTCTCTCTCTCTCTCTCTCTCTCTCTCTCTCTCTCTCTCTCTCTCTCTCTCTCTCTCTCGCTCTTCTACTCTCTATCTCTGTATCTTCCCACTCGCTCTCTCTCTCTCTCTCTCTCTCTCTCTCTCTCTCTATCTCTCTCTCTCTCTCTCTCTCTCTCTCTCTCTCTCTCGCTCTTCTACTCTCTATCTCTGTATCTTCCCACTCTCTCTCTCTCTCTCTCTCTCTCTCTCTCTCTCTCTCTCTCTTGCTCTTCTACTCTCTATCTCTGTATCTTCCCACTCTCTCTCTCGCTCTTACTCTTTCTTTCTCTTTTCATCCTCTCTCTTCCTCCCTCGGTCTCTCCATTCTCTCTCTCTATCCTTACCTTTCACTTTCTCTCTTCACTTCCCGGGAGATAACTATCACTTTTTCCACTACTTCTTTCCACTATTGCCCTAATTGTCTTGTCATTCTTCCACCAACATTGGGTAAATATCGAACTTCATGTTTAAAAGACGTATTATTATAACTGTTGTACTTTGTATTCATGTACATTGAGCATTGACTGTGGTTTATGTATGTGTACCAATGGTGAATAAGAAGAACTACGAATGTTTTCTACTAGAAAAGTACTCTTTTCATTGGTGTTACGAATAATTTTGTCATTATCTTCTTGAACTTTAAGTATTTTAGTTTTTCTGTATGCGCTTGCCGAAAATAAAATGATTCATTACTAAATCTATATTTCGTTTTACTACTTTCATGCATACCATTCGTATATTTTATTATAACTTTTCTAATCATTCAAAAAATTTATATATTACACCATTTGATTTGATTACAGTAATAATGTGGGACCTCGTCCCGCTCATGCTCTGCGCCCTCCTCGAACCAGTGGTCTCTCATATTTCTCTGACTTTCCCCGAGGCTCGCTATCCCCCATTGGACTTCCTCGATACTTCTCGCACAATGGGCCCTTGTGGAGTACCAAAACCCAGATTACGTGAGTTTCAGATTATTTTCATCTGAAAACTTTCTCAGGTTTTCAGCTATCAAAAGGAATTTGAGTACATATTTCACGTTAGGAAGCTTCCAATCACTATATTGGACGTATACTTTCAATGGATTGTCGTAAATAGATAGTTGAAAAAACGCTCAGAAACGAAATAATGAAATGAAATTAGACACGTGAAAACAAAACCGTCCACGTACATTTTTATTCTTTATTCTTCCAGCTCACTACACGAGTCTGATTGTTGGGAACACGTACAACTTCACGTGGACTATGCAGTACCCTCATCAGGTACTAGTTAACAACTATTCTAACCAACGTTTGTTCTATTTTTTGAACCGAACATGAGGTGATGCTTTTATTTTCATGCAATTCATTCGAAATTATCCAATTCGGAAAAGGGAAGCGGTTCCGGCCATTAGTTGTTTTGAGGTACCATATTGCTACAAATTCAAGAACGAAGCTGAACTTTTAATTATCTGTGAAAACAAATTAATCTTATGACGGAAATTTTGCCATCAACTAGGAAACCCATTCGATTCGTGTTCGTGTAGTCCTCAAGGTTGAACATCTTCAAGTGATGGAAATGCCGAACGAAACGATAATTTATAGCACCGAAATGTGTGTGAGATAAAACACGATTTGAAATGAAATAGAAAAAATGGTGAAGATGTGTGACAATAGATGGCTCTGAAGCAAGCCAGGCGGCGTAGCAATCCCTCAAAAATCTCATTAGTTACCTCATGAGCTTTTCGCATGAGCTTCTCATGAGATTCTATTGATTGCTATGCTACAACATTGAGAGTTCACGAGTAGCTCATGAGGTATCTCATGAGAAACTCGTATGAACTTCTCGTGAGATTGAAGGGATTGCTACGCCGCCTGTCTTGCCCTATCTCGCTGTGTTTGTAGTTTGATGCCAATCTACAACCAATACTTGATCACTTGGGCGTTAGGGATTAGTCGTTGACAATTGTTTTGAAAATTCCCGATTTTTCAATATTGATTTCTTGAGGGCGGTTTCCGACTGTCGTTGCTGAATTCGGATGGAGAAATGGTAGAACAGCTGTCACCAATGAACGGACTCGAATACGCTGGCACCAAGGAAATGACGTCAGTTTATCCAGCATTTGATTTTTTTCACGAAATTCAGGGGTTTTAATCGATAATAACTTTGAGCTGGAGCATTATTTGATAACCTCTCAGACGACCAATTGTAATCCTTCATGAAAAGTCATCCTGCGGTCGATGTTGCGAGAGTTGTTAAATTATTTGAAATGAGATGAATAGGATGAAACAGGTTATATGGTTATTTTATTCAAGAACAATATCAAAACATTCGTGTTATACTTATTTGATATTCTATGAATTCTACAAAGAGAGTTCGTTTGCTATGAAAAAAGCGCGAATACCTAATCGCGTTAGCTGTAGAACTGTTCCAATTTCTCAAATTCGCTACCTTTCAATTTCGCGTAAAATTGAACAGTTTACCAAATCACGAGTTTTCATGACCATGAACCATTTATTGCATTTACTCACAACACCACTTGAACCAATTTCAAGTACTCAAAGATAGTCGTCGCCAACGGAAAGGTGGCAGAGTACTGTATATCTCACTTTTCGCTGTGTACGCACGGGCATTCTCCATTTGACAGCTTGACAGTTGTGTGCACTAATAGCGCAGTGGTTAACGGCCTGCTACAAATATTTTGCTCGCAGGTTCGATTCCGGCGAGAGACAGAAACTTATAAACTTGGCACCCACTATACAAACATTAGAAGTTTCAGAACTTGAGTGCTCAACACATCATTATCTAACCATGATAGATAAACAATATTTCGGCAGCAAGAGAAAGTTAAAATGTCTATGTTTCAACCCTCGGCCTCACATCATTGTACAAATCAACTAAAACATTAAAAAGGTTTTGTCCTTAATTATGCTTATCTCGTTTGTTTCCACTCTATCTCTGGAATGAAAATAAATGTTAAGTTAACTTTACAGAAATCAAAGGGGGGGGGGCAGAAAGGAAAGCTAGTTTAGGTACCCCGGGGTACCTAAATATAACGTTGCGCGCGCCAAAACAGGCAAACGCGTGTCAACCGTATGCAAACTAGGTTTGTTAGTTTGAATTTAAAGTTATACTTATACTCTTTCAAGTTCAAGTAAAAGTCATACTATACTTAGAAGTCATACTCTTTCATATTAACTTTTCTTTCTGTCCCCCTTTAATAAGTGGTTTCAGAACCCAATCTGAGCGCATTCACTTCACGCAGCCCTGTCACGAGTGTACTGTCGTACTGGAGCGTCAGGCACTCGAATGGGGAAAGTCTTACCGATTCAGAAGTTGCGCCGACGTCAACATTCTGCAAGTGGCCGATGGTTCGTCATTTTCGAAAACTTAGCACATACTGTCAAACTTCAGGCAACAAACTTTTTCACAGTCAAGTGCTTATAGAATTCTCTGGTAATGTGGTAATACATTATTGCATGAAAAGTGCAAGTTGTTCTACCGTTTTCTCAGGAAAAATGTCTTGAGCGTTGCTTGGATTTTGTGTTTCATTTCAGAAGTTCCTTTTTTCATAAAGTCAGGAACGTAATTTTTGTTCTCGCGCAAGTTGCTTCCATCAAAACTTTAACGACGGGTATAGTTCATGATCACACTATTTTTTAACCTCACTTATCAAACAAGTACTTTTGATAACTCATTGCTAAAATATAAATCACTAGTTTAAACCGTGCAGCCATTGCAGAGGATACGATGTGCAGTGGGCGTGGCCTGATGGAGAGTGGCAGTTGCAGTTGTGATAGTGGATACTCGGGCGACATATGCCAGTACAATGGTAGGTCAAATCAACACGTTTATAGATTGAAAACCTTCTGTTCTGAGGTTTCAATATGAATGTTGCAAACACAAATTACAACTTTTATTGTTAGTGGAAGAGAAAACAGTACACTTTCAGACGAACTCAAAACCTGAAACTCTGAAATAGTAACAAAAATAATTTCAAAAAAAAAAAAGTATTCTGCTAGCCGAACGCTGACCACTTGACTACTCACGAAAAAACACGAATCACGAAACTCGTGGATCAAACTACACATACAACGGATTGGAACTGAATGACCGAGAACAAACTCTATATATATAGTCGTCGCCAACGGAAAAGCGATAGGGTACTGTATATCTCACTTTCCGATGGGTACGCACACATGCCTTCGATTCCCGTGTATATACTCTAGTAGCGCAGTGGTTAGCGCCCTGCTGCGAATCTTTTGCTCGCAGGTTCCATTTCGAAGAGATACAGAAAGATATGTACATTTGGCACCCACTATAACATTTGCTGTTCAGCCCACTGCGAGCGCGACTCCGACTGTATGAACGGTGGAAAGTGTATAAATGAGAAGAATGGACTGGTGGTCCGAACCTGCTATTGCGCATACGGATTCTTCGGCAGGAACTGTGAGCAAAGTGAGTTTTATATAATTTGGTTACAAATAACTTACGATGAATCACTCACGCATGGAACGTGTAAACTAGTTGTGTGAACTGTTAACCACTAACCATATGCTACACTAGAAATGAACTGAATACGTAAAGTTAGTATTTTAATGAGGCATCGTGCACTTTGTCATTGCACGTTTCTCAGTTCTGCTGTGTTTAACATGTTTCACGTGACTGTGCAATTGACTAACACTATACCCGTGCACATGCAGTCTCAATCGAAAACTGGCAGGTAAACAGTGCAGCGAACTTTGGTTTTCATACATGTTTCCCGTCACAATGCATTTCACTAGAACGCTTATATTCAGTCTAATTTGCAGTGATTGTAGTCGGACCACCCTGCGACTGTGGGTCAGTCGTTACTTGGAATCTTTAAAGTTTTCGCAGAGTGAGCTACAACATAGACAAGGTTACCATAGATAGGGTTCGTACCTGGGTCCGTATGCTAGAATATCGCGGCACCTTCATCTCATCCTGCGTCTCTCGCTTTGCCTCACTATTTCTCGTCTGTTACGTTCCAGCGGGATGTAAGAGCAGAGAATTAGCGTGTGTTTGAGGAGACGCAGGATGGGATGAAGGTGCCGGGAAATTCTAGCATACGTACTCTGGTGTGTTTGTAGTTTGATCCCGTCCTTTTTGGGGGACATTCGTGCATCTAGAAATTAACGCGTATAGAAATTAGACAATATTCGGTCACTCACTCTATATTTTTTGCAGTATGCATCGCAGTAATTCCTTGATAAACGTTTGGTTTGCTTCAAGATTCAAAATTTATTAGATCACTCCAAATCGTTACGAAATGGTGTTCCTTGACTACCCTCTCGCTATTTTTGTCTCTGCATACTAGGAATATCTCTTCGCCACGGATATTGGGGGGGGGGGGGGGGGGCGGACTCTGCCTCTTCTCACAGTGTTGTTGTAACTGCGAACCTTCATTCAGAATATTGCTTATTCTCACACAAACCTTTATTCAGACTTCAACCGCGACAACGACAATTGTTTCGCGTACTCGGAACAGGACGATAAGTCATTCGATCAATACGGGATGTTCAACACCGACTGCTACAACAAACACGAGCTGAACGAGGAGGATACCGTCTATTTCAGAGAAGTCAAGGTATAGTAATTTTGACCGTCACGTCACATGTGAAAAACATGCAAGTATAGTTCACTTTTCATATTTAAACGTGATATTATCATAGTTCAATGTGAAACGTGAAGAACCAATGCGTACACAAGAAAGACGTACATCATTCTCGCTTTGTATTTCTGAAAAATGTTCAAATGTTCGAGATTATTTTGTCAATACAAACGCTCTCATCGTAAAATTAACCGGAAGTGAAGCCACTGAACTAAATGTCACCTTCATTCCAGAACGAGGTAGAAATCATCGCCGATTTCTCCACCACATCATGGCTATCGATTGGTTGGAGACCCGAGGGACTGGATCCGTCCTGTAGACTATTCCCCGATCTAGAAGGTGGTTTGATTGGTATTATATCATGAAGTTTGATCGGTCTCGTATTTTGTTGTTTGGTAGAATAAGAAATTTGTAGTTTGGTTGGTATTGAATTCGGCAATTGGGTTGGTAATGAATTTTGTAGTTTGGGTGTAATCATATTTCGTAGTTTGGTTGGTTTTAAATTGGTGATTCGGTTGGTACCAGTATATTATGTAGTTTTATTACTATAATCTATTTAACACCAAGTTTTTATACACCTATAGGAAGGAAGCGAACGGAAATTTGTTTCGATGAACAGATTCCGTGATTAAAACAGGTGGAAAGAGAACCTTACCATCGATTTTGAACTTTCACACATAAATAAGATGCTAGAAGTTCTGTTCGAAAAGTTTTTCGATAATCTGAATGGTTACTTTCCAGGAGTCCGCAGTAAACGATCGTCCATCGATATGCCACCTCTAGTTTCCCTACAGGATGAGGTGAACATCTTTCCCGTTTTGTCGTTTTGTATTCGTCAGGACAGCAACACAAACCATAGCAAACACAATGTTACAAATAATGGAGTGAACATAATGATGAACCCTCAATTGTGCACGTTTGTGTTGAATATTCGGTGAGAGCGTTCCATAAAATGAAGATATTTCCAGGGGTAAAGTTAGATTGAGGTACTCAGTAAGGTAAAATGTAAAGTAGGGTGAAATTGATACACTAAATACATTTCTGTTTGTAATCGATAATTACTATACAATTCTAATTCAGCCAAAGCCAACGACCATCGTCCGGGACGAGCCCCCGCGTCGAATCGAGCAGGAGGGGCCGCGACCGGTCATGCCCAAGAACAACGGACTATGTAAGTCGACAATGCAACACTAGTTTTACAAAATACTAATACAAAACAATACTAAAATACCATTTGTTTTTCATAATTGGTTGGATTGTTTGTCCCAAGGGTTTTCCAGAACTTTTAACAAGTGTTTTTCAGAGCTCGTAACAGTTCACTTCTGTTTGGATCAATTCGTTTCGAACCATGCCTATTGTCTACCTGTTTTTTCATATGAGTGTGAAGTTTTTTTTCAAACCAACTGTGTTTTTGCAGTCCCCAGTGCGTTAAAGGCACCGCTCCACGCGATGGATTGTATCGATATCATAGCCGGTTCGGTGCGGGATGGGAGACTGCGAATCATGGATATGTACTCCAGGGATAGATCTACCCCTCTAGAGGATACATGGTGGGTGGAAAATGAATAATTCAATAATTTCTTAATATTCTGTCAGTTCAATAATGAAATGCCATCGGTGTGTACTCCGGGATATTTAGAAGTAACCCGAAAAATCGATGAATACTCACTTTATTTGAACCAGTAATACCACTGTGAAACAAATACTACAAACAACCACATATACAAATTAATATTTGTACTTTCGCATCAGTATCTCAAACCAATCGAACGCCTAAACACAATTGTTGCATTCATATGTGGATGTGTAGTGTAGTTGTTCCATCGCTGTTTCCTAGTACCCATCAAAATACAAACCTGTCAGGTATGACGGTGAGATGTCGCTGGCGGCCGCGTACGGGGCTGAACGAGATGAAAGAACGGTGGTCATGTTCCGTAGGATGATACAAGGTAGGTCAAACTTAATTCAGAACATTTACCTTATCAGAATCAATCCGTACCATGTTGTACATATAGGAAAGATGTTACAGTAAAATAATGTTCGTTGGAGATACATTACTCGGCCAGTCAATTTTAGTTTCACGTGAAACTTGAAATAGGTATCGCACACGTACAGTGATAAAGACTAAAGTTCTAATTCAGTGGTTCTAATTCATCTCGTTTCATATTCATATATTTTATATTTATTCATTCACATCGCTTTGTTACGAGGCGGTGATCATCATACATGTCACAGATATTTGTACCAGCAGCTTCTTCTGAGTAGTTCTTGGTCCCTTTCCTTCATATAAGTATTCATAATGGATTATCGAATGCTCTAAGGACATTGATCCAGTGACATGCGGGTAACTTCTTGAAGGGAAGGAGAAGAACTGCTTGCGAACATGCAGTCTTGTTGCAACTGTAGTGTTTTACCACAAGTTGTGACAGATATGAATTTGGGTTCCAGAAATCGAGCCCACGGATCACCCATTGGGACCAGGCAGGCTGTTTGTTGTATGGGCGAAGGGACAGACCCAGGTTAGTTGGGAGAGAATTATAATGAAACAAGAACGAATCGTTGAATAACCAGTTGAGTTTTAAAATGAGAGTGTGATGAATTAACGTGTTCATGTGGTACGTTACGCCTCTATCGCATAGAAACGTGTCAATTTCAATTGCATTATGAGTAGCTGAAAGAAGAAAGACATCGCTAATTTCTCTACTTCTCAGGAACATGAACATGTTCCGGTCCTGGTCAGTAATTTCAGCATCACCAGAAGACATACAACCTGAAGAAGACGTGTTATTATAACAATATATATTCCAGGGTGCGTATACCCACAGTGCCGCTTCTGCTCTAGAACAAACCAAGTCGGAAATGAAATACTACCCCGATGACATTCTCAAGTATCATGGAAGTGGGTATTTTTGTATTTTGTAGTTTGTTCTGCAATATTCCAGTTCTATACGTTCATGTTCCATGTAACATGACGTGTGCATTAAGATACTTCTTGAACACCAAACGTGAAAAGTATCAGTGTTCTGAGATTCGGTATATCTTCATTTGATGGGTTTGTGTTTTATTCTTGATAAAAATATGTTATATGTTCAAATATAAATATTTTCCCTTCAGGTAAGAACCGTGGTGTTCATCCCATCGACTTCACTACTCCGGTCAAACTACCCAAGCCGTCCAACCCCGCTTTCGGTGTCAATATTGCACAAGGTCAGTCAAAAAGACGAAATAAGGTAAATACTCACGTCACACGTGAATAATAGTGTAAACAATGACATCTGAGAACTCTCATATTTTTTTTCTGAAATTTTGGAAAAAGGACAACATACCTGATGATTCTCATTAACATTTTCTGAGCCAGTTTCTGAACACGACTTTTGGATAACCTATACAATCTGCACAATTAATTGAGTGTATGCGTTTGACAATATGCCTATTGATTTTCAAACCGTGTTTGTTATAAAAAACCATTTTGAGGTAACGATGTTCTGAAACCTGAAGAGAATGAGGATACACCGAAAAAAGAAGAGAAAGATAAAGAAGAAGAAGCGTCGCCTGATAGTGCGAATCTCATGCAAAACTCGATACTCATCGCGACACTCTTTGTATTCTATATGTATTGATTTGTGTATAATAATTTATTGCGAAATGGACATAAACATATCACAGATTGTTCTTTTGTAGTCATAGAGTTATTCAATATCACAGAATTAATTTTGCTTCAGAGAGTTACGAACAAATGACCACCAAACCCAAACGTTTTTCTTTACTGATTACAGATTGTTTCGAATCAACTATTCCAAAAACAAGCGAAAACAGGAATGTAAACATTTATTACATGAAAAAAACCTGAATAACACTCAAGCTTGCGTGAAATCGATGCATTTGAAGGAGCACTTGCAGTCGCAACCACATTTTCCTGTTCTCTTTTTGTGAATAACTCGCACTGGTTCTTTTCCATCAGCACACTGTTGAATGCCGCACTCGCACGCACACTCCTCACACGAGGCTGAAATGTGATGAAATCACTTAGAAGTTCCAATAATCGATAGAATTTATTTGAACACCGATTTCTCAGTAGACCACTCCGAATATTTTTTTGTTGAACAAAACACGGAGTGGTATCAACAGCGAAACATGGAAACTCAGAGTAGGTTTAAATAACAATATATTGAGAATTTGGTTGTGATGAGGTTAGTAATACTAAATCAAACTGGAAAAAGTTGTTCTGTCAACTGAAAACAGTATCACGTAACGTTAGCCAAACTGGTTCGAGCTCATCTCGTGAGGAGAAGTTTATCCAGTTTTTTCGTCAACATTTCAAGTGCCTTGTTTCCAATGTTCCATATGCAATGTTTCAGTTCTTCTTTACTTTTTCCATATAGTAAAAAAAATAAAAATAAAAAAATATATATGAATGTATCACTCACTTTGTGTGGTAATAACGGGGAAATCATCAGAAACGAAGGGGCATATCTCCGTCTTCCAAAGGAGGTCGACGAGTGTCTGGTTAGTATCGTATTGGTGCCAGCACTGCACTCCGCGATAGGCCTAGAAAAATCGATATATTGGTTTAAAGAATGACGATTATGTGCTCCAATCTCAACGCTTCAGTCCTTTAAACTGCAATACATTTTTCAATTGCAGTTTAAAGGACTGACGCGCCGAGATTGGAGCACATACTCGTCCTACTTTAAGTTACTTTTTTAGTTTCTCAGTATTTTAATTAGTGAGATACATTTAACATTTTGAGAGGGTATAGACTAGTTAGAAAAATAGTTGCAGTCAGTGCTAGACCAGTTTCTGCCTGACTTTTCTGAACTGGGACAGTTTTTAAAGCGGAAGTCGAGCGCTCAAACTGAAATTATATAATACATGCTGCTGGACATTGTATATCATCAACACTGAGACAGAAAAGTGAGAAAAAAAAACACGGAAAAAAACATACCAAGTCAGCGACAATTGAGTGGGAGAAGTCCTTTTTGGCGGTGTTCAACTGATCGTGGATGCACGACTCGGAGTTGATTCGCACGGTTGGGGATGTACAACATATGGGGTCCAGGCTGAAACATCAAGACGTAACTCATATAGATAGATTTATTTGCGATTTACCACGTTATTCTCAACATTGTTAGATGTGGCACTCCGATTGGAGAAATAAGAAAAATGAAAAAACTAATAAGATAATGAAAAAGGGTAGATGAGCCCTTCTTGCGCGCTCATGGTATTAATAACAATAGAAATGATAATAATATTTATCGTCAATGACATGGACACCCAACAGATGAAGACGTCGACTTTTTTCCTGTGTTTTGATCCTAATATCCTTTATCAAAAATTAAAATATCTTGTTTCTTCAGGTGACCTAGCTGGCTAAGCGTCACTCGTTAATGTATTCGATGTATATCAAGCTTTAAAGGGGGCTGCATTCAATTTTCAAATAAAAGATCGAACTGAGAGAGTTCGATATATGTCCTAGTTCTATTTTCAAAATTTCATCAATTTTTCGCTTACTGTCAGAGACGCAGAGGATGATTTGGATTGAATGAATATTGATTGCGCGCACTTCTCTGACTCTCGTGCCTTTTCGGCTAACGCAGTTAGCCAAACTCGGCATTTAACCCTTTAAACTGTTATATATAACTTACACAACTGCTCTGGTTACATTTTCTAGTAGAAACGCATGGAATCCACCCAGCCACGAGTTCTCCGAGCAGCCTAAAACAAACTCAAATACAATATACAAATGATAATTAAGGTCAGACCTTCAGGTTTTGTGATTTATTGAATTTTGATCAATGTTCGAATTGAATGAAACAATCGAATATACAAGTGTATCAGCAGTTCTACACTTAAATAAAGTAACGACTTTTCCAACAAAGATTTAGCAGTTCTTCGCTCCTCATGAAAACTTCAAATGAAGAAATTATTGTAATATACCTTCTAAAAGTCCGGAACACTTTGGGATACTCTGCTGATTCGTACAGGTTGTAATTTCACCTCGAGCTACCTGAAAGAAGCGTTCAAAAACAAGACATTGCGGAGATTCAGCCAACCTCAGAATGTTACCACTATGTAGTTAGTACTTTTCTACTCTATTTCAATTTCAATATCTATGTGTAATTATTCATACATTATTATTGAACAGAAGCTCACCTGTTCACATTCGATGCTTAGGGCTCCTAGGGTACTGTAATGGGTCTTGGTTCGACGAATGGCAGATACACGGAATCCCTTGTCACATTCTAGTGCCTGTTGAAACAGTAATAGATAAAACATGGACAACTTAGAAAGATTGAAGTTCAATATTTTTAATGTAGACGGTTTTTGGCCCACAGTGTTACCTATGTAGAATGCAGAACGTTTGAGCCGATGTACAAATATGTCGTGCAAATTTTGGTTATGTATCATACAGGAAATGATTTTGTTCTGTTTTGACGAAACCAACATTTACGAATTTTATACTTTACTTTGTGACATAATTAGAAAGTTCCGAGTCCGTCTCGGAAAATGATAAAATTTTAGTGATTGCTGCCGAAACATGTTTTGTTTCGATTTACTTTTAACTATTACTAGAACTTTAACTGGCCACAAAGAAGTTACTTTTTGATTCCCTCGTGTTCACTGGGGATCGTTAGGTATCTATATACCTTTTCCACACTCTCATTATATTTATATATCGATTAAAACCAACATAATCGATATCGGCGAGAACAATTGGTAGGAGTAGGAGAATGGATATCATTTCAATGGGTCGGAAGGGAAATGAGATCAGGGGGAAACGAAAACGGGATACGCGCACAGCAAAAACCAGTGACACGCCAGATGAGTCATCGAAAATGGGGATATCAGTTGAAACTTCAAGATTTAAAGATTTCAAGATTTATTAGATCACTTCAAATCGTTACGAAATGATGTTCCTTGACTGCCCTCCAGATATCTTTGTCTCTGCATACTCGGAATATCTCTTAACTACAAGAAACTCTTATTCTATTCATGATGGTGTTGTTAGTTATCTTTATTTATGCTATTTATTAATACTTCTATGATTCAAAATCCACAAGTTCACTTTATTTTCTCTTCCTTTTCTTTTTTTTGCAATTGCTGTTTAATCCCATCACCATATCATCATTACTGTTTTCTTCCGTTTTCTAATCGCTTGACAATTTTAGTAATTAAAAACTGTCAATTTCACTCAGCCCTTGCTAACCCAACACGTTTGACATTTTGGTTTTAGATTGATTTTGAACGTGTTTTTCGACTCCGTATCGTCAAAGGAGACCGGAACACAACTTGAGCAAAGGTTTTGATTCGGGCCGCTTTTAACTGTATTGAGATCAGAGAGCACAACTAACTCGTTCATTAGTTCGATCAGTCCACGTGACATTCACGCGCGACACGCAACGCGTCTAATTAGAAGTAGGATACAGCACCTTTCTGACATGTCTGAAACCATTCGTCTAGCAGATTGTCCGGGACTTTAACCTTGTCTTTCTCTACTAGACGAATATTTAGGGTTGTGTAGTTTTCTGGTGTTTTTATGTATGTTGAAAATTTACTAAAATTTTATTACAACAAACTTTGAATCGATTTATTATCTATTTGCAAATGGAGAATCACAAATTGGAATGATAATCGCTGAATGAATATAGGTAGATATACTCTCTGATGACTAAAATGAATAACTTCACAAACGACTCCGAGACACAACACAGTTTCGTACGAAAAACAACTAATTTGACGAGATAGTGAAAAAAATCAAGGTATGCGATAAATAACACCGAGATAACGAGTGAAAATGTACAGAAAAATATTCCGAATTTCAAATACTGTACATATCCAAAAGTTGGCTGCAAAGTTTCTACTGAAAAGGAAGTAGTATTAATATGACAGCTGAAAAATACACAGTTTCTCAAAAAAAACAGAACAAAATATCGAGGGGCTACGAAGCTTTTGTTGGAAAACAGAGTTGTTCCAATAATACCCCATCGCGGTTTCTCCCAATTTATCACAGTATCGTAAAACTGTGAAAAATAGAAATCTGCTACATCATCTTCATCATGTGCATTCAAATCGTCCAAATCATTCCGATTGAGACTATTTTGAAATACAAATATCAAATTTGTTGGAAAAACATTCTCGAATACTCTTCGCGATTGGTAATCATAATCGGATGAGTTGTTTACGTTCAACATTTCCTCGAATGAATGAGGTATTTGCAGCAGTGGGTGAGTAGTTGTTTTCCGTTGATCAGCTGCTCGTTTTGTCTGGTGTAGATGTCCAGTCCGTACTGACCCTCCTCCGGGAAATCGGCGATTATTGATACCTGCAAAGTATGATAATTCCGCTCTATTTTCTTCTATTTCTGTACATTATTTATCTCTTTTCTTTCAACAATAAAATGGTTATAGGAAGTTACAAGTCTTAGTTGTATTTTAATCGCTATGCAAGTCATCTTTTACAAATTTCGGCCGAAAAACCAAACTACACACAAAGTAGGATAGCCTACACCGACACTTATAGCCTTGACTTCGATGCGAGAAAAGTCAGCCTCATCTATAACAACTACATTCATATATGATCGTCTTTTTTACCTCGATATTTGTGCCACGTTTATGAAAAAATGATAAAACAAATGGGCATTATTCGTGTGATAAGTTCACATGTCGTATCAAGGGTTTACAGTTTTCCTTCATTTCCTCCATTTGATCTAGATTGTTTTTTTCCTTACACAACTTTTTCAAATAGACTTCTGAGTGAAAGGGAAAGGGTATCAAGTAGGTTGAGGTTGAGGCGTTGAGGACGTGTGATTCGTGTGATTTTAAGGTTCATTCATCACTTTCAACTTTTCCTTCATTTCAGTGCAATTTTTTGTGTATTACTCACGTAATCCTTCTTCACGTGAGTTCGCGTGCAACTCTGGAGGGCGCTGTCGTCCGTGCGATTTCTGTGCAAAGCGGCGACGAATTCCGAGAGGGGCCGTGTCATCCTGGATGATTTGAGTATGAAAACTGATTAACATGATGTGCACGTGATCATCACGTGATTTGGAACACCGGAGTTTCTTATCCTGCGTCTCTACCTTAATGCATTGCCAGCAGGATGTATGAGCAGAGAAATCGCGCAAGTTTAAGAAGACGCAGGTTTGGATAGATAAAATGACATTTTTCCAGTATAAAACGAACTAGATCTCAGACAATTCCCAGCCAATTGGCCAGCCACATCTTTATTGGCTGAGCGAGAGAGTGTGCAGGTCAGAGAGACCGAGATGTCTGCGGCCTCATTGACCTGCACACTCTCTCACTTTTGTAGCTGGCCAATCGAAGAAAATTGGCGCCAATCGTTCTGAGATTGACTCTTCTACATCTTGCATTATGATATGTTGATTAATGTTGTTTCAACTAACCTAAACCTGATCTCAACGTATCTTCCAGCATTGATAATAGCTTCCGGATGAGATATGGGCTGAAGTCCGAAGAGTCTTTCGGCCTTGGCCGGCCCCCATTCACCGGAGGCGCATTCGGGGAGTGGGACCATGATCACTTGCAGACTTTCGCATAATAACTGAAAAAGTTGTAGTTTGAGCGAGGGTCCAAACTACAAATAAGACTCAACGAACCGTATGATCTCGGGATTACAGAATCCTAAACAAACTGAAACTAAGTGAACTATGATCTCTTGCAGACTTTCGCATATTAACTGGAAAACGACCAAACAACAAACACAGCAAGAATTAACATACATCATATAGTTTTGACTAAAATAGGAGACCCATGATCACATGTTGACTCTCGCACAATAACTGAAGGTAGTTTGTAGTTTGAGTGGTGCGAGTTACTGCGAGTTACGGAAAAGCAGCGAGAACATACTACAAAACAGTGAGATGTGTGTAAACAGTGTGAATGAGTACTGTAAGAGTCTCAGTAGGAACTCTGTGAACTACAACCAAAGCCGTCTGTCAGCTTTTTTGAAATTGAAAAACATTCGTTCTCATATGTTTCATATAAGACGACCAATTTCAAACTTTTCACAAAATCTGGCTTTTTCAGAGATTTACAGCTTTTTCTGTGAAGTAAATAGAAAAATCGGGTTTCTCCTGTTTCACGCGATTTTCTGTGAAATTGTACCCCATTCTAACAATATTGGCAGATTTCACGCCATCGGGCCAAATCTGGAAATACATAGAGAATTTCAATATGAAATATTCATTGTTCGAACCATTGAAATTTTCAATTGAAATTTTTACTATAGATATTTTCAATAGGAAATATCCATAATAGAGAATTCCAATTGAAATTTTCTATGGTACTTAGTGGATTGCAGCAAAACTTGTAACCACCGGAATCGAACCTGCGACCTTGTGGTTATTAAGTGAGCACTCTACCACTGCGCCACGAGAGCACAAATCAGGGCAGACAACTGCGCAGACATATACCGGGGAATTGATGCCGTATTGACTGGTATATGAAGCTTCCTATCTCTCCAAAGGAATGTGTCACAATAGCGCAGCGGCTAGTGAGTCGGACTACAAAACTGAGGTCGCAGGTTCGAATCCTTTCCCGGAATATTTTGTTCACATACTTCGCTAATATAAACTATGAATATTCCGTATTGAAATTATTCTATATATTATAAAGGTGGTAGGAGGTTTTCGTATGATTTCTCGCCCTTACTGCCTTTCCGCGCGCGTAGCGCGCCATGCCGTATAGACTTTTTGTCACTTTTTTTTACACTCGTATACAAATGTGCTCAGCTCGCGATTCATGTATGAATTTTGTAAAAATGTACATGCACGCGTGCACAGTACGTCCAAACGTCGTGCACTTTCCGCCAAAAATTTAAAATTTCGTGTTTGGGGAGGTGTAGTGGCTGGCATGTTGATTTTCACAAATTGCTGTAATAATAAAAAAGTTTGCCTGAATAGTTTCCAATCGATTGAGCAAAAAATTTTTTTCTCAAATTTAGCGCGGCGCGCGCTGCGCGTGTTTTAAAAAGGTAAACTTTTTGCAAAAAAAACTTGTTTTTCGAGTTTCTTAAAAACGGCGAATGAGATCGGGCTAAAAAGCTTACTGGGTCGTAGAACTTTTGACGGCGGTCATTCTGAAGCAAAAATTTTAGGTCCAGCCGCAACTTTGCGCGCGGCGCGCGCGCGACAAGCGCGATTTTCAGATCTCAGAGATGAAAAGTCGTGAAAACACAAGCTCTACGGCGACAGAACCGTATTAGGCCACTGAATTCGAATCTTTTAAAAAAATTTGAAAAAAATCAATTTATCGATTTTTGGGGCCCGAAACGTGTTTTTGGCTAAATTGAGCACCGTTGCACGCTTCTACCAACCGGCTGAATAAATTTGATGAGCTGAAATTAATTTTAAATTGTGCGCAAAACTTGGGCGCATCTGAATAGTTGCAAATTTTGCAATTTCTGCATGCGCGCGGCGCGTAATGACGCGTAGATCAAAAAATTTTCAAAAACGGCAAAAGTCAGACATGTCCGATTGGGCTGAAATTTGAGACATGTATAGATTCGGCCAGTCCGCATCTTTGCTGAAAATTTCGAAAAATTTCGTAAAGTTGCGCGCGCACGCTGTAACGTTGAAATTTCAAAGTAGGTCAAATTTTTTCTGACCTACATCATTTTGTTCGTCTTGTTCTGAAATGTTGCGCTGTGCAGAAAATAAAAAAAAAGTTGACCAAAAATTTTTCACACTGGCTTACCGAAAGTCGTGTTTTGATAGTGATTACGCGCCGGCGCGCACCGCGCGCTTTCGTGTTTTTTCTTCAGTTCATTGTTGAATCGAATAGAGATTTTCCCAAGGAATTCGAAAATGTACGCCTCATTCCATGAAAATGATTTTAAACCATGTTTCTACTGGTTTTCCTGAAAAATGGGAATTTTTTCAATTTTGGTAGTTTTGATCCACCCGTGAGGTCGTAAGTTGACCTTTAATCACAGTTTTTTTATAGAATATAGAAAATTTCACTACGATCAGTATGACATCTCACACTCATCAGTCCGTCCTCACAAAACTGAACAAGAGCCGTCAGAAGGTCGATTTTGGACATTGACTTTTTCAACCAGCCATCTGGCAGCTTAATGATCTACATGGACAGGTAGAGCTTGAAGAGTAGATCATTTTCGTAAAAAAAAATTCTTCCTATCTTCAACAATGAGCTAGCAAGAGGTCAACGCGCGCCGCGACCCCCGGGGCCCGACCATATACCAGCGAGCTGACCCTCCGGTGCCGGAAACAGGATAGCACAGCGATTGCGTGTTTGATTGCAGTCTGAGGACGCGGGTTCGATCCCGCCTGAAGACAGTAGTCAAGCGCCGGTTTTGCAAAAGTTTCTCATTTTTTGCATTACTATTTTATGATTATATGTACAAAAGTGAACTTCTTAGTAAAGTTTACAAGGTTCTAATGTTATTTACAACTTTTTTTTTCAAGAAAATTCAATTTTCGGCCAAATTCGGAGATTTGGCCTCTGTTTTGGAGGGAATTTCAAGGGAATGATCTGAAAATGAGGTGATTATAGGGTAACACGATGCGCTGAACATTTATAGAACAATTTCAGAACACGTGCTATCACGTGAAACACGTGAGATGCTTTTTTGTGGGCCGAAACTGACAATTTGTTGAAGCCCGAATTAGAAGTGGTGTTGTTGGTGGACGGCCGTGTGGGTTTATGGGTGGGGATATGTGAATGAAAGTTGTTTCTCTCCCTAGAGAATTTCACGGGCTTTTTAATAATGTATTGTGTGAAGAATTTCGTTCACTCAGTTTTCGAAACTAAGTTGTAAACCAAAGTTGGCGGGGTCAATTTCACTGATGACGAAATTTGGAGCCGGGGTCAACTAGTAAACTAGTTCAAAATGATGGTAGGGGGCTGAAAGTTGGTAACCTGGTATCTGAGATATCTATGGACCTATTCTGAATGTTTCGTGATGATATCTTCAACACTGCCAAAAAACTGTGGATTTTAAGCAACGGTTTTGGTACTTTTTGGGGGTGGCTAAACTTGAAAAACTATACAAACACAATGTTTTGATGTGGAAACTAGTAGTATAAGGTTTTCAACTATGGCGATTCTGAATATCAACATTAAAATGTTACTGGGTGGTCGTAATTACACGTAATCGGGTCTGGCTGGCTTGAAGGGTGGCACCAAAGTGAAAGGTGTCAGTTATCGAACCAGCTCAAAATCATTTTCACAACTCGAGGTTTGGTTTTTCGGAATCAGCGTCAAATTCTGAAATGCATATTTGTGCAATCGAACAACTTCCACGTGTTTCACGTTTTTCTCAACTTCAGCCGAGAAACTCAAAATGTGGATTTTCGTCATTTTGAGTTATCTCGTTGGGAGGTTCAAAACAGACGGAAATGGTCGAAAATTGCAACACTTAGAGAAATGCATAAGACTAGTGTATTCTGTGAAAACAAAATTGAAATCTCAAAAACTGATCGAGATATACAAGTCGAAAATATCGATTTTTTCACTTTCTGATGGTTGGTTGGTATGGGATGAAAAAGAGAAAAAAAAATATATTTTTCCAAAACATCATGAAATAGTGTAAACAACCACGTAGGATCCGAATATCAATGTTAGAATGCCGAGAAATTTAGTTTACATGTGTCAAATGGGAAAGATAAGCGCTCTCTTCTCTATAAAGCTGGTAAGGGGTTTTCGTTGGTTTTTTTGACCTGACTGTCTTTAGATAAACCCCGTCAGCGTGGTTGTAAACGGATTTCTCTCATTTTTGCCACAAATGTTGTAAACAGCTGTGGCTACCAGAAAACGTTCAAGTTTGTCAACACCTTCATTGCGGCTGCCTCAATAATCGATAATGACGTGCGCTGCGCGCACGCTCATTAGGCGCGGAGGGCGCGCCGGCGGCACTAAAACACCCATAACTTGGCTCAAAATGGTCGGATTTTGAAAAACTTTTTTTTTAAATAAAAAAGGGAACCGTGGTGAATAGTTTACAAAAATCATTTATCGCTAGTCTTTATTTTATAAAGGCGGACGGGGGTTTTGACATGATTTTTCACCCTTGCTGTATTTCCGCGCGCGTAGCGCGCCATGCCGTATAGACTTTTTGTTCATTTTAAAAATTCCTGTATATAAATATCGTCAGGTCGCGATTCATGTATGAATTTTGTAAAAATGTACATGAACGCGTGCACAGTACGTCCAAACGTCGTGCACTTTCCGCCAAAAATTTAAATTTTCGTGTTTCAGGAGTTGTAGTGGCTGGCATGTTGATTTTTACAAATCGCTGTAATAATAAAAAAGTTTGCCTAAATAGTTTCCAATCGATTGGGCGATGAATTTTTTTTTTCAAATTCTGCGCGGAGCGCGCTGCGCGTGTTTTAAAAAGGTAAACTTTTTGCAAAAAAAACTTGTTTTTTGATTTTCTCAAAAACAGCGGATGATCTCGTGCTGAAAAGTATACTGGGTCGTAGAACTTTTGACGGCGGTCATTCTGAAGCAAAATTTTTTGGTCCAGCCGCAACTTTGCGCGCGGCGCGCGCGCGACAAGCGCGATTTTCAGATCTCAGAGATGAAAAGTCGTGAAAACACAAGCTCTACGGCGACAGAACCGTATTAGGCCACTGAATTCGAATCTTCAAGAAAATTTTGAGATTATTGATTTTATCGATTTTTAGGGCCCGAAACGTGTTTTTGGCTAAATTGAGCCCCGTTGCACGCTTCTACCGACCGGCGGAATGAATGTGAGGAGCTAAAATTGGTTTCAAATTGTGCGCAAAACTTGGGCGCATCTGAATAGTTGCAAATTTTGCAATTTCTGCATGCGCGCGGCGCGTAATGACGCGTAGATCAAAAAAATTTCAAAAACGGCAAAAGTCAGACTTGTCCGATTGGGCTGAAATTTGAAACATGTATAGATTCAGCCAGTCCGCATCTTTGCTGAAATTTTCGAAAAATTTCGTAAAGTTGCGCGCGCACGCTGTAACGTTGAAATTGCAAAGTAGGTCAAATTTTTTTTGACCTACATCATTTTGTTCGTCTTGTTCTGAAATGTTGCGCTGTGCAAAAAAGAAAAAAAAAGTTGCCCAAAAATTTTTCACACTGGCTCGCCGAAAGTCGTGTTTTGATAGTGATTACGCGCTGGCGCGCACGGCGCGCTTTCGTGTTTTTTCGTTCACTCGTTGTTGAATCGGATAGAGATTTTCCCAAGGAATTCTAAAATGTACGCCTCATTGCATGAAAATGATTTTAAACCATGTTTCTACTGGTTTTCCTGAAAAGTTGAAAATTTTTCAATTTTGGCGGTTTTGATCTACCTGTGAGGTCGTAAGTTGAGCTTTGATCGCAGTTTTTTGATAGAATGTAGAGAATGTCACTACGATCAGTTTGACATCTCACCATCATCAGTCGGTTCACACAAAACTGAACAAGAGCCGTCAGAAGGTCGATTTTGGACATTGACTTTTCAACCAGCCATCTGGCAGCCTAATGATCTATATGGACATGTAGAGCTTGAAGAGTAGATCATTTTCGTGAAAAAAACTTTCTCCTATCTTCCACAATGAGCTAGCAAGAGGTCAACGCGCGCCGCGACCTCCGGGGCCCGACCATATACCAGCGAGCTGACCCTCCGGTGCCGGAAACAGGATAGCACAGCGATTGCGTGTTTGATTGCAGTCTGAGGGCGCGGGTTCGATCCCGCCTGAAGACAGTAGTCAAGCGCCGGTTTTGCAAAATATTCTCATTTTTTGCATTACTATTTTATGATTATATGTACAAAAGTGAACTTCTTAGTAAAGTTTACAAGTTTCTAATGTTACCTACAACTATTTTTTTCAAGAAAACTCAAATTCCGGCCAAATTCGGAGGTTTGGCCTCTGGTTTGGAGGGAATTTTAAGGGAATGATCTGAAAATGAGGTGATTATAGGGTAACACGATGCGCTGAACATTTCTAGATTAATTCCAGGACACGTACTATGACGTGAAACACGTGAAATGCTTTTTTGTGGGCCGAAACTGACAATTTTTTGAAGCTTGAAATAGAAGTTTCATTGGTTGTGGACGGCCGTGTGGGTTTATGGGTGGGGATATGTGAGTTAAAGTTGTTTCTCCCCCTAGAAAACTTCACGGGCTTTCTAATGATGTATTGTGTGAGAAATTTCGTTCACCCAATTTTTCACAAAAAGTTGTAAACCAAAATCTGCGAGGTCAAATTCACTGATGACGAAATTTAGAGCCGGGGTCAACTAGTAAACTAGTCCAAAATGATGGTAGGGGGCTGAAAGTTGGTAACCTGGTATCTGAGGTATCTATGGACCTATTCTGAAAGTTGTGTGATGATATCTTCAAAATTGCCAAAAAACTGTGATTTATAAGCAACGGTTTTGGCACTTTTTGGGGGTGGCTAAACTGGAAAAACTGTCCAAACACAATGTTTTGATGCGGAAACTACTAGAATGAAGTCTTCAACTATGGCGATTTTGAATGTAAACACTAAAATGTCACTGGGTGGTTGTAATTACACGTAAACGTGGCAGGCTGGCTCAAAGGGTGGCACCAAAGTAAACGGTGTCAGCTATCGGACCAGCTCGACATCATTTTCAGAACTCGAGGAATAGTTTTTCGGAATCAGCGCCAAATTCTGAAACGACTAATAGTTGAGTTTAACGATTTCCACGTATTTCACGTTTTTCTCAACTTCGGCCTAGAATCTAAAAATGTGGTTTTTTGTCATTTTGAGGCATCTCGTTGGAAGGTTAAAAATAGACAGAAAGTTCTGAAATTTGAAACATGTGTAGGTAAGAGCAAGACTAGTGCACACTGAAAAAAATAATGTTCTTATCACGAAAATTGATAGAGATATACAAGTCGAAAATATAGTTTTTTTCACTTTCTGATGGTTGGTGTGGGGTGAAAATGGGAAAAAAAATATTTTTTTCTTAAACATCATAAAACAGTGTAATCAACCACGTAGATTCCGAATATCAATGTCAGAATGCCAAAAAAGTCAGTTTACACGTGTGAAATGGGAAAGATGTGCGCTCTCCTCTCTATAAAGCTGGTAAGGGGGTTTCGTTGGTTTTTTCGGAAGGGGTGTCTTTACATGCACCTTGTTAGCGCAGTTGTGAACGGATTTGTCTGATTTTTGCAACAAATGTTGCGCAAAGCTGTGACTACGAAAAACGTTTGAATTTTGTCAATATCTAATTTGCGCGGCGCGCAGCGACGCGATTTATCGGGCGCAAGCCAGTTATAATCCTGGAAAAGCGCATTTCACTTGTGATACTGGCTCGTTTGCATTATTTTTACTAGGCAAAAAGGCTTAGGCTTAGGCCAACCATGTTTCCTAGAAGAGCTCGTTTCACAACACTCATTCACTCACTCAGAGTGTTCTAAACAACATTTGGAAAAATCAGCCGATTCGGAGTCAAAAAAGTTTTTGCACCATGTGGGGGACCCTTATGTGAAAAACAGATTTTGATCAAAATTGAAAAGTTGTAGTTTCACGCTCGAACTTTCAGCATCACTCACTCAGAGTGTTCTAAACAACATTTGGAAAAATCAGCCGATTCGGAGTCAAAAAAGTTTTTGCACCATGTGGGGGACCCTTATGTGAAAAACAGATTTTGGTCAAAATTGAAAAGTTGTAGTTTCACGCTCAAACTTTCAGCATCACTCACTCAGAGTGTTCTAAACAACATTTGGAAAAATCAGCCGATTCGCTCAAACTTTCAGCATCACTCACTCAGAGTGTTCTAAACAACATTTGGAAAAATCAGCCGATTCGGAGTCAAAAAAGTTTTTGCACCATGTGGGGGACCCTTATGTGAAAAACAGATTTTGGTCAAAATTGAAAAGTTGTAGTTTTACTCTCAAACTTTCAGCATCACTCACTCAAAGTGTTCTAAACAACATTTGCAAAAATCAGCCGATTCGGAGTCAAAAAAGTTTTTGCACCATGTGGGGGACCCTTATGTGAAAAACAGATTTTGGTCAAAATTGAAAAGTTGTAGTTTTACTCTCAAACTTTCAGCATCACTCACTCAAAGTGTTCTAAACAACATTTGCGAAAATCAGCCGATTAGGAGTCAAAAAAGTTTTTGCACCATGTGGGGGACCCTTATGTGAAAAACAGATTTTGGTCAAAATTGAAAAGTTGTAGTTTTACTCTCAAACTTTCAGCATCACTCACTCAACGTGTTCTAAACAACATTTGCGAAAATCAGCCGATTCGGAGTCAAAAAAGTTTTTGCACCATGTGGGGGACCCTTATGTGAAAAACAGATTTTGGTCAAAATTGAAAAGTTGTAGTTTTACTCTCAAACTTTCAGCATCACTCACTCAAAGTGTTCTAAACAACATTTGCAAAAATCAGCCGATTCGGAGTCAAAAAAGTTTTTGCACCATGTGGGGGACCCTTATGTGAAAAACAGATTTTGGTCAAAATTGAAAAGTTGTAGTTTTACTCTCAAACTTTCAGCATCACTCACTCAAAGTGTTCTAAACAACATTTGCGAAAATCAGCCGATTAGGAGTCAAAAAAGTTTTTGCACCATGTGGGGGACCCTTATGTGAAAAACAGATTTTGGTCAAAATTGAAAAGTTGTAGTTTTACTCTCAAACTTTCAGCATCACTCACTCAAAGTGTTCTAAACAACATTTGCGAAAATCAGCCGACTCGGAGTCAAAAAAGTTTTTGCACCATGTGGGGGACCCTTATGTGAAAAACAGATTTTGGTCAAAATTGAAAAGTTGTAGTTTTACTCTCAAACTTTCAGCATCACTCACTCAAAGTGTTCTAAACAACATTTGCAAAAATCAGCCGATTCGGAGTCAAAAAAGTTTTTGCACCATGTGGGGGACCCTTATGTGAAAAACAGATTTTGGTCAAAATTGAAAAGTTGTAGTTTTACTCTCAAACTTTCAGCATCACTCACTCAAAGTGTTCTAAACAACATTTGCGAAAATCAGCCGATTAGGAGTCAAAAAAGTTTTTGCACCATGTGGGGGACCCTTATGTGAAAAACAGATTTTGGTCAAAATTGAAAAGTTGTAGTTTTACTCTCAAACTTTCAGCATCACTCACTCAAAGTGTTCTAAACAACATTTGCGAAAATCAGCCGACTCGGAGTCAAAAAAGTTTTTGCACCATGTGGGGGACCCTTATGTGAAAAACAGATTTTGGTCAAAATTGAAAAGTTGTAGTTTTACTCTCACACTTTCAGCATCACTCACTCAAAGTGTTCTAAACAACATTTGGAAAAATCAGCCGATTCGGAGTCAAAAAAGTTTTTGCACCATGTGGGGGACCCTTATGTGAAAAACAGATTTTGGTCAAAATTGAAAAGTTGCAGTTTTACTCTCAAACTTTCAGCATCACTCACTCAAAGTGTTCTAAACAACATTTGCAAAAATCAGCCGATTCGGAGTCAAAAAATTTTTGCACCATGTGGGGGACCCTTATGTGAAAAACAGATTTTGGTCAAAATTGAAAAGTTGTAGTTTTACGCTCAAACTTTCAGCATCACTCACTCAAAGTGTTCTAAACAACATTTGCAAAAATCAGCCGATTCGGAGTCAAAAAATTTTTGCACCATGTGGGGGACCCTTATGTGAAAAACAGATTTTGGTCAAAATTGAAAAGTTGTAGTTTTACGCTCAAACTTTCAGCATCACTCACTCAAAGTGTTCTAAACAACATTTGCGAAAATCAGCCGATTCGGAGTCAAAAAAGTTTTTGCACCATGTGGGGGACCCTTATGTGAAAAACAGATTTTGGTCAAAATTGAAAAGTTGTAGTTTTACGCTCAAACTTTCAGCATCACTCACTCAAAGTGTTCTAAACAACATTTGCAAAAATCAGCCGATTCGGAGTCAAAAAAATTTTGCACCATGTGGGGGACCCTTATGTGAAAAACAGATTTTGGTCAAAATTGAAAAGTTGTAGTTTTACGCTCAAACTTTCAGCATCACTCACTCAAAGTGTTCTAAACAACATTTGCGAAAATCAGCCGATTCGGAGTCAAAAAAGTTTTTGCACCATGTGGGGGACCCTTATGTGAAAAACAGATTTTGGTCAAAATTGAAAAGTTGTAGTTTTACTCTCAAACTTTCAGCATCACTCACTCAAAGTGTTCTGAACAACATTTGCGAAAATCAGCCGATTAGGAGTCAAAAAAGTTTTTGCACCATGTGGGGGACCCTTATGTGAAAAACAGATTTTGGTCAAAATTGAAAAGTTGTAGTTTCACGCTCAAACTTTCAGCATCACTCACTCAAAGTGTTCTAAACAACATTTGCGAAAATCAGCCGATTCGGAGTCAAAAAAGTTTTTGCACCATGTGGGGGACCCTTATGTGAAAAACAGATTTTGGTCAAAATTGAAAAGTTGTAGTTTTACTCTCAAACTTTCAGCATCACTCACTCAAAGTGTTCTAAACAACATTTGCGAAAATCAGCCGATTCGGAGTCAAAAAAGTTTTTGCACCATGTGGGGGACCCTTATGTGAAAAACAGATTTTGGTCAAAATTGAAAAGTTGTAGTTTTACTCTCAAACTTTCAGCATCACTCACTCAAAGTGTTCTAAACAACATTTGCGAAAATCAGCCGATTCGGAGTCAAAAAAGTTTTTGCACCATGTGGGGGACCCTTATGTGAAAAACAGATTTTAATCAAAATTGAAAAGTTGTAGTTTTACTTTCAAACTTTCAGCATCACTCACTCAAAGTGTTCTGAACAACATTTGCGAAAATCAGCCGATTAGGAGTCAAAAAAGTTTTTGCACCATGTGGGGGACCCTTATGTGAAAAACAGATTTTGGTCAAAATTGAAAAGTTGTAGTTTCACGCTCAAACTTTCAGCATCACTCACTCAAAGTGTTCTAAACAACATTTGCGAAAATCAGCCGATTCGGAGTCAAAAAAGTTTTTGCACCATGTGGGGGACCCTTATGTGAAAAACAGATTTTGGTCAAAATTGAAAAGTTGTAGTTTTACTCTCAAGCTTTCAGCATCACTCACTCAAAGTGTTCTAAACAACATTTGCGAAAATCAGCCGATTAGGAGTCAAAAAAGTTTTTGCACCATGTGGGGGACCCTTATGTGAAAAACAGATTTTGGTCAAAATTGAAAAGTTGTAGTTTTACTCTCAAACTTTCAGCATCACTCACTCAAAGTGTTCTAAACAACATTTGCGAAAATCAGCCGATTCGGAGTCAAAAAAGTTTTTGCACCATGTGGGGGACCCTTATGTGAAAAACAGATTTTAATCAAAATTGAAAAGTTGTAGTTTTACTTTCAAACTTTCAGCATCACTCACTCAAAGTGTTCTAAACAACATTTGCGAAAATCAGCCGATTCGGAGTCAAAAAAGTTTTTGCACCATGTGGGGGACCCTTATGTGAAAAACAGATTTTGGTCAAAATTGAAAAGTTGTAGTTTTACTCTCAAACTTTCAGCATCACTCACTCAAAGTGTTCTAAACAACATTTGCGAAAATCAGCCGATTCGGAGTCAAAAAAGTTTTTGCACCATGTGGGGGACCCTTATGTGAAAAACAGATTTTAATCAAAATTGAAAAGTTGTAGTTTTACTCTCAAACTTTCAGCATCACTCACTCAAAGTGTTCTAAACAACATTTGCGAAAATCAGCCGATTCGGAGTCAAAAAAGTTTTTGCACCATGTGGGGGACCCTTATGTGAAAAACAGATTTTGGTCAAAATTGAAAAGTTGTAGTTTTACTCTCAAACTTTCAGCATCACTCACTCAAAGTGTTCTAAACAACATTTGCAAAAATAAGCCTATGTTTGCAGCGATTCGCACTAGTAAATCTGATTGCTCAGCCCAAAACTATTGACAGCCGCGCAGCGGCTGCTTTAATAATCGATAATGACGTGCGCTGCGCGCACGCCTATCAGACGCGGCGGCACTAAAACACCCAGAACTTGGTTCAAAATGATCAGACGTCAGACTTTGAGAAACTTTTTTGTATCAAAATGGGCACCGTGGCTAACTAATTACAAAATCATTTATCGCTAGTCATAGTTAAAGGTGAAACTACGTTTGTGAATAATTGTTCTGGTTATGAAAAATTTCAATTGAAATTATTCATAATGGAAAATTTCAATTGAAATTATTCATAATGGAAAATCTCAATACGAATTTTCCATATGAGTTTCTCTTATTGATAATTTCAATTGCTATTCTCTATGAGTACCAAACACGCTGTCCTCATAGAAAATTTGAAGAAATGCCTCAAATCGGGTTTTCCTCTTAAAGTGTAGCCTCTATATTTGTTTCACAGAAAGTGTTGTAAATCTGTAAAAAAGCCGAATTTTGTGAAAAGTTTGAAATTCGTCGTCTTATATAGTTCGTTTCCTTCCCACTGAGACCCATTGGCACCGTGCCAGGATT
Source organism: Litoditis marina (assembly GCA_964036275.1). Classification (NCBI taxonomy): domain Eukaryota; kingdom Metazoa; phylum Nematoda; class Chromadorea; order Rhabditida; family Rhabditidae; genus Litoditis; species Litoditis marina. The sequence goes on from OZ038439.1 coordinate 10,508,701, forward strand.
TTTGGATGGCTATTTCTTCGACCAGATATAAGTTTTCTGAAGACTTTGTTCATCGACTTGTTCTTATGAAACTGAACAACCTTCACCAGCCATTTGCAGTTTATTGGAATAATCCAAAGTGATCAAAAATCGTTTGAAACATTCATTGGCACGCTGCCAAGTCTCAGTGGGAATGACCGGGACTATACTGAAATGTTCATTTTGGTAGGCCACGTGAACATGATGAGAAGTCGTACCTTGAACTTGCAGACGCTCTTGAACTTGATGGGCTGTCCGGTCAAATAATGTCCGGAAGATACGGAATTGGCGAATATGTCCAAAAGAAGAGGTCTCGTGGAAGGGGCATGGACACGGAATGTGACCACCTTAAATAGATGGGGTGAAACATTTGGGCTACTTTTCATATTCTGGGCGTTGGCACTCACGTTTTTGAATCAAATTGTCTCTTAATAATATATCGCCTCCAGAGGTATGATTAAGAACAAAACTTTTTCACTTATGTAACTTTCAAATGTGGTTCAAAATGAAACCCAACGCACCCCTTCGCTGACAGATTGCATGACGAAACGCTTCAGGGAGAGACCGTTGATAGTAGTGTCGTCGGAATCAAACATTTTAAGATTATAGTGGAATATGAGGGAATCCCCCTTGTGAGGTAGTCGAATGCTGATTGAGGCAGCCCCGCTTCGATCCGTCTGAAAATGAGTTTAGACGTTCGTAGAAACACCTTTTTTCTGACTGTTTTCTTTAGCCGCCTACTTCGAGTAAATTATTACTAAAGTGGTTGTAAACATGATAGGGGCTGACCAACTTGGAGTTGTGGTTTAATTGAAAAACACGTCACACGTTCTAAACCACGCGTTCGAAGCACATCGAACTACAAAAACAGTAGAACTTGAAATGATGACCGTTAATGTTTTCATGAATAAACGCGATTTCTATAATGTACAATGGTGGTTAGAAACAGCCAAACGCTTTGGCGGTGTTCGAGTCCCACGCGGAGCACATGTTTTGGAGCTTCAGTTTGCAAGGTTAATTTGGTTCGTATTCAAATTTCTGAATTTTGGTTTACCTTTTCAAAATGATCTTCTAGAACTCACAATTATGGTGCTTTCCAATCGGTTGTCTGTGAAAGACAGTCCGTATTTGAAGAAGAGACTTCGAACGAAGGGAATTCGCTCAAATTCGTCGAGGGAAATTGGTCGAGGGAGGAGTTGCCATTGGGGGTCTTGGGGCAGAAACTCGTAGATGAACTCCTGAACAATAACAGACATAAAGTAAGTTTAAACAAAATTATATTAGAGAAAGTTTTATGGAAATAGCCATGTTCATAAGGCCCTTGTATAGTTCACACCATTCCTACTGAGACTCCTACAGTAACCTATCAATTTTTCCGAAGGCGGTCGTGAAGCTGAGAATGAAGTTTATAGAAAAAGCTCCCGTTTACTTACTGTCCCTGAGTATGAGAATAAGGTGCGAAAATCCTCAACCTTTCCGATCACAAGTGAGTGCGGAAACCGGCTCGAAAATTTTAGAATCCTACTGTAGGAGTCTCAGTGGGAATGAAGAAGACTATAACTACGTTATACGAGCGTCTATGTTATCGATCGATCTGTTAAATACAGCAGTAGCTCAAAAACGGAATAACAAAAAAAACTAGATACACACATGCTCTGGTTTTCGTTCTCTTTCATCACGTGATTTCTACTTGTCTCTACAATTCTCACGAAAAAGTTCAGTAGAAAAACTAATATTTTACCTCCGGGTCCGTCATGAAATAGTGGTCATCGTACTCGTATCTCAGGTTACCGTCTCCGCGGTTGTCAGCGGAATTGTCCTTGGCATTTCTGAAACAGAACTTTTATTTTGAAAATAAGATGTTTCTGTTTTCTCGACTAACATGATTTAGATACGGTATTGGAAAATTCAACAGATTAAGTTAACTGAAATGGTAAAGTCAATAATTGGGCAGAAACTAAGTACAGTTTAGTTGAGAGGAATACATGTGAAACAAACGTTAAGTTCTGTTCTGATGTAGAATAACGAGAGTAGCAAGATTGGAAATGAGTTGGTTCCAGTTGGGAACCAAATTGGGCTAAAATGTAATAAAATTCAGTTCGGAATCGAAACTGACACTAGATGCCGTGCTCCCCAATTGCATTGAACGAATCTCCAGGATCCGTCGAGGAAACACGCGTTCCACGTATTCCTGAAACTAAAACAGAATCCAAATTAAGTTTTTAAAAGCAAGCAAATTAGAGGTGTCCGTAATATGACAACAACAACACCATAAACTAGAGGTTTAATCGTGTTCTAATATTTTGTTGAATTGTCTCATTTGCTCTCCGATCAAAACCAGAAAGTAATGACGAATCGAAATCAAACTACGACCACGATTTGACACTGTTATATATAGTCTACACCACTCATATTGTTATGCCTACAGTATACTCTCAACTTTCTCAGTACCAATATCTGATGCAAGCTTTAGATGGGTCGAAAACACTTTCACACTTATAAAATAGCTTGAACGTTTTGTATTCATACTGAGGAAGTCTCAGTGGAAATGAAAAAGACTATACAACCCACCTGAATCGGTTGTCATCAAAGGAGAAACCCGGCTGGTACCCGGCTGACTTGGAATAGCCCTTGATCACCACACAATGGAGACCGGCGTAACTGAAAGATATAAATTCAATAATTTCAAAAACTGAATTACTAACATATTTCGAAAATTCCAACCTATTATGATCCCAATGTATTGTTTCCCAACCTACGAACACATTTTCTATTCCGACTGGTCTCATAATTTCACTATAACATTGTTCCGGTAATAATTGAAGAATGAGGCTGAAAAAACTCATTTAGTTGAAGCCTTCCGGTAAAAGTATTGAATTGTAAACTCTGTTCGTGTTATATATTAGGTTATTTATTTGAACAAAATACATTGTGTCACTAGGACGTTTTGGATGTTATAATTATATGAATGTGCTCAGTAAAAGGTGTACTCAACAATCGTTTCGAGCCTGAGTGGTTTCGAGCCTGAGTGGTTGGGTGGTTTTTCTCAGAGGAAAACATTGTTTTTCTCAGAGGGTTGGGTCATCATCAGTGATGAGAAAAACAACCCAAAAATCGTCTTGAATCAGGGTCGAAACGATTTTTGAGTACATTTTTTACTGAGCACATTCATATAATTACAACATCCAAACGTTCTGTTCGAGTTGTTTCTCCCGTACCTGCATAACCTCTTGAACAGCACGTGATAACTTTCTGTTCCATATTTGATTCCCCTCAAAAGTCCCATCGGAGTGTCGCTTTCTACGGAATCATCAAATACCATAGTATTCAGGTTCTTGATGGTTATCCAACGGTAAATTGCTCTGGAAAAGTGAGGATTAGGTGATTTGAACAGATGTTCAAATATTCATTGACGATTCGACAAATACCTATAATTAGAGTTCCATTGAAATAAACTATTGATAACAACTACCTCTTGTATATTTTAGGATTCATACGTCCTTATTCAATGAGTTTGATCAAGAAGCAACAGAATCATGAGGCAAAAAGCTGCGCAATAAAATCGTGTTTTTTCGGGTCAGAGTTTTCATGTTTCGCCTTTGTTCAATAGTGATTCTCACCTAGCCACATCGACATCGCTCCTTGCCCCTTCCGTGAGAGCCCGAATGAGGTCGGTGAAGGAGGTCACTTCGCTGCGGGCACAGTACATGGCCACCTCGTCGATCGACTGCAACATTCGAATTTATCAACTGTAACTCATTTTGTTAGAGCCATTTTTTATCTTCATGACTGGCTATTTTTGCGTTCAATCTTTAGGACTCAAACTGCAAGACAAAGTGGAGCACAGCGTCCCTACATGACCCGATAAGATGTGGTGAAGCCATTACAAAACGTTGTTTAAATTCCGTCAAGTGAACAACTGTGTCTTTTGTTGCCGTGTACGGTATTCGAGACCACTATCGAATCTTCAATCATCCAAACATTCTTTCGTGGTGTTGAACGTTTGATTTTGCATCAATGCGTAGTTTGCTCCAATTCTAAAACTGATAAACAATCGACGATTTCAAAACTCACCGAGAAAAACTCGGTCGATGTGTATATCTCTCGTTTGCTACACGTAGGAGGCTGCGGTGGGGGAGGGGTTGCCGGATAGTCGGTCTGTTGGTAATCCTGAAACATGAAGATGTTGCTAAAATAATGAGACTTTATTGTTCGCTCGAGAGCATCTAAGATGAATCGTCATGCTTACACTGGATAAGAACCACCGCATAATTTACATGAAAATTCACATTAAAGGTGGTCTGACAGGAACCGAATCTCGTGCGTTGCGCTCTACGGTTAATTCATTCGCTCCAATGCAAATGCGCCTCAAAAACAAAGTTTTCCAATCTCCGCTAATGAACTGTGATTAGATGATCTACAAAATATCGATAAATTAGTTGTTGTACCGCAATTTGCTTCGGAGCGACGGAATTGATCGTGGAGCGCAAGGCACGAGATTCAGTTCCTGTCAGACCCCCTTTAACTTGTACAAATGTCTGTGCCATGTACAATCGAGAACGCTTTAAAAGGTGACGTTAACAATTGAATCCGATTTTGCAAAAGCTTGGAGAGTAAGCGTTATTTCTAGCTTTTGGACGGGTTAGTTATCAGTTGAATGATATTATAATTAACTGAGTACGGTTAGAACTGCCAGCGAAGGATTTCACCAACGTACCGTGCGGGCCTGCTTGAACAAGTCGAGCATTTCCTTCGCTTGCTTATCGACCAATTCAGCTGTCTTGTGACGCTCGCGTTCCTGTAAAAGTGATTTTCAAAAGTTAAGGTAATCGCTTTGAAAGATAAACTGCACAAAACATGAGTGAACCTAAGTGTACGCAACAGTATGACATTTATTAATTCACACAAGCATGATACTCGATTTTCATACTTCTGAATGATCAACGGGACAGGGTTGTGGTTTTTACGAATATAAAAAAAAATGTTTATCGTGCTTTGAAAGCATGATAATCAATATTTACGTACCTTCCGTTTAGTGTGCAGAGTCTGCAGTTTCCTCTCTCTTTTTATGGTCAGCTGATTTATCAAATCGTCCTTGTGTTTGTGATTGGCCTGGCCTCTCTCGTATTTCCTCGCAAAATCAGCGAGAGCCTGTTCCCATTCTTCCTGGAAGTTATTGAAAATGAAGGTGTCGTTTCATCTTAAAGGAGACCGGAACACAACCCTAAATGTCAGAAATCTGCTGTATCCTACTTCTAATTAGACGGGTTGCGTGTCGCGCGGCATTGTCATGTGAATGTCACGTGAACTGAGGCCGTATGCATGAAACATCCCGGGCCGGGTTGGGATGCTATCCCGAGCTGAATTGGCCGGGAAATAACGCTGGATAGCATCCCAACCCGGCCAGGATGTTGCATGCATACGGCCTCTGATCAAACTAATATAAGAGTTATTTGTGCTCTCTGATCTCAATATAATTAAAATCAGCTCGAAACTAATCCTTTGCTCAGGTTGTGTTCCTGTCTCCTTTAACCACATTTTCAATAACGCTTAAATTGCACATTTATCAAACTAAGATATGAGCAAAATACATCAAAATTGGCCAATTACGCATACAACTGGAATAGGTACAACCAAAAAGCTGACCGGTCCCGTAGTAAACTGTGGGTTGATTACCAATTTTGCAGAACCAAATCGGTTCCTTTTTGAAGGCAATGGGACGTTTTTTTACACAAGCTACCGAGGCACTTTCTGGTTACGCATCCTCAAAGAAGGACGATTATGTGGTCCAATCGCAACGGTCCAGTCCTTTAAACTGCAATCCATTTTTCAAATGCAGTTTAAAGGACCGTTGACACGAAATTGGTCCACATAATCGTCCTTCTTTAAACCAAAGCGTACGAGCAAACAGTTCAGCAATCAAAACGTAGGAATTATGTTAGTCTGACGCAGCCAACTAGAAAGAACGATATGTTCTCGTATCATTTCGATAGCTCACTCTGGTTTCGTGCTCGAATCGCTCGCTTTCTCTGTTCCTCTGATCGTGGAACTCCTCGTATAATCGATCCTCATCTTTTCTGTGCAACAACTCCAATCGCGTCTGTGCGTCGTAGTCCTGTAATGGCAAATTATAAAATTTAAAAATTTCCAAATTCAGTTGAATTTGTCGAGTTCTAGTGACAACGATTTTGAGTGCTCGAAACTCAAAATTCGGAGATGAACTTGAATTTCAAAGTTTATTTTTATTCGAGTTTTTTGAGTTACAGGATGGTTCAACCCGATAACGGTTCAAGATCGGTCATGTTCCATGTGAAAACTTTTTTCACTTGAGAGGTAGGTTTCCTAGATTAATTCTGTTTTAGTGTGTAGTTTCATTAAAAAAAGCTTAAGCTGGAAGCAAGATTCTCCGAGAAGGACTCACGAGTAGATAATTGGCTCCTTTGTGTTCGATTTTCGGGTACGGTTTTGCGACTTTCGTCGCTTTGATCGCGTGAGCTATTTTCATGTCAGCCAGGCCAGCGTCACTGAAAAAAGGGAATGGTTATAGAAGACCAGGGAAAATAATCAATAGGTTGTGTTCGCGTTTCTCACCTTCCGGGTGAGTTTCTAGTTACTAACTACTATTCTAAGACATCGAGATCAAACTACAAATACACTAAAACAGAGCAGAACAGTGTTTCATGCCAGCCAGGCCGGCGTCACTGAGAGAAGGAGCATGGTTGTCAATGAAGACCGGAGAGAGTAGTTGAAGAGAGAGAGAGATAAACGAAAGAGAAAAGTGTGAAAGTTTTACAGAGTGGATTAATGTTTTGAATTATTAGACATGTGAATTAAATGTGAGTTTCCGTCCAATTTCGCCCCTAAGTCTAATATTGGACGGGAACTCGCTATCTTGGTTAGTGGGGCTGTACTTATAGGGATGTAAAATTTGTGAATCATCTGACTCATCAGTTAGACCTAACCTGATTCTACCGCAAAAAATAATAATAAAATAATACACATAAAAAACTACTGTTAACAAACAATGTAATTTAAACAATAAAACAATAATTTTACCATCTTTTATAAAAGATAGTGGGGCGCGCATAAGAAAAGATAGTATTGGATATTGTGACTGTTTTCTATCGCACTGTCTATTTATACTAGTGCTGGGTCAGGTCGTCTGTCGTTTGGTCTATTGACTATCTGTAGTTTGGTCAGGTGGTCAGATGATTTTTTATTGCAATGAGTTGACAAATGTTCTAACCTTATCTAGATTATTTAGATTGTATTTAACTATTATGGTTTTGTTTTTCAAGATATTTTTCGATATTTGTTGATCAATATAGGTGGTATTGTATCCGTTTTCCAAATATCTAGTTCGAAGTTCTTTGCTTCGTTTTCTGAAATCATCTGTCTTACTACAGCATCTTGAAAATCGGATTATTTCTCCCGTTATAGTGTTGTTTGCAATACTGTTATGAATATTGGATTCAATATTGGGGTATTTCAAGATCTTAAAGTCATAGTCATCGGTTTTATTGTATAACGTAGAAGATAATGTGTTGTTTTCTAGCTTCAGTTCTAGATCCAAAAAGCTACATATGTTATCGGAGTGGTTTGTGCGTTCGAGTACTAGTGAAGAATCGTACATACCATTACATTTTTCTAGTAGAGCATTGTTATCATTGCTAATAATAAGAATATCATCCATATATCTACATGCAAGATATTTATCTTTCCTAAAATCATTTTTGTTTTTTAATATATGCATTGTTTCCATGGCAATTAGGGTTAAATCTGCTATTAGGGGAGATGCGTTATTACCTTGTGGAATGCCTTTATTCCGTTTGTAAATCTTCCCACCATACGTAGCATAGCTATTCTTGAGTATATAGTCTAGTAAGTATACTATGTCATGCATTAGATAGCTAGACTTGGTTGGATGAATATCTGCATTATAAGTATATCTATTTTTACTTTGTTTTACTAAGTAGTTGTTGGAACTTCCCGAATTATTGAAACATGTTCGAACTATGTAAGCTATTGAAGTGTATACTACTGAGTGAGGTAGATTAGTGAACAGGCTGGTGAAGTCGGCTGTATATAGTTGCTTTTTATGATTTCGCTGATCTTTCAGTTTGTTGAGTAGTTCGTAACTTCCTGAGATAGACCAATAGAGGCGTACATTAGTCCTGCTTTCAATAGTTTTACAGTAACGCATATAATGTTGTTTTAAGAAACCCAGAATATCCCTTAGTTCAAGTGACAATTCTTTGATACTACTTGCTCTGGCTCCCGTTATAAATCGAAATTTAATTGGTGTTTTATGCATTTTCGGAAGACCATAAATGGTGGGTATACAGTTGAATTCCTGATCGATTGGTTTTCTGAGTAAATTTGCTGTATTTGATTGGTGTCTGGTGATGATATCGTTCGAGCTTTCTTTACTGTATATTTCATAGGTACCGTTATTGTTTGTAGTTGTGTTCTGAGTCCAATCATATCCTAGTTCGGCGTTCATAAATGTGAGGTATTGTTTCTTACATGTGAATGCATAGTTGCAATTAGCTTTGTCTATCGGTGTTATAATGAAGTTGGCTCTTAGTAATTCAATATCTCTGTTTATAATTCTAATATCATAGTTATTGTTTGTGTTGTAGTCTTGGAACACTAAACTGTCTATATTACTTGTGAATATGTCTAGCAGTTGTTTTTGTTTATTGTTATTCAGTTTATGGTACTTTGCTAGTAGGTTGGCGTGTTTGTTCGCTTTATTTTTCAAAATATTTTTGAAGTTATACGTATTAAGTTTTTCTGATAGTCGGAATTTCGTTCCTTTTCCCAATAGCGTTTTCAGGTGTGAGTTATCAAGTATCTCAGCGTTACCTAGTATTATATGTCCGTAATGCGGGTTTTGGAATTTGACATAGTTATCTTGGTTACATACGCAATCTTGACTCATTATGTCTACAATTTGTCTTTGGTCGAGATTTTTTAAAAATTTGTTGTAGTTGTAGACTTTGCTGCTGAAAGGTCGATCGTATTGATATTGTATATTGGTTCTAAGTACTGTAGTGGTACTAACTGCAGATAGAAATCGTGTTATTGTTTCATTATTGAAAATCTTCTTCAAATTCATTTTTTCCAGGCTTTTATCTATATATGGAATTAAAACTCTGTGAGTTTGTTCAATTACTTTATTTTTGTGTTTACTCCAGTAGTGTTTTGTGAGGCAGGCATACATATTGTGCTTAATATCTTTACTTAACGTATGGAATATAGGATCAGATATTATAAACTCTATTAGGCGATCTAGTTGTTTATTAGATAACTGTCTAATGTATTTATGCATGTCTTTCACTGTATTTATTTCGAAGTTATTTAAGATTTCCTCTGTTGTGATGTTGTTCGGGGTTTTGTTGTTCTTTAATCTGTGTTTACATTTATAACGACGAATTGTAATTCCATGATATGGATTTGTGCGCTTTTCAAAAGGGTCCAAATTCTCCGTAATATTCCCATATCCTTTGATTTGATCATTTAGTCCGAAAGGCGCAGCCGTTTGTAGTAACTTGATCCAATATAATTCTTTACTGGTGCGTAGTTGTTTTGTTTCACAGTCTATATCGTCTAGTACTTCGATAGTAAAACTTTCTGCTGTGTGACCGGTTAGCTTGAAGTGATTGGCTATGTATGTATGACTATTTGGACTGCGAAATGTGTGTTTGTGTCCGCTCATGCGTTGGCGTAAACTACACTGTGTTTCTCCAACGTATTGTAGCTTGCATATGCTGCATGTCATTAGATATATTAGTTTGGTGCTTTTACAACTTATGTTCGCGCTTTTCACTGTTTTGATACGATAGCCAGTGTGTGTGCTGGTTACATAATTGTTAAGTATCATTTTTGGGCAGATTTTACATTTAGCATCATTACATTTTATTCCTTTATTCTCGGTACAGAATGATGTATTTATATATTTGATATTGTTCCTTACTCTTTTAGAGGTGAGATTGGTCGAAAGAAAATACGTTTCAGAAGAATGGTTTGTGTTGTTAGGTCGTTGATCCAAGTGAGCGGGAGACCGTTCCCTGCTCACAGGAAGCGAGTGTAGTTTCACCAGGGCTGCTGGCTTAGGGAGGCTTGGCCATGCCTACCATGGTCCTATCGTGGAGGCGTCGGAGGTCACTCCCTTGGTGGCCCCTCCGACTTTTGTAAACCCCATCAGTCTAGAACCCCTATTTTTGACAACGAGGAACAGGACCTCGTGTGCTATTACATACTTGCTTATTAGAGTGGGAATTCTCGGCATATTATGAAGTATGTGGATAATTGATGTTCGAGGGTTATTAAGAGTGGATGTATTATAGAGTAGTGAAGGAAAATTTGTTTGTAGTTTGGTTGATTAATTGTATAACGAAAGAGGAAAATAATTTGGTGTGAAAAAAGGATGAATAGTGCAAAAAGAAGAGTTTGGTGGAAAAGTGATAAAAGAGTAAGGAACAATGTGGAATATAAATAGTAAATGTGCGTTATTGAAGAATAAAGTTGCAAAGTTGTAAGTTTGAAAGAGTGTGGTTTGATTTATAATGTGAATTTGTTATGTTTCTATGTGAGATGCAGGAATCAACGAGGAGTATATATTTTGTGAGTTTTCTTAAGTTGTGCGTGAAATGGGATGTGATTACGATAAATAATAACGCTCGGAGCGCGCAGCGCTCCGAGTGTGTCGTGTTCAATTTGACACAAGTAATGACTTATAGAAGAATAATTTAGATAAAAGTTAATATGTTTGATGTTAAGATTATTGTTATGTGTTTTGTGTATTATAAGTAAAAGTTCTCTCCACTTAAGGAGAATGTGGTTCCGCTAGAAGCGGCAGGCATACATCCGAAGATGTACACTGGGTCACCCGAGGGTGTACCGAGGCCGAAGCCAGGGTGCGGCCGAAGCCAGGGTGTGCAACCGAAGTTACACGATGGAAAATAACTCTGTATTAGGTGAAAATATATTTGTGAGTAATGAGAATTTTTCAACGAAAGTTAGGCCTGGACAAACCATAGGTTTATCTCAAGTATCCTGACTAAACGTTGAAAAAGAGAGATAAACGAAAGAGAAAAGTGTGAAAGTTTTACAGAGTGGATTAATGTTTTGAATTATTAGACATGTGAATTAAATGTGAGTTTCCGTCCAATTTCGAGAGAGAGAGAGAGAGAGAGAGAGAGAGAGAGAGAGAGAGAGAGAGCGAACTTTCTGTTCTAGTTTTCGCACCCACATGTGACCAATTTTCTTCGAAGGTTACATGGATGGCGAATGATAAAGAGTTGAAAGGGGGAGGGGCAATAAAAAAACAGAAGATAGGGGGGTGGTGAAAGTGAAAACTAACCTCCGAAATCCGTTGGATGACTTGTTGGTCCCATTTTCCACCGGTGAACTATCTCCTTTCAGTGGGACCAGGTCGTGGGGACCAGCCACGGGCACATGGTTGGCACAGTAGACTTCCTGAAAAAACGGCGATTTTAGTCATCTAAAACGGTCTAAAACATCTGCGTGTAGTTAGATCTGCAGGTAGAGATCGGTTCTCGAATTATACCCAAAATGTGGTGGGATCAAACTATAAACACAGTAGTACGCAGCTGTTCCACTTGGGTAAAACATCTTTGAGGCGAACTCGAGTCAAAATAGACACTTTTGTTATGTCACTGTACGATACTCGAACCCTGGCAGTCTATCATTTTATCCTAATCTTGTTGAGATATTAATGGTACCTAATTCTTATTTACACTTGTGCATGTTTATTCGATCTAAGTTCTGTATTCACGTCCTATTCTCAAAACTGCAAAAAACTTGTTTCGCTTTCCCATTTGCGTGTGGCATTTCGTTGTGGAACGCAAGGGGCGCAGCTAATAGACTGCGCCGCACAAAACTTGAACAACAACTATCTATCCCCCCCCCTTTACGTTCCTGCTAATCAGAACTGAAAGGAAACAGTAAAACAAAATGAAACCTAGATGAAAGGAACAGCGCGGTTTGGAACTCTAGAGCGAAGTAATGAACCAGCATAAATGTGAATCTGGACGCAATTGAAAAGAAGTTTTGTCATTTGTACTGTCAGTCAATCGTACAGTCACGTAGAACATGTTAAACACAGCATAATTCAGAAACGTGCAATGACAAAGTCCACGTGTCTTTATTAGAACGCAAACTTTACGTGACTATTGAATTGACTTGCATGCTAACTCAAATGTTTGAAATCGAAGAGGGAACTGCGAAACGCTTCAACCTGATGTCAAAATCAGAAGTACATCAGGAGTTCAGGAATAGGACAAGCCTTGACGTCTTTTGTTTCCATGAAATTCTTCCATAACGTTGACTTCAATGTAGAAAAGAGGAAAACAATACCTTATCATTGATGTCGTTTCTGTTGTTACAATACGTTTTCAACGCAAGGCGAGTTCCACAAATGTAGCACTTGAAACAACCTGGAAAATTATTTTAATGAATTTGGGAACAAGAAATTTTTTTTTTGTTTTGGGAGTATGTTTGTTTTCAGAGGTAGCAGAAGTGTTTTTCACAGAAGTAGCTTTTGTAACTAGCTAATATTTGGCAACAATCGTTTTTATGGTTTGACTGCGCTGACCAATTTTTAAAGTTCGGCAGTTCAGAATACCAATTTATTGAGATTTTTGGTAGTGTTCAAGTTTATTAAAGTAGTTACCAAGAAATAGAAGACCGAGTCATTTCCGAAAAAAAGAACTACTATGGATATAGAAACACTACTACGAAAAAATATTACAATACCTTGATGGAAGAAGGTAGAATCCTTGAGAGGTCCAACTTTGTCCGTGGGATAAACCTGTTTCCCACAACGGTTGCAGGTCAGTTTTGCCATCCTTGAATACGAATATTTTTTGGAAAATATTGAGTCAAACCCCTTTGAAAGTTTTTAAAATTCAGAAAATGGACACAGTTTCTTTGAACAAAGAAAATTATTACCACTTATATAAACTAAATATTCTTCGTCTGTTTCATTTCACTGAATCGTTATTTTGTAAGGAAAACGAGCGTGTACAGAATAAACATACAGCACAAACTTCAAAGACAAACGAACGAAATGTGTACCTAGCGGATGGAGATTTTTGACGAAAAAATGAGTTGTCCTTAATTTGTTCGGTTCACGGAGATCTAAACGAAGAATCTTAACACAAAACATAAATCAACACAAACAGAACAGAAAGAAATAGAAATATAGAAGAAAGAAATTCGTGGGAGATTTCATAAAAACAGAGAAAGTAGTATATGGTTTATGAAAGAATCAAATAAAAGAAGATGAAATAAAAATCTTTTATCGTTTTGGATGTGAAACTTGTGACATTCTGCTCGATGCTTTTCAAATGAACGATAGACAAACTTGAAATTGGTTAATAAACAAATTATGTATCACTGACATGCGTAATTCCGATCAGAAAAGATAATAACTGGTTTGAAGCGTCTGACATTGGGGAGAACTTGAAACATGAATGAATGAATGAATGAATATTTATTACACAGAAGTGTAACAACCGAACATGAACTAAGCTCTTTGAATAACCACAGTTGAAAGAAATGAAAAATGGTAGACAGCGGAAAATAAACTTTACAAAGTCGGAATGAAAATGCTGGAAGAAAAGCAATAATGAATCTCAGACTGCTCAGGTGCTATGGTCAAACTAAGAAAAAGAAAACTAGCAAGTATTCTACGACAGAATCACGAAAAGACAAACTGTTTAGTTCGATACCGTAACATTGTTAACTTAAACGAAACGGGCATAAAGTTAACCTCAACATACATAACGTTCCTTATAACATACATCGAAACTTGTCTCGTAGAACTCTAATTACAGTCTTACATCTAAAATCCAACTTGTTTGATAAGTCATACTGCTAATGAACAGTAAAATCAAAATGTGAAACTTGGAAAACATCTGAGAAGTACAGTTTCTCTATCTCTACTGAGACTGATTGAGACTTTTTTGGACCAAGCATCAGAGAGCAGCAATAAGGTTCGAATATGTACTGTAGGGGTCGCGATAGGAATGAATTGGCCTATATAAAAAAGTAGTTGGAAGAGGTAGATCAATTGTAAGAATTCTGATGTGTTTCATATGAACAGGTTAATTTTAACATACAATCAAGTTCAGTACTTTGTTAACGACTTTGAAATGTTTCATTTTTTAGAAAAATGTATATTAAATTTATATTATAAATGTTGTTTTTCAATGGAATGAGCTTATTTATTTGATTAGCATGGGAGCGTTCTTTGGCGGGGACAAAATATATGAAGCTAAGCCGGATCTGTGGAGTGTGAAGTGGGTTTGGCGGCGGATATGTTGCAAGGGAGAAATACAAGCATGGAGAGAGAGTGGTCAGGGGGAGGGTTAGAGAAAGAGAGGGTGGTCGGGGAGAGAATTAGAGAAAGAGAGAGGGAGTTAAAGAGAGAGTTGCCAGGGCGAGAGGTAGAGAAAGAGAGAGGGGAGAGAGAGAGTAGTCAGGGGGAGAAATAGAGAGATAGAGGGAGAGAGAGAGAGAGTAGTCAGGGGGAGAATTAGATAAAGAGAGAGTGGTCAGGGAGAAAATTAGAGAAAGAGAGAGGGAGTGAAAGAGAGAGTTGCCAGGGCGAGAGGTAGAGAAAGAGAGAGGGGAGAGAGAGTAGTCAGGGGGAGAAATAGAGAGATAGAGGGAGAAAGAGAGAGTAGTCAGGGGGAGAATTAGATGAAGAGAGAGTGGTCAGGGAGAAAATTAGAGAAAGAGAGAGGGAGTGAAAGAGAGAGTTGCCAGGGCGAGAGGTAGAGAAAGAGAGAGGGGAGAGAGAGAGAGTAGCCAGGGGGAGAAATAGAGAGAGAGGGAGAAAGATAGAGTAGTCAGGGGGAGAATTAGATGAAGAGAGAGTGGTCAGGGAAAAAATTAGAGAAAAAGAGAGGGAGTGATAGAGAGAGTGGCCAGGGCGAGATGTATATAAAAGAGTGAGTGAGAGAAAGTAGCCAGGCCGAAAGTTAGAGAAATTTGAAAGGGAGTGGTGAAGAGAGAGGTCTGAGACCAAGAGAAGAGAAGAGAAGAAGAAGCTATCGAAGTTAAACTGGATAAATATAAAAAATCAGAAAAAAAGGAAATTTAGGAAAAAGACAGATGATTTTGGAGAAAAAATTCAATGAATGTGTTACCGGAAGAAAGACCAACTAACAGTAACTAAACAGTTATTCTGATATTTCAAAAAGGTAAGGACTATAAAGAAATTAAGTCCTAGTTCTCTGCTTTTACACCGATTTTGTAAGGAAACCTGGATGTTAGTGAGACAGACAGAAGCTAATAGAGAAGTGACAGAAAAGGATAGAAAGAGAGTTAGAAAAGAGAAAGAGAGAGATAAAGTTAGAGAAATGAAGAGAAAGAGAGGGGAATGAGGGAAATCGGTGTTGTCATCGCGTGAGGTCGAATTGAAATCGACCTCCCCCCTTTTGGGCGAATTGAGTAAACATGACTCAGAACAGACAGGTGCACAGCGAAACATTGGAAATCGATCAAATTTCTACTCCAGATCAAATTTCTACTCATGGTCGAACGGAAAAAGACCAATTCAATACAAAATTTACCAACAACGTGAGAATGAATGACTTCATCTGACATATTATCTGGTACAAAGCAATCGCCAAAATGTCATGGAAGGCTCCCTAGCATTCTCATGAGATTTTCATGAACACCTCATGAACTACCTGCGAACCTACAGCTCTGTGGCAGAGAAAATGGGGAACTCTTAGAATGCGATATGAGCTTTGCCTGAGTAGGCGCGCTAGAGTACGGAACATGCCAAATGTAAATTTCGAATTGTGAGAAAAATTACCCCCTATGACGAGAAAAATTCAAAGAATGATGTGAGTCACCGAATGAGTTGAAAAAGGAGGTAGACACGCCTACGCAAACACTGAAATGAGGCATAGGTTATTACAAAGCAATGGTATGGGCGAACAAATATTGTACTTTGTGGTCAAAAGAACCACACGAAAGAAGAAATTCATGAAACGAAGCGGTAATAGTGCTTGCATACTTTCTACATTGAAACTGGTTTGTAAATAAGTTGACAAACTATGGGATGTGATGTAGCATTGTGGGCAGGATAAAAATGCATATGTTATTATCAAATGATGGTATAAACAAACACCACAGAAAGATTGAATTCATGAAACTGAGAAGACGAGCACTACATAGAAGAAAAGTTGTCACTAAATGATGCTATGAACAAACACATAAAATGTAACTCAAAAAAACTGTTTAGACGAGAGAAGCTACTTACAGAAAAGCTATTACCATATGATGGTATGCAATTTTTTATGGTAATGACCACAAAAAATATAAGCTTCATGAAACTGTGGAGACAGAAACACAGAAACAGAAAACGCTACAAAAGTACCTTAAAAAAGAGACAGAAAGGGCTACAACTACAAAAGTGTAAACACTGTAGTGTTCATATATTTTGAAATAGCTTCTACCATAGAAAACTGACTGATAGAATGAGTTTGATATTGATGGGAAGAAAGATGTGATGTAGCAAACCTTTTATACAAGATTTAAATGGGGTACTTACGTGAAAAATGCACAAACAGAGAGAATTGGGCAATTCATCGCTGTTAACGATTTTCGAAAGAATTATACATTTGACTAGGAGTCCTTAGAAAATGTACGAAAGTGTTCACAGATTGAAATCAGCAATATTGCACAAATTCTAGTATTCACAATATTATCATGTGTAAAGAGAAAACAAAACAGAATGAACATTGAATAATTATACTAGAAAAACCACGCAATTCAACGGGAATACATTTTATACATTTTTCAGTGCGACAAAAGCTGGAGGAAGACACCAATTCCGATAAAGATTATCAAAAGACATTTGTTTTAAACCAGTTATTCTATTATACGACAAACTAGAAACATTTTGGCTAAACAAGCCCCTTGTGAAACTGGACTATTCGAGGGTGAGATGGTCTTCTAATGACTACTTTACACGTGTAATAACAGTAATAGAACGAGTTTGGGATAGCTGAAACTGAAGGAGAACCATTGAGGAACTTTGAAAACCCTCTGCCCATGGCAGAACAGGATTTTGCCCGTGGCAGGCCGGACAGACCCCACCGGGCCCCGCACGGTGATTGACACGGACAGGGTTGCCTGTGGCAAGACATGAGGGGTCAAAATTCTTTGGGGTTCATATTGAACAATTCTAGTGCATCAAAAGTGTTTTATATGCAATTCTCAATACTTTATTACAAAGAATATAACGTTCTCAATCTTTATTATATCGAGAATTGAAAAAAAAAGTATGTATACACTCAAAAAACGGCAGAAAACTGAAAGTAGCCATACATAGAGAAAAATAACACTATATACAACCGGAAGAATGTTAAAAACATAGATTACACCAAACACGTGAATGCCGTGAAAGACACAAACTGAAAAAATACTTCAACAATCGTATGATAACAATAATAACTAGGATAAAACGAGTAATGTTAAAAAGAGAGCTAAATCAAGAGAGAAGATAACACAAGAGTTCAAAATCGAACTTCCTAAACGGGGTAAGAGGTGTTTGAGTGCTCCTAAATACTCAGACTACATACCCAAAAAATGGCCTGTCTGCAAAAACTACAGAACTGCACATCTGTATAGTGAGTGTACAAGTTAAAGAGATTACATCAAACTACGATCTATAGTGATTAAAAACGAATATCTCACAAATTTTATCCAATCCACGTGTTTCGCGAAGAACCACGTATCTGAGTCGTAACTTTAGCGAACTATCACGGAACTCTGAAAATGCTGGATTTAATGCAACTTTGCTGTGAACGTCAGCTCATAACTGTTAACTCCTTGTAGCACTCTCTAAGACAGGGTTTACATTTTTTGCTACGAACGTCGGCAGCAACAATATGAGCTTATATTTGCTAGTCACTGAATCTGAATTATATTACTAGGAGAACATGGTGCAAACTGGTACGCAATTATGATATGAAGCGAGTGCGGGAACTGGTACACTATAGTTTTTCATGAAGCGCGTGCATATTTCTAAGATTCTAAGTGCAAATAGAAATTTTCCATTGTTTAATTCGACTCCCAGCAACAGCCGTATTGGCAAAAAGAAAAGCAGTGAATTGCGAATTTCACGTCTCTCGAGATCTAGAGTTCCCCTTAATGGGCGTCAAAGGTCTGTTTAACATTAGGGGCTATAAGACGGGAAAAAGTAGATAATCTTTACGTAAAACTCGAGTCCCACAAACGCATGATTTCCAATCCTTTTATGTGGACTACATTATCACCACACGTATGTCACAAGAGCTTCCTTCTAAAGCCCACCATGTTAGTGATCTCACGTCCGGCGAAGGGCAAGAACGTACTTTAGGTTGGTAAGAAGATAATGATAAACCAACCATATTACATCGGCCTCTTGTGGTAACAGCTCTTTTCGGGGACCTGAGGTCTTAGTAAGTAGGCGATGAGAGCAAGGGAAGCCTGGAATGGAATAAAAATTAAAGTTGATCACAGTTATAGGTTATAGGTCTCCCTAGCATACACCTCAAAGGGTCTCTCTTCTTTTCTGTTAGCTCGCGATACTCCCTCTTTTTTAAGTCGTGACCGGTGACCCCGTCTTCCAGAAATCCAGGCTCTTGCAGAAAATCCAGCTTCCACAATAGAAAATCTCGACGTTCTAATACTTTCGAGATAAACTAGGGAGATAAAACTAGTCATCATAATTATACTCTATCTCTATGCAATATTAAAGTACATAAACCCTCTAAAAATTGAGTCAATACTTCAGACTTCAGTGGAAACAACGATTGAAGAACAGGCAGCGATCAACGAATACAGACGACACTTTTTCACGGTCTAGATACAATATCAAGTTAACTAACATAATATACACTTCAGAGATCAGGGATGTGGCAGGAATATGTGCCTACAATATCAAATGTATACACCGTCAAGCCCAAGCGCCAAGGGTTTTGTATTAGTCTTGCAATCTCGCCATCCCTTCTTCTTTTCGAGCCGCGACCTCTTTAGAACGGCTATTTTCTGATTTTATCTTGTATTTTGCTTATTAACTACCAATATGTATGAAACTCGCGACCCCTCTTTTCCACATGTATTTGTTCGGGAAATGTGGCGGTGTATGCTCTCTAGGTAATAACCCAATGAACCCTGGTTGTGCGAAAAGTTATTGGTCCCCCCTTGTCCAATTAAAGGGAAAAATAAGCAAATAGTTAAGGATTACCCGATCACTCGATTAGTTAACAGTGACATAGCACCTATGCTCAAAAATTGATTTAAATAGTGTTTTCATTGAAAAAATTGTAATCGAACCAGACCGTATTTCTCAACATACCTCTTTTCCCTGGGGTATAGCTTAGTTCTTATTCCTAAGCGACACTTCCATTTCTGGCTATTGTAAGGGCATAGCCAAACGAAGTATCAAGTATTTCAGAAAACACGGGAGACGGGGCAGTAATTATGTACCCACACTCGTCTGTCTCCAGTTAGCTTTCGCTCAGAACGACTTTACTTAAACCAACAGCATCTTAAAATACAGAAACTCTTAATTCTGAGGACCAGATTTTGGGAAAAAAAACGAGTTTGTACAGGGTACAGGTACAGCCTACAAATCGTGATAAATATAAATAATTATCTCACCATAGACTTCGAAATTTGAAGACTGCATGTTGCCATCATCCAGCTGGCGCACCATATAAAAATGGCCGGTGGCAGCGGAGAGGAACGACTGAATTAATTAGAACAATAATGTTCAGAATAATTATACATGAATAACATTATAAACTGGTTTGCTACAGACTACAAGCTAGCGTCGCGTATAACATAAAGTCACAAATAGCCGAGCAATGTTGTGGATTATTCAAAATAACACGTTTTGGCCTGAAATACGTGGATTTTCGGAATGACGGACTACTTGTTTGTCAAATAATCGGACCTGACTGGTTTATGCTCATGTCATTGGACCCCAGGGATTCAAATTTCAATACACATGAAAGAAAACTATATATAATGACAAACCAACCATATAATATGGTCCATATTCCATCAGGCTCTCCTGGAGACCTGGAGACACTTCTTTTAGTCGGAGACGGTGGTTGACGGAGTGAGGATATAGGAAAACCTAAAAGAAAATGAACATTCAACAAAATCAAGGTCATACTATAACACACATGTGTCAATTGTCGATGGAAATACACCAATTTCCACATCTCTGAACTCTAAAAACGGACTCCATTTTGTCGAGTAATCTAACCTTACTGGTGTATGCTTAAACTTTTGTTCGACTACTGGAACTAGAATATATTTGTTGATACAACTACTGAAACAAGAATATATTTGTTAATCGGAAAACGGGAATCGAAGATAGTATTTCTTAACAAATATCTTTTCCGTGGGGGATAGCTAACTTATTATATACTCCAACTCTTCCATCTCTGGCTAATGTAAGAACATAGCCACCTGCCACATATAGCCTGCCAAAATGCGAACCCAGTAATTCTGGGATATCCCCACACTCGTGTATCAAAAGGAGCGTCCTCAGCTAGCTCCCATTTAAAATGACTCGCTTGTTAAACTCGCCATATGAACCATGAACGTAATGAAAACGAATAGATAACTCACCACAGGCCACAGGCTGTGAAGGAGACATGTTCTCACGTCCTACTACGATGTGATGAAGTAGTCATCGAAGAGCGAAAACTGTCGAACCATATCCCACATCCACATGGAAATGGCAGCGGAGAGGAACGACTTAAATAATAGAATAAAACAATCATACCTGCAATAACAAATGAGATCATTAACTGATTTACTGCACTGCAAAAGAAACACATAGGCTACACCTACAATCGAGCGTGGGTCTTGATGAAACAGATTAGGAAATGTTACAGATGGTGGTCAAAAAACTTAAATTGGCATATCCAACTATTATTTACAAAATAACACGTTTTTGAATTGGAATGCGTGGATCGATAAAACGAGAACAGAGAAGAATGAATGGCTTCGATGCAAAAAAACAATTATAAATGTAATTTTCGGTAATCAAATTATGCGAAATCACAAATCATATAAAATAGAGAGCACATGGAACGAATACTCTAACTTTTTGAATGATAACGCTATTTGAGCTTGAACACCCGCATGGAAACGAAAATTAGGTAATAAAAACATGTAAAACTAATATTAATAACATTAACAGAAAATAAATAGAGCGAGTAAATTTGTTTTCCGCGTACGCTGAAAGGCGGCGTACCGCTGTAAAAACCGTGTGGCGTCTGTCGTATACCATAACGCGCCGTTGGAAAGAATTGTTATGTCCGGACACGGGCAAAGCATTCTCAGAGCACATAGGGGAAGAGAGGGAGGAAGAAAACAGAAAGGGGGTAAGAGGAAAAAAGAAAGGGAAAGAAAAATGAGGGAGAGGAGGAAGAGGCAGTGAGAAAGAGAGAGAGAGAAATGGAGAGGATGTAGGAAGAAAGATGTACAGACAGCAGATAGAGGAAGTGGGAGAGAGGGAGAGAGAGAGAGAAAGAGAGACAGAGAGACGGAGAGAGAAGAGAGAGATATATAGAGAGAGACCGAGAGAGAGAGAAGAGAGAGAGATAAGCATGTCATATAACGTATTCGCTGAAGTTGGCTTTCAATGGAATTCAATGCGGCTAATGCTCGATTTGAATGGGGAGCGAGGTCAAATCATCGTGGATAATAGATCGTTTTTAGAGTGAAAAAAGAGGCGAATCATGAACGATCAACTGTCAGATGAGTCTAGTTTTCAACTGGATATAGTCTGTTTCACACGAACGTGTGAAGTTACAGTATGAAATGTAGGGGACGGATCCTTCAAAATATCAACTTAATGAAGCATCTTTTTATTTTGTTTTCATGGTGTCAAATCACAGGTTCCTATAGAGTTCAGATATTCACAACAAAACCCATAGTGTTAGTCAATTGCACAGTCACGTGACACATGTTAAACACAGCAGAACTCAACGTGCCATAACAAAGTGGACGATGACTCATTAGAATGCTAACTTAACGTGACTATCTAATTTAATTACAGTTTATTTGAAAGCCCTAAGCACACGTGAAACCGTTTCCGTACTCAAAATAGGTCTCGCACACTCGAAAAGTCATGAAAGCGCCAGGCGTGACGATTTTAGCTGGCGAAAAGAGATTGGTTGTGGTACACAATATTGTTGTGAAAGGCGTTTGGAACGTGTTTAGAGTTTAGTAGACAAAAAGCGCTGCAGAAGTATGTGGTCGAGCGGAAAAGAGACATGTTCATCTCTAGAAATATCATTTACAATACAGACAAAACAAAGTTTCATCCAATCTAAAGGTAAAATCCGTTCTGTGCTAGTATTTGGCAGTCTTGATACTATGGGTAGTTCCATTTGAACGTACAAAACAATAGCATGGACAGAGAAGATCTCAATAATGCGAAACATCTAATATTCACGCAGCTGAGGGTTTCACGGGCCCTACAATTACGATCTAGATGGCGGATATGGGTATAATTACCTACGAGCTATTGAAGGTAGTTCGACTTGAATATCCAATACAATATCATAAATAATTGTTGAGATAAGAAAGCCAAAATCCAATATTCATGCAGCTGATTGCTTCACTACAAATACCATCTAGGTGACTGAACTTTACGTTACTAAAATTACAAACAACAACTTTACTAAAATTACAAACAACGTGGTTAATAATGCCAAAACCCAATATGCATGCAGCTGAGTGTTTCACGGGCCCTACAAATACGATCTAGATGGCGGATACGGGTCTAATTACCGGCGGGGTCGCGCGCGTGTGCTTCCCCCATAAGATGTGGCCCCGTGCACCTGGTATGCGCTCTAGTTCACAGGAGGATAGATAATTAGCCCCCGTATAGGGCAAAAGGAGGGACAAATGACTCCACACGCAAATTATGGACAGATATATATCTGGGCGCTGAAACGTTGAAGTGCGCAACTAGCTAGCGCGCATAGAGGGAATGAACAGAGCTTTGTTGTAGTTCGATTACTATGAACGCTATAAGTTACACATTCCGACGCAACGAGGTTAAACTACAAACACAGTAGAATAGAGTTAGAAACATCGTTTAGGCTTGATTTGGAGGTAGCGAACGCATAGGGAGAAACGGATCAGGGGAACCTGGGAAGTTGTTAAACGTTCAAAAAAAGTATCATAATGTTCAACAGTACACCTAATGGAAAAACTACAGAAAATTCACTTTAGATAGATAGTAAACCATCATGAAACAAGCGTGTTTGTTCTAAAGCTGTTCTAAACGCAAAATTTTCGCTACAAATTGCTTGATGCTACACACTTTTGTAGTAATAATTCTAACAGAATGCGTTTTCACATTACGATTATCTAGACATTCCAGCAAATTCCCGAATTGAAGTGGTAGATTGCGATCTGAGCAATTCGAATGCAACAATGCGGGCGATTTGAGTCAGCTGATCATATCTGGACACCGGAACAGAGAGAGAGAGAGAGAGAGAGAGAGAGAGAGAGAGAGAGAGAGAGAAAGAAAGAGAGAGAGAAAGAAAGAGAGAGTGAGAGAAAGAGAGAGAAAGAGATAGAAAGAAAGAGAGAGTATAGAGAGAGGAAGAGAGGAGATAAAGTGAGAGAGACGGGGGGGGGCAGTGAGAAAGAGAGAGAGAGAGAGAGAAAGAGATTGGAGGGAGAGAGGTGAAAGAGGGAAGCAGAATAGAGTGGAAGAGAATGTTTGAGAACCGTTCGACAAATGAATAGACGTCACATGAATGAAACAGAGATAAAAGACAAGGAGATGAGGAGAAACGTTACGGCTGTAGAAGTTTACATAATGTAGTGAGACATTAGACAAGTTGGAAAACGTTCGATAGGCAATATTTAAAACCCTGCAACTCTCGATCAAAAGTGTGAACACATGCTTGAAACTGGGATTGAAAGTGTGAAAACAGCTGTGAAATTGGTTCGAATCCAGCCATTTTCGCCTAATTTGGGCGCCGCCAAATGGATGTGACCATCGTATGACATATATGTTTGTTGGCTGATCTGGTTCTGTGTTCGAGGATGAAAAACCATAGAAAACATTCGCGTTGGCGACGCATTATGAGAATTTTGGGTGGAAAGTGGGGAACTTTGGCATGGGAAATGGGGTCAGAGAGGGCAATGGGGGGGGGGGGCGGAGCTAAGTTTGGTGGCAAATTTCGAAATTAGGTGAGATGGGTTAACATTAGCATTAAATATAACGACTAGTTCAACAATGTACAGAAGATCAAAAGCGATCATATGAAAATACTATGCGAGAGGAAATTATGGAGTTTCAAAACTACTTATCGAAAGCTATCAAAGAAACATAACTCACTCTTAGCCCATAAGATATTCACGCATTTTACACCTGGCGGCGTAGCAATCCCTCAAAAGTCTCATGAGATACCTCATGAGCTATTCGTATGAGCTTCTCATGAGGTTCTATTGATTGCTATGCTACAACATTGAAAGTTCACGAGTAGCTCATGAGGTATCTCATGAGAAACTCATATGAACTTCTCATGAGATTGGATGGATTGCTACGCCGCCTGTCCGAACGGCTCAGCTTTACACGTGATTTGACATTTGATGCGATGGAACTATACAGCAGTGGTTTTGAAGCTCTGTAAGGACTTTAAGTTCGCGGAACAGTTTTTCGCTGGTCCTAAGAGTTGTTGAAAAACGTTTGGAGAAGACCTACAATTTTCCGAGAAACTTCGTAAACTTTGATCTATGCGTCGTATAAATGATCGATATTCACAAAAAACGTTCCAAATAAAACCTACAATTTCGTCATAAAATTACGCAAACCTTGATCTATGCATCGTATAAATGATTCGCGTCGAACCGTCTTTATTTGGCCAAAGATGAAGTGTGTTGACCCAAAAGAAAGCGCAGTGATTAGCTCCATTTCCAAAGTAAACGGAATCGTAATATGGAACCCGCGACGCCCCCTTTTCAGAAGGAATGAGAATCTTTGTTAAACCATGTGGTTCAAAGTATATGAAAATAAGTATTTAAACATCAATAATAACAATACAGAACAGAACAAACCAAAGGAAGCGAGATCAGCAAGAAACTCACTATTACGTGAAGTTCGTTCATAGGCCTTATACAAAAATACTTTTCTAACGTGTAGATAACAAATTACAGGCATGTTGAGTATCTTTTGGTTGAAACGTTTTGTGAATGATGTATAAAACCTAATGGTAGAAGCGGCGACGCGCCCTTTTTTCCCCTTTCCCTATTATAGTGAAAAGATGTGTAAGCGGTGAAACATTTACGCAAATGAGAAAAGACAAATGTCACAAGGGTGGTAAGGAACTGTTTATTGTTTGAAGGATTGCATAACGGAATGCGAATCCTGATACACCGGGTTACCAGAACACAACGTACCTCTCTGAGAAATCACTGACTCGGCCCCCGCCGACTGAGTCGAAATTGGGACGGCAACGACAATGTCGCTGCCGTGACAAATTTTACTGATGAAAATAGCATATGTTTTGAGGAGACGCAGGCTGATAAACAACAGTTAAAACTGAGACGGCAACGACATTGTCGCGGCCGTCTCACGTTTTACTCATAGCTCGCGCTAAATCTAACAAAAAATTCGCACCGTAGGCTACTCAGAGACTTTGTTCGAATTAAAAGTTGTACCTATAATTACATATCGAGCTGTTTTTTGAACTAATTTCATTTGCTGGGCCGTTTAATGATTCAGAATGTTGTTCTATTATACAGTAATTGGTCAAAAATAGACTATTGGCGTCAATTGAGCAAAAACATGTGTGTGAGTGTCACCAAATTTGATCTCAGTTTGAGTTTTACTTCTGTGTTCGTATTCTTCGGATGTGAATGCTCTACGTGTGCTCACGCAAATTCAACGTGAAATCTCATCAATTTTGTGATTATAGTTTACTTTTCTGTTCTTTTGGACCGCTGTTTTTCTCGGTTCGTTGCGAATTCTCGCAACCACGAGGCCCAAATTGGCCAGATCCCGTAAACACAGTGCACGCCCGTAAAAAGAGGGCGCCAACCCGTAAAAAGTGCGCAAGTTGATTTGCGCGCGCATGCCTGATTAGCATGAAGGAATGCTGTTATTTCAGGGCAAAAGCCTTGCAAGGTTGTAGCAGTAGCTGAACTTTTGAACTTGAACTTTCAAACTTCTGAACTTGGACCGACTATCAGAAACTAGAGTAACCTGTGAACAATTTAGACCAATTATGCATGTAACCGAGTTTATTGCAACCTTAAAGCAACGGGTTGCTTTCAAATTCAACCGAAGTACTCTCAGACGAGCAAAAAACACTGAAGACAGTTTCGGTTGCATTTCAGCGGCAACCCGGTTGCATTTAAGTTGCAACCAGCAGTTTTCTACAAAATCAGCATAGTTGTTTCTTGGTTGCATGAGAAAATGTGTTGACCGCCACAGTTTAGTTGATGCACCAAACACTGACTTGACAACAAAAATACATGTTCTTAAAATTGAGATTGCGCAAGTTCTGAGAAATAAATGTATGATCATCCAACTTTTATTGTTTGAATTCATTAATTTACGAAAAATTTTACGCGCTCATGAACAAAAATTTAACATTCGAACTTGGAACACAAATTCGAACAAACAGTGACGAAAAGTTGAATGTGCAATGTTCTTCACTGCTTTTCAACACGTTTTCTCCCGCATTCCTTGACCCCAAATAATTGTCTCAGATGACATCGGGCGGGACCCCCGCGGAGTTCCGCAGCCGCCATGACGAGACTATGAAAACAGAAGGAGAAACCAATTTGTAGTTGGTGTACTGAGGAAGTTACGTAAAACATGAAAGACATCAATATGACCATTCTGGCGTAAAACTGACATTCTTTTCTGTTCTAGTACAAAGTGTACATTTAAGTAAAAATCTTTGTGTGATCAGATTTTATACTTCTATTTTAATCTAAAATTGGCTGGCAGGAATGAAATACTACCTCTTCATTCATAGTCGGTAGAATTGCTAGCATTTCGTGAACAAAAATTGAGCTGTACCCAAGCGAATGTTATGACCTTTACCTCAAGACCTTTCACAGCTTCACGCGAACCTATATAAAAGGTTAAACAATACCGGATAGAGTGCATTTCAAGGTGTGTAAACAAGGAATATGACAATGACCTCGAAACTAAGTGGGTGTCTAGCAGAATACAAGCTGAACCTACAAGACACAAGGAGTAGAACAAGTGAATATGTGATATACCAAAGTTTACAATAGATTCATGAAAAAGTGGGGGCCCAACGACTGTGAGATTTGTCTTCTGCTGTGCGCCCCTTAGACAGCTACTCTCAAATGGAGCAGCTACTACTACAAAAACCGAAAAATACTAATATACTCAAGTATAACTGTTAATTACAAACATACAAAAGTCGTAAAATATTTATTCAAACCTGTAAACTAGAATCTGTAAATAACCGAAAAATACTAATATACTCAAGTATAACTGTTTATTACAAACATACAAAAGTCGTAAAATATTTTCTCAAACCTATAAACTAGAATCTACAAGTCACAGCTGCGAAAGAGAGAACAACTGTTGAATAATATGCCAAACGTTATAGCACCTAGAATTGAAGTAATGATCAAAAACACCAACCATTGTGCACAAAACCATGAACTCTATAATTGACTACGTTGAGTTAACATCTGTGATTTGTAGATTCTAGTTTACAGGTTTGAGAAAATATTTTACGACTTTTGTATGTTTGTAATAAACAGTTATACTTGAGTATATTAGTATTTTTCGGTTATTTACAGATTCTAGTTTACAGGTTTGAATAAATATTTTACGACTTTTGTATGTTTGTAATTAACAGTTATACTTGAGTATATTAGTATTTTTCGGTTTTTGTAGTAGTAGCTGCTCCATTTGAGAGTAGCTGTCTAAGGGGCGCACAGCAGAAGACAAATCTCACAGTCGTTGGGCCCCCACTTTTTCATGAATTTTTCTCTTTTTGTATACATGCCGTAGGTATGTAGTTTGATCTGTACGGTGCAGATAAACTTGTTTTCTTAATGAACCACTTGCCACGTATTACTATCATTTGAGAAAAATATGACGTCAACATTGCAGTTCTAAAAACTTACTTTCTGCTCTCTGCCATTCAGAATCCCAGAATACGTCATGTTTGAATGAAGTTTCATCGTAAATTGACCACTTCTAAGAAACTTTCAGCATTCGAAAACATATTTCACGTCAATTTTTTGAAAGTTGACGTCATCTGGCCTTCTGATTTCCAGAATAAGTCATATTTAGATAAAGTTTTGTCGTTAATATACCATTTTTAAGATATTTTCAGCATTTGAAAATATGTGTGACGTCAACTTTGCACTTTTCAAAATCGACTTCATCTGGTCTCCAGAATCCCAGAATACATCACTCTCAGATTGAGTTTCACCGTTAATTGACACTTTCTAAGATATTACCATCGTTTAAAAATATATGTGACGTCAACTTTGCACTTTTCCAAATTGACGTCATCTGGTCTCCAGAATCTCAGAATACGTCACTTTTAGATTGAGTTTCACTGTTAATTGACACTTTCTAAGATATTACCATCGTTTAAAAATATATGTGACGTCAACTTTGCACTTTTCAAAATTGACGTCATCTGGTCTCCAGAATCTCAGAATACGTCACTTTTAGATTGAGTTTCACCGTTAATTGACACTTTCTAAGGTATTACCATCGTTTAAAAATATATGTGACGTCAACTTTGCACTTTTCAAAATTGACGTCATCTGGTCTCCAGAATCTCAGAATACGTCACTTTTAGATTGAGTTTCTCCGTTAATTGACCCTTTCTAAGATATTACCATCATTTGAAAATATATGTGACGTCAACTTTGCACTTTTCAAAAATGACGTCATCCGGTCTCCAGAATCCTGTCCTGAAGGACGTCAGGAATAGAATACTTCATACTCAAATAAAAGTCACGATGGCATCATATTCCAATTTTCGAGCGAATCGGTAATTGTTACTCTAAGTTACAATACAGTTTGAGTTGTCGACCGGACAGAGAGAGTGAGAGAGCGTGCTAAATGGAGAGACGCAGAAACTTACCGAAAAATGTCTATAACTTTGATTAAAACAATTTTTTCTTAATTTTTTTTTGCTCCGCGAGTGTTTGAGTAGGTATCACATGTCTTCCACAATGTTCAACGAAATCGGTCGACTAGAAACCCTTAAACTGGGTTTACTTTTCTTGTCACAACCCACACACCCACCCACCCACACACCCACCCACCCACCCACACACGACGGAAGTTGGCGCTCTTGATGAAGCGCATGAGGTCATAACTTGGCTCAAACTTGACCGATTTCGCTGAAATTTGAAACACGGTTAGGGAATTAGCTATAGAAAACAAGTACATTAATAAAAACTTTGTTTTGCAAATTTCAGCCTTTTTGAGGAGAAACTAAAAAAACGGAAGCGCGCATTAGCCGGACCAAAGACAAATCTCGCACAGCGCTTCGCGCTGCGCGCGATTGGAGAAGTTTTGAAGAGAACCAAAAAATATCCAGACGGGGCGGATCCTAGTTGTTAACTGTTTGTCAAGTGAAACACGTGAAAACGTGGAAAATCATTCATAAAATAAAGACGTGCACTGGTATTATTATGCCCAACTAGGACCAAATCACTCGAATGTTTCAATCGAAAACAGAACATGGGGGCTGGCAGGAAGTGAGAGTATTCGACAGAGCGGGGGGCATAATAGTTGACAACCGGATCAATTAAAAGGATCGAAAAAGAGGTAGAACGCGACTGTGATCCATACAGAAAGTGAGTTATGACACCCCAACTATCTATGATTAGGACTGGTTGCAAGGAAAGACATGTTTGTAAAGTTTATAAAAGAAAAAGGATTTAAAATGACACACAAATAGAGCAATAGTGCGATAGAAAGAGAGAAAGATAAAGAGAAAAATGTGTTTATAATATGTGGGAGAAAATCTTTGGAATAGTACAGACTGTGAAATGTAGCAGAAATCCATGAAAAATCTGTAATTTCTTGATTCATGGTTCATACTTCACTGCTATGTATCTGTCGGTAGATGAGTGAACTTTACATATATGCAACCCGGGAAAAAGTGATCATGAAAGTTTATATAACGAAAGCTAGCACTAAGAAATATGTTTGGAAAATAATATTCGCAATATTAGACATCAAGAAGTTGAGGCCAAGGCCAAGAAGTTCAGTTGTAGAGGCCAAGAAGTTCAGTTCACTGAAGAACGACAACAGTTATTCCATTTCTGCATCAAAATAACCAACCCGATTTACATAGAGAGAATATTCTAGATACCTCGTTTTTGAACATTAATATTATAAGAAAAATAGGAAATTTAAATTATCATGAGAAAATACTGGCTTATATAAACAGGCGTAACTAATTACAATAACAGGCCTTTTTACGACTAATAAGAGTAAAAGTCCAAAGATGAATAAAGTTAAGAGAGAGAAGAGAGAGAGAGAGAAATTTTATTGCACTGTGCATGTTGAAACTCGTTGAACAATATAAATATATCCGTACAGAATATAGTTCACACCATTTCTAGTGAGACTCCTAAAGAAACTTCATAAATTTGAAGAAGGCTGTGATAAAGCTTAAAATTTAGATCATCAAAAATCCTCTCGTATATTAACTTTAACTAAAAACGAGAATGAGATGCAAAAATCCTCCATCTTTCCGATCATAAGTAAGTGAGGAAAACGGCTTGAGAGTTTGGAAATGCTACTGTAGGAGTCTCAGTGGGAATGACAGAGACTATACTTCATCTTTCTTACTGAACGGTATCGCACAAACGTTTTCGAAGTCGATTTTTGGCACTCTGCCCAGTGCCATTCGGGAAATAATCGTACTAATACTACTAATATGAGGGTGTGAAGTGTGAACTAATTAGGAACATTTAGAAAGTGTTCCGGTGCGAGTAAAGAAACAGGTAGTTAAAGGAGGTTGGGCGCGTCCTTGCCAGCCCTCAATGAGTGAAGGTCGATCGATTCAAATCACGCGCCAAAATACTACGGTAATTATTGGATTTACACGCGCGAGTACATAGTGTTCTTTTGGCCGAATTTGGTGACTTTCGAGAAGAATTCTAGTTTGATCTACTTTCTAAAGCTATAAAAACGTGAATTACGGTACTTTTGGGTATTATTAGGTGAAGCGTGGAGTTCTGTAAACAGTTGTAGAAAATTAGATCACGCGTCATAATACTACGGTAATTATTGGATTATAGTGGTCGCCAACGAAAAGGCGAAAGTGAACTGTATATTTCACTTTCCACTGTGTAATCACACATGTCTTCTATTCCACAACCATGCCCGTTACTCACTCTGATAGCGCAGTGTTTAGCGGGCGGCTACAAATCTGTTGCTCGCAGGTTCGATTCCGGTGAGAGACAGAAATTTGTAAATTTGGCACTCACTATAACACGCGCGGGCACGCGGACATAGTGTTGTTTTAGACGAAATTGGTGATCGAACAGAATGGTTAGGATTGTGTGGAGAATTCTTCGTATCTGAGTGTTATGAAACTTATTAAAAGCGAAAATATACTAGTTTCAGTATGTAGCATACCTTGTTCTATGAGAACGATCTTAATAATATCAGTTTATTTCAATGCAAAATAACTTTTTATCATTAATGTATTTCTATAACTTATATAATATTCTACAAATGAGACCACATTTGAAGAGGGTGAGTAATATGTCCTTTTATGAATGGGTTCGAGGGATCACTGAGCAAAGACACTAGAGGTGTGAAGGAGGCAACAGGGGACAAATAAACAGAGAGAGGGGGGGGGGAAGAAAAGAGGGGAAGAGAGTGAGAAGAAGAGGGGGACAGCAGAGATATAGAACGAAGTGGAGAGGAAAGGAGAGATATAGGGAGGACGAGAAAGAGGAGAGAGAAGTGGAGGGGGAGAGGAAAAGGGAGAGGAAGGGAGAGATATAGGGAGGGAGAGAGAAGTAGAAGGAGTACAGAGAAATGAAGGAAACAGCGATTGGAGAAAGAACAAACTCACAGAGAGAGGGAGAGAAAGAGAGAACAAGAGAGGAGATACCATAGAGGGTAGAGACGCGAATTAGTAGGAAAATGCATCACTTTCCCTGATGGCTTTCATCGATTTTTAGCAAAAAAAGCGTTGGGTTCAGTTTTTCCTTTTTTTTGGGCTAAAAGTGTGAAAATTTGTCTAAGACAGACCAGACAGGCGAAAAATAAATCCTGAAAACAGGTAAACTCACATCTACTACCGTTTTCCAGTAAAAACACCGCAATGAACTTATGATCAAGATAGTTTTCATTTCAATTCACAGCTTTTCTCAAAATGGTTCTACTGAAGCTGGTCGTGTTGCTATTCTGCTCAATTTCACTGCAAGCATTAACACGTGAAGGTAGTATATTTTTTAACTCTGAACTATTTCTCAGAATATTGATTCACACTAAAAACACGATTTTCAGATATGCTCAAAAGAGAATTCTGGGATGCGATTGCGAAGAAAAATTTGAGAAGAAAACTCAAATTGCAAAATGGTAATGCTTATTTTCTGAATACTTATTTCATGACTTTCATCTGACATTACGAGAATTTTTGTTTAAAGTCATAGATTCTTTCTTTTGTTACGAAATATGTGTTATACTTCTGCTCCAATTTCAAATTCAATACATCTATTGACACATATCTGAGTTGTAATTCAATTTGCAGGGAATCAAACTACAAACAGTAATTATTTCAGGACGTCGTCCGAAAAATGTGATTCTGTTCGTGGGAGACGGAATGGGAATCCCGGTGACAACAGGGGCTCGTTGGTACAAAAATCAAGAAAAGGGAAACGCGTATTTGAACGAACCACTGTTTTTCGAAACATTCAGCTATTCCGGACATTTGAAGGTACTCCACCCATTCGTAGATTCTTACAATAATGTGTAACAAATAAACAGACCCTCTGACTGATTTCTTGAAGGTCATGAATCATGATCAAACTACAACGATCATTTCAGTCATTGAGACTTTGGCAGTCCGCCAACAGAACGTCTAGGCGGTTTTCACAATGCCAACCCTTTTAGGGAAGTAAGGGTTTACCCAGGCGGTAGCTAACCTCATTACAACATATAGGTATCAACAATTTTCGAAAAACCTGTGTTCTCTATGAAATGTACTATTTTGAAGCCTCCTCTTTTTTCTTGCATTTCCTGTTTATTCAGACTTCCTCCTATGATGTTCATGTGACTGATTCGGCAGCGGGAGCTATGGCGTTTTTCACGGGATGGAAGGTACCGGGGATGACAGTATCAAAGTTGTAGTTTGAACTCTATACACACCATAACTCTTGGAATTTGGGCAAAAGACGACAGGATCAAACTATAAAGAGCGCGAGAGAACAACACACAAGCTATTATTTTCGGGTTGTAGTTGAAGCTGCTACACATCATTATGCTCTTATTGTGACTGAAATGCAGTGAGACCAAACTACAAATACAGTACAATAGAGCCACATGCACCCTCTCAGAAGTTGGTGGCGGTTGACTATTGAAACATGCAGCTGATACAACATTACGTGAAACCATTTTTTTCTTTAGGGAGCGACCATGTCTCAGTTGTAGTAGCCCAATGTTACCATATCACCGTTGTGGACATCACATTCATATTGGCAGTGCGCGGGTTTTGGCGCGCGGTCAGCTCGTCTGCGTATCTCTGATCTGCACACTGTCTCATCTGCATTTGATCTTTTTTTCTTGGTGGAATGTAGACGATAATAGTGCTGTTTCAGG
This sequence comes from Litoditis marina, assembly GCA_964036275.1. NCBI lineage: Eukaryota > Metazoa > Nematoda > Chromadorea > Rhabditida > Rhabditidae > Litoditis > Litoditis marina. Next base: position 10,542,605 of record OZ038439.1, read on the forward strand.
TAAATCAGCAATCTATCGGTTTGAAGCCGGGTAATTGGGACGAGACGAAGAAGTTCAACTGTAGCGTTGGCGGCCCAGATCAGAACATCAACGACGGAATCGTGGATTTGGCAGTCGAAAAAGGTATTTCACGTTTTTTCACGTGATTTCACGTTGTTAAAATTCAAATTGTCACCTGTATCTGGCCAGAAACCACATCAATGTGAATCTCACTGTATATCCCACTTTTCGCTATGTACGCACGCATGTCTTCGATTCCAAACCTGCCCGGATACGTTCTCTAATAGCGCAGTGGTTAGCGCCCTCCTACAAAACTTTTGCACGCAGCTTCGATTCTCTTTTTTTCCGAAAGGCACGAGACAAAAATTTATAATTTTGGCACCCACTATATAAGATATTTTATGGAGATGAGCAACCATATTTCTTTTGTTGTTTTTACAGGTGTGGGTGTGGGAATCGTCACAACTGACACTATCGTGGGCGCTACGCCGGCTGCGTTATACGCAAAGGTGGGGAGCAGTCGATTCCATTCTCACGTCATTTCATACAATATGTACTGAATTTTGCGAAAATGTGTGGTTTTTGTGTAGTTCTCAAGAATGTATTGAATTTACACAAAAATGTTGCATGTTTGTTTTCAGCAAAACAGATGTTTTCAAGTAGGAAGTGACTAAATCTTCGTTATAGTTTGATCTCGGTACACCTTAAAACTCAGGGGTTCTACCGAACAGAAACGGCATCAAACTATAAACACAGCGGGATAGAGCAACCTACACCGTATGCTCTTGTTTTAGAGAGAGAGCGAACCCTAGACAAACAATTTCTGGTTTCCATTGTGAAATGTTCGATGCTTTATTACCAGCTGCAGTATGCTTTTTATTGGGTTAGGTTTGAGTGATTTCTGATTCTAGCGACCTTCAGTTAATCTTAGCGGCTTTCACCACCATGTTTTATGGTAAATTTTTCGTCAGTTCATTTTATTTCTCTTTCATTTTTCATTTTACAAGTTCATGCAATTAGCTAAGTTCTGATTAAATAATGTTCTCGCACAATACAACAAATAAATTATTATTGTTGGATGCAATTCAGGGGACCTATCGATACGTCGAGGATGATAGAAAAGTGAGCAAACACGGGTTGAAGAACTGCGAGGAGAAGGAGATTGCATCGCAACTCCTCAACGAACCCGCCAGCCAGTTCAAGGTAGAACGACATATTTGATGAGAGTTGTAGTTTGGTGTTGAAACAAATCATTCATACTGTTAGTCAATTGCCGAGTCACGTGAAACATGTTAAACACAGCAGAACTCAGGAACAAGCAAGATAAAGTGCACCATTACTCATTGGAATGCTAACGATGTCACAAATAGAATGCTAACAGCTAATTTCACGTGATTATTAAATTCACTTCTAGTATAAGACTCATGATTTCCTCAACACGTGAAAACAAGACTATAAACACAAAACAAAATGGCTGTCTCTTTCTCTGTTTTTGTTGTCTCTCAGGTCTTTCATGCGCTTGCTCGTGAAGTAATTGGTTTAGGACATATTCTTCTCTATTTCAGGTTATTTTTGGAGGAGGAGAACAGAGTTTAGCTCCGGAAGGAGACAGAACTGGAATGAGAAAAGACGGGAAGAATATCTTCAAAGAATGGAAAAATATTTCGAAAAGTCACAAAACTTTGCGCGACTTGGAAAGTTTCCGAAACCACAAAGTTCAGCCGAATGAACAACTTCTAGGTGAACAAATTACAGATATTACAGGAATATGACATATGTTATTGAGTGTATTAACCTTGTCAGAATCCAAAGTTAAAAGTTTTATAGAAAATCACAGATCAAACATCAATCACCGTGCCTTCTATTTTATTCTATGTTTTTTGTTTGTAGTTTAGTCACGGTGTAATCTACGTTGTGTACGTAAATAGAAATATGTCACATTTTTTGCAATATTTATGATGTTTGCGGATCAGACTGAAAATCTGATGTGTTCTTCAAATTATATATTTAAATTACTAGTGAATGAATAACAAACTAATATTGATTAGTCCTGTGCTCATTAGTCATTTCCATTGAGAATTTTACAGAATGATAACAGATACTTGAAACAGTAACTCCAACTTCTCTTTTTTTGTTCAGGTATATTTGCCAAATATTCTCTGCCGTATGTGCTGGATTCATCGACCAACAAAACGAGTCCAAATCTCGTTGAATTGACAGAAAAAGCCATAAAACGAATGGAAATGGACAATGAGAGGGGTTATTTTCTCGCTATTGAAGGTACCAAACCTCGTCGAGTTTCGAGTTTGAAATTAAACAAACATTTTGAAGTTGAATCTAACTGAAAAATTCACCAATTTTGAAATGGTTTCCAGGCGGCGTAGCAAACCGTCCAACCTTATGAGAAGTTCATATGAGTTTCTCATGAGATACCTCATGAACTACTCGTGAACTCTCCATGTTGTAGCACAGCAATCAATAGAATCTCATGAGAAGCTCTTGCTTTTACCTCATGAGGTGATCTCATGAACTTTTGTGGGGATTGCTACGCCGCCAGAGCTATAATATTATTTTGGTCTGGAAATACTTAAAACTTTAAAACCTAATAACGTAATGTGTTTTAATCGCAGAAAAAACCTCATAATCACCACGAGATTAACTCATTCACACAGACACATTATTTACTGTGAAGTTTAGGTTTTCTAGTTTTCGTTTAATTTAATGACTTCAAGGTGCCAAAATTGACCATGCTGAACATTATAACTATCTGCACTACGCCTTCACCGAATTAATTGAAATGGATGATGCTGTCAAAAAGGTGCGTTCAATCCAATATCCCGCAAACAAGAAGGCTAATCATCACTGTCCAGACCTGCGCCTCCTCAAACATGCACTGTTTCGTTGCACTCTGCTCCCACCGGAATGCAAGAGTAGCAAAACAGAGCGCATAGCGAGAGACGCAGCAAAAGATCAAGTACCCAGAATATTCCAGCGTACGTACACAGGGAGACTTGTAGAAGGACATAGCGGACGTGACGTAATGATATTTATGGTTGTCAGTGTAGGTTTACCGGAGTACGTATGCTAGAAGATTCCGGCGCCTTCTTCCTATTCTGCGTCTCCTCAAACATCTACTGTTTCTCTGCTCTTACATCCCGTCGGGATGTAAGAGACAAGCAATAGTGAGGCATAGCGAGAGACGCAGGATGGGATGAAGGGACCGGGATCTTCTAGCATACGTACTCAGACGCGGTAGAATCCCTCGTAAACTTCATGAACCGAATCTGATCAGCATCACATCTTGTTCTATTGATTGCCATGCTACAACAATTCAAAGTTCACAAGTTCATGAGATGTTCATTAAAGTTTAGTAAAAATAATAAAATAACCTGTCACGGCATCTATTTTACCCGTATATTTCTTTATTGAGCGAACTACATAACCACATACAAATCATATATCAACCATAGAAGGACTGTCCGTAGAGGGGGTAGAGATAGACATGGGTGAGCTACATATTGACAGCTCATGCGGTCCGCCGCACAGATACCGCGGCGAGCGGGGATCGAACCCAGGTCTGTGGATCGACAGCCGAACGCTAACCACTTACACAGACCCCCAAATTTCCCGTTTTTTCTATCACCTTCGCATGACTGAAATGGTTCGGAAACTTTGCATATACCCTTTTAGAGTGTCATAAAGAAATGAAACGAATTTACAAAAAAAAATATATGGACGTTCTCTTTGCAGGCTCGAGAATTGACAAATCCTGAAGACACGTTGATCATTGTTTTGGCGGACCACTCACACCCACTCGCAATACCGGGATATGTTAGGAGAAAGGACAATATTATGGGTGATTATTCTTCCCAAAGCCAAAGTTACTATAGTCTTATTGTACGTTGGTAGAACATTAGAATCATTTTACCTTCTTTCACACCACACGACACTTACAAAGCCCAAAACTTGACACAAACTTGATTGAAGCGTTTGAACGTTCCGCCGAAATACTGTACGGTGTGGCTGCCCTATCCCGCTGTGTTTGTAGTTTGATCCTGTCGATTACCGCTTGTATTTAAAAAAAGTATAGAAAATGTTGAGATCTAACCATAATCACTTTTTTCGAAATTTATTACTATGAAAAATCATTTTTTAGCCACCACCTATAACAAAAAAGTGGGGAAGCACGTCCCGGGTTTTATGTTCATCACAGGCGGTATGGATAATAAGACCCCTCTCAACTACACCAAGGAAGATTACGGTGAGATATAGTCTTTGTCATTTTTTCGCGAACTCTAACAGTCTGTGTCTGGTTGACCTACTCACTCTCTTTTCGCTGCTGCTACAAGAATGCTGACCAGTTCAATAAAACTTGGCTCTGCATATGGTTTCGGTAGAATTTTCAATAAACATTCCAGATTGTTTTTCCTACTTTTAAAACTTTTCAGAAGTAGAAATTGTAAGCGTTTAGTTATTTTTCCATTGTGACAACAGAAACGTTAAGTATTTTGGTTTCTTTCTATTGAAAACTCTTCTGAAATTTTGTTGGCACTCGGCCAAAATCTCAATGGAAATGACGAAAATTAATTATCCGACGTCGGCATCAGTCTGAAAACACACGCTACGGAAGAAATACAAGTCTCAGTAGGGCTTTCTTAGGTGATCTATGGTAGTCCTTATCTAGTTTCCTGGCTACGGACCCAATACTTCTACGGACACTTCTATGGTTCATGGAATCACTGTCCCTTTGACAACAGTGGTAAAGGAGACCGCAGAGCAACATGGTTTCTCGTAAAGCTGCTGTATCCTTCTTTTGATTGGACGGGTTGCGTGTCGCACGGCGTTGTCATGTGAATGTCACGTGGACTGATCAAACTAATATACGAGTTATTGTGCTCTCTGATCTCAACACAGTTGAAAGCAGCCCGAAACGAAACCTCGCTCAAATTGTGTTCCGATCTCCTTTAATAACGGTTGAATAACTATATAATTTTTTCAGAAGACAAGACCCACTTCCAAACGCCGTTGGCCATTCCGGTATGGGGAGCTCATGGGGGAGAGGACGTTCCCGTATGGGCCGACGGACCTTCTTCATGGTATAGTAGTTTCAATCCCACCAAGACCCCTACAGTAAGATTACGGAACTTATAGTCGTTTTCAACCCTACCCAGACCCCTACAGTAAGATGACGGAATTCACAGGCGGTTCTAAACACATCAATGTTATCGGATAGATTAACAATTTTGCATTAGATCTGATTCTCTATCCCAAAGAGGCTTCGATAATATTTTCTACAAAGTTGAGATTTAGATCGGGAAACAGACATTGGACATTGTACGATAGGAGTGTCAGTTAGAATGATGTGCAGTATACAATTCTCATTTCCACAACAAATACACCAATCGACTAATTCGGTTGGGCAAAACAGCGGTTATTGATTAGTTCCCAGCAGATAAGAGAGTATGCAGATCCCAGATACGCAGACGCGCTGTTTTCAGTTTTCTTGCCAATTTTGAATAAGGAACTAAGAAAATAAGAGCTTAATTCGAAATAGTTACAGTTCAGAAGAATAGTTAAGAAAAAGGAAAACAGAAGTGGTAGTTCAGATGTGTGTTTCAGGCTGTTCTCTGGTAGTATGGAAAATACCGAGATCGCCTACTACATCAAGTACCTGTTGAGGTTGAACGAGGGAGATGAAGATACTCAAGGAGGTAAAAGGAGTGACCTAATCTGTGTTGTAGTTTAACACACGCCATAGTATCACAATTTGGCCCAAAAAGTGAGGAATCAAACTACAAACCACCCTAGATTTAACATTTACACATTTTGACCGGGGCAACATCCACCGTCTAACTTCCTTCGGAAAGAGCATATCCTAAAATATTCCACTGAAAGTTGTTAATGTCATGTCATTATTCGTGAGTTTCTTCTCAAGACACCACATTTCATTTTTTGTTTTTACCTATTTTTATTCTCATTTTCACAAATCTACAACTCGCTAAAGAGTGAGTAAAACTGTGAAACAGCTGGAAATAAAAGCCTCAGGCTTTAATTGCACATTATACTCCAAGACTTTCGAAAAAAACGACGTGTTCTGAGAACTCTTTCATTACAAGTTGACACAGTTTTTTAACTTAAATGCGACCAGACATTGCTATCATCTTCCAACAAAACAATTGGATAATTTTAAGTGTTTTCGTAGTTTGAATATTTCCCTTTGCTACTTTCATCTTATTATTGTTGCAGGCTATGGTCACAGGTTCTCTCGACTGGAAGGCATAGTGAAATCGGGAAAAACTACCAAGTTCAAATCGATTATGTTTCTGATGTTGCTCACATGTTTCATGTAAATACGGGTTCTAGAATGAATTATTGCAATGTGTACTGCTTTTATGGTTGGACAATGCATGCTTTAGGTTATGGCACGCAACATCAGGGTTCATTATAATTATAGGTGAACCTGAATTGTAGTTGAGAGAGAAAAAGAGCAAGAGATGAAAACGCTGCTCATGTTATCTTCTAACAGTTTCCAGCTTAAAATCGGTAGCACCAGTTTTTTGTCCCAATTGTTTCGGCTCAAAGTGGGGAAAATTGCCTCAAATAGATTTAGCTTGGTTTTCGTAGGCGGGGTCCAAATCCTATAACACTGTTTAGCTCAAAGAAATCTTGAAAACACGTTATATCAGGTCCGCTGCTCTCTAAAACATGGCTGTGAACAAGCTCAAAATAGTTTGGACAGGTTTCAAAGCCATTATCTTCTGAAATGGTCCTATCGCAGCTGGTTGGGTTGCTGTTTTGCTCAATTTCACTGAATGCATTCACGACAGAAGGTAGTTTGAATGTCACTTTTACACTTTTAAGATCAGCGTGTAGAGGCCGTATATAGTCGTCAACTTTCCCATAAAGATAGAGAGTGTTCGACTGATTGAGCGATGCGGGGCGAGCGGTCGTTGATTACTTGCCAGCAGCTGAGAGAGTGTGTAGATCAATGATACGCAGACCGACTGGCGCCTCGCCAAACCCCGTTTCTTACAAAATCGATGGTACGGTGTCCACAGCGGTTTGACAAATCCTATAGGTTCTGTCAAACCGTTGTGGACAACGTCCGGTCATCGGTAGAGGGCGGGATTTGGCGAGCGGGATCACGAACTCATCCTTCTCGAACCAATCTTGAACCGGTTTTTCTCGAAACAAAGTTCGACCGATTCTAGAATAAGTTTGGTTTGCACCCGAAACTAATCATATTCTTTAATAACAGACGGTTTGGTATCCAGCCGATTTTCGGTGATCTTTTTTTGTTTAGCTGAGTAGGTAGCATTTGATTGGCGTGAAAAAAGCATCGAAGACCGAATTCCGCCTTTTTGGGGGGTAACCGGTTTTCAGGGTGGCAACAAATAACATACTCAGGTTGACTGAACGAATAATAGTTATCAAAAACGGCGGGTCAGAATACGTATGCTAATAGATCCCGGCTCATCCCATCCTGCGTCTCTCGCTCCGCCTTACTATTTCTTGTCTCTTACATCCCGGCGGGATGTGAGAGCAGAGAAATAGTGCATGTTTGATGAGACGCAGAATGGGATGGAGGTGCCGGGATCTACCAGCATACGTACTCAGGTGTGTGTTTCAGGCTATTCACTGGTAGTATGGAGAATACCGAGATCGCCTACTACATCAAGTACCTGTTGAGGTTGAACAAGGGCGATGAAGAAGTGCGAAAAGGTTAACGGATTGACCTTACTGTTGTTGTAATTTACGCTATAATATCTAAATTTTGTCCAAAAAGCAGGACACGAAACTACCGACACAACGGGATACACCGTATTACAAAAGAGCATAAATCAAAACGAACTCTAATGATAGTTGTTAAAGTGTCAACACGTCGTATTTCAATGTTTCTTTTCACCGATCTTTATTCTCATTCTCACAAATCTTCCACTCGCTGAAGGACTAGAACTCAACAAAGAAAGGCCTCAGGCGAAAATCGAGCATCATAAATTCGAATACTTTCCAATAGAAAAAGACGCGAATGTTTTCCATTAAAATATGAAATAATTGTTCAACTGTTACTGTAACTAGACATTGATAAATAATGTTCAACTGAGACAATTGGGAAGTTTTGAGTATTCGCGTAATCTGAAATTATTTTTTTGATAATTTCCACCTTGCAGGTTATCGTCCCGGAATGTCCCGTCTTGTAGGAATAGAGAAATTGGGAAAAACAACCAACTTCTCGTCGATTATTTTTTTGATGTTGCTCAAATGTCTCATGTGAATACACGTTCTAGAATAAATTATTACAATGAGAGCTGATTTTATGGCCGAACAATAAATGATTTAGATTGTAGCACACAGCATCCAGCAACAATCCATGGAGTATCACTAAATCTTGGTTTTAGTTTAATCCCGAACGGAAAAATCTTCAGAATTTCAGAAAAATTCTTCAGTTTTGAAAACACCGATAAAACTTCATCTCAGTCAAGATTCCTTAACTATTCTCAATGGAAATGCACCCTTTGTATGTTTTCTCACGTCTTTCATCAGTTTCCAGCTTAAATTCGCTGAGTTCAGTTTCGTTTTCCTAATTTTCTGGCTCAAAATGGAGTGAATTGCCTCAGACTGATTCAGAAAGCGAATCATGAGCAGAGGCAGAGTTAGATCTCATTGGCTCTCTTCTATCCTGTCTACAATCTTTCCTATCCTTCTGCAAACAACCAGCTTTGCTCATATATCCAAAAACTCGTCAGCGCAATAAAACTCCACTTTATAAGAAGCAACATTAGTCTTTGCCGGGAGTTAATCTACTAACGTAGATAACGTATATTTTGATCTTGTCTAGGAATTTTCTAACAATGTGTCTCTTTTATGTCGGGATTCGGCCTTTCCAACACTTTTCCATTATGACCATTAACAATTCAACATAGGATTGATGCATAGTTTGTTATAGAATACGAATAAGGTTGCCTTCATACGGGGCACCCACGCCTGTCAGTGCTGGAAATCCATATTTCAACTGAAAACTGTTAAATCGACAGATTTCGTCACAACTTTTATTATCTTCTAGAATGGTTCTACTGAAGCTGGTCGGTTTGCTGTTCTGTTCTATTTCACTGGATGCAGCCACGACAGACGGTATACCTCATTTCATCGAGACTCGTTGGCATCGTGCCCAAATTTTTCGACGACGATTTCATAGAGCAAACATGCGTAGTCGGAAGTCAATAACCTGTTTTTATCAAATCGAACGAACCTCTAACAAAACTTTGGAGTTTTTCTCTCAAAGTGGTGAAAAACAGCATGGATTGTGTAATGCAACGCTGCCAAGTCTCAGTGGGAGTTACCAGAACTATAGTTGGAATTTCACTCTTTGAGAATCAGTTACACATGTCCCCAGAACAGTTTCACCTTGTTTCAATCTGACCAACATCTGAGAGCTCTACCCAAGGCTGATCGAACCATGTATACCACCTTGTCCGTTGGGTTTTGTAGTTTGATCACGTTGCCTTAAAGGAGACCGAACACAACTTGAGCAGAGGTTTTGTATCGGGCTGTTTTTTAACTGTATTCAGACCAGAGAGCACAAATAACTCGTATATTAGTTTGATCAGTCCACGTGACACTCACATGACAATGCCGCGCGACACGCAACGCATCCAATCAAAAGTAGGATACAGCAGATTTACGAGAAACCATGTTGCTCTCCGGTCTACTTTAAGGTCGAGTTTTGTGAGCTACAACTGTGTTGACATCAAACTACAACGACGTTGTTTTTTGTCATTGTTTTTCTTTTGTGAATAGTCCGGTAGAACTTCTGAGTGAGGGTGACGATATCTGAGCTGTAGTTCGATCTGCAGAAAATCAAACTTTTGTTTCCTAACAGACCAATTTGAATTTTCATTTTAGGACGTCGTCCGAAAAATGTGATTCTGTTTGTGGGAGACGGAATGGGAATTCCGGTGACAACAGGGGCTCGTTGGTACAAAAATCAAGAAAAGGGAAACGCGTACTTGAACGAACCACTGTTTTTCGAAACCTTTAGCTATTCCGGACATTTGAAGGTAAATCAGCACGATCAAACTACAATTACAGGTAAACATCACACCATCTAGTATCTTCAAAGTCCGTAGCGTTTACTTTTAGACCAACTTCTCGACCCACTCCTGTTTCCCGTTTTTAAAAGAGACCGGAACACAATTTGAGCAGAGGTTTTGTTTGCGGCTGTGATACAACTGTATTGAGATCAGAGAGCGCAAATAACTCGTATATTAGTGTGATCAGTCCACGTGGCATTCACATGTCAATGCCGCGCGACACGCAACGCGTCCAATCAAAAGAAGGAACCATGTTGCTTTGCGGTCTCCTTTAATACAGCAAATAATCATTATTAGTTATTCCGCGATTCTTCCAAACAGAATATTCATAATAAAACACTTTTTTCAAGTTTATTCATAACGAATTTCATGTTTATTAAGACTTCTTCATACGATGCTCATGTGACTGATTCGGCAGCGGGAGGAATGGCACTTTTTTCGGGATGGAAGGTACACTAGAAATAAATGGAAAAGTCACATAAAGTCAGCATTCTAATGAGGAATCGTGCACTTTGTCATTACACGTTTCTGAGTTTTGCTGTGTCTCTCATGATTCACGTGACTGTACATTTGACTAACAGTATATAGTCTACATATCTTTAACAAAGACTGCAAAAGGCTCAAATGGTTGAGTGAAACCCGGACAATTCCCTGCCAATCAGCAAGCCACTTTGGTAGCGTTCTCGGGGAGAGGGTGCGTAGATCAAAGAAACACAGATGAATGGGCCGCTAGCCAAACGAAGACCATAACAGTGATATCATATACTTTTAATGCTCATTTGGTAATTCTCTATTTGTCTGACCTCATTGATTTGCAAACGAATTTTATTATTATTATTGGTGTTTTCAGGTAAATCAAAGATCTGTCGGTTTGAAACCGGGTAATTGGGATGAAACGAAGCAGTTCAACTGTAGCATCGGCCCAGATCAAAACATCAACGACGGAATCGCGGATCTGGCAGTCAAAAAAGGTATTTCACGTTTTCACGTGATTTCACGTTTTCAAAGTGCTAGCTTGTCCGAAGACTGATTCGGCAGCGTATTAGCGACATCGAACACCTCAGAGAGCAATATTTATTCAGAATATTCATTCAACGCATTCATGTATTCGACACAAATGTATCACATGGTGTTCTCTCAATTCATGTACGATTTGAGCGGGGAAAGGCCCTCTTCCAAACTCCGATCGGAGTTCGGGCTTCGCGGGTCCACGTTTATTCAATTTCGTTCCTAAAGTAGGACGATTGTGTGGACCAATCCCGTGTCAACGGTCCTTTAAACTGCAATTGAGAAATCTATTGCAGTTTAAAGGACTGGACCGTTGCTATTGGACCACATAATCCTCCTTCTTTAGATTCATTATACTATCTCGCTCTTGGACGTCCTACTCGACCCGTCTGGTCGTAGAGGAACCGGGGCAATCAGAAACCAAAATATTTGGAGATACGTCATCTCACTGTGTAACATTGTAGTTTGACAAATACAACCTCAGGGCCAAGTGGTCGACTGATTGCTTGCGCGCTAGCACGCAATATACCATTGTTCGATCCCCGCTCGCCGCGGTATCTGAGTACGTATGCTAGAAGATCGCGGCACCTTCATCCCATCCTGCGTCTCTCGTTCTGCCTCACTACTTCTTGTCTCTTAGATGCCGGTGGGATGTGAGAGCAGAGAAGTAGCGTATGTTTGAGAAGACGCAAGATGGTATGAAAGTGCCAAGATCTTCCATACGTACTCTGTATGGTAGACCGTATGCGCTGATAACAACGCTCACAAATGCCTCGTTTCTCTTCTACGGACCCCATCTCTCTACAGACGCTTCTTTGTGATCGCTGACACGGTTATATGAGAATAAATGAAGCGATACATAAAAACATGTACTTCGACTTCAGGTGTGGGTGTGGGATTTGTCACAACTGACACCATAGTCGGCGCCACGCCAGCCGCATTCTACGCAAAGGTGGGGGACAGTTCACTTCTCTTCTACGTGGTATTCTATATTATAAATCCGTTGTTGACAGTTCCAGCTCAAGTTTGTAACGGCATCTGCGTATCTTTGAACTACACACTCTCTATTCTGCTGGAAATGAACATTTCATCGACATCGCTCAATCTAATCAGCCGCTCTTGTAACAAAATTGAATGTCTTATTATATTTCAACGCGGTGTCCTACACAGTTCTACTGTTCATTTGATCGTTATACGAAACTATTTCCAACATCTCTCTCTGACAAAGCCAAAGGCCAGCTCGCCTGCGTATATTTGATCTATACACTATCTCATCCACATTCTACACTTGGCTGTCTTTCTTGAGAAAATAGGAAAAGTAACAAGAATAATATATTTGATTCAGGGAACGTTTCGATACGCCAGAGACGATGAAATGATGAAAAAACTAGGTTTGAAGAACTGCGAGGGGAGGGAGATCGCATTGCAACTTCTCAACGAACCTGCCAACCAGTTCAAGGTGAAACTACATAAAGGAGCAGAGTTGTAGTTTGGTCCTCAACTATACTACTCAAATTCTGCCGACAATGCATAGATATTAACATAAACACATCCGCTTCTCAACCAACCTGCCAACCAGGGTGAAACTACATACTGTTGGTCAATTGCGCATCCATGTGAAACATGCTAACCACGGCAGAAATCGGAAACGTGCAATGACAAAGTGCACGATGCCTCATTAGAATGCTAACATTACGTGAGTGGTCAATTTACTTCTAGTATATGTGTGCAGTTAACGCGAAGTTGTAGTTTGAGCTCTTCACAAATATTCTTACATTCCTTCTGAATCTCTAAACACATATTAATCAAACTATAAAACAGCTTCTCAACAAATCTGCCAGCCAGTTGAAGGTACAGCAATGGTCAGAGTTGTAGTTAGGTTTGCATATATATAATACTCGCATACTATATTAGAAGTAAAATGAATAGTCACGTAAAGTAGGCGTTCTCATGAGCCATCGTGCACTTTTTCATTGCACGTTTCTGAGTTCTGCTGTGTTTAACATGTTTCCTGTGACCGTGCAATTGGAGAACAGTATAAAACCACATGAATCCCATCAAATTTCAAAAATCCAAAACTGGACCCAAATCACCGTGCATCGCCGTTTCTTCTACAATGTCAAGGTAACTAATGTTTGTAATAGGCAATCTAGGAGTTTGCACAGTGCAAATAAAATTATCTCACTCTCCCTCTTTTCATTTCTCTTCCCTCTGGACTTTTCTCCATTATAAACTATTGAAGTAGCCCGATATTAACAGATGATTTAGCTTGTTTATACAAGCAACATGGTTTTGTATAATAATTTCAATCTCCTAGCTTTTCTTATAATTTAATGTGACTTCTCCAGTATTCATGCGCAGGGTTGTAGTTAAATTTTTGAGCATACCAGACATTTCGAATGAGATCAAACTATAAACCCATCGGATTAGAAAAAGACATTCAATTTATGTCTTCTATTTACAACACACTCTATTTAGAATTTACTGGTTCAATAGGTATTCTTCTCTATTTTCGGTTATATTTGGAGGAGGAGAACAGAGTCTAGCAGCAAAAGGAGATAGAAGCGGGAAGAGAGAAGACGGGAGAAATATTTTCAAGGAATGGAAGAATATTTCGGAAAATCACAAAACTTTGCGCGACTTGGAAGGTTTCCAAAACCACGAAGTTCAGCCAAATGAACAACTTCTAGGTGAATATGTTTGGTGATCGGTCGGCTCATCTGCGTATCTCTGATCTACACACTCTCTCATCTCCTGGCATTCCGCAAACAAGCTGTCAAATGATCAGCGACAGTTCGCCCGCACTGAGAATCATTGGCGTCAGTTTTCTGCGATTAGAGAGCTACAAAAGTGAGACAGTACGCAGATCAATGACGCAGCCGACTGGCTGAGACAGATTCTCTCTAACCTGTACACTCTCTCGTCAAGCTGCTACATAAGTAGCTTGCTAATTGACCATTTACTATCTCTTTTAGAAAAATGGAGACTATAACCCTGAACCCTCCTATAACCCTCCTAAAATCCTATGACCCTAAACCCTAAAGCTATCTAGCGGAAAACGCGGGTCAGAAGGGTTGTGTTTAGTTTCGTTTGTAGTTCACTCATGGATGGTCTACTCTACGTTTTGTACGTATAGCCATAGTGGATGACTTCAACTAAATTGTAGTTTGAAGAAGATACAGGTCATTCTTCACAAATTTCGACCAAAAAAACATGAAGATCCACCGACAAGCACAGTGGGATAGACCAACATACACCTTATTGACTTGGGAAGAGCGCAACCTATAGGTTACTTGCAATCTGTACGGTCTTTGCTGGCAAGAATTGAGGTAGTCAGCCCAATTGTTGTTGTTTTTCTTCCAGGTATATTTGCCGAAAATGGTCTGCCGTATGTGTTGGATTCCTTGACCAATAAAACGAGTCCAAATCTCATGGATTTGACAGAAAAAGCCATAAAACGAATGGAAATGGACAATGATAGAGGATATTTCCTCGTTGTTGAAGGTACTAGATTTGTTTAAGTCGTTTGCATATTCGACTTGACTCAAACAATTGGAGTCAATCATATTCGACAACTCGACAAACGCGAAACGCATTTTTTAGCTTGAAATTTTTAAAAATAAGCATTTTGTTGTTAAAACACTCAAAACGAGGCTCAAATCAAGCACACTCGACATGTTTCGGATTCTCTGAGACATGTTGTAATTTTAACATAACAATAGGCCCGAAATCTCAACTATATTAAACTCGTTTCAAGCAGAATATTTAGTTTTTCGTCAATCTTGATGACTTTGAGGTGAAAACATTGACAAAGCTCAACATGCCAATACTCTGCACCAAGCCTTCACCGAGGTTATTGAACTGGACGATGCTGTCAAGAAGGTGGGTTGAATCAAACAAAGTATCCCGTATTTACTAGAAGTAAACCGAATAATCACGTAAAGTTAGTTTCCCAAATTTGGCATTTCACGCTCTGAGTTATGATGTGCCACGTGACTATGCAATTATCTATCAGATCAGTGTAGCACACGCCTGTCTTCTGATTTTCTAAAAGTCCCATTCCGTTATCCTATTGTCCTATTTCAAAGTCACAATGTCCCAATATTGCGTTTCCATGCGTCGCTTGGAATATTCTAGAGTACGTCATAGGCGGAGAGTGCGAGACGGTAGGGTGTGACAGTGTATAGACGTACATACCGTGCAAATCATTTTCTGCGTCTCTGTCAGAAATTATAAAATTGTAAAATTTCGAAAACAGAACTTTGAATTAGACATTCTAGTCTGTCTTCTATTTGAGAATTCACTTCATCTTTTATGAGACTATAAAGGAAAATGCAATAAACTGTATTGGAATCTGCACAACTGGGAACAAAACTGATCTGCGCAGTACTCCTATCATGCAGAAGTTGGAAAAATCTCAAAATTGTCATTGAAGGCTCGAGAAATGACGAATCCAGAGGAGACGTTGATTATTGTCTTGGCTGATCATTCACACGCACTCGCCATTCCGGGATATGTACGCAGAAAGGACAATATTATGGGTAAACATTATATATATATATATATATATATATATATATATATATATATATATATATATATATATATATATATATAATTTATTGGAGTAGTCAGAGCACGTTTGCTAGAACATTATCATCCGATTAGTTTTTTTTTCGCTGTGCGCAGTTTTTCACTCGTATCCTGGTAGGATGTGAGAAAGAAGAAATAGCGAATATTTGGGCATACGCATCATATTTTCTCACGGTGTGCGTTGAGTTCGCTGAAGTTGTACTGTGGTTTTCGAGTGATCAAACTACATCTAAGATTCGGACTATGTAGGTACCTATCAAAAGGCGAACTCAACCAAAACAGACGGGCAGCACATTCCGGGTTTCATGTTCATCGCGGGAGATGAGAATAATAAGACCCCTCTCAACTACACCAAGGAAGAATACGGTGAGATATAGTTTGTTATACTCTGTTTCACCAATCGATGTCCTTCTACAGTAATCCGTCAAAGATTCATGAGGCTTTTTCTATCGAACATTGCATTACTTTTGGTTTCAAACTTTCAGAGTTTGTAGTGGTAAACGTACAGAAGATTTGAAGAAAATTCAAAGAAACCAATATACCAAACTTTGACCTGGAAGTTTGCGCAGATTACTGTAGAGGGTTATAAGTGGGTGGAACAGACTATACATCCACTTTCAACCCTCCACCGTACTGTGCTAAACTTTGAAGGTCAAAGCTTGGTACGTGGCAGTTCTTGTTTTTTTTTCCTAATCACAGTCGGGTCTTTTGCACCTTCAATACTACCAACCCTGAAAGTTTCAAACCAAAATAATAAGTTAATCATTAAAAAGTCTCATGAACATTGGACGGATTACTGTAGAATACCATAGATTGGTGAGACAGAGTATATAGTGCTTGTCATTTCTACGTGGACTCACACATTCTGCGTCTCTGTGACCAACTCACTCTCGTTGAGACTAAAAGCTTGGTTGAAAGTTGGGTGAGCATTGTCAATGAAATTTCTTAGGGTTTCATTGAACATTCCAGGTTTTCAGTGTTTAATGAAATGAAAAGATAATGTAAGAACATCTGTATGGCGAACTGCTTGAATTTATATGCTCATCCATGCCGGCTTTCGAAACTACGGATACTTCTTACTTTCATGAAATCACTGTTTCAGTTATGACAGAATTAGTAATGGTGAAATACTTTCTGTGAAAATATGCTATCTTCATTACAATCAAATTATTCTCATGCAGAAGACAAAAACTTCAAAACGCCGATCGCGATTCCTTATTTGTACGGAGTTCATGGTGGGGAAGACATTCCCGTGTGGGCCGACGGACCTTCTTCATGGTATAGTCGTTTTCGACCCTACTGAGACCCCTACAGTAAGATTACGGAAGGGTTTGATAAGTTCTTGTTTCCTTAACAAAGACAACAAACGGTTCGGTCGATTACTTAGTGCGAAACTCAGACAAATTCCTGACAATTGCCCCATTTTGCATCTGACGAGAGACTGTGTAGATTATAGAGACGCAGTGTGTCTGAGCCTGTCTGCGAACTCATTGACCTGCATGCTTTCTTGATCTTGTAGCTAAGAACAGGACGATCGGTGGTTGATTATTTACCAGCAGATGAGATAGTGTGTAGATCAAAGATACGCAGACGCGCTGTTTCAGGCTGTTCACTGGTAGTATGGAAAATACCGAGATCGCCTACTACATCAAGTACCTATTGAGGTTGAACGAGGGCGATGAAGACACTCCTAAAGGTAAGATTCTAACAAACGTAAACATCATAATTGCAATGGTCACACAAATTTAGGGACTATTTGTCTTTCGCCCCCCCCCCCCCACTTTTTTCGTTTTAGCCGAAATGGGTGAAAGTAACATGGCTCCGTTCCAACTAAGAATCACAAGGGTGGGGGGCTATTGTTAAAGATTGCCAGGCATGTTACTTTCACCCCCCCCCCCCCAATTTACGTTAGTGGAGGGTGATTGTACAATGCCGACATTTAACTTTAGTCCCTCACCCTACCATACATTTACATTTTACCCCCCACTATTTTTCGTTGAAACTATCACGGGGGGTGCGATTGTACGATGGGGGGCAAAAGTAAAACTTTCCCCAAATTTATTATAATCGAACTAATACGGATAGTTTCCTCGACGTTTTTCAAAATCGCCTTACTCAGTCAATTTTTATATAAGAAGTTGAAACAGTTTTCCGACTTCTACTGATTCATTTGGAACCTAAATAGTTCGAGTGTTTTCCGTAATCAATAAAAATTTTCATTTTTTGCAGGTAGTGGCCACATGGCTTCTCGTCTTGTAAGGAAAAGTGAAATCGGCATAAACAACCAACTTCTCGTAGATTATATTTTGACGTTGCTTAAAGGGGGACAGAAATGAATAATAATATAAAAGAGCTGCTCAGGAAAAAAACGACATATACACATTTTAATCCAAACTAACGAACCTAATCTGCATACGGTTGACAGGTTTTAGCCTGTTTTGGCGCGCGCACCGTTATGTTTAGGTACTCCGGGGTACCTAAGCTAGCGTTCCATTCCGCCCTTCTTTAACTGTTTTATGTAAATTCTGGTTTTAGAATGAAATATTGCCATATGTACTGGTGCTATGGTTAGACAATGCAAACGATTTAGGTTATTCAGACCATAAAAAAACCTAGATACAGTTGTAACTGAACCTGAGCTGTAGTTTGATCACGAACATGGAAAAAATCTTATGGATGTTTTCATGGAACCAAAATCTCTACAGAATCATATCTCTACAGATTAGGGTTGTTAGAATTGGAATTGGAATTGGAATTGGAATTGATAGAATTGAGATAATCATCCAAAAGAATTGCAATTTCAATTCTTTTTGTCTGTCGAAATAAATTGGAATTGCAATTCCAATTCTTTTGTATGTGGAAAATAGTTGGAATTGCAATTCCAATTCTTTTGTATGTCAAAAAATTTCTGGAATTGCAATTCCAATTCTTTCGTATATCAGAACAACTGGAATTGGAATTGGAATTGACTTGATTTTCTCCCTGAATTTATTCAGAATTGATTTACAATTCCATGCTGATTTTCCTTGTTCATCACTAAATTACCATTGTTCCTTATGTATCGTGCTCAATGGAACCTAAGTGAACATTGTTTCTTTTCGTTTTTTGAGAAAAAAAACTGACATTAAGTTGGAAACACAGTCAATTCTAATTTATTCTAATCAATTCCAATCAATTCCAATCAATTCCAATGGAATTGGAATTGAAAATCTGAAAATTCAAGGAATTGATCGGAATTGGAATTGGAATTGAGCAGTTTTTGAAAATCTAGAAGAATTGAAATTGGAATTGAGTGGTTTTGAGAAATGCCAAAGAATTGGAATTGGAATTGAGTGGTTTTCGAGAATTGAAAAAGAATTGGGATTGGAATTGATTGGTTTTTAAGAAACGAAAAAGAATTGGAATTGGAATTGACTTGATTTTTGGAATTGATTAACAACCCTACTACAGATCTATCAAAGTTTAGGGTTTCTATTCAAGCTAATCAAGAATCAAAGAAACAGAAAACAAAGAAAAAAAAACGACGACAAACAGTTTATACAGCACCTAAGGACAGTACTTCAAGGTCAGAAAATGGCTCAGAATTCACCAGTCCGTCGATGATTCGGGATTTGCAAGTAAATTCCTGTTTCTCGATTGAATTCGTCGGTGTTGGGCAAATATCTTCCCGAACCGACTCTTCCCGAACCAAATGCGAACCAATTCTTGCCGAACCAGTTGGTTCGGTGAGAAACCGAACCGTTTGTGTACTCAAATTCATATTGAATCAAACCAAACCCTAATAAACGTTACGCAGTGAACCAATTTCAGCATTAAGTACTTGAATTGGTTCGGTTCGATCTAGGTTGACCAAAATTTTGTTCGGTAATAGAACGAACCAACTGGTTCGGGAAGAATCGGTTCGGGAAGGAATTCACCTCAGTGTTGCGGTCGTCGCGCATCCGATGTCGGGAGGCATTTTCGTGAGCCGACATTCAAAATAACTGTAGATCAGTAACCGCAAATATGATGATGATTTTTACATTGATAAACTTGGTATTTGATCCCGATGTGCTTGGGACAATTTTTCCTGAAGATCTTCTGTGATTCTTGATCAAACTACAATTCAGACTCGGTCACACTCTATAGTTGCTGAACGCAGTGTGGCAAAATCTGAATATATATTATTCAAACAGAAAACCAGGACACGTGTCAAGTATTTATTCCAGAACCCGTATTCACATGAAATAATTGAGCAACATCAAAAACATAATCGACGAGAAGTTGGTTGTTTTTGTCGAGTTCACTTTTCCGAAAAATCGAGAGAACCTGTGCCCGAAGCCTGTAGAAATGTCAAGATGAAGCTTTCCGAAGAGAAGAAACAAAAATTTTAAAATAATTTTACTCACTTGACAGCTATATCGCGTTCAGTGAATGTTGGAGAGTTTGTGAAGGGAAATTGAATTTATGAAAAAAACTCAGAGCAGAACAGTTTTGTCCCTTTACCTTCTGGAGTATCTTCATCGCCCTTGTTCAACCTCAACAGGTACTTGATGTAGTAGGCGATCTCGGTATTCTCCATACTACCAGAGAACAGCCTGAAAAAACACACACAACATAGAAGTTTCACTTGCACTTCATATAAGATTCAGGTCCCCTCAGAAAATCATTAACCGTCTCCTATATTTGATAATGAACTCATCTATGCTCAATTCCTCTCGTGCGTCATACCGCTATGACAAAGTGGGAGGAGTTAGCTGTGAAAAATTTCGGATTTGAATTTTTTTTAAACTCCAAAGTGGTGAAAAACCGCCTGGAATACTTATTGGCACTCTGCCAAGTTTGAGTAGGAATGACCCTCAGACAACTCCTTGCCAATTAGCAAGCCACTTTCGTAGCGGCGTCGACGAGAGAGTGCGCAAGTCATAAAGATGCAGACGTCTGCGGCCTCATTGACCTGCATGCTCTCTCGCTTGCCGAAACTATACCATGAAGAAGGTCCGTGGGCCCACACGGGAACATCCTCTCCCCCGTGCACTCCGCCTGTATACGGAATCGCGAATGGCATCCTGAAGGCCTTGTCTTCTAAAAAGAGTATTTCAACATTAATAATAATAACAGTATTTATAATAATAATCATAATAACACTACCACTTTGAAATAGTACTTTTTTCTAGTTTACTTAAATTGTTCCCATTCATCTAACAAGTACGGCAGGGAAGTACACCTGAAATTTGGAGAGGTCGTGTCATAGCTAGGAGCGTAGAAATGTGGTCTGATCGTAGTCTGGATTCGAGAAGCAGTATTCGGAATGAGAAAATCTATAGAAATCCTATGGATAGCCTACTTTAACCAGTATTTTCTCTGATTTCCTGAGTTTTCAAGCAATTCGGAAGACAGTTCGCAATAGTACGCATATTATTTCTATATACGGTTGTCGTTCACATACTGTTACAATAAAAAACAAACGTTTAGGGGACTTTCTAATTTTTGGAAATAATGTATCGAAACCCTACCGAATTTCATAGAGAATGGCCAGCTTTTTGTAGCCGCCTCGACAAGAGAGTGAGTAGGTCAGAGAGACCGAGACACTAAGAGTCCACGTAGATATGACAAGGACTATATCTCACCGTAATCATCTTTGGTGTAGTTTAGCGGGGTCGTTTTGTTTTCATCTCCCGTGATGAACATGAAGCCCGGAACGAACTGCCATACTTCTTTTTCATTTTTGGGCTTCTGATAGGAGCCTAAAAAACCCAATAATTGGTTGTAGTCTAATCACAAGAGATTGACCGGAGATCAGCGGGATTAAACTACAAAGACAGCGGAATAGGGCGATGCACACCGTAACGTCTTGTATTTAAATGTTGAAACTCCCTATCAAAGTTGTGTTGATTTTGGGCTTTGTGAATGTCGTGTCGTGTAGTGTGAGAGAAGGTGAAATGATTTTGATGTTCTACCAACGTACGGGTAATATTATAGTAAGTTTGAACCATATAGTTACCCATAATATTATCCTTTCTGCGTACATATCCCGGTATGGCGAGTGCGTGTGAATGATCAGCCAGAACAATGATCAACGTCTCCTCGGGATTTGTCATTTCTCGAGCCTGCAAAAAAAACTATGTTGCTGTTCTCATTTCCTGACCCTCCAATATTATTCCACTAACTTCCATTCTGGTGTTGTGGAAGCAAAAATTTCTCGGGGTTTTTTTTTCTAAGAAAATCCGAGTTTTTCGTTCGAGTTTTGCAAATCCAAAAGTCGGTTTTTCGCACAAGAGAAACTTGAAACTCGAAAATTTGAAATTAAAACACCTGTGGCCGTGTTCATGAACATCCTGGCCTTTTCATCCCATCCTGCTTCTCCTCAAATATACGTTATTTCTCTGCTCTAACATTCCGCCGGGATACGAGATTTGCAAAATAGTGCGCTAAAGCGAGAGACGCAGGTTGGGATAAAGGGGACGGGATTTACTAGCGTACGTACTCTGCAATGTGCGGGATATTTAGAGTCAACGCACCTTTTTGACAGCATCATCCATTTCAATTACCTCGGTGAAGGCGTGGCGTAGATAGTTTTTATGTTGAGCAGTGTCAATTTTCTGACCTTGAAAATAGCATATATTTGTCATGTTCGATGTTCAGCTTTGTATGCAAACACAGTATTTTCTGATTGTAAATTAGAAATATGACTACGAAAAAAAAACAAGAAAAAGTTTAGTGTTTGGGAAAATCCGAAAATTATCAAGTTTTCTAGAGTTTAGTCATTTAAGTGTTTCCACATTGAGCTTTAGAAACATTTCTCGAGTTATTTGGAATTTTAAGTGCCTAGAATCAACATTTTTTACGCCAAGTCGAACATTTCGACAACAAATCTAGTACCTTCAACAACGAGGAAATATCCTCTATCATTGTCCATTTCCATTCGTTTTAGGGCTTTTTCTGTCAATTCAACGAGATTTGGACTCGTTTTATTGGTCAAGGAATCCAACACATACGGCAGACGATCACCGGCAAAAATACCTGAAAAACAAAAAAGAGGCTATTCCGATGACCGAATCAAATTTTTGGTCTCTGAGCCGTGAAAACAGTAGAGTAGCCAGCTCATCTGCGCATTCATTTTATAGTGGGTGCCAAATTTATATATTTCTGTCTCTCGCCGGAATCGAAACTACAAGCGAAATATTTGTAGCAGGACGCTTACCACTGCACTAATAGAGTACAAAACCAGTAAGTTTCGGAACCGAAGACATGTGTTCGTACACGTTTTGACTATTGCTAGGTTTGTTCGTTCTAGGTCTCCATTCCATCATAAAGACAATTAGTTTTCGAATTGGCTGAGAGATGCGGGGCGAGCGGTTAAGAATAGAATAGAATGTTTATTCGCGATCAAAAAAGTGTCTTTAGAAACAAGTGTCTTCTATTCTATTCTATTCTATTCCACTTGGACTATTCGACAGTTCATTCACCAAACGATGAGAGAGTGTGTGGATCGATGATACGTGGATTAGCTGATGAGTTGGTCGCCCCCCCCCCCCTCCTGCCAACCTCACTTCATCTTAAACACACGTGTAAAACACGTGCCCCAAGAGAAAATGTGGGCTATTTACTCTGGCTTTTCTAGTGTGTGAACTATAAAGCACATGTCTTTAGAAACAAGTGTCTTCTATTCTATTCTATTCTATTCCACTTGGACTATTCGACAGTTCATTCACCAAACGATGAGAGAGTGTGTGGATCGATGATACGTGGATTAGCTGATGAGTTGGTCGCCCCCCCCCCCCCCTCCTGCCAACCTCACTTCATCTTAAACACACGTGTAAAACACGTGCCCCAAGAGAAAATGTGGGCTATTTACTCTGGCTTTTCTAGTGTGTGAACTATAAAGCGCCGAGAGTAGTGTAATTGATCTGAAACTTTTCATGGTAACATGTATCGGGCGCAGCGCGGAGCGCTGCGCAGATTAGTTTTCGTTTAGAGGTCTGCAGACATTCCAAAACAGTTTATTACATTTTTCTTCAAAGTACGTCGACCATTTTATTGGATATTCGCATGAATCACTGAAAGGGCAACACGTCTACAAGAAGTTAAGTTCACGTTCCAAGTAAAATTTGTTGAGAGGAGTTAGAGGGCCCAACGTCTCGCAAAAATGGCTTCCGTGCGGGGCGGCGGCGGCGGCGGCGGCGGCGACAAAAGTGTCCGCCTCCTCAAATCTCGGCATAGTTTCGCTCAAAATTAACTTTTTCCAAAGAATTCTTACATTGTTAAAAAGCTATAAAAAAGTTGAGGTGCAAGTATTTTTCAGGTATGTCTGAAATTTGAATATTACGTGTGAGAGGGCCGAAAATTGTCTCGCAAAAAATCATGGAAGACCGGTTTCGTGAAAATAAAAATGAAAGAAGAGTTTAACGTGTAGTAGAAAGACGTGTTCCAATGAAGAACTCATGACAGGCGGGTACTGCTTGGTTTTCACTTCTATTCACATGTCTAAATGGCAGATTGGATAGAAGCTCCATTCACGCACGGCGAACGAAGGTTCGATTCCTGCCTGGAGCACAAAAGCTGCTCTCACTTGAACGAGGTTACGACTACGCCAATCGTTCTGAACTAAAAACATAAGACAGCGCCGTTAAAAACTCCAATAGAACCTCATAACATTCCTTGTTCAGCTTATTGTTTAAAAATATCATTTTTATCACGTATGACCGTTACTTCGTAACCATAGAAAAAGAGTTCAATTAGTATAAAAAACGGGTGTAAAGAAAGTAAAGATTAGTTTTGGATGAAACGTGTACAAGAAATATGAAAGAAGTTCCATAAAAATATTGTGAGGAAAAGGCTAATCTCGCTTTTCTTCCAAAAAAAAACAGAGTGTAAGCTAGATCATTGTGAGTCGCAGTCAGAAGTTTTCTTTTCGGTAACGAAAAACTCGGTATCCATTTTTTTTCTGAAATTTTAAACCGAGCGAGATTAGCCTTTTCCTCAAAATATTTTTATTGGACGTCTTTCATATTTCTTGTACACGTTTCATCCAAAACTAATCTTTACTTTCTTTACACCCGTTTTTTATACTTCATTACTAACTCCTTGTATTAAACTTGTAATGTACTTGACTTGAGGTTCTCACAAGGTTGATACACTAATTGATGTGTGTTACATTTTTATAATACTTGCAAATTGTTTACCTAAGAGCTGTTCACTCTGCTGAACTTCGTGGTTTTGGAAACTTTCCAAATCGCGCAAAGTTTTGTGATTTTTCGAAATATTCTTCCACTCCTTGAAGATGTTTCTCCCGTCTTTTCTCATTCCTTCTTGATCTCCTTCCGCCGCTAAACTCTGTTCTCCTCCCCCGAAAATAACCTGAAATATACTAGTAAATTGATTGGTCACGTGAAGTTTTCTGATGAGGCATCGTGCACTTAATCATGGCACGTTTAGGAGTTCTGCTGTGTTTAACATGTTTCACGTGACTACGCAGGTGCCTAACAATTTGGAAAAGAATCAAATTCATTGAATCAGCTAATTAGAGAGAAAGTGCGTGAATTCGAACAAGCCAAATTTGTCATAAATTTGTCCGGAATAAACTATTATGAATGAGATGATCAAACTACAACTTTCATTAAGTATTTAGTTCTACCTTAAACTGGTTGGCGGGTTTATTGAGAAGTTGCGATGCGATCTCCCTCCCCTCACAGTTCTCCAAGCCTTCTTTGATCATCATTCTATCATCTTTGGCGTCACGAACCGTTCCCTGAATCGAATCGGACATTAAAGAATGACAATTATGTGCTCCAATCTCAACGCTTCAGTCATTTAAACTGCAACACATTTTTCAATTGCAGTTTAAAGGACTGACGCGCCGAGATTGGAGCACATAATCGTCCTACTTAAAATTAAAAAAGACGATTATGTGGACCAATCCCAACCACTCCGCGCCGCTCCAATCCGCTGACTAAAGCCCACCTCGTACAAAATTGAGCTGACACTGTCAACAACAGATCGATACTGTAGACGACAACGTGCGAATGGAATGGACTTTTCCCAGTCAGACTTTGCATAGAAATAACAGGTTTTATAAAAGAACTTTCACTTGTGTACTGTAACAAAGGTAAACTATCGCTCCGGAATTTTGTTGGCACTTTGCCGAGATCTCAGTGAGAATGATTGGAACCAGGGTTGTTAGTCGAGTTCAAAATTTCAAGTTTTCGAGTTTACAAGTTCTGGAAAATTTTCAGTTTTCTAGTTTCGAGTTAAGTTGCATTGTTTTCAGTCTTGAAAAATCGAGTTTTCCAGTTTCCATTGCATCGAGTTTGGGCGAAAACGCAGTTTTCGATTTTCGAGTTCGACTTCAACGACCCCAATTGGAACCATGCCCACCTTTGCGTAAAATGCGGCTGGCGTAGCCCCGACGATGCTGTCAGTTGTGACGAATCCCACACCCACACCTGAATCAGAATCTGTTTCAGATCGCAAATAACGTAACGTGAAAAACGTGAGAACGTGAAAAGAACTGAAAAACGTGAGAGAAACGTAAAAAAGTGAGAGACTTTTTTCGCGATCTCAAACGTGAAAACGTGAAAGAACTATTAGGTTCGCGATTGTGTCGTTGATATTTAGATATAATGGACGAATCAATTGGAATAGTTTTTTTTTAAATTCTCACTGAAACTACAGTATGTTTCGTTCGATTCTGATTGCTCATCACAAGTGCGTTCGAAAGTATGTTCATTGGAGAAATTATAAAGCATAAATGGAAGTGTCATGGTTACGGCTCATTGTATCCATGATTCACACTATTTTCACGACAACCTCACTTTAGCTGCGAGCCGAAAAAGTATTCAGGCCGTTTTTTTTTCACCGCGGAGAGGTTTAGATAAATTTTGTTCCGGGCCAGGTACCAATCGCACGTTACCAATCCAGGTACCAATCGCAGTACGGGCCAGGTACCAATACGATAAACCACGTGAAAAAACGTGAATGACCTTTTTCGACTGCTAGATCCACAATTCCGTCGTTGATGTTTTGATCTGGACCGATGCTACAGTTGAACTTCTTCGATTCCTCCCAGTTACCCGGTTTCAAACCAACAGATTTCTGATTCACCTCAAACATCACTAAAATAGATGAAAAGTCCAACCGCATTGAGTAACAACAAAGGTCATAAGAGAATTACAAATTGAACATTCAAAATCTTTGACATCACTCGATTTAGTATCAAAGTAAAACCACGAAACAGCGCTAGCTTCAAAGCTATCAAACTATTCTGTTGTTCGCTACCGTCGTATTTGTGCCCAAATTGAGGAACTCAGATTTGTGTAAAGTTTAAACTACAGCCCACATAGAATCATCCTATATACCTTCCATCCCGTGAAAAACGCCATTGCTCCCGCTGCCGAATCTGTCACATGAACATCATAGGAAGAAGTCTGAATAGCCAGGAAATTTATAACAATACGTAGTTGTTTCATCAATTGAAACTGAAGGGAACATATAATCAGTTTGTATACCACGAACAATCAACAAAAATTTATTCAAATGTTTGTTTATATTTTTACAAAATATTGTAAGTAGTTACGGATTGTTCCCAGTAATGTAATGTTGTCTCAGTGGTGTGTTCCATTATTCAACCGCAGGAAATTTCTTATGATGGTGCATATTTTTTGGTCCTACTGTATTTGTAGTTTGATCCTGCCTTCACCTCGATGTGTAATAGCTGAATGATATGCTGTTCAACTGTATTTCCCGTTTGATTGTGCTACTTTACCTTCAAATGTCCGGAATAGCTAAATGTTTCGAAAAACAGTGGTTCGTTCAAATACGCGTCTCCCTTTTCCTGATTTTTGTACCAACGAGCCCCCGTTGTCACCGGAATTCCCATTCCGTCTCCCACAAACAGAATCACATTTTTTGGGCGACGTCCTGGAATGAAATATTAATCTATGTTGCTCCGTGTCCGAATTGTGGTTTTGCATTTCGATTTTCTACAAATCAAACTAAAACTGAGAAATGCCACCCTTTTATAATACACAACAATAGTGATAAAAATAGAATAAACCACTCTTACTACCATTATTTTTAGCAGAATAGTTGATTTTGAACAGAATGTGGTTCGACATGAAGTTCATAAGTTCTGCTGTTCAAAACATTACCGTTTTGCAATTTGAGTTTTCTTCTCAGATTTTTCTCCGCAATTGCATCCCAGAATTCTCTTTTGAGCATATCTGAAAATCATAATCAATATTCTTGAAATGGAACGAAAGAACGCATCGGGAGTGATCAAACTTTTGTTGGTAGTTTTTTACCTCATCTTCCTCACGTCACGAAACCATAACTCATTTGATTCACTTTCACCGAAAAGCAATGGTATCAAACTACATAAAATGTTCATGTTCATGTGAGGCAATGTTCATGATTGGGTCCAATGTTCCTCGGTGAACTTGTTTTGAATATTTCATACTGGCCCCTGTTGAGCAATTTACAACTACTAGGAGAAAGAGACTTGTCTTTATTGCACACAGGACAAATGCATGAATATCCCAATCGAGAGTTTGAATGAAATAAGGTGTCAGTTTCTCTCGAGCAACCCTTTCACAATAACTCTCCTATCTGCCCCTCTTATTTGAGGAAGAATAAAAATATCCGATGGAATTCGGGAACCGGGATAATTCTGCTCACGGCCTCTCAACGCTGAACCCAGAATCGGAATACAAACCTTCTTCTGTTGTTAATGCATTCAGTGAAATGGAGCAGAACAACAACACGACCAGCTTCAATACGACCATTTCGGAAGATCCTGAGAGTTGAAAGACCTGTGCAAACAGTTCAGGCGTTTCCGAGGGACGTTTCCAGGTCGGCTTCCACGTTTCCAGGATCGGCGAGGGACCTTTCCAGGAAAAACCGGTTGGAGGATAATAAAACTATCTGTCGATGTAACAGTTTTCTGTCGAATATTTATTTGGAATATGAGTATCAACAATAACAGGTGTGGGTGCCTCTTATAAAGGCAAACCTTATTAGTATTCTATAACAAAACAACAACAATGCGTCAATCCTGTGTTGATTCAATGGTCATATTGGAAAAATGTCGGGGAGGCCGAATCCCGACAGAAAGAAATGCAATATTGGAAAATTGTAGAGAAATACACACATGCGTTATCTACGTAGACATGAAGACTTGAATATAACTTCTCTTGAAGTGGGGTATTATTACGCTGAGGAGACTTGCGATGATTCGCTGGAGCAAGTGTAACGAGACGTCATGTGGGTTACCATTTCAAACTGCTCGACACCTCAAGCACGTTAACAACACAATCCTGTATTTGTTAACGACATTGCCTAATAATATGAATAAAAATTCGTTCGCATAGGTGAAGCACAGTACGAATTATAAAAGTATCATAAGAAATGATAAGAGTACCTAAGACGTGTACGGATCCCAAGGGGTTGCGTGTGGAAGACGCATTCAAAACACAAATAGGGGACGACAGTAGTATATATAACGTTCTATGACCCGCTGTGAGCGTCAAAAACCATTCAAAGAGCAAGTTGGTACTGTTATTTTGAAACTCCCAGATGCCAATGAAACAAGTCTTGTCAATTGCCACTCTGAAAAAACCAATTCAGTATTTTCAGTTCATAAAATCGTGCTACTTCATTCTCAGAGAACAATTCACTTTTGTCATTTGGAAATATACCGTGTATTTCTCGAAGCGACCTTCAAACAACCTCCGGACATATGAAATATTACTCTCAAAGAACAAACCAAAATAAGAGGGACAGCTTGTCATTTCACTTTCAACCTCAAATAACCCTTGTTCCTTCAAGAATGCAGAACACAGAAGATTGCAGAACACACAAAAAACTTCACGTGACTATTCATTTTACTTCTAGTATAACACATTTCACGTCTGAGGGCAGACGAACTCGTTGTTTCCCGTGAGGCGACAGGTGCAGTCCGTCCGTGAAGAAGACCACTCCATTCGTGCCGTCGTAGAAGCTGAAGGTGCCGTTCATGGTCAGCGCCGGCATCAAGTCAATCATCTCGCATTTTTCACAGCTCTCCAGCAGCTCGGCCAACATTCGACGAGCGACTTTGTAGCCAGGGACTCCTTCCAGAGAGGACTGGAAAACCAATATTGACGAATCTTTCTCTTACTGCTTTCTCTATCTCTTTGTCCGCTCACTTTTCCGCTAGGTCTTTCCTCATCTTTCTCTTTCATACCTCGTTCTGTGTCTGCTCAGTTTTCTGCTCTCTTTCTGTGTCTCACTTTCTTCTCTATCTCTCTCTCTCTTTTCATCTATCTTTCTATGTCTGCTCACTTTACTGTTCTATCTCTCTTCCCACTCTGTTCTATCTCTCTCGTCTTTCCCCTCTGTCTCTTTTCCTATGTGGGTCTCTCTCTCAAACCTACCTGTTTTGGAAGTGCTCCTTTGTGAAGCCACACATCGAGTATTCTACTGAGTTTCATATTGCTTTCAGGCATCGCATTCAAAAAGTTGATTTTGTCCTTTACTGATTTCGTGAAGTCCTGTAGTCTCTTCTTCGCATTCGTCATATTTCTGTCCATTTTGGTCAACGCATATCTCAAAAAATGATTTGATGAAAATAATCGTGACAAACCCTTTCGACGACGTCAGAAGTAACTAAGAAATAATGAAGTATATCAAGGTGTAAAAGGTGGTTTTCAATAGCAACATCATATTCATTTTATGAACAATCCTCATTTCATCTGCATTTCCGTGTTGCTTCTGTTATTCAATAATGATTCAATTAACTTTTATCACCTGATCACCAGAAGTAGTACGTCCGGCTTGGTCTTCTCAGTCCTGGCCACAGCTTGCTTGTATGGATCTAAACATCTTCCTTCTGGCATTCTCAACAAAAAGTCACAACCTGAACATTTCGCATCATAGAAAGAAGTATAACACGACTGCAAAATGGAACGACGCGACTGTATTGAGTTGGTGGTAATTCGTTGATTCATGGCACTGACGTCAGTGATTCCATCAAACATCGCTGCAGCCCATAAACATATCACAACCTCGTGTTCTGTGAATACAACGACAAATACAGTAAGTTTTCTAATTTTTTTTTTACTTTAGACACAAAAATTCGAGCAGCACTTTCTTTGACATAACTTCCAGGTGTGTAAGCATATTAAAAGCTTTTGCCATCCGCCATTTGCATAGAGAGTTAATTGAGTCTCCGTGAGTTAAATTAGAAAAGAAAATAACAGGATAGAATAATTCAATGAAATTGTTTTGCTGCGATTCAGTGCAGACCCCCTCATCAGCCTCACATTACTTCATCAATGTGTTCCTTGTTGATGAAGTGAAGATTCTATCGCGGCAGTCAGGAATCTTTTGCGGCTCATGTGGAGCTTCCACCGGACGGTAAACATCCAACCCTGCTATAGTTGTCGCTCAAGAAAAGGCGGGGGTACACTGAATATTCATCTTTGTGCAGTGTAAAAACACACATATACGATTCGCCAGCAAATCACTATGAGCCCATTTGGTGTAGTGGTTACCGTCCGCGCCTCCCAAACTTTTGGGGACAGTTCGAGTCTCACAGGGGGATGCATTTTTCTTATCTCCCATCGCAACGTTTGGGAACATAAAGATCTGTAAGCTTTTTATTAGACATACATCGCTCTTTTTCAACAAGAAACATGCCTGCTGTCGAAAACATCTTCATGGGCTCCGACGTATTAGCGCAGTTGTCATATATGATTGGTGCAAGGTTGGGGGCGTAGCTGTTACCAACTATCATCAGCGAACGATTACCACTTGTATTCTGGAAAGCAAAGTTTACATGGAGAACACACAGCATGGTACGCGAAATTTGAGAGCTTGAAATGATTTATGTGGGTGTCAAATTTCAATTCAATAAGCCCCCATGCTCAGTTCAACAAACAGCTTGAATGAAAACCCATCTGAAAGTGCTTCCCCTAGGATTCTAGTTGCTCATCATTTTTTGACCAAACTTGTGAGTAGATCACGTGCATTTATCGTGAGCTCAGCTAGAATTCAATATAAAACGGCATGCATTGTTATAATAGCGCATGACCTGCATCTACCTGTGAGGAACTGACATTGACTATATTTTCACATTTTTTTTATTTCACATATTTATTCATGCACTTAGCTTCGTTTCGAGGCGGTGATCATCATACATATCACAGATCTTTGTAGCAGCAGCTTCTTCTGAGGTTGGTCTCTTTCCTTCATAGAAGACTTCATGGTGAACTTGAAATGATTTCTGTGGGTATCGAATTCCAAATTGTTCTCTTCTTTCTCTTATGGCATTGATCCAGTGACATGGGAGAAACTTCTTGAAGAAAGGGGAAGAGACTGCTCGTGAACATGCATTCCTGTATATTATCTGTATGTGAACATATTAGGTTACTCTACTTGAACAAAAGTATTCGGAGTTTTCTGAGAATGATATAAGTACTTAAATGTGCCGAGTAAGGTCGCAGTCATACTTTTCACGTGGATGTTCAACGCTGGCGTTGATAGTAGAGAAAACATGCGTCACGATTCAATTAGCGTTAACGCTGGCGTCAATCAACAGTCATGTTTTGTTCACGCTCAAACGTTGACGTAAAAAGTATGTAAGCGGCCTAACAGATGTACTCAAAATCATATTTACAAACGAAAACTCAAAATCTTTTTGAATCAGGATCGGAACGATCGAGATTCAAAACAACTTAGCATGTATATTTGAACTATGGATAATATATGGGGCACGGTTCCAAAACACGAGTCAAATGCAGCGAATGGGGACGGGTTAGGGACGGGGTATGGGGTACGGTACCAAAACACGGGTCGAATGCAGCGAATGGGGACGGGTTAGGGGCGGAGTATGGGGTACGGTACCAAAACACGGGTTAAATGCAGCGAATGAACACGGGTTAGGGACGAGGTATGGGGTACGGTACCAAAACACGGGTCAAATGCAACGAATGGAGACGGGTTAGGGGCGGAGTATGGGGTACGGTACCAAAACACGGGTTAAATGCAGCGAATGAACACGGGTTAGGGACGAGGTATGGGGTACGGTACCAAAACACGGGTCAAATGCAACGAATGGAGACGGGTTAGGAACGGGGTATGGGGTACGGTATCAAAGAACGGATCAAATGCAACAAATTGGGGCGGGGTAGGGACGGGGTATGGGAAACGGTACCAAAACTCGGGTTTATTGTACAATCGTCCCCCCCCCCCTTGAGGCGAAATAGGTTGGAATCCGACCCGTAGTACAATCGCCCCCCACCCCTAGGGGGGGGGGGGGGGGGGGGGGGGGTGATTGTAAAACGTCCTTCTTTACTGCAGGTTTGGATTGAGTGGGGGGCGATTGTTAAACAGGTCCGGGGTTGTACTATTACCCCCCATTTTGTATTGTGGGGGGTGATTGTTAAACGTCGACATTGTACAATTACCCCCATTTACAATCACCCCCCATTTACAATCACCCCCCATTTACAATCACCCCCCTCTCTATAGGAAATCGTATTGGGAGGGGGGTGATAGTACTACGGGGGGACTTAAGGTGAGGGGGGGGGGGGGCAATTGTACAATTTTCCCCAAAACTCTTGTCAAATGCAACAAATGGGGCGGGGGTAGGAACTAGGAACGCGGTATGAGAAACGATATCGAAACTCGGATCAAATGCAACAAATTGGGGCGGGGTAGGGACGGGGTATGGTAAAGATAACGAAACTCGGGTCAAATGCAACAAATTGGGGCGGGGTAGGGACGGGGTATGGGAAACGGTACCAAAACTCTTGACAAATGCAACAAATGGGGCGGGGGTAGGAACGCGGTATGAGAAACAATATCGAGACTCGGATCAAATGCAACAAATTGGGGCGGGGTAGGGACGGAGTATGGGAAACGGTACCAAAACTCTTGTCAAATGCAACAAATGGGGCGGGGGTAGGAACGCGGTATGAGAAACGATATCGAAACTCGGATCAAATGCAACAAATTGGGGCGGGGTAGGGACGGGGTATGGGAAACGGTACCAAAACTCCAGTCAAATACAACAAACGGGGCGAGGGTAGGAACGCGGTATGGGAAACTATATCGAATCTCGGGTCAAATGTAACAAATTGGGGCGGGGTAGGGACGGGGTATGGGAAATGGTACCAAAACTCCAGTCAAATACAACAAACGGGGCGAGGGTAGGAACGCGGTATGGGAGACGATATCGAATCTCGGGTCAAATGTAACAAATTGGGGCGGGGTAGGGACGGGGTATGGGAAACGGTACCAAAACTCCAGTCAAGTACAACAAACGGGGCGAGGGTAGGAACGCGGTATGGGAAACGATATCGAAACTCGGGTCAAATGCCACTAATTGGGGCGGGGTAGGGACGGGGTATGGGAAACGGTACCAAAACTCTGGTCAAATGCAACAAAAGGGGCGGGGGTAGGAACGCGGTATGGGAAACGATATCGAAACTTGCATCAAATGCAACAAATTGGGGCGGGGTAGGGACGGGGTATGGGAAATGGTACCAAAACTCCAGTCAAATGCAACAAAAGGGGCGGGGGTAGGAACGCGGTATGGGAAACGATATCGAAACTCGGATCAAATGCAACAAATTGGGGCGGGGTAGGGACCGGGTATGGGAAACGGTACCAAAACGCGTCAAATGCAACAAAAGGGGCGGGGGTAGGAACGCGGTATGGGAAACGATATCAAAACTCGGATCAAATGCAACAAATTGGGGCGGGGTAGGGACGGGGTATGGGAAACGGTACCAAAACTCTTGTCAAATGCAACAAATGGGGCCGGGGTAGGGACGGGGTATGGGAAACGGTACCAAAACTCCAGTCAAATGCAACAAAAGGGGCGGGGGTAGGAACGCGGTATGAGAAACAATATCGAAACTCGGATCAAATGCAACAAATTGGGGCGGGGTAGGGACGGGGTATGGGAAACGGTACCAAAACTATTGACAAATGCAACAAATGGGGCGGGGGTAGGAACGCGGTATGAGAAACAATATCGAAACTCGGATCAAATGCAACAAATTGGGGCGGGGTAGGGACGGGGTATGGGAAACGGTACCAAAACTCTTGTCAAATGCAACAAATGGGGCCGGGGTAGGGACGGGGTATGGGAAACGGTACCAAAACTCTGGTCAACTGCAACAAATGGGGCGGTGTAGGGACGGGGGTGTGGGAAACGGTACCAAAACTCTGATAAACTGCAACAAATGGGACCGGGGTAGGGACTGGAGTATGAAGTACGGTATCAAAACTGGGGTAATGGGGGCGAGGTAACAAAATCAAAAATTGAAGGTATCACAAAAATTAAAGTGTGATGTTCCTTCTTGTATCTTGACTTCTCGACTTTGTCCAACCACCCTTTCCCAGATATCCGGGATCTGAAAATCGATGATATAGAAAATTTGTATGAATTTCTATAATATGAAAAATGAATAATATAAAATATAGATAGGTTCATATGATAACGATATGTCAAACTACCAATAAGTAGTTGTTTACGCGTATGAACGTATGAATAACAATGAAAATGCAATGCTTCAAATAGTCTGCTAGTTCAATGATCAATGCTTAATTCTGAGTCAAATCTACTGTTGTGAAGTTCATACCTTTTTTTTTTGATTTTTTTTTTGATTTTTAAAATTTTTGAGATCGGTGAGAAATGTAGAATTCTTTGTCCAACTTTGTACAATGTCGTCGCCCTTCTCGGAAAGTGTGCTCCCATATCGAATTCTGAAATAGAGTATCATGTTATTGGAGTTCAACATGAATCTAACTATTCTACTATACCAGAAAATGTTAACAATTTCACATTTCAATTTCACATTTCACATTTTTTCAATTAGTGAGGACCACACAGGGGGAATGAAGAATAGAATAACTCGCTCAACGATTCCGGTGGTGTAAGAATACAACTAGAGCAATACGCAGACCATATACTGCTTTACGTCCACGTGGAAAGTGTGAACGTAGTATACTGTTAGTCAAATGCAGAGGGGAACATGTTGAACACAGCAGAATTCACAAACGTGCAATGCCAAAGTGCGCGACTACTCCTTAGAATGCTGAGTTCACGTAACAAGACTTCTAGTATAAATATGGTGTGATTTCTAATTTGAATCAACAAAAAAATCTTAGAATGAGATGCAAATAAAATGTGTTGAAGCGGGCCCGTACCTGAGATGAGTGACTTTGAAGATTTGTAGAGATTCGTGGCTGGTGCGTGGTATAATGTAACTCTTCTTCGACACTTCGTTCCCTTTTGAGCGAAAACAACTGGTATAGTACATTGAGGGACTAAAATGGTTGCAAATGTAAATAAATGAATTCAGCATGAAAATAAATGGGTCTATTATACTAAGAAAAATTAACTCCTTCGGAACAATACAACATAGTTACACTAGGTTATTCAAATTTAGGTCTGAACCACACTGTTACATTGCATTTGAATCATTTATTACGGAAGAAAAATAGAACTTGATAAATTCGTAATTTCCGCTGTGTACGACAATTAATAGATGAAATACATTTCATAATCACCTTAATATAGTTCATAAATTTGTATCAGTCGTGACAAAAATTAACAAAAAATGTGTGCCTGTGACCTAGGGTCGCATGGTCTCTGGACTTCGATTTTCGATTTCTCTGATTTGATTTCTCTGGGATGGGTTCGCGCAGTCGGTAAATCCACCACTGAACCACTACGGCATCACAGTCTTCAAAGAACTTCTGTTTTAACTTCTCTCGTGGGACCAAATCTGGAAATATAAGATCTTTGACTCTAATCGAGCTGACAGAGAAACTTCTGGAACGGCAATTTCTTCATCTCACTGGTTGTTATGGTAACCTATATATTTTAACCCTTATTCAGGTGATGCCCCCAAATCGGTTGCGTAAAATTAATCGTTGATAGTAGCATTTCGAGAGGAAAAATGCTGTTGAATCGAAAGTGCTAACGTGACTTAACACCAACGATTCTCTGTTATGTGATTAAAGTTGAATTTTAATTCGCGAACTAATAAATTAATGTGTACTATTCAGAATACTTTTGAGTGCCGGCGCGACTGTATCGATTTTATTGTTCTTTGTTTAGTGATGAATTTTTCAGGCTCTGAAGACGGCAAACCTGCCGAATCGTCAGCACAAAATACACCATCATATCGCCTCGTGTTCGGTCTTATAACAAAACAAACAATACATATCAAAAATGGCGAGGCTAAAAGACGATAGGACATGGAGAATACGGAATTTCTGCTGCTTATGCCAGTTGCCCAACAGAAAACAAGACATACTCACTTATTTTAATAGCCTATTTTCAGTCCTGCGAAAATACACAAGAACAATATGTACCTGTGGCGCAGTGTAGGTTTTCTTCTTTTCCAAACTATTTCAGACAGTCATCGTTGGAATTCAAACCAGCTTTATGTACAGAGTCTTCAAAGAACTCTTGCTTACACACTTCTTTACTACCAAAAACAAGTCTGAAAAACGATGCATTGCTCTATGAGTACAGGAGATATAGAAGAGGGTGCAAAACTACGATTCGAAAATCCAATACAACTTTTCTTTGCTGAATCAGCTACGCATGTTAATGCTAAATCTAGGAATTCAGTATGATTCAGCTAGAATTTATAAAAAGTAAGATAAACAAAAAAAGAAAAACTGGAAACCAACCTCTTTTAGCCGTATTTGCGAACGTTCTCTCTCCAAATGAGGTTATCTGCCAGCAGTACTTCCCTTCTTCACGTGAAACTTGTGAAACTTAAGCAGTGGTCGATGCTTATTGAATTGACAGGACAATGTCTGGAACGAAAAATATCTAAACGGGGGGGGGGGGCGGGGGGGGGGGGGGGGGGGTTGCTCGGCAGTCGCTCGTCGCAGGTACAAGATGGAACGTCAGATGTCTCGGTACTGTCCCGGGACGGTACCAAGAATTACGGTAGAAATGGAGCATATTTGCATAAATGACAACAAAAGACAAGAGAATGATACGCAAATATACTTCATTTCTACCGTCATCCTCGGTACCGTTCCCGGAACAGAACCGGGACATGAGACGTCCCGTTCTTGTCCCTGGGACAAGCCGTCGCCTCAGTGGTACGGAATCTCGACGATAATCTTTTAATGTTGATAATTGTTGATCAATAGACGCTTGATAATTCTAACCAAATTGGGGAATATTACGAAACACGTGTGTTTACCAACCACATACTGCTCTATTCTGAAGACTTCTCATAATCAAATCAAGTTCAGAATAAGAAACGTTTTCCAAACGTGTGATTACAGTTCTATTCGATTCGTGAACTAGAGCATCCTGTTAACATACAGATTTCAACTCATACTTACTCATTCTATGTTTCTTGAAAAACTTGTTGCAAGCCATAGAACAAAGTTGTACCTGTGACCAAGTGCGGATTAGTCCCTGTCGAAATTGGTTGGACCACGGGTGAGATTCGAACCAGCCCTGTGAGCGCAACAGGCAGGCTATCTACCAATGCACCACTCTGACTTCAGCGGCTTCGTAGAACTTCTGCTGGACGCTTTTTCACATGTAGAACCAAATCTGGAATGAAGTAAATGAAAACTCGTACAAATGTGAAAAGGATATAGAGAAAGGTGTGAAAAACTGAAAGAGTGAAAGTGGAAGTTTTGAGAAGAGGTGGTGGTCAAGTTCTTTTTGTTGTATTTGTAGTTTGATCTTAGCGAGAACACATCGTTCCCCCATTCAAACTCGATAAAAACTACTACTTACCACATAGCCACTTGTTCATTCTTCCCACAAATGAGAGTCCAAATTTATCTGGATTGCCGATATGGTTTGAGACAAGGGTATAGGACAGGGCCTATTAACCAATAACCCGACCAAAGGTATGGAACGGGTGGTGTCTTATCCCGAGTCCCACCCCGTAAAATGGGACAAATCCCATAAAATGAGACAAAGTCCCATAAACAGGGCCGATACCCCAGAGCAGTACGGTCTTCGGGCGAGGGTTCCCCTACCGTCGCAAACTCTGGTGCATTCTGTCACAATTCTGACTCTCAAAGTGGTACGATTGAGGAGAGAATTGAGACTTCAGGGAACAATCTGAAAAGGAATGATGGAATATAAGATTTGGCAATTTGACTCATCTGATAATTTCTGATCTCGAACAAAGTAAGTTTCAAATCTGGAATAATAGAGGTATGTGCTCATCTATGCTATTCTAATGCAACTGATTCCTAAGCAAAGTACAGATTAACTCGACATGACTTCACTACAGCTATTATATTTACTGAACTCATTCTATCCTTCTCTTCTATCTCTAGTACTAGTATCGAGAAATTACAACATTTCATTTCGAACGTAAAACTAGCATTAAAGATTTCGATAATTACTGCATTGTGTTCATATTTCATTCTGTGACTGTACTATCCAATGTTGTATCTCAACTTCTGGTTTCCTCTTACTTTTTCATTCGTATTTTTCATATTTTTCACGCTTTCATTTGCGTAATAAATCATCATCAAATGTAGTATTTAGTCAAATGTAATGGAAGAACTGGATAATCACAAACAAAAACCAATTGAAATCCGAAACCAACCTCTTTCAGCCGCCTGATAGTCGAACGTTTTCTCTCCAAATGAAGTTTTCTGTCCGCAGTATTTTCTTGTTCACGCGAAACTTGTAAAACGTGAACGGCCCCGCGAATGCTAATTGAGTTGCCGGAAAATGTCTGGAACGGCTGTTTTAATAACCTAATCTTTTTTGGGGACTGCTTTGAGGTAATTTATTTTTAGTATTGGAGTTTAATCGTGTTTCCCGTGTGGTAAAAATGAAATCAAAGAGAACCACAATATTGTGGTAAAATACAAGAAAAGCACAAATGGTCGGCTGATTGCAGTGTCTATCTGCAGAGATTCACTCTACAGTTGCCAATCTTTTCTGCTGTGTGACAAATCTATCATTTTCTGAACATGATATCAGTACACAGTGCAATAATTTATTCTAGAACCCAAATTCACATGAAATATGTGAGCAACATCAAAAACATAATCGACGAGAAGATAGTTGTTGTCGCCGAATTCACTTTTCCTACAAGTCGAGAAGCCCTGTGGCCTGCTGAAAATAAACTTTCTTTCTGACTTGACTTTCTTTGACTTTGACTTTGACTTTGACTTTGACTTTGACTGAATGACTTTCTGAGTAGGATGATTTTTGGACAGAAACACAAAAAACTTCCAAGTTTTGAATCATTTTCATATCTAGTTGTAGTGAGAGTTCGAAAACTCGGAACAAGATGAAAATTGTCAGAATAAACTCGAAACCCGTCGTGAAAACTATCAGTATTAGTTTGAATATAATGAATCTATGAGTTCTGTGTGACCAATAAAATAATATTCACTTTCAGTAGACGTTTTCTCTGTAGAAGTATCTTCATCTCCCTTGTTCAACCTCAACAGGTACTTGATGTAATAGGCGATCTCCGTATTCTCCATACTACCACTGAACAGCCTGAAATGCGCTCACTTCGCAATGAAAAAGTCAAAACAGCGTATCTAATTTATAATTTTTTGTATCTCGTCGGAATAAAACCTGCGAGCAACAGATTAGTAGCTGAGCGCTAGTAGTTAGGCGAGTACTGTATATTCTTTTCCATTCCTACTGAGACCCCTACAGTAGGATTTGGAAAATTCAAAGCCGTTTTGCTCACTTACTTTTTGATCGGAAGTTAAGGATTTTCGTACCTTCTTCTCGTTCTCAGGTAGAGTAAATATACGAGAGGTTTTTCCATGAATTTTATTTTCAGCTTCACAACAGCCTTCAGAAAGTTTGTAAAGCTACTGTAGGAGTCTCAGTGGGAATGGTGTGAACTATACCCTCCGGGCTTCCCGTTGGCAACGACTATAGCTTCTCGCCCTTCTCATTCAGAGCTTAGCTGTGTCAATTCGAGGCTGTTTTACACCATGTTGGCGTTTTCCGAACCACTGTGAAATTATGTTGGCGGTTCAAGCAAGAAAAAGCAAGCACAGCAGAGTTTACGTTTGAACTGAAAAATAGTTCACTTAAACTCCGTCATTCCAACTAGTCTCAGTGTGAATATCATACGATTTCTTGCCAATTAGCAAGCCCCTTCTGTAGCGGCCTTGACGAGAAAGTGTGCAGATCATAGAGACGCAGATGTCTGCGGCCTCTTTGACCTCCATGCTCTCTCGCTTTTGCTGATCTTTGACCGTTGGCGTCAGTCGTTCTGATGTGAAACGAACCATGAAGAAGGTCCGTCCGCCCACACGGGAACGTCCTCTCCCCCGTGGTTTCCGTTATTATAGGGAATCGCATACGGCGTTCTGAATTCGCTCTGCTCTAGAAATAATGGTTTATTCACTTTCATTATTCTTAGTTTGCTATATAATAGCGCAAATTTGGCCTGTTTCGAAACCTTAACGCTTCAAAGTAGTGATACTGTTTGAACAATCCTATTGATAACGGTTGTAGAAAAAAGTGTCGATGTTGTCCTAAAACCATCATAAAGTGTTAGTTTGTCAACTCGTACAGTCTTATTCCGGAACTTCTGAACAGTTTGGACAATTTAAATTCGATCGAACAACCGGATCGACAACATGCAGACAACTATGTGAATCAGTTTTATCTGTTCGACCTGAAAAAATTCACTGGGTACTGTAAAGGTCTAATTGAAAAGGAGTATATCTCACGATAATCCTCCCTGGTGTAGTTCAGTGGAGTCCAGTGATGATAATAATCTCCCGTGATGAACATGAAACCCGGGACGAATTGCCCGATTTTTGCATTATAGTCCGAGGCTGAAAATAACCTTTTTGAGATAAATGGATCACATAGAGGTTTGGTTAACCCGGTGTGGACACTGTGTCAACGATTTTGCAAGGGACGGGGTTTAGCGATAAGCCAGCCGAGCTGCGTGTCATTGATCTACACACTCTCTCAACTGCTGGCAAGTAATCAACGACCACTCGCCCCGCATTATGGAGAAAATGGCGACTATGTGTGTTGTTCTTCGATCTCGTTGTTGTTTGAACTCAATACATCGACGGAGATAGAAGGGCATCAAACTACAAACACAGCCGCACAAGGCGACCCTCATCGTATAGGCTCGTTGTAAAATTAGCTAGCTTTCATAGAAATCAATAGGGGCCAAACCGATTATATCCTGATTTCGATGTGCGCCAGTTTTTGGAATGTTAGCGAAAATCAACGAAATCAAACTTCAAACACAGCGATATAAGGCAATTTACCCCGTAGAGGCCCGCGTCGGGATGCTACTTTACATTTTTGGGCTGATGCCTTTTGGTGATCGTGTTACGATAAAAGACACGGCAACTAGCCTAGGAAGTTCAATAAATTATACATACTCATAATATTATCCTTTCTGCGTACATATCCCGGTATGGCGAGTGCGTGTGAGTGGTCAGCCAAAACAACAATCAACGTCTCCTCCGGATTCGTCATTTCCCGAGCCTGCAAAGACCAACTTCGAACAATAAGCAACCTTTATTAGGTGATAATACCGACTCATGTCGATAACATCATAAGATTGAAGACATGTTCAAACAACAACTTGGGAAATGAGCGAAGCCACGGTTGCGGACTCGTGCTTCCAGGCCAGCTTCAGAAGCCAGAGAGCATTCAGGGCAATGAGACTTCAGACAGTCTGCTTGATTGTTTCTTTGATATCTTATTCGCAAAATACTCGATTCCATTCAACGCACCTTTTTGACAGCGTCATCCATTTCAATTAACTCGCTGAAGGCGTGGTGCAGCCCATTCCCATGTTGAGCTTTGTCGATTTTGGCACCTCGAAGTAATTGTATTGAAAGTTTTCATTAAAGCAAATAAGAAGTTTTGTTAAAGTTGAATTGAACTCAAACAAAAGTATAGTGTTTCAGAGGTTCAACAACATGCTCCAGAAAAGTAGTGCCAGAGTCGAACTTTCATAACATTTCACCTCTTATTCTAGATGCTTTTATGTCTCTTTCGGAATCAGTTCAGCTCGCATATAGACAGTTCTCATATCTCATTTGTTGTTTGGTCTGAATACTCGTAAGCGTTTTCTGGCTTCAATTCAATCTATTAGCCACATAAGTAAGCATGCAGGGCAATGAGGCCTCAGACAGTCTGCGTCTCTCTGACCTGCACATTCTCTCATCGATAACGCTTCGAAAGTAGCTAATTAGCAGGAAACTGTCTGAAATAAACACCTTCCACTGATGATAAAAGTGTGAATTATTCGTTTTACGAGTGGACAAAATGAGAAAACTTGCTTACCTTCAATTGTGAGAAAATATCCTTTCTCATTGTCCCATTCCATTCGTTTTATAGCCTTTTCGGTCAAATCTACGAGATTCGGACTGATTTTGTTCGTCTTTGAATGCAGTACATACGGCAGAGTTCTCTCGGCAAATATCCCTGAAAAAAAACGAAGGGTAATTGGGGATGACCGT
The DNA here is from genome assembly GCA_964036275.1 of Litoditis marina. Lineage (NCBI taxonomy): Eukaryota > Metazoa > Nematoda > Chromadorea > Rhabditida > Rhabditidae > Litoditis > Litoditis marina. The sequence continues at coordinate 10,585,750 of OZ038439.1, forward strand.
TTCTGAATGATCGTCAATCATACTAATCTGGTCTCAATAAGAAGACGACGAGAAAAAAAGAAAAAACTATAGAAAAAGTAGGGAGAAAACGAGAAATCAGCAGCCTCGTGAAACTTAACTAGCAGCTGTTCCTTCGGCTGAACTTTGTGATTTTGAAAACTCTCCAAATCGCGCAAAGTTTTGTGATTTTCCGAGATGCTCGGCCACTCCTTGATGATGTTTCTACTGTCTTTTCTCCTCCCTCTTCTATCTCCTTTTGTCGCTAAAAACTTCTCTCCTCCGCCAAAAATAACCTGAATAAGAGTAAAACATATTGAATCAGGTACTTCGAGAGGAAGTGTATGAAACAACACTCGAAAGACGATCACAAACATGAAACTACCTTTCCACTCCTTTTTTGAGTAAACCCAAACCAAGATCAACTAACTAGAAGGTGTTATCCCAAATCTCTCTGTCATACATGTTCATCACCGCTTGTTAATGTATCGACAGGAGTCGATCAATACTACAAATGAATCGATATTATCTAAAATCAATGAAACCAATCAATAATTCAAATGATATATTTTGCTCTGTTTGAATACCAAACTACAACTTTGATCATCGATGTATCCATTTGGTCATTTTCCGTCATGAGCGATGCATTGCAAGCGATCGTTGATTGCTCGTAGTAGACGAGAGTGTGTAGATCAAAGATACGCAGATGCGTTGACGACTTGTCGAACTCCGCCTTCTATCGAACTGATCGTACGATGTCCACATCGGTTCGCCAGAACAGGAAAAAGAAAAAGGTTTGAAAGAATATGGTCTCTACCTTGAACTGGCTGGCAGGTTTCCTGAGAAGTTGCAGGGCGATCTCCTTTTCTGTGCAGTTATTCAACCGCTTTCTTTTCATTACTCTATCGTATGTGGCCCATCGAACGGTTCCCTGAATCAAATCGATAGTCAAATCGATAAATTTTTGAAACATGTTGAATAAATCTATTCAACATGATCATGAAACATGTTGAATAAATCTATTCTATTCTATTCTATTCTAAATGAAATCGATCGATAATGGTAATGAATCTATATTATCTAATTGAACACAATCATAACTTGTTGGATTCAAGTAACGGTTTTTTGAGTTAGTAAAAAGTCTTCAATTAGTAAAAATTGGGATAAATTGCGCATGTGCGAGCTCTGTTCGGTTGGAATCTTCATTGCAACAAGAGCCAATTGTTTTTCGAATAGCAGAGCACAAAATCGAGAGAGCATACAGATCAATGAGACCGCAGACATCTGTCTGTTTGACCAGCCCACTATCTCGCTGAAGCCGCCACAAAAGTGGCTGGCCAATTGGCTGGAAACTGTCTGCGAGAAAGCCATTAAAGAAAAGCTCAAACATAGAGAACATAAATACGTTAAGTTATTAGTAAAAAATCATGGTAGCACGTTTCGCTTCTGCCCGCAAATCGGGCGCTGGCCGCTTTGAAAAGCCTGCGCTTGACAGAATGTAGTCGTTGCCAACGGAAACGTGAAAGGGTACTGTAGATCTCACTTTCTGCTGTGTAAGCACACGTGCCTTTGATTTCAAAGTCTGCCCGGTATGTGCTCTAGCACCGTAGTGGTTAGCGCCCTATAGTGAGTGCCTAATCTATAAAAAAAATTCTCTCGCCGGTATCGAACCTGCGAGCGAACGATTTGTAGCAGGGCGCATACCACTGCGCTAATAGAACACTAAGGAACAAGCTTTGCAGTCGAACACGTGTGTGCGCACTCTCTCGGCACTCACTGTTTGCTGTATAACACAGTTGGATGAATCATGTATAGTCGTCGCCAACGGAAAGGCGGGAGGGTACTGTATATCTCACTTTCCGCTGTGTACGCACACATGTCTTCGATTCCAAGGCTTGGCGGTTATGTGCTCTAATAGCGTAGTGGTTAGCGCCCTGCTACGAAAATTTTGCTCGCAGGTTCGATTCCGGCGAGAGACAGAAATTTATAAATTTGGCACCTACTATACTATGAGCGGGTACATAAGAGTGGAGAAAACTAAAGAGTGTGTATTTCAGAGAGAAACGCAGACTCAAACAAAAGGATGCATCTTACTATAAGAAACCACAAGAAATTGAAATACACTGTTTATACCCACTTTTGCGTAAAGTGCGGCCGGCGTGGCCCCCACAAGGCTGTCCGTCGTGACGAGTCCAACACCCATTCCTGAATCAGCAAGAATCAAAACATGAAGCAATGTGCGATCCCGTGGAGAAAAACGTGAAAACATGAAAGAACGTCGGAAATGGCCCAAAAAACGTGAATACCTTTTTCGACTGCCAGATCCGCGATTCCGTCGTTGATGTTTTGATCTGGGCCGCCAACGCTACAGCTGAACCTCTTCGTTTTATCCCAATTACCCGGCTTCAAACCAATAGATCCCTGATTTACCTGAAATCTCACCATTGTTTGTAACATATCACAAGACGGCAAGAAGCGAAAATCAGATGAGAAAGTGTTTAGATCAAAAATACGCAGGCAAGATGGCTTTTCGCTTCTCCAGCTGCCAAATTGAATACGCATTTTCCACTAAGATGCTAGTTTCAAAGCATTGAAAGTTAGTAGTTTGTTGATGAACGGTATATTCCCCACTCTGAAGAAGAGTTAGCTGGTGTTAACAGTAGTTAGGAAAAGTAACACGATGTCGCAAATAAGTTTACGTAGCAACCCTTCTGACCTCATGAGAAATTAATATGAGTTTCTCTTAAGAATCTCTCGAACACCTCATAAGGTACTCGTGAATTTCTAATGCTGAAGCATACGAATCAATAAAATCTCACGATACTTTCGTGACGTAATTCTCGCTAGGTATCTCATGATGTTTTTACGGAACTGCTCTAGCGCCGGCTGCACTCGCAATTAGCATTGTGATGTGCACGAGATTGAAGTGAACTTCGAGCTTCGAGCGCTTTCGAACGAGCCACAAATTTGTAGTTTGATCACGACGCCTTTAGACTGAAAAACGAAAAATCTTGCGTGGATCGAGCTCAAACTACAACCCAGATATGGTCATCTTCTATACCTTCCATCCCGTGTAAATCGCCGTTGCTCCTGCGGCCGAATCAGTCACGTGAAAATCGAGAGAGGATGTCTGAAATTGAAAAGATATATATGGTTTCGTTTTATCGCGGTCTTAATTTAGTCTGTTCCACCCACTTATAACCCTCTACAGTAACATTCTCAAATTTCAAGGTCAATTTTGATAAGTAGGCTTTCTGGGATTTTCTTTGAGTTTCGGTACAACCGTCTGCACCTCTATTAATATAAACTCGAAAACTTTGGAATTAAAATATTAATTGTTCATTACAGAAAAAGCGTCCTGAAAAAAAATATTCGATGGATTACTGTAGAAGGACATTGATTGATGAAACGGAGTATACACTAATTTCAACCGAAAAAAAACCCAAGTGATCGATTCACGGACACAGCGAAATAACGATTTAACACGATATGGGCGCGCTATGGAAGAAGCCATCCTCATAAGTTGTGTCAATGAAAAACGAAATTCGACCGTCTTTGATCAGTTGTTATATCCCTATGTCACAAAATATCCATGGACATCGATCGAAAAAGTATGTTCAGGAGTTACGAATTGTTGGAAAAAACTCTACCTTCAAATGTCCGGAATAGCTGAATGTTTCGAAAAACAGTGGTTCGTTCAAATACGCTTTTCCATCTTGCTGATTTTTGTACCAACGAGCCCCTGTTGTCACCGGAATTCCCATTCCGTCTCCCACGAACAGAATCACATTTTTCGGACGACGTCCTGAAAAAAATATTGTTTAATTGTCTGTCAGGAACAACTGTGTTTGTAATGATTTCCTGCAGAAAAACTGCAACTCAGATATGTTTCAATGAATAGTAAAAACAATATTGAACAATCTAAACCTTTGAATGAACTTTTGGGTAGCTTGACATGAAAATCATGAAGTAGCTGATTAAACAATTGAAATTACCGTTTTGCAATTTGAGTTTTCTTCTCAGATTTTTCTCCGCAACCGCATCCCAAAACTCTCTTTTGAGCATATCTGAAAATAGTATTGTGATTGTGAATCAATATTCTTGAAAAAAAAAACAAAGAAAACATACTTTCGCATCTGGATCCCAGTGACAATAATATTAATCCATTAAGATGGTTGTAGGAAATGGAGGAACATTTCTTCTTAATGAATACGCTCGTCTTTTTGTACAGAGGACGAAAATACAACGTCAAATGGGGTAGGGCAGCGGGATACTCCTACATATGGCCTCTGAAGGATGATGAGAAGAAATAACAAACCATCTTCACTATTCAATGCATTCAAGGAAATCGAGCAGAACAGTAACACAATCAGCTTCAACAGAATCATTCCGGTAGAACCTGAGAGTTAAAGGGATTTTTACGAGCTGAAATGTTTTCGGAAACATCTTCCAGTGTGACAAAAACATTAGATGAAAGATGAAAGGAGAGGAAAATGGAAACCTAGTGAAAGACCTTAATTTGCCCCCAACCTAAGTATCCCCACCCGTAGTACTACCAATTGAAATCCTCAACAGTTCCGGGAGGATATGGGGCGATTGTACACAAAACTCCCAGATTCTGTCTGTAGAGTGAATAAATCTGAAAACTGGATTCTGAGCTCGAATCAATAAGGAGAACGCGGTATTTGCTGGGAACTCACCTCTCCTGTTCTGGTTCGATGTAGAAATGAGGCCGATTTTGGAACATTTTGTGTACTTCGTGCGTGAATTCTCATTCGAAGTGTAGAACACGTTTTGCTGCGTGGAAGCGACCGTTTGTTTTCCTAGAGTACAACTCAATTCGAACTCAGTCTAGACAAAGTTCTAGAAAGGAACCGTACGAAGTTTAGGTTTCGCTTTTTTGAAGTTCGGAAGTAATTATAGAGATCAAATTACAAACAAATAATTATCAATATATAGTGGCTTTTGATTCATTAGTGTTTTCTATTCATTACACACAAACAGTAGGTTCACGTCTAATGTGTTGTATCATAGTTTGACCTCTCTGAACTTCGTATAACTTGTTCTATTGCGTTTGCTCATCAAACTGAAATCTGAAGTTACACTGTTAGTCAATTGTATAGTCACGTGAAACATGTTAAACACAGCAGAACTCAGAAACGTGCAATTACAAAGTGCACGATGCCTCATTACAATGCTAACTTTACGTGACTATTCAATTTACTTCTAGTATAATCTGCTTTGATGGACCAGGCATCCACAGAGCACGGACAATAATTGTCAGCAGCCTGAAGTTGTTCTAAGCTATGATCATAATAGACTCAAGTTTCGACTAAATTTCAAAAAAAACTCAGAAACGTGCAATTCCAAAGTTTTTGTATAGTCACGCAGAAAAAATGATATGAATTCCAGATTGGTTTCGTAAATAAACGCAAACTATCAAAAACCATTTTGCCTTCCTTGTCAATGAGGAATTCTTGTCTTTTCGTGACCAGAATTGCTTATTGACAAGGAAGGCAAAATGGTTTTTGATAGTTTGCGTTTATTTACGAAACCAGTCTGGAATTCATATAATTTTTTCTGCTGACTATACAATACAAAATCAAAACTTGATCAAACTACAAACCGAGCAGACTGCCTGCCCTTTCCTGATCGATCTTCATAGAGTTTCTCCCCGTAATTTGTTTTCTTGCAATCGGCTAGGGCGATGAATTCCGTATAATCTCATTTTAAAATAATTGCATGGCTAATTTTGTTAGAAATCGGCGTTTAACCAGACTACCATGTCTTGGCGAATCATGTTAGTTGGTGTCAAACACCAAAACTTGGTCACATTGGTTTTGTTGCTCTGCATCAGCCAACATTCCTATTATAGTAACTTTTTGGAGTATCTGAGTATTTGGAGTAATACCACAAAAAACCAATACCAACTTCAAATACTTTTTTTCCCAATTTTGTTCGAAAACCACCAACCTATGCTTTTTTCAATAACTTTTTCACGTCTCAACGTGTACTTTTCTCTTTTTCTAATGAGCGGGTGACCCACTATTAATTACAAAAAAATCTATATATGTGATTTTTCCTGTCCGAACCCACCCCGAATTTCTCTCACCCCGATTTCATGAATTTTTCTTTTTGCATGTTGTTAAATGATTCATAAACAAGAACATATTTGTTCGTCTTTATTCCCGAACCCAGACTTCTTGGTGATAACATTTTTCATCCTGTATTTTCCTCTTTCTTTAATGAGCGAAATCCACATTCTTTGATGGTAGAAGATACATGAACAAATACATATTCGTAATTCTCCATTTTAGTCCCCAGACGTCTTGCCTTCCCCACAATCTCCCTATGAAAATACTACTACCAAATCACTTCTAATACCACAAACTCAAATAATATTGAATCTTTTATTTCGAGAACCAAAAAAATTGTGATTCTCCATTTTTGAACCCAGACTTCTGAGTGATGTCATTCTAGTCCCCCAGACCCCTTGCCTTTCCCCATAATCCCCCCATGAATTGGCCCGTTGCCAAATGTCAGATATTAGACGAAACCCCCGAAAAGGAGACCATTATTGCATCATTATTAGCGTCCGAGAGATGTATGAGCAAATGAGGCTGGAAACATGCCGGAAATAAATTTTTCTCAATGTTTGGGAGAAAATATGTTTGAAATTTGTGAAACGTAGACAAAAGTACGTGCACATAAGCATCACTACTAGCGTCCGAGAGATGAGGAATGAGGCTTCAGAGATAAATTTCCGTTCTTTGTAAAACAGAAATCGTACTAGTGAAGAATTTATATTGTTTTAAGTGAAACTGTAGTTTATGGTATGATCGGAAACGTGCATTTCGTTCCATTATTGGCGTCCGAGAGATGTATGAAAGAATGAGGGAAATAATACATTGTTTGACTTCGCGTCGTTTCGAGGCGGTGACCATCATACGTATCACATTATCATCAAAACGTCTCTTTGTTCACTAGTGGTATGGTTCATTTTTCTTTCACTCTTTCTTCCTTCCTTCCTCCCTCCCTCTCGGTCTAACCTTTTCTCTCTCTTTCTCTTTCTCTTTTCCTCCTTCTCTCTCTCTCTCTGTTCCTCTCTTCCTCTCTCTCTCTCTCTTTCGCTCTCTCTATATTTCTAAATCTCTTCTCCCTCGTTTTTTTCTTCAGTTCAATACGGCCGAGACATTTGTCAAAACGGATGATACTGCTTCGTGGAGCAAGCGTTCCTGCAGAAATTCTCCCGAAACGTCACTTCCTGTTCTCCATAAATTTTGATTAACGCAACGATGAATCGTCCATAGTTATTCTAGAAGTGAATTGAGAAGTCACGTGAAGTTAGCATTCTAATGAGAAACCGTGCACTTTGTCATTACACGTTTCTGAGTTCTGCTGTGTTTAACATGTTTCACGTGACTATGCAATGGAGTAACAGTATAAATAAACTTAACATATTTACAAAAGTTAACGAGATAGGTATTTCATTGCGGATGAACATCAGAAAATGAGCATTTCACACGTTCTTCAATGAAGGTGTGTGTTACACGTGTCACGTGTCATGTGAAACTGTAGTTTAACCACGGTAAAGTACTTGGTCATAGAGTTCACTCCGAAGCAAGCTGATACGGTGTATGTTGCCATATCTCACTGTGTTTGTAGTTTGATCAAATTACTTTTCCGTCAAAACTTGAAACTTATGGCGTGTCTCGTGATCAAAAAACAAGAAATATTTGGTCACTTTTCGTATATCAATTTGGTGACACTTCTTCCCTGCAAGAAATCTGAAAAGCTGTCAACAACACTCATAGCGGCTGCACGTTTTATGTTTCTGTCCTCATTATAGTTTTACCAATCAATATTTATTAATGAATACTTCTTAGTCAGCTCCCTCCCTCCTTCCTCTCTCTCTCTCTCTCTCTCTCTCTCTCTCTCTCTCTCTCTCTCTCCTCTCTCTCTCTCTCTCTCCCTCTCTCTCTCTCTCTATCTCTCTCTCCTCCTCTTCCTCCCTCCCTCTCTCTCCCTCCCTCCCTTCCTCTTCCTCTCTCTCCTTCTCTCTCTCCCTCTCTTTCCCTCTTGTCTCTCACTCTCCCTCTCTCTCTCTCTTCCTATCTCTCCCTCTCCTCTCTCTCTCCCTCTCCCTTTCTCTATCTCTCTCTCCTCTTTTTCTCTCTCCCTACCTCCCTCTCTCACTCTCTCTCTCTTTCTCTCGTTCTCTCCCTCTCCCTCTCTCCCCCTCCCCAGGGTATCCCATTCTTCATGATCTCTTTCCAGCCGAAGCAATCTCTGAGCCATTCCCATCATCTATTCTCCAGCATCCTTCAACTACCCTCATCATCACTGCCAAAAACCAAATAACTACGAATTCAGTAGGTCAAAAGTACGGAAAATCAACTATACTACTAGTAAAATCATGTCAAACCTGGGATATCCACTACATTCAGAAGTGTGCAGCGACAAAGTGCACAACTGCTCAATGAATTTGTCAGAATAAATGAACATGATTTCGTTTGTAAAACGAAAAGCCATTTACATTATGTCAACTACGTTTTCGCGACTGTCAAGAAAATGTACCAAAACATCTACCGTTATACTTATTTTTGTGATTATGTTAGATTTATCTTCCTTTCCATTGTGTCTGTTTTGCACGTTTCATCTTTTCATTTGTTTCAAACGGAACTACCAGGGATCAAGCAAAATCATGTACAAAAGCTTTCTCTGTTCATAATTAGTTCGAAATAGAACATAATAAATTGTTTGCGATTCAACTAGCACTAATTAGCTTAATTTCGCAACACTTTTGCGTGAACCTTTTTTCTAATTGTGCCGGCAGACAGTGGGTTTGAATAATTGAACAACAGCTCTCCCACGCCCTCTCATACCACATCATTCGCAAAGATACGTTCTCAAAAAATCCAAAAATTCTTAAAATAGTCCTCCTTAAAAAACGAATGTTTTGATTAATAAAGTATTTCGGAAACAGTCTACTTTCCAGTTATTATCGATTGAGAATAACATCTTTTGGGTTTTTCAACAGTTTTTCACTTTCATCGTTCGGAAATAGAACCTCAAAGATACTTTCCGGATTTTTCTCACTAATTTTTTAACTTTCATACATCTTTTCAATACAACTCGGTATTTTTATTAATTTCATCTTTGTAAATAATGAAATCTCGTATTTTCTGCTCTCCCACGCCCTCGAATCATATCATTCAGAAAGATACTTTCTCCCAAAATCATAACATATTTCCTAAAATAATAGTGCTTGGAACTAAAAACATAGTACCCTATATATTCTGTTTTCATCGATTTCATTATGGAGAATTAAACCTTTAAGCACCACTTAGAAAGACAACCTGAAAGCTTTTCCTTTTCTCACTTTTTTAAATGTCGTTCCACTTTTTTATGCGAAGATACTTTCCATTTTCACCCGTATGAAATAAGATCTATCTGTTTTTCTGTTCTGCTGTGTTTATACTTTGATTATTTCGCATCCTCACTCTTATTTATAGTTGGTTCCATCTACTTATAACCCTCTACAGTAATAAGATCATACTTCTAGGGCAACGTTTGGTACGTCAGCGTTTTTGAATTTTCTCGGAATTTCAGTGGTGTCTTCTGCATCTTTACTACTTAAACTTCTGAAAGTTTGAAACTAAAATAATGAACTATTCATTAGAAAAAGTCTTTGGAATATTTGAAGGTTTAATGTGGAAGGACATCGATTGGTGAAACAGAGTATAACCACTTTGCTATTGCAGGCAGATCTAACTACAGTTTGAAATACTAATACTAATATTACTAATAATAAAAAGAAAGAAATTCATTATCTATACACCTCTTGAATTCCCACATTCTCCGTTTCTCTAATTATTCGTAGGTACGATGTGTGAAAACTGTGTGATGTTTGTGGCCTGTTTCTAACAACTTGTTTTGAATATTCTCAGATAATCCTTTTACAACTTTACACATTTGAAAAAGCTCCCCCTCCCTCGTTCTCCCTCTCTTTCTCTATTAATCTCTTATTCTTTTTCTCTTTCTCTTTCTCTCTCTCTTTCTATCTCTCTCTCTCTTTCTTTCTCTCTCCAAACAGTTTTTCATGAATTTGAATAAAAATTGAGCAACAGCTTCAACGTCATCATTTTGGAAATTACCATGTTCATATTACTAAATTATTACATATTACCATGGAAATTACTAAGTAAGTAAGTAAGTAAGTAAGTAAGTAAGTAAGTAAGTAAGTAAGTAAGTAAGTAAGTAAGTAAGTAAGTAAGTAAGTAAGTAAGTAAGTAAGTAAGTAAGTAAGTAAGTAAGTAAGTAAGTAAGTAAGTAAGTAAGTAAGTAAGTAAGTAAGTAAGTAAGTAAGTAAGTAAGTAAGTAAGTAAGTAAGTAAGTAAGTAAGTAAGTAAGTAAGTAAGTAAGTAAGTAAGTAAGTAAGTAAGTAAGTAAGTAAGTAAGTAAGTAAGTAAGTAAGTAAGTAAGTAAGTAAGTAAGTAAGTAAGTAAGTAAGTAAGTAAGTAAGTAAGTAAGTAAGTAAGTAAGTAAGTAAGTATATAGGTGTCAATTTTGATGTGATAAGTTCATTGAAGTATGACGTATGAAAAAAATCCAATCATGTGAACGTAATGATTCGTGGTAATTTCTGTGCTGTTCTTTCACTATCTCAGTAGAAAACCGTTTCATCTTATTTTGATCGAGACAGAACTATCTATCTCACGAAATTTCTCGAATCTCTTTCGACCTACTTTTGAATCATTCTGCATTCATTTTGTATTCACACTTTTGAACTCATTTACAATTTCAATAGATTATTCTATTCTATTCTATTCTACTCTTAAATATAAAAGGTAAAAACTGTAAAGATGCAAACAACCACATTCTTTTTCATCCTTTTAGATTTCCCCAATTGAAAGTCCATAAATGTATACTTATGGCTTTTATCACGATCGAACTACGACGAAGATTTGCTAATTCCTCATCAGTAAAGAGTATAACAGTACATAATACAAATGTGTTGATGTTAGTCATGTTTCATGTGCTCATTTACTAGCAGTTTTAACACTTTCTCAGACAATTCTATCTAGATTAATCTTTCACCAGTCTTGTGATCTACTCCATGTATTTTCACGTTTCACGTGACTTTTCAACTTACTAGTTATTTCACCACTTTCTCCGACAATTTCTACGCTCCTCCTTCTCCGTTCATGTGATCTATTCCATATATTTTCACGTTGCACGTGAAATATTTCCCGGTTCACGTGCCCATTTACTAGTTCTTCTACCGCTTTCTCCGACGAATTCTATCTATTTAGCGAACTGAGCCAAAGGCGCTAGTTAATCCGTAACCAGCACTTAGTGTCCACATTTTCTCCTCGCCTCATTTCCTGGCAGGCGGCCAATTTATGGGAAAACAATACTTGCCGAATGACTCCAGTTGGATCGAATGTCACGTGAAACGTGTGAACGTGAAGAGCACGTCACATGTTTCACGTGAACTTTAATTTGGTTTCAATTTCTGTAATTGTGTTTATGTATGGGAAAACAATAGTTGCGAAATACGCCGACTGTACTAAAGGAAAAGGCACGTGAATTGTGAGAACGTGAAAAGCACGTCACATGTTCCACGTAAACTATGGCTTTATTCCGATATAAATTTATGTGAAACCATACTTGCCGAATGAGTCTAGTTCTCTAGTTGAATCGAAATTCACATGAAACGTTAGAACGTGGAGTAGACACGTTTCACGTGACTTTGAGTGTTAAAGGGGGACAGAAAGGAAAGTTAATATGAAAGAGCTTATCAAGAGAAACCGATAAGTATATCTTTTAATTCAGACTTACAAACCTAATTTGCATACGGTTGACTTGTGTCTGCCTGTTTTGGCGCGCGCAACGTTATATTTAGGTACCCCGGGGTACCTAAACTAGCGTTCCTTTCTGCCCCCCCCCCCCTTTAAGTTCTCAAAACTTTAGTCGAAAGTCACGTGAAATGTATGATGTGAGAAGTATATCACACGTTTTACGTAAATTATAACACTACTTCGATTTTAATAGGATGTAGGTTTGAACCCTTGAACTCCCTCCAGAGATCTCTCTGTGTCTCTAAAGAGAGAGAGGGGGTGGAGAGAGGGGGGAGAGGGAGGGGGTGAGAGAGAGGGTAAGACAGAGAGAGGGTGAGAGAGAGGGGGTGGAGAGAGGGGGGAGAGAGAGGGTGAGAGAGGGAACGAGAGAGAAGAGGGAGGGGAGTGGGAGAGAGGGGGTGAGAGAGAGAGTGAGAGATAGGGGGTGAGATAGAGAGGGGGTGAGAGATAGGGGGTGAGAGAGAGGGTAAGACAGAGAGAGGGTGAGAGAGAGGGGGTGGAGAGAGGGGGAGGAGAGAGAGGGTGAGAGAGGGAACGAGAGAAGAGAGGGAGGGGAGTGGGAGAGAGGGGGTGAGAGAGAGGGGGTGAGAGATAGGGGGTGAGAGATAGGGTGAGAGATACGTAGAACCATTGCTTTGAACCCTTGATCTCTCTTGTCTGCCTCCTCCAAACGTCATTCTCAGAGTAATTTGACCCCGCCCTCCCCATTTGCATTTCCGTACAGAATTTCAAGACGATTTACACGTTATCCGACAATCGCTTGAAGAGGATAGACATAAATCTCCCCTCTATCTCTTTTTTTCTCTTCTTGTCTGTTTCTCTCTCTCTCTCTTTCTTTTTTTCCTTCTCTCACACTCTGGCTCCCTTTCTCTTTGTTTCCCTTTGTCTGTCTCCATCTCTAATCTTCTCTGAATCCTCACACCGCATTACCTTTTGGTTTGTCTCTCCCTCTTCTCTCTATCCCTCCCTTCCCTCTCTTTTTTCCTCTCTCTCTCTCTCTGTCTGCTTCTCTCTCCCTCTCTCCCTCCCAATCACCCGCCCCTTGATATCTGTTCTCATCTACATACCCCAAGGGAAATCCACCCTCATTTCCCGTGTTTACTTTTTTTTTAATAATAAACTTTATCAGTATAGTGATGGACAAACAAAGAGTTACGAATTAAAACCATATGAACTGATATTTGAGAAAATAAAGAAAAAGAAAAACTAGTACATACGCAAGTTGCTAATTTGTTGATACTACTGAGACTCAGTGAGAAGACCGAGATGGAAAGGGTACCCAAGATTGATTGATGTTAAACCGGAAACCAAAGCGATCAAAGTACGAAAACACCACCTTCTTTGTATTAGAACCCGGAATATAATATGAAATTTGCATTACATAACTACATTAGTTCAATTCCGGTTTTCACTTACGAGATTTTTGAGCGAGTGAAACCTTTTAGATTTCTGTCAATTATTATTGAAAACTTGCGAGTTATACTGTTAGTCGATTGCACAGTCACGTGCAACTTGTTAAACACAGCAGAACTCAGAAACGTGCAATGAAAAAGTGCACGATTCCTCATTAGAATGCTGACTTTACGTGACTTTTCAACTCACTTCTAGTATAGTTAGTGCGTGTTTTCATTTTTCTACCCATTTCAACCTTCGTGATATAGTCGTCGCCAACGGAAATGGAGAGGGTACTGTATATCTCACTTTGCACCGTGTACGCACAGATGTCTTCGATTCCAAAGGTTGCCGCTTGTGTGCGCTGATAGCGCAGTGGTTAGCGGCCTGCTACCACTGTTTTGGTCGCAGGTTCGATTCCGGCGAGCGACAGAAATATATAAATTTGGCACTAACTATAGGACTTCCCTGAAACCCTTTTCACTGAAATTCTAGCAGGATCATCAGTTTAGGTGAATCTATTTGTGGCTTCTTTTATCACTCATAATTATTTACAACAAGCTCATTCTGTGATAATTGACTTATAATCATACATTCTCTATTACACCGTTCTCTCAAACAAGCAAACGAGACGAACTGTATTTAAAAAAATACTTTTAGTAACTCATTTTTTTCTCATTTCACTCCATTTTCTCCTATTACCGCAGCTTTTTGTTTACTCAATTCGAATTACGCGTCGATGCCAATTTTCTCAGACTTGATTATCTTCTGTGAAAATGAGTAATTTCAGCTCGTGCATCATGGGGCTGGAGATGTTCGCCATTCACAATGAAGTCAGTCACACACTATTTCACAACAATACATTGGTTTTTTCCTAAATCAACTAATTTAGAGTTTTCAGCTATTTATTCAACTTCAAAAACGTCGGAAACATGGCATGATGTACATTCGGTTTTTCCGGACAATTCCCTGGAGAATCCGATTCTTATTGAATTAATTTATTGCAATTCAAAAAATGGATCTTCAAGTTATGTTCAAAACCGTTCCACCAGTAACAGACGCAGTAGCACACACATTCAAGAACGTGTTGTTGTGGAATAAAACTAATTTACCCACATTTCTAGACAGTCCCCTCTCTGGAGGGACAGGAGTCGAACCGTAGAAAAACATAAAAACTACCGTACAGAAAACCAAATTTTCTTTTTCTAGACGAAATATTGTGCATCTTTCGAGGGAAACTTCATTTACCCCAATGTTCCAGACAATTATATTTCTCACTTTTCTAGACAGTTCCCTCTATGGAGGGACAGGAGTCTAACCGTCGGCTGGGTATCGGGGCCGGGGCCCTGTTGTGCTACCTGTTCATTGGGGCCATTGTGTTTATGAGGTAGGAAATAAATCTGTTTCATCTTTTGTGCTATACAGTTTCTCAGTTCAAGGTGCTTTACAGTTTTTCAAACCTTAAAGGGGGGCTGCATTGAATGACGAATTTGGCTAACGGCGTTAGCCGCAAAGGCACGAGAGTCAGACAAGTGCGCAATCAATATATTCATTCACTTCAAATCATCCCCTGCGTCTCTGACAGTAAGCAAAGAATCGGTAAACTTTTGAAAACAGTGGTTTGAAATGGACATTATAGTAAGAAAAGGTCGTATATCGAATTGTCTCAGTTCGATCTTTTATTTGAAAATTCATTATAGCCCCCCCCCCTTTGATACGGCTGAAATACCGGAGAATAATTGACTTGCACGCTATTTTTCACGGTGATCTGGAATGTTTGTTGGTGAACTCTATATCTAACCGGGTTTTTAGGCAACCAACTCATTTTTGGTAATCTAATTTTCAGGTTACTTGAGTAGGCAATTGGATGGTAACCTAAAATGAGAAACCGGTTGCCTGTTTCTCTAACGCAGAATGTGGTTTCAACCGTTACTTCGAACGGTAACCGCATTTCAGTTTTAGGTTACTTCCAGGTTACCTACGAAGGTAACCTGAAAATAGTTTACCAAAAAGGGTTAGGTTACCCTAAAATCCCGGTTATTTGTGGAATTGGCCATGTTTGTTTCCGAAAAAAGTTCAAAAATGTAAAAGGGAGAGAGTTTGAATGTAGGACAAGAACATCCTGTCACGCATTTTTGTCCTGCGGAAAATTGCGCGTTTTCGTGAACGTCCAGCTTTCAATTTGATTTTCTACTGAAAATTGATTTGAAAGTTGTATCATTGACTTTTTCTACATGTTTAACATTGAAAAACTAAAGACAAACGAATAAAAGATTATTGATTTTTCAAAGATCAAAAAGTTTCAGATTAGAATACCCGCTGGAGAGAATAGAACGGGAGACGTATAAGGAGTACCGAGACCAGTGGACTCAGAAGCTGATGGCCGTTGGTATTGAAGGTAGGTCAAAGGTCAAAGGTCATGGTTAATGGAGAAGTAGGTCATGAGTATTTGTAAGCTGAGGTAGGTCATAGTCAATGACAGATTAATTATATATGTAAGAATTAGAGACATAATGTGGTCTGCTGGGACACTCGCTCTGACACAATACCATAATGTGTTAATGACATCAAATAGAAGTACCTATTTGTAGAGAAGAAAAGGGAGAGAGAGAGAGCGAGAGAGAGAGAGAGAGAGAGATGGCGGATAAAATGACGTGGAGACGAGAAACAGAAAGAAAGGAAGAGAGAAGGAGAAATAAAAACAAGAGAAAGAGAGAGAGAGATGTCAGCTGAGAGAGAGACGCTGGGAAGTCAGACAGAACTCCTTATCAGTCAGCCGTTCTCCTATCCAGTTGTTTGTTCTCTTCTGTTCTCTGCTCCAAATATGGTCCAGAATGTCTCTTACCAAAAGTTTACTCCCAAACATTCTCGAAAAGTCAATAATCGTTTCTTTGTTTATTTATACACATTTTCTAGTTTCGACACTATTTTTAATTTTTAAAAAACAATAATCAAACGTAACTCAACTTCAGCTTTTCTTCACTCAACGATTATGACATGCATAGTCGATATATAAATTAGTGGTGAATATAACTTGTATAAATAGATTCTATGTCGAAGTAACGTTTTCATGTTTGTTTGCTTCTGAATTCTAGAAAATTTCTCAAATCAGTTTTCTGACCTCTAGTGCAACCACTCGTTCTTCTGACCTTTCACGCGGGAAATATGGCCTCCTTACGATCGGTCAAAAAGTGGTTGTCAAACCCGATGCATCAAATACATAAATCATCAATTGTATGCTTGTTTTCAACATGATTTATTATTTTCAAAATTGGTCGTAGGAATGAAAGCTGTTGAATGAAACGATACTATTTTTGAACCATTTACACTCTTGGGACTTCCAGCTTCCAAGTTTTGCACGTTTTTATTAAAGTAATTTAATTCGGAAATGCCTATTAATAATTTTCTCTTGAATACACTCCATCAATTCTAGTAGACAGAAACTTCCATTTCATAGGCATAGTTACCGCATATTACGTACATTATTTTTATGTGTAAGTTATTCAGATCGACCTTTCAGTCATCAATCAATAACTATAGTTGGCACTAAGATCCAAATGTTTTGCCCGAATCCCATTTTGATGCGCCTCGGTTTTTTGATAGTATTTCTGAGTACGTTCATACCATCCTGCGTCTCCTCAAACATACGCTATTTCGCTGCTCTCACATCCGCCGGGATGTAAGAGACGAGAAATAGTGAGGCAAAGCGAGAGACACAGGATGGGATGAAGGGGCCGGGAGCATCTAGCATACGTACTCTATCTTCTTTGGAGTCTTATTGTCATGTGATTCCTTCTGGTTACTGAACATTATTCCAAGCAAAACACAATACCTACCGCTTAAAAACTACTATTGTCGATCTTACAGTCAATTAGATTCAATCGATAATCGTAGTTTGGTCCGGATTTAATTGATATTTTATAATAACATCTCTCCGAATTCAATTGATAATCGTAGTTTGTACTTTGATCAGATGTCCTCCACGGATTCCATGATATTCTTCGGTATCCTAGTCGTTATTCTCTATCTCTGTGCCGGCGCCTGGCTTTTTCAATCAGTTGAGCTGGAGCATGAAATAGCAGCTAGAAACACGTTCCAACAGGCTATTCAGAGGTTCAAAAACGTGACCGGCTCTCCACGTGAGTTTCACGTGATTGTCGTGAGAGTTTTTGAGTCATGAGTAGGACGTGAATTTCAATCACGTGAGTTTCACGTGATTTTGTGTGAGAGTTTCTGAGTCACGTGAGTTCGACGTGATTTTGCGTGAAAGTACATACATAATCGACGCGGGTGGTTTCCTGCAACTGCACACTGGTTTTGTTTATATTATAGTAATGCCCTGACATTGAATTTAGTTTTTCAAAGAAGATCTTGGAACAGATAGTGCAAGTGCTTGAACACAGACATATTTCAATTAGCAGATTCAGTGAAAAAATAGGAGAGCGAGCGAAAGGAAGTGGAAGATAGAGGGATGATAAGAAAATGCAGTTCACGTTCGCATAAAAGATCACGTGAAGAAAGTGTGATGGCTCTGAAAATTTTCATCAGTACTTGGGTACTTCATGAGTTCGTTCAGTTGTAGTGAGGGGTTTTTCTTCAAATCTGATTAATTTACAAAAGATTGCTGATCAAAATATTTGTAACCAATTTACAAAAAAATATTATTTAGTTCACAAAATATTGTTGTTTTTTCCAGAATCGGAGATCGATCGTCTGTTCGACGACATCCGCGACGCGGCCCTCAACGGAATTTGGGTGGAGAAAAATGTGTCGAATCGGCCGAACTGGTCATTCGGACAGGCGTTTTTCTTCTCCGGGACACTTATCAGCACCGTTGGTCGGTTACATTAAAATTGTCAAATTTGAGGAATATGAACAAGCTAAACGGATTGGCGTATACGGTGCATGTTTCGTGTCCCGTTATGTTTATAGTTCGATTCCATTTCTTTTTAATAGGTTCTGAGGGACACTGATCAGCACCGTTGGTCAATTGTAGTTCCCACATTCACACACAACTCACAACCAGAGGCCGTATGCATGAAACATCCCGGGCCGGGTTGGGATGCTATCCCGAGGTGAATTGGCCGGGAAATAGCTCGGGATAGCATCCGAACCCGGCCCGGGATGTTTCATGCATACGGCCTCAGTCAGACAGCCACTTTTGTAGAGCCTGCGCCGATGGAGTGCGCAGATGTCTGCGGCCTCATCACCATGGTCTCTCTCGTTTTTAAAATTGGGAAATCGTGGAAAATTGGCGGGGGTTCATCAATTGGGCTGTTCGAAGAGTGTTTTGCGTTTCTACAACAAAAATTTCCCGATGAGTGTCACTTCGCGTACGAGAGAAGGTGAACTTTCCTATGTTTCCTACTTTTCCAGGATACGGTCGCGTTTCGCCGCGCACCGAACACGGAAAACTCTTCACCATCTTCTACTGCATCATCGGTGGGTTCATGTGGTATTTTCCACCAATATGAAGTTTTTATTCATGTTTAGTTTGTTTATTGTTTCTTTCGGTTTCTGATTGCCTCATACGTTTTTTCCAATGTTTCCCTTTGCGCTTCGGTCGAAATTCGTGAACCTCGGCGTGTATCGAGTTGAGATCAACAAACTACAAGGATGATTCGGTCACTGTCTACTATTCTCAAATATCCGCAAACAATAGGTCCAAATGAGATAATTATATTTTTTTCGATTTTCCAGGCATCCCTTTGACCCTAGCTCTTCTCTCTGCCGTGGTGGCCCGAATGAAGACCCCCTCCCAATGGTTGAGGGGACAATTGAACAAGAAACTGGCCAATCACATGCAGGAGAAACAGATACAGGTGAATAAAAGTACAGAAAGTGAAAAAGTTTAAAACTTTTTCACTGAACTTTATTCGAGCAAAAAAGAAGCGATTGTAGCTTCTTACCGATCGAGACCTGTAATTTATTCACGCCTTTTAGGTTTGTGAAGCTAATAAGTAAATAATAAGTTGTTATTGAATCTCGACCTCAGTTCTCTTGGTCTACCACCACACAAGAAAGTAAAGTTACTGTATATGGTGGGGGGGGGGGGGTAATAGTACCACGAAGGGGGCGATTGTATCCCCCCCCCCCCCGTTTTCTTCCGTTTTTAAAGTTGTGAATCACGGCGTTTTTTGAAATCAAACTACAACAATGGGGTCACTTTTTACAACTCATCGATTCCAGGTGTTCCATCTACTGACTGTCTGTGTGTTTCTATTGGTATTCGTGTTCATAATCCCCTCCCTCATTTTCACGTCAATCGAGGAGGAATGGACTTTTCTCGACTCTTTCTACTATTGTTTCGTCTCTTTGACTACAATTGGATTAGGTACGTTTCGAGAAAATATATAATCGTTCAAATACAAAGTATACTGTATCCTTAGATTATGATGTGTGCAACTACTAGAGCGTATAGACAACTCCCAGCCAATTGGCCATCGATCTTAGTAGCGATCACAGCCTGTCTGCGGCCTCATTGACCTGCATGCTCTCTCCATTTTGCAGCTGGTCAATCGCAGCAAACGGGAACGAATGTTTTTAAGCGATTATAGATTGGCAAATCGGTGATAAACCCGTAGTAGAGAACATACGTTTTCTTGTGTAATGTCAATATCCTATCTCTAGTTGATGAAAACAGAAAAAAAAACGGGAATGTGGTATGTGTATGTGCATCTGACATGAATGTGTTACAACTTCAACGAACCCCGAACTTTTTGTTTAGAAAAACTAGATTTAGTTTATTGCCAATGTTTGCTTTGACCCCAAAAAGGATTTTTCAAAAAACTTGTTAGTTGAGTATGTTTATACAAGCAACGTGGTTTTGTATAATAATTTCAAATTCCTGGTTTTTCTTATGATTGAAATTGATCGAAAAACTCTTTCCAGGTGATTATGAGCCGGGAGACCATCCGGACATGCCACTTAGTGGACTCTACAAAATAGCCGCTACTTGTGAGTTGAACGTCTTCTAATTAAGTTTGTTATCCATTTTTTAATTGAAATTATTGTATTTTAAAAGAAACGTGCAACAAATACATTTCGTTGGGTTCCAATTTCTCTGTTCGTTTTCCAAAATATCAATTGAAAATGGAAACACCTGTATCATATACGACTGCTAGTTGGATAGCAGTCTCATACAGTATACCTTCTAACGTATTAAGTAAACCTTTTAGATATTACATTAAAAAACTTGCTACAGTAAAAAAATAACAATTGTATTCTTGTTTATTCACTCTTTTATTATAGTATACCTTTTGATTTATTACACCATATGATATAATATATTACTGAGTTACAGTTTATCTTCTATTTTCTTACAGTATATCTTCTGGTCGGTCTGTCCTGTATGATGCTGTTCCTCGCAACTCTCTACGAAGTCCCCCAGTTGAATATATCCAGGTTTTTCTTGAAAGACGAAGAAAATACGAGGATATTAGACGAGGTGAGTTTCCATATTCGCAGTTTTCCATTATAGTCGTCGCCAACGGAAAAACGGGAGGGTACTGTATATCTCACTTTCCGCTGTGTACGCACACACGTATTCTATTCCAAAGCGCGCCTTATGTGCTTCAATAGCGCAGTGGTTTGCGCCTCGCTACGAAACTTTTGGTCGCAGGTTCCATTCCGGCCAGAGACAGAAAATTATAAATTAGGCATTCACTATATTACATAACCGAAAAATAGTGAGACGTTGTTTACCCCTTTTAATGTTGAAAAGTAATTATTGGTACCCAAATGAATCGTAACCGAGTGATTTTATCGGCCAAATACAAGAAACAGAGATCAAACACCATACTACAACCTGTTCAGACTACACAATGTAATTAATCTATGTAAAATTCAATGAAAATATATGTTTCCAGAACGACATCGGCTCAAAGTATACCAACTTCTCGGACGGATCTGACACTGTTCCAACGTCATACGCGAACAACTTCTACACGCAGTAGTAGTGTCTTAGATACAGGATAGAAAACGGTCATTTTCATACCTTTTGATGTGTTTGTAGTTTGTAGTTAAGTCTAATTTCTCCTTATTCACCGAGCAGGCTACAACGGTAGGAGGGGTTGTAGTTCTGCTGTACGTAGAGCATATGAGACTTTTTCACTTGAAAATGTGAAAGTGGTCCTTTTCTATTCTAGAACAGAAAAGTGGAAACCTGACACACGGAGCGTCATATTTTTGTATTGAGAAAATAACATTTTGTTCTAGAACTAGAACAGAACAAGAAAGTCATTTTTACAAAAAAAATTCAAATGGACAAGTCATACTTTGTGTCGTTTGAGTGGTGCTTATAACGGTAACTTCCGAGAGATCGATCGATAACTATGTTTCGCACGTTGTTGAACGCTTCAGCTCCAAGCATGATCCTAGCTAGCTAGGCGAGTTGAATCAAACGTTATGTCTTTTTCAACTTAATTGATCCTTTTCTCTTTTTAATTTGCAAAATTTTTGCTCTCTCAGTCTGTGAAGCAGTCGCATTGTTATTCTAAAGTGGTAGGCCAAATATCAGACTTTCAGTTCTAACTAGTATTTATGCTTGTAGTTCTTATTTTGAAACATTGTGTTTACCACGTTTGCACGAGACACATGTTATGGTATATCCTACATGCATCTTTCTTTCCTTTTTAGAATCCATTTTTTGTAAACCTAGCAATAATGCTACTTTGATGATATCACTTGGGTTTCTGCTGTATGTGTCTTAATTCATCATTGTTGAAAAGATCTCATTTAATAAATAAATAATGAACAAGCACAATTAACAAAGATCAATTCTTTGGCAGAAACAGAAAAGACTAGGGAAACAAAGAGGAAAAATCGATATCTATGAAAGGTGTTGGTATAAAACATACGACAAGCAACTCACTTGTAACACTATACACTACGATATGTACATAATATCAGGACAATTCCAGGAAACTATTAAAAAAATTGAGTATGTACCTTTTTCTAACTTTACTTTACATGTATAACTTAAAACATAAAAAAAGCGAATTTAAAAAGATCAGAGACCAGTGAGGAACCAACAAATATAATTTAGCGAGAACAAAATTTAAGAGATTCTCAATCCCATTCAATAACCTAGAACAAGTGTAAAATCATCATTAACCATATCACTTAACCATTTACCGGGTTTTAAGTAACCAGTTTTAGAAACAACTGGAACCGTTATTTTACGACACCTTCTGAGTGAAATACGCGGTTACCAAGTAGCTAACAAAGCGGTTAACCAGGTTAATGATTAACTAGTGTTATTGAAGAAAGCCTGAGTCGAATAAACAATTCGCCCGGTATAGTTCCTGCCCCACCTACACAGCGGCGTAAAGTTTCGTCTGTGTCAGGGGTGCCACAAACGTGGCAAAACCCGCAAATCCGAGCACATAGGCTATCCACAGAGAGATGCGTTGTGACTTTTTGGTATAACTACCTGAAAAAACAATACAATAAGTGGTACCCTAACTAGGTTAGGTATGCGCTTCCAAATATGTGTGACCTTCTTGGTCGAAATTCAATGTCTATATACGGTACCTAGACGTTTTGAAGAAGAACGATCATGTGGTCCAATCCGAACGCTTCAGTCCTTTACACTGCAATACATTTTCCAATTGCAGGACCGTTGACACGGGATTAGTTCACATAATCGTCCTGCTTCAATACCTTTGCGCTAGGCGCTTGCTTTCACAAATGTTATTATGGAAACAACCAGTTTTCGATATGAATATCTCATATTTTATGGACTTTGGGGAGAACTGCCGTTTTTCTAATGTTCAGATTATTCACCTAGGTTTTCCGTAGTATGCAAACATTGGAAACAAATCAATAAAAAAATCCAAAACCAACCAATTTCATTGATGAGCGGCAGTCCGAGAATATTGCATATGGAATGTGTGACTATGGGGGCAATCACATGACGTGTGGACAAAAACAGATACGTGGCATACGTACCGAAGGTATACGTGTACAGAAACTGGAACGCTGAAAACAAACAATCGAACCAAGTTACTTGAGATAGAGTAGATTAAAGTTCCGACCACTACGCTTAGGGGCTTAAGCATCATATATGGCCGTGATATGGATACTTCGCCACTTCAGTCGATATGTATACTTTGTACGTCAATAAAATCGTCTCAAAATACAACTTCCCACAGCAATCCCCCCCCACCACACTTCCCCTACGATTTAGATAGACAAGAACCAGACTGTCAAACTGTCAATGGTCAACTATAGTGTAGTACCAAATCTAGGTTTAAGTGATTTGCACACACATCAGAGATTGTAACCTACCACTTGAAAACCAAGGCATCAAACTATAAACCCAACAGTTCGGGCCAACATTAACCGTTTCAGCCTCAGCCCACCCTTCCCTGCACGATCACCATATGAAAAAACCACCCAGAATCTCCAAAACACAGATAAAACCACTAACACCGTCTCAGAATCGCCTCGGTCACAGTGAATCCCTTCCTCCTATCGTCGCCAATATGATGGAAATGCGAGAGCGCAAAGAAAAGCGGCGCTACGAAAATAGTATGGGAATCGGAGAGACACAGAGTCATCAGAGACGCAGAGCAGGCACGGAAAGCAATCTCCTCCGTTATGGGGGCCTGTAATAAAAAAGATTTAAAATTCGAGGAACCTCCTCGCGTATTGTCTGAAATAGCTAATCGAGGGAAATACATAGTGTCCTTCACAAGAATTGCAACAAATATAACAAGTAATTCTAAGCCAGTAGAGAATGTATTTGTATCCAATCGAGTCATGTTACACAGCACATGTGTAACTCAAAGCTACCGTATGCCCTGTAATTCTCCGGTCAAAACCCATGAATTCTGCAACTCACCACAATCGCGTCTCTGACCCATGTGACATCTCGGAACGAGCGCCGCCACTCGGAAAGATCTGAAATGTCAGAGAACGTGAATAAGAGTCTTGTCATAGGAAATTGGCTACTATCGATAATTTAGTCAACTACTAGTAGTAAAATTTATCACCGATAATTCAGTAGTAAGTTACTATCAATTCAGTATCTAAATTGTCATATTACACTGAAATACTATCAAAAAGATAGTAAACTACTACTATCTGACTATTTCAAAAGATTTTTGAAATGATACTAACTCATACTGAACTTGCACTGAAATGTTACTAAACTATCAGTGAACTATCACTGAAATGTTGGCAACTTATCACTAAACTATCGATAACCGTTCCATGGAAAGGATGTCGATAGTTTAGTAATAATTGGATAACATTTCAGGCGGTTTACACATGCAACCAGGTTGCATGTGTTAAGAAAATTCGGTTGCTTTCCAAATGCAACCGGGTTGCTTTTGGTTGCTTTTCAAATGCAACCAAACACTCCATTTTTGGACATTTTCCGGTTTTTAATGCATTTGCTTTTGGTTGCATGTGTAATTGGCCAACATTTCACTAGTAACCGATTTCCTGTGCTCACGCACCAGTTAGGACTGACTGTGACTATTCCACGAAAAGGAGGTCATTTTCCTCTCATTTGAAAAAAAAAACATTTCTGCTTTCGAAATAATGATTGAAAAATACGTGAGTGACTATAAAAATGATGAAACGAGCTATTTTTCGCCAATCTTGGGAGAATTGGCCTATTTCTGATTCAACTCATGAATTTTCACGGAAATCGATCAAAACGTGCTTTTGGGTCCAGTTCACGTACCGAATATGCCTCCTAACTGTCCGTCATAGTACATCATGAGCCATTGTCCCAAGTACAGTAACCCGGTGAGAAGGGCGGGAAAGAGCAGTGCATTCAAACTGCCGCCGTCTAGCCGGAGTCCCATGTAGGACAGAGGGTCCACGATCTCATTCTGGAACAAATATATTTCTTTTCAATAATAATAAATGTAACAATTCACAACACCGAACAGTTTATCTATAAATGATGGTCTATATGTAACCGGGTTTTTTTGGTAACAAACCGGTTTTTGGTAATCCATTTTTCAGGTTATTTCACAGGTAACCGGTGGGTTACCTAAAAGTAAAATCCGGCTACCGTACAAACTAAGGGTAACATTTTACGTTAGAGAAACAGGTAATCGGTTTTTCATTTTCGGTTACCTGCTGAGGTAACCTAAAAAAAGGTTACCAAAAACCGGTTAGGTTACCGAAAAACTCGGTTAGATATAGAATGCATCATAAATGATACGCTTCGTGAAAACCGACGGAACAAGATGTTGTTTGATTTACATTGGTTTGTAGTTTGATCTCGGTGCATTTCCCATATAGTTCTGATGTGTTCCGAGATTAGACTACAAAATACAATATATATTTCGAGATTTCGTGAAAACTTACCTTTCTAAGCACCAGCCAAGTTGTTCCTACTGCAAACACATTGTTTAGCAAGGCAGCGGCAAAACTGAAACAGTCAATAAGTTGATTTACAAATAGAAAACAACATTGAACACATATTTTTATAATACAAACATGCTAATAAGTTAGAGGATAAACATGTTAATAGATTGGTCAGCTTCTCGACACGTGATTTACACGTGACTCCCTGACTCCCAATGAAGGTAACCAGAAATAAATGCACACATATTCACGTAACATTTTATACTCTTTTGTTGGAAACTTGGACGAATCCGCTTTTCATTCACATTTACAGAGTGATATACCAGTCGTGTGGTTACCAAAAAGTTATAACTTATAGTGATAACATACAAGTTCGGGTAACACAGAGAAGAGCGCTTTTCTATGAAAACCGACCAAATTAAAAAAAAATTTCTGATATGAAATCAAGATGGACGAATTTTGCTTGTGAGTTATTCAGAATGCAACCTACCGTTTCCTAACCGATGCCGGCGCGTTTCTATCCGTGCCATTTCTGTCGAAAACATGAAGCAGACCAACATAGGAGAGAGGGAAGAGGGCCGAGAGAAACAGAGACACCGTACAACCCATCAAAAGACTGCAACTGGACATTAGGGTTTGTTAGTTTTTTTGGAGTGACGTGACAGTTATGAACAATGAATAAACTGAAGAGAACATCGTCGACTTCATCGGCTCTACACAGTAGGCAGAGTTATGCCCTGTTATACAAAAACGCACGACTATTTAGAGTTTTAGAGATACTAGAATTTGTGATTGTGGAGAAGAAAAAACTGTTTTTAGTGAATGTGTTTCAACATCTAGGTGACGGATATATATGTGCACTAGCACCGTATTACTTCGTACACCGTACTCTTCAGGACATGGAGGTCCTATTTCATCGATTTCGAGCCTTTTCACGTAATTTGGGAACAAAAAGTAGAGGACTGAGGCTCGTTTTACCTATTAAAGTACCAAAAAACACCATAGTCACGAAATATTCATATCAGCGCATGCAAAAAAGAAAAGAACCTTTCGAGGTATGAAACAAGGCCGAACAAATCTAGTATCAAACAAAACTACAATGAATGATGGTGCAACATGCAGTATGGAATCCTAGGGTACAGACTACAAAACATTATGCTCACTAGAACAAACTATAGATCAAACAGGGTGCCCGTAGGTAACAAAGGTACGATTTAGTACTACTATAAGGTTCTAACATGGCAAAGAAATAGCTACAATTATACAGTTGAACATACTGTGATAACAACCTGTAACACGAGTTGTTTGAAGATTTTTAGACAGATAGAGTGTATTTTACCTGTAATTTTTGATCAAACTACAATATATGAACGACCAAAAATGACAGCCTAAAAACGTCACACACTTCTTCAAACCAAACTCTCGTGACTGAGAAATATACCAGATAATCTATACAAATACTCGTTAGCTTTGACTGAGTTACATATGTACAGCGGAAAGGAGATATAAGGGAAAGAAGTAGAATCAGAATGAGCAAAATGTAAAAAAAAGAATACAAAAATAAAAATATACGCGAGAAAGAACGGAAAAAGCTGAGCACTATCACAACAGGGTTTCGTTCGATATTCACATGATATCAATAATAGGCTACGTGAAATCAGTATAATCAATCAATAACAGACTACGTGCTAACAACAACAAATACTAGGTAGAATAAAGATGAAAACTATTAAAATAAGAAGGTTGTGGCCAAAGTACCTAATTATTCGTCAAGAAAAGCGTATCTTGTTATCCCGCCACCTCGTGTCTTTGCAATGGAGGATTCGTGATTTCGTTGGCCTTTGTCATAAAATGAAGTTCGTCTCTGGAAATGAACAAAGCTTCATGTTTCTTCGAGATTTACATAAAGGAAAGATCAGTTAGTTCACTGAAGGTGAGTCAGAGGTGCGACTTGAGCAAATTCAAGCATATAAACTAGAACACCTGAAAATCATTTTTTACATAGCAAATTGTGACATCAATTTGAATATATTTGTCAGATGTCGAATACATTGGGTTCCGATTCACCTCGAGAAAAGTGGAACCATATTATATTATAGATTAACAAACCTATTTGCCAACTTGTGAGCATCTGAAATGGAACAGTTTCATAAGAGAATAATTTCTATCTACGAGAACAATGTCGACCTACCTGATATCCTTGGGCAACGCATAAGAGAACTGCTTGTGGAGTCCATTGTGTAGCACAGAACACGCCGAAAGACGTAACAAGGAAGGTGCTAAAGAGATATTGACATTTGCGTTTAATACGTAGCTAAATCACAGACACAAGAATAGCTGAACAACTAGCCTTTCTGTAATGTGTAAATGAATACGAAATTTGACGTTTTTTTGATTGTTGAGTTGGGAAGGAAAACAGAGGTTAGAGATTTGTGCATTACGACTTACGGCAGTGACTATAAAACCATTTACATTAAACTTTACTGTAGACACTTGACATCAATTCCAGCAATCGAACTATACATACCGTAGTCGAGAACATGAAGATCAGCCAAATCCGCCAATCCCATTCCATTTGCGGCTCCACTCATGTTCACAGGCCTGAAAATACACAGATAATGTGTATCTAAATTGAATCATAATGTGTAAAATTCAATCGCGAATAAACATTCTATTCTACTCTATTCTATTCTATTTAAAACACAACAAACTTCATGTGTCATGTTTAAACCGCCGCTATCCAGAAAAACAACAACAAACAAGCCAACTCTCCTCCATTACTCGCGATAGGTTATGATTCTATATCGTGAACACACTAGACATAGACACTAGTAAGTTACCATTTTACCATTATGAACAACTAACAACTTGCACTTCGTCGCTAGCCATCCACATTGAAATCATAGTTTCAATTGTTCATGTACATCTTCGTTCTTTTTAAACGGAGTTTAAAGGTCTGAGAGATTAATTATCGAGGTTATAAGCATATGATAACCCACATGGTTCCCCCAAACAGGAATACCCGGTCCTTGACCACCACTGTACATTGTCTCCGGCGGGGACACGGGGCCTCCACCAGGCCAGTTGCCTGCAAATAATCAATAAATCGATACAAATATCCCGTTTCGATGCGAAACCCATATACTAGAAGTAAATTTAACAGTCACGTGAAGCTAGCAGTCTAATGAGGAATTGTGCACTTTGTCTTTTCACGTTTCTGAGTTCTGCTGTGTTCAAAATGTTTCATGTGACTGTGCAATTGACTAACAGTGCATAGGTTTGGACACACCACGGGCTGCTGAACCGAGGTTCGTCTAGTTCTAGTATGAGAATGACTACGAATATGCGAGCCTGGAGGTCATATGGAGTCAACAACCGTACGGTTGAGTTGCCGTTTAATACGCCATTTCGAGCTCAGCAGTCCAGTGTTGAATACATACGCCACTAAAGTTGTCCTTCGAGTCAGAAAGTCAGAAAACTTCGAAAAATGGACTACTTTTTGTGGCTCAGTCGGACCTTACTGATATTTGGTTGAATAGTGACAAGCACACAAAGACAGACTCGCGCCTCGTGTCCTTTCAGATTTTGTCGCGGGACGGGACCTCTCTGTGCTCTCACTCTCTCACTTGTAGTCTGGTCAGGTCGGCCAGACATGGTCGTCTGATCTACGTTAGCTCCGCCCACTTAGTATTAGTATATAAGGGGCATCTCGGTCACTTGGCAGCTCACTCACATTCTTCCCTCACCAGCGTGATGTGTAACATACTAAGATACTAACAAACATATAATACGTAACTGTGTTAAATATAAGGCAAACTACCACTGAACCATCCTCGCGACAGATTTCAATGAAATAAAAAACAACTAAATTGACAACTTGACCTACCTCAATCTTCTGCCAACAGCACGTGACCGGATCATAGGCAAAGAGATCGTTGTAGTGCTTGTTCAAGGATCCCAAATAACCGCCAAATATGTACATTCGACCGCCATACGTCCCTACAACATTCACATTATGGACACAACCGCACCAATGGCTTGACTACAACTAGGAACCCGGTCTATTTGGTTTTCGTCGACAGAAATTCCTCTTTTCTGAACTACAAGTACCCGAAACTTAAAAGTTGTGCCCACTCTTTGCACCTAATTTTCAAAATAATTTTTCTCCCGAAAAATCCGCTGATGTATGCTTACAACTAAATCGAGTGATTCTACTCAACTCAGGCTATTGCGCTCTGGGCTCACATGAACAAGAACAATGGGCAACATTTCCCAATTCCGGTCGATTAGCTGAG
Organism: Litoditis marina; assembly: GCA_964036275.1. Taxonomy (NCBI): domain Eukaryota; kingdom Metazoa; phylum Nematoda; class Chromadorea; order Rhabditida; family Rhabditidae; genus Litoditis; species Litoditis marina. The sequence continues at coordinate 10,615,628 of OZ038439.1, forward strand.
AGACACTCATAAGCATACTTTGAATGTTCGGTCTTCGCTCTCTCAAACATGCAACATAGGTGCTCAACCTATGAAGTACGAAACCATCCATTCTATGGTATGGTAACATTGTAAATTGCAAGTTAATGGAAACAGCACAACTCTTTTTTGTCTGCGTATGGGGTGAAAATGCGCTTTATTCTGGATCATTCTCATGAAAAGTACCAAAACTTGACGAAAAAAAACTGGACCAACATGCAGAATGACTCCTTCGTCCAGTGGGTTTCACTGATCCCTTGATCTCGGGATCGAACCATTCGCCCGTCTTCAGATCCAACGCCTTCAACCGGTCACAATACACGTCTCGCGTAGAGTGGAACTGGAAACAACATGAAATGAATAGGTTGGGAATTGGGTGTAGGTGGAAATTTCATTTTAGGAACTAACAACCTGTAAAAACCTCAACAAAACGGGATACAGTCCACAATCCTACAAAAACACCTAAAAGTTTTCCATCGACACACTCAGTAGCCCAGATTCAGCTGATAATGAAAATTATAAAAGTTGGGTACCGACGCCACACGCGCACACGAAGTTTCGTGTTTTCTACACAATGAGACCAAAAAAAAAAGATAATTGGTCGCGTTTGGCGTAATACTTGTCTTGCACAGTTTTGGGATTCTGGTACGGGGGTCATATGGGTGGACACGACACAATCATGTATTTCCGAGAATTCGGGCTCTACGAAATCCCCGTGTATCATTATCAAGCAATTTATTTTCAAAAGAAACGAGGGTCCGAAAATGTTCCACATTTCAAATACCTTTACCTTTCTTAAAAAAAAAAACAAAAAAAAACTTAGTTAAACAATCGGGTTACTGGTATGGTCCAACCAGAAAAGTCAGCTAAAGAATGTATTTTTGTTACTTATACAGCATGGATGTATGCTGTGGATGTAATTAGGGTGAATTCCTTCCCGAACCAAACCGAACCGATTCTTCCCGAACCAGTTGGTTCGTTCTAGAACCGAACCAAATTTAGGTCAACAAAGTTGGAACCGAACCAATTCATGTAGTTAATGCTGAAATTGGTCGACTACGTAACGTTTATTGGGGTTTGGTTCGGTTTCATGTCGGTTTGGGTACGCAAACGGTTCGGTTCCTTACCGAACCAACTGGTTCGGGAAGAGTCGGTTCGGGAATAAATTAGCTTGTAATTAGCAAAAATAGACAAATATCCAGCCCACCTGTCCCATCTGATCACTCCGGCCCCCGAATACGTACATCTTCTCATCGAGGGCCACGGCCGTGTGAAAGTCGCGCCAGATTGGGGGACTGCCCTGTAATAGAGACAATTACACTAAGGGACCTAAGGACCTAAGAGCGATACCACAGTGAGCTGAAATCCTTGACTAAGAACGCAAAAAATAATAATTTTGCATCTAAGATTTTGCATTGCAATCTTCTTAGATATTAGAAAAAAAAGTCTTTTGACAACTTCACGGTAGTAGGACGACGATCACAAAACAACTAAATTGTAGTTTGGCCCAAACACAGCAGTTCTTCAATATCAAGGAGCACTGAAGTGCAGCGAAATCGAACTAAATCGCGCAATCCCGTAATACGCAAACACACACTAGTAATTCTGTACTTCATCATCGTCCGACTTCCCTAACTATTGATGTTTCCCGGTTGTGATCTGACATGTTTGACGTTTTACTTGACTAGCAGTGTAACATAGTTTTAAACTACTCAAGTTAGACGTGATATAAATTCAACTCGCAGTACAACAGAGTTAACCAACCTTAGTGTACATCATGGTCCAGTGATTTGTGAGAAAGTCGAAGACAAATGTTTCCTGGCTGAAGATCTGGGCATCCTCTTCGAAACCGCCAAACACGTACATCTGAAGCAAACAATGATTTGGATAGACTTGAAAATATGTCAGGACAAAAACTTGAGTTGCCGCTAGATCGAGCGCCGCGCGTAGCCATTGTCGCCAACATACGTATCAGACATGCGCTACTTCAGAACTTTAGCCAGATGCAGCTTGAATTAAAAACGCGTCTTGTTATGCATATTTGGTCAATTTTGATTCAAAAACGGAAAATGGGCGTATTCTCAACGAAAACCAAACTATTTTTCGAGAACTAGTCACACCCTAATGCTGTATGAATTAGATCTATTCCTTTTTTGTCGCAAATAAAAAACTCGTCAAGTAAAGATGAAACCAAAAGAATAGGACAGAGGTAACCACAGGACACACGTCGTGCAACTTTTCAAAGGGGGAGGGGGGTCGTAAATGCCCCGCGGGCCCGAAAAAGGTTACAAATTACGCTGATTTTTGCAATGTTCGAAGAATTTTAACAAAATTTAGTACAATATTACGTGTTTATCGGTAAACTTCACTTTATTAGCGGGGGAGAGGATGAAGACTGACCTTACTGCCAACGACCACCGCCGAGTGACCATCGCGTGCCGGTGGAACTCGACCGCTCGCGGGCACTATACGCCACGTTATCGTGTCTGGAACGAAAGAAAATCCATAATAACATAAAAACTATACACATTTTACACTGTACTAATTACTAAGATACGTAATCACAGATGGAAGAGTGTCGGTTCGAGGGTTTGAAGGGTTAAGCATCCCTTTCACAGAAAACGAGAAAAGATATAGGGCCCCCTAGGTAATTAGCCAACACACCTTAAATTATTGGAAAAGTTGTGGGTCCCCCTAGCCCAGTTAGAGGAAAGGTTAAGGATCCCCCGGTCAGATAACCGGGGTATCACACCTATGTACGTAATACATATGCAATATTTCTGAAGTGACGGAATTCCACATGCAACCGCGCAAGCCAATAGTTGGCTACCATGCAATATACCGCGATAAAGACTTCAACACTCTATTCGTAGGACAACTCAAAAACATTGAAAGAAATAGGCTGACTTTTTCAATCTAGGGAAAATTTTCCTTCGCTGATGCGATTTCATTAAACTTCAGCGGAAAAACGGTCTTCCTTGTGAAATAGTCTCGCTGGTTTATGACTTACCACCATACACCGCCAAGGGCCTCTTAATCCTTCCAAATTCTCGCGACCCCTCCGTGTTTTCTCGTGTCGCGACCCCCAAAACGGTGATATTCAACTAATTTCCGTACGATTATAGCTGATTTTGTATGAAAATCGTTAGTTGACAGTTCGCGACCCCTACTTTTCACAAGAATTTGTTCGCGACTCCCCCCTTTATTGGAGGCCTTGGCGGTGTATGCTTACCACAGTAAACTGCAGAAAAGAAAGTGAACCAGTAGGAATAGCGGTTGCCAAAGTAGGCAACGAGCTACGTACATAACAAAACAAAACTGTGTTCATCTTATTTATTCTTCTTATAACAATGAAACCGAAAAAATATAGAAAATGCACCAACCGGGATCGAACTCGTGTAACGTATTACTGGCGCCGGATTCGTCATTTCGTCCTCCCCAAACGTACGCCTTTCCCTTGTACGTACACACCGTGTGACCGTATCTGGAAAAAGAGAACGGTATTGATATTATTCACATAAATTTACATTTATCGGTAAACTATGAAACTTTATGATGATGAGTTGATGCATTTTTCTTGTACGTAATATATGAAAATACTTTTTAGTGACCAGTTCTTTTCAAAGTCATGAACATCTAAGCTATACAGTATATACGTATATACATCCTACATGAACGTACTCAACTCGAATAATCACCCGTTGCGTGAAATTGAAAAGTAAACCAACTTTCATAAAAAACATTTTGTCAAAGACAAGGTCCAAACTCCCGTACAAACTACCTGTATCCCAAAAACGGTTGCTAAAACGGGAAACAACCAATTGCCTACAGCCTACCACACTACTTCTCCAGTAGAGAAGTTCATGTATTTTCACAATAGTTATCAATAAAAAACAGCCGTTCCCACCTCTGATAGGGAAATTCGTCGGGTTGTTTCCCGTTTCCGAATCCAACCCGATCCAGTACAATTCGGTCATCATCTGCATCCTCATCTTCCCCCTGGAAAAATCGATAAATAAATTTAAATCAAAAATCAATACAACAACACTTTTTGCAATATTGCCTAAATTGCTACAACCATTCCATTCAAGATTCAAAAAACGTGACTCGTGGCCGTGAAAAATAGAGACCCATTTTGGAACGAAAAAAAAGGTAGTATCTTTCCACATTTCCAGCCAATAAGTACAAAGTTCAAGATGAAAGATGACAAAAACAACCTACCGTATCCATTTCTACGTCTGTGTCACTGTCCTCTTCCAATGAGATTCGGGAATACGAATGATTGGCCAACTTCACATACTTCCAACGATACGTATCTGTAAGAAGAGTAATTGAGCATACAACACACAACATTAAGGTACAACCCCGATTCAAGAAGCAATGGAATTTTCGATTAAAGTACGACGATTGTGGAGATCAAAAAGAGGATAAGTAGCCCACGAGCCCATTTTTTCACTGTTTATGGCGATTCAGGCAAGTTTCACAAGGTATTGAAAGAACTGGTGATAAATACAGGTACTACTTAATCATCCAACATCCAACCATCATCATTTCTTTTCAGAAATAACTATTCTGATGTTTTTCGCAGAACTAAAGCGTGTAATACAGTGATACTCAGCAACTCAGTCATGACCATCAACATCTAAAATAAATGCATTCAAGCTTCCTTTATAGTAAAACACCAATTCTTCCAAACAATCAATCTTCAATTATATAACCCCTCTCTGTCAGACTTTTTTTGAGTGATCTTATCAGTGCAAGTGCAACTGCCCTTGACCTTGGAAAACTGACGAAAACGCGAAACGGTTATCAACTAACAGCAAACAAACACAACAGCACGTAGTTTACTGATAGATGATAGGAAAAACGAACAAAGGGAATTAAAGGTACTTAGTGTTTAGGCATGTTTTCTTCAGATTATTGGCTCTTTCCTAACGATATCGTTCACCCTCATTCATACGTAAAACACCTCCTTATTTTGATATTGACTGATTCTCACTTTTGCCCGATTTTGACCGGGGCATGCCCACTTTTTGGGGTAATGTTACAGATTCTCGGTGAAATTAAAAACATTTTGTGTTTTTCAATGAAACATGCATACTTTTTGGGGATGCTCATGCTCACTTTTTTCGACCTGATGTGAACCTTTTTTACGTATGCCCTCATTCGCCAACAAAATCGGCGCTTGTTTCAGTTTACGCGATGCCGATGATCCCAATCCCAATGCATACTTTTCTGAGTGAAATTAAAACTTGGAGGTCTTCAAAATGAGAAAATCTCCAATATTCGGGCTACCGCGGTTTGAAAATTGTGATAACACCATCGGATAGACCATAGACACCAATAGAGACAGAATCTTCGAAATAAGCCAACCAGAAAGTCAGCTGATGTATAATTCAAATTCTGCAACCTTATCTTTGATTCCTCGATCTAAAAAGCCAATAGCTCGCAACAACTCACTCGTGTTCAAAACATGGATATCGATCGGGCAGTCAGGGTCCATCGTCTCTCCACTACAGTAACCGCCGAACGAGTAGATCTGAAAAAAGTAAATGATGAAAAGGTGATTTCAATAATTTCGAAAAATTTTGTGCTAATTCATTTCAACAGTAACAGTACTGAACCAATTTGTAACCCAAATTACTCATTCGTAGTTCAAGAACTAGCTATTAGTGAATCATTCATAACAGAACTTGGCGTCCCCCTACAAGACCCTCAAGTTGAACTCCCACCCATCATCAATCAATACAGGTCTTACTCAGAGCGTAATAGGGCAAACGTACCCTTTTCTTTTCAACTTTTCTCTCCATTAACCCTTTTGGAGTGCCACATATTATGTTTATGTGGAAAGTCACGTGTTCAATCGCGAATAAATTCTATTCTATTCTATTTTACACCGAGAAAATACAGCTTAGGTTCAAATCAAACTACACAAACTTTATAATTGAAAAGAAAAAAGTTCAAAAATTCAAACTTGGCGCCAACCTTGTCTCCAATAGCAACAGCGGCGTGATTCACGCGTCGCGGTCCCCCTTCTAGTGAAATGGTCCACATGGTATGGGATGGATAGAGTAGAGAACACTGGAAATAGACATATAAATAGTTTGACTTCTCACGTGAAAAACTCTAGAAGAGCACGTGAATTCACTATTCACACGTAAATGAAGTAATCCCCAACCTAACTCTTTCCAATTATGACTAACAATAACAAATGAAACATCGTCTTCATATGAGATGTGAAATAGCAATTAGAGCTTAAAACAGGACGATAATGTGGACCAACCTCGTGTCAACGGTCCTTTAAACTGCAATTGAAAAACGTATTGTAGTTTAAAGGACTGAACCGTTACGAATGGACCACATAATCGTTCTTCTTTAACACTTCGGAAAGATCGCACAACATGACAGTTATCCGTTGATATTTGGAAAAAACCACATAACCAACTTTCAACAATACAACCTGTCACCTGGCAGGACTTGGAATCATTTTGAACACTCTCGCGTCTCTTATACTTGAGAATCCTAGAAAGCTTCACAAATAAGTACAAACTACAAACTTTCACGACTTTGCGATCAAAAGTGTTGTTTTCGCTCATTTTCCGCATTCATCTCATGTGACTCTACTAAATACTCGATAGGCGAAGTGGAGACTAAATGGATGGTCTTCTCAATTATTCATGCCATTTCGCAATTCCTATTCACTCAAATGGGCGGAAGCAGAAAATAACAATGACTATTTATATGCCAGTTTTCCCAGAAAACCGGAAGTCAAAGAACAAAACAAAAGACCCGGAAATGAATTTGAATACTAAACAGCTTGACTATTCAAACATTCCCAATTCTATATTCTAGAAGAAACAATCATGCAAATTGTTCCCTATAAAAATATTGTAATAACAAATGCAACACGTCAAAAGTCAAAACCCCTACTTTTGAGAGCAAACCGCCAGCATCTCATGGCAATTGCTTATAATACAATATACACTACAAAATCATTTAAACACAAACAAACTTCAAAAAACGCACCTTATATGTATTTGACAGACAGTAGTTACTTTTCTCGGTGAGAATGGTATGTCCTTGTGATGTGACTCGCAACTACCTTCTACTACGAACCAACGAGATATCGATCTGAAATTGGAAACGAGTTAAGTCACCGTCGGTAACCGATCACTGAAGATTAGCTGATTAGTTCGATAACTGAAGATTAGCTGATTAGTTCGATAAAATAGTTGTAAGCTGAACGGTTGGATCAAACAAGTTGGATTTGAACTTTCTACATCAACATCAGGATTCAGGAATCAGGAAGTAGCATAAACAACGATCAGTCATTTGGTTAACCACCTGACATTCGATCCAATGCAATAAACAAATCAGAGATAACAAAGTCAACTAGTCATAAAACACACATTCTGTTATTTGAAGTTTCATTTAACAAATTCAATCGAAAAATGCCAAGCAGTTTTTGTATGGATATTCGTAACTTTGAATAAAACCTCACAATCAAACCCTGAAGACATAGATCGTGAAAGTGAAATCTAGCAGTTTGATTGCTGATGCTGTGTAAAGGGCGCCGTAATAGAGGTAAACAATGCGGTAAATGCCAGGTAGTTCAATGACAATCAATCAGAAATGAAACACTCCCCAACCACCAACTATGGTACAACTTTCTTGATAAATTGATTGATTTATAGTATCGCCACCATTAAACTTTCCACTTTCCATTGAAATTTGAAATGCAATACGACTGATTGATACTAGATTCTTAAGAATCACAAATCATCTTCAACTCAGAGGTTTTTTTGGTTAGTTAGATGAACTAGTTATTTTAATCGCGAATTCACAAAAAAAAACATCAGAAAGTTACACTAACAAACTAACGTTATCCCACTTTCACATTTGCTGACTCGACACTGACATGTGACTAACTTCAACGCCTATTAATCAGTAGATTCAATTCAATTTAGCCTGTGCATGGGGTATGGGGAATAGAATGTCAAACTATAATGCAAACTGGCAGTAGAGAGCAATAGAGCGGGACGACTAGCGCAAAAGCCCATTAGTACTGGGTAGTCGGTATTGACCGCTAAATTAGAAAGCGAAGAGCACACCAAGATAAACTTATTCTAAATTCTAACAAGAGTCATAATCACTAATATACATATGCACTCATGTTCACGTTACATTAGGTAATTGAAATTGAAACTCGTAACGTTTGATTGCATAGATGAAACATGTTAGTATTAACTCTTCACTATTTTGATTTTCGGAAAGTCATAAGTGAACATGTCGTTCATTTGAATTTAGTTGCACTATCTCTCGGAGTTGGTATTGCTTCATTGCTTGATTAAATTACAGAAAAGGAAGATGTGACTTGTCCATAATGATTTGTCAATTTGATGTTATTTTAGTCAAGAATACTATCAACTAAACGTGAAATTAGAAATTTGAGCGCGAGAGTACGGCACGTGCCGTTCCCGCGAAAAACGAAAGTGAAACGCGGTATCGCCGCAGCCGATCAAGGTCAGGCGCGCGGCCTTTCTTTTGGCTATTAGCAGAGGGCATGGTGCCAGCTGGCTGCCCATTGTAGATTAGCATTTATGGAAATATATGAGGGTCGGCAACTAGTAACGGCTTACATATTACTATCAAATACCAGATACCAGATGTGACTATCTCCCCAAAAAGAAGCCTGTTGTCATCGTACTTCTTCAAGATTCATGATTTTGAGCCGCGAAAATATACCAATTCTCTTGATTCTGGCGAAAAACGAATCAGCTTTATGAAAACAATTTTACTGGGTTATTGGGTGAGACTTTTTTAGTTGGTATTTGGTTTGGTTGGTAGATAATTAACAGAACTAACAGAAGGTTGGAAAATCAATTGAAGCACGAAGACGAAATATAATAGCTTTCCGTGGAAACTAACATACTTTAATTGATGCTACATGAAATATGATTATAAATCGTTGTGGTATGGTTAGTGTTGTGCTGTTGTGGTTATTATATAATAGGTTATCCAGGGGTGGGAGGTCTGTGGCACTGGGTAGATGGATGTATTACCAACGGAGTGGGGGCGGCGAAAACTGGACAAAAAAAGTACATAATCGCATTTCATTCTTCCACAAAGTACGCAAGTCGGAAGGGCATATGGATATGCCACACTGTAGGACTAAATTCGGATCAAGTTTAAAACTTGCTCAATTAACTTATTTCAACAATACGTAAGTGTCCTGTACGATAAAACACCATTAGAATAGGACGGACGATACCTAAACTTACTACCGTGAACGATAATAAACACTCGCAACGTATCATTTGTACAGGGATACGAACATGGTACGGTTAAGTAAAATTCAAATATAAGAGTCAGCGGACAATCCCATGTTTTCTTCACAGTAGGTGAGAAACTTCATAAATGCAACAAGCCTATAGCTGCATAAATTAATATTTTACAAGAATAAAACCAAACTGAAAATACTATGATATTGCCTGTTGGTAAGGCAAAAGGCGTATAATGCAAATGCAACTTACGCTGACTGAATGGCGCAAACCGGTAGGCAACGAGGGCTATAAATGTACAGCCAATGTTATGTTAACCCTCAGGGCTTCAGGGTGTTGAACACACGGAATTCATGGTAATTTTGAGAGCAACACATGGGTACTATGAACTAGACTCTTTTCAACTAGTCATCATATTTGGATGGGTATGAAAATTTCATAATTTGGGCAAATGAATAAGCGATAGCAATATGTAAGATAAGATTAAGTAAAAGCTTGGTGTTCCCTTTTCTTCATACAGGTAATAGGAATAGGTAGTCAGTTCTGTTCGCTGTTCTTGTTCAACTGTACGAAATATTTAATGTCGATGTAATTTTCAGTATTTTCACTCAATGTCTCAATAGCAAGCAACCTTGGCTAAACTGTCAGAAAATTGGTAGAACGAGCTCCTTTTCTGCGGAATCGGCGCGAATTTGATCGTTCTTAACACCGAACTTATGAAATTGACGATAATTGAATCTAGAACAGGTTCCTTTTCGAAGAAAAGTCACACCTTACTGTTGTATGCCCAATCTCAATTCAACTTCAATTTCAGTGTCAAAAAAAGATAATCGTACCTCTCAGCTGGGATAGAATACGTCGTCTCGGAGCGATATTGATCTGATGCTGTTATTTGTGTTCAACAACCGACCACCGCAATGTTTACAAACACCCAGCAAACCGCTGATTCAGCCAAAACTAATGCTAATAATGGAACTACCATTATTACGAATTGAATTTTTAACATCACTATTTATATATTTCGAGAAGAAGAACCGTATTTCAGATTTCAGATTCAAAGAACTAAAAACTGAAGATACAGTCATGGTGCAAGATAGAATTCAATATTCAACGAAACAAGATGAGTAACACTAACTACTAGCTTGTAGACAAGGCGAGGTGGTATCGAGGTTCACTCTAGATTAGATGGAGACGCTCAAACTAGCTGTAGACATGTAGGAATGACTAATTGTTGATGAGTTTATGTGATTTCGCCTACCCATGAACTAAAATCACTGCCAAATCGATAAAATCTGCATATTTCTCTCGTATGAAAATGATCTTGATGCTCGAGAAATGAAGACCATGCCGACGTCTGAGAAAACAGAAGAAGGCTATTGCATTACAACAGCCATTAGACAATGAACCTGCCGTGGAAAACTGGTAAATTTAGCGCCAAGGTGAACCGTTCGACACTGATACAAGGTCAATTCCAGTTACCAACTGAAGAAACGCAACGAATTGAACGAAAGAACTCATCTGGACTATAAAGTTATTTGAAAGAGCTTCTAGAATGGGGAAAAACTAATAACAACACTGCTTGAAAACGTTTAGACCTACAATAAATAATTCTTACAGCCGTCAATAAATTCGGGGTGATAAAACCAAGCCGTATCATTTATTATGGAATGGAAATGGTGTATAAAAACAACAAGATTTTGAAAATAGATAAACAAAAATAACACAGCTAAAGTTTTTGACACCGCAATTTGGAGTGTCGGGACCTTGTAATAATTTTGCATTGGAGCATGGTTACTCGATGTATCTCTAATCTCTCAAATTTCAAACTTACTTTGTTCTCGATTACTAAAACAGTTAACGTTGAAAAAATACATAGTTTTGTTGCTTATAAATTGTGAAAATCGTTCTGGAACGAACTTATTAAAGTTTAAGAGGCTTAGAGTGGGTGCTACGCCTCGGCATACGTACACAATGGTTTGTATGCATACAAACGCCGCACCCACTTCTCAGAAAAAATAGAGAGGCATAGAATTTCATCTCTGTTCCGCTTTACTGGTTAAAACTGAGCCTTTTCTCAGTTAAATTTCGGAATGTTCCTTTTAAATAACGTGCTGTCAACAACTAAAAGTTAATAGAATAATTTTGAATAGTAACTTGGCGCAAAACCAGATCAAATTTGTACATAACTTCTAGTTTTGACACACCACTTTCTAGTTCGCTTGCAGGAGACGTTTTTTTTCTGTCAGTGAAAGTAAGTTGTTCAGAAATGGATGTGTAACGAAACTATTCCTCGAGGTGAAGAGCGACTGAGATAAGGATTGAAACTTTAATTGATAATGAGCACGTGAAAACAACAAGCTGATAGGGATTCGTGTCTTGATACGAAATTACCACACAAATTGGATGTTTGAAAAATTTGAAATTTAGGATTGAAAAATATAGATAGCACTCTCGAGAGAAGCGAGAGGGAAAACGAGCAATAGTGAGAGAAATGAAAAGAGAGAGAGAGATTGAGAAAGAGAAAAGGAGAGAACCACAGGGAGAAGAGATAGAAAGAAAAGGAGAGAATGATAAAGATAGGAAGAGAAAAAAGAGATAGAGAGAGAAAGGGGAATGAAAGTGAATGGTGGGCATGAGAGCGGTTTCGAACAGATGTCAAACCTGCGTCACCACCGAAAACAACTGTTATGCGTCGCAAAAAACAGACAACTTGTCATGCTTGACGGGGCACGAGAAGCTGAAAATTATGTGGAAAGAACAATAATTTTCAAATTAATTGAAATTTCGGAATACTTTTTCATTACACCTTTCATTTAAAAGAATGTTTTTCCAACGTATATAACGAATGAATGTAGGGAACAAACTTCATATCAAACTTTGAATCAGTTTTCTTTTGCATGAAGAGCATGTTTCAGCTTTTTAGCATACTCAATTATAGATAACCGGTTCCTTAGTTCTCGATTTCACTAAAGTTGGTTTTTTTAAGAAAAGAAGAACAGAGTAGATAACTATTTTCTTATTGGAAGAAAGAGAAGTGGATAATTCTTTTCTTCAAAAAAAAAATAAAAGCTTAGATAAAGAGACATTGTCAGGCGGATGTCGTCTCGAGACTATGGCAGGGTGCTGGCAAGGTCGCTCGAACAAGAACTGTTCGAGAAACACATTACACAGCCACCAATTCTCGATGAAAAGCGCCTTAGGGCATGAAGGTTAAAGGGGAAACGAGATTTGACAGGGGTAGATCAAACCAGTTGTTAGCGGGGAAAAGCTGCAATTAGTACTTTGGGTAGGTCAAACTCGATGAGAAGCGCCTTAGGGCATGAAGGTTGGAGGGCAAACGAGTTGTTTGTGGGGCAGAAAGCACTAAATAGTACGGCCGGTAGGTCAAAGTGCAACAGAAAATAATCTCGAGTTGCATTTTAGTTCCTATAGCAGCATGAAATAGACCTTACTAACCCACTTCTCGATAAAAAGCGGCTTAGGGCATGAACGTTGAAGGGGAACAAGAATGGACAAGGTAGATCAAACCAGTTGTTAGCGGGGAAAGAAACATCCATTAGTACTATGAGTAGGTCAATACAGGAGCTCTATTTTTCATGGGAAATGGATTCTCCGTTGTGGTTACGAACTCCACACAGCCAAAGCACACAAAACTTGATTTAAATAAGACTAAACCAACAATCAGTTTTTTGAAAAGGGATGAAGAATGTTTTGAAAGTCTTGCATAAATTTTAGTTTGTTGACATAAATATTTCTGCATATCTCAAATTAGGACCCAATCTGTAAAATGGAGCGAATTTGGGATGTTTTGCTCGTGTTTACGATACAGAATGAGCATTTATTAGTGGGGGGGGGGGGGGCTATTGAATAGAAGGGCATATCGGGGATGGAATGGAAAACAGGGGAGAGAATTCATATAGGAAGAGAGAGAGGGGGGGGGCAGCGAAAGTGAGAGGGAAAAGGTGAAAAAAAGAGAGGAAAGGAGAATGAAGATCAAGTGAGAGAGACAGAGGATGAAGAGTCAAAGACAGAGAGAGGAAGTGATAAAAAAGACATAGGGAGAGAGGAGAGAGAGATAGAGAGAAATAGGGAGATAGAGATAGAGGGAAATAGGGAGAGAGAGAGAGAGAGAGAGAGAGAGAGAGAGAGAGAGAGAGAGAAATAGATAGAGTGAGTGAGTGTACAGAAGAGAAAGAGAAAAGAGCGAAGAATAGGAATCAAAAGAACGTGTAGAAGAGCGAGAGAAGGAGAATGGAGAGAGAGTTAGAGAGGGAGAGAGAGATACAGACAGACAGACACACAGAGTGAGAAAGATAGAGAGAGAGAGAGAGAGAGAGAGAGAGAGAGAGAGAGAGACTCGAGAAGGAACTGAGAAGTGAATGTGTCGTTTGGTAAACAAAGTTGAGCCGGGCTTCGTGCCGCTTGTTATTCCAAAATATTCCGAAGGCGGCGGCTATAATTCCTCGGCAAACATGTCGCTTTCAGTTGTATATAGTCATATCTGCAAGGCTTGTCAGAGTATACTGTATACACAGCTTCCCGGTGTGTACGAACCCACACATTCACTTCTTAGAGAAGTTCAGTTCCTTTTCGAGCTTCTCTCTCTCTCTTTCTCACTCTGTCTGTCTGTCTGACCAACTCTTTGTTGTAGTTTGGTCTCTCAACGAGTCATTATCTACGAATACCAAGCGAAAAGCCACGGGAATCAAATTAAAAACCCACAAAATTAGACATTAGCCCAGGAAACTCTTTGTTTGTTTGAAACCGAAGAATGGGCTTTTCTTTTAAATTATTTTCACCCTATACAGTGCTTTACCCAAATTTTCATTATTAATATATATATATGTAGTACCGTAGTAAACTGTAGATATACTTTCTGCTGTGTTGGCAATTGTAAGTACGGTAAGCGCCTTCAAAGCGGTAGCATTTATCTGCACGCGAGTAGACTCTCTTTTTACTACTTCAAGCAGATCTTTGCAACAATTCATTAAATTATAAGAAAACCTAGGAGATTGCAATTATTATACAAAACCTCGTTGCTTGTATAGTTCACACCATTTCTACTGAGACTCCTACAGTAACCTCAAAAACTTTACGAAGGTTCTTGTGAAGCGGAAAATGAAGTTCATGGAAAATGCTTTTGTGTATTTACTCTACCTGAGAAGGAGAATGAGGTACGAAAATATTCAACTTCTTCGGTCAAAAGTAAGTGAGCAAAACGACTTGGAAGTTTCGACATCCTACTGTAGGAGTTTCAGTAGGAATGGAAAAGACTATATAAACAAGCTCAACTAACTGTTAATTGCGCGTTTTCTGAATTTGTGACAGGTCCGATTGTCACGAGTCGTTTCTTTTTCGGAGTACTTTAAACACGGTTCCCGTTTCGGGTACATGTGATTCATGGTGGAAACGCCACTTTACAGCAGTTGAATGTTTCACCCCGACTATATCTCGACGCGAGATCTTCCTGCCAGGGTCATGCAATGTTTTCGAATAGGCGGCAGAAACTAGAATGTTCTGGGAGAGACGACTAGTCTTCGAACTATAAACTAGAGAGAACAGTAGCGGACTGGATTTCAACGGAAAGTGAACCGTTATACTTCGAAAAAGGAGAGAGAGAGAGAGAGAGAGAGAGAGAGAGAGAGAGAGAGAGAGAGAGAGAGAGAGAGAGAGAGAGAGCCAGGGAGCGTGAGAAAAGGAGAGCAAGAGAGAATGAGACAGAGACTCGAAGAAAAGCGAAGGAAAGACAGAGGGAGAGAAAATTGAGGAAAACAAAACAGACAGAGAATGGGAGGGGAGAGAGTTTCAGAATGTGTGAATAGTCCTTATTTTCAAACTAAAAACCGAAATTTATTCAGACCTTCAAAAAAGCCCCCAATCGTGCGGTTTTTCTTGAGAATAACAAATGGGATCATCATTATTGTAACGGCATATCAGTAGTTGTGACATCATATTTCGTATTTGTAATGTTAGACAAACAGATGGCTGAACACATATTAATCGACATGGCTTACACAGTCTGAGTTTCTCTGACCTGCACACTCTCTCGTTGGGCCGTTACGACCTACGAAAGTGGCTGTGCATTTTTCCATGAATTGCCTGAGTGACAAGATCATCACGTAAAGAAAAGTTGATAATGAGATAATGAGAACCGAAATCCTTAGGCGAAAATAGGGGTGGCTGATTTGCAATACCGGAAATGTTTCTTTTTTACCCTCAAAGTTTTGTATTACAGGTGATGGATCAATTTTCGAACCCCGATGGGGGTTCAAACTCCAATTCTCTAGAAGAAACACAAACTCTGTTTGGTGGGGAGTGAAAGTCAATGATTCCATCTTTATGCTAAAAGTAAATTGAATAGTCACATAAAGTTAGTATTCTAACGAGGCATTCTGCACTTCGTCATTGCACGTTTCTGAGTTCTGCTGGGTTTAACATGTTTCACGTGACTGTGCAATTGACTAACAATATAAGAAGACTCTAGAAAGTGTGAGAGATATAGTAAATGAAACAGAGAGTTGTTGTGATTTTCGTGCCAACTAAGTAGCAATCTGTTGCGCCATAAAGAACAGGATTTACTAGTGGAAAGACCGGTCAGCGAAGAGGTCAGTTTATAACTGAATGATGTGAGAAGCAGGAAAGCAACTAGTAAAGAGAAAACAACGAAGAGACTGGAAGCAAGTGTGACCGAAATAATTGACAGCCGGTAGAGATTATATTATCTGCCAAAAACGGAATCATGCAATGCAATTGGAAGACTTGTTGGATCGTGATCAATTCTGAGTTAACTTTGGGGTAGAGGCGGAACGTACTGTATTCTATACGCCATTTCTCTCCTATTATTTGGCAGCGTACCTAACATTTATACTGGTTTTCAGAGAAAACCTAAGAAGTGCAGTTCCGGTCATTCCCACTGAGACTTTGGCAGCGTGCCAAATGCGATTTTGGATCAGTACACATGGTGAGAATTCAGGTTTGTCAAGAGGTGAAAAGTCCTGGTGAAACCTTCTTGTTAACAGGAGCCGTGTTCCAGACACGTTCCAACCAGAAAATTACGTGACTCCTTCTTTCCTCATTTCTCTCATTTCACTTTTTTACTCACCAGTACTCGGTCGACTAGTGAGTTTCTCTTCCCGTTTCATTCTTCCCACCAACTAGATACGGTACCACCAAGCTCCATTTCACATAGAACAGGCAGTCCACCTCATGAGAAACTCATGAGAAACTCGTATGAGTCTCTTATGAGCTACTCGTGAACTTCTAATGTTGTGGCATAGCAATCAATAGAATCTCATGAGAAGTTCGTGAGATATTGCTCATGAGGTATCTCACGAGGTTTTCGAGAGATTGCCACCGCGGACAGCGCCAGTGTTGAGCCATTTAGCAGTAGCAGTACTAAGGTCTCCTAAAGGACTACTAATTTCAATCTTCTCTTCTGTAGGGACGTAAAGATTCAATAGCAACAACTGGTTCTATGCTAGTGTCATCGTCGATGTGTACTGTGTATTTCTTTTAGTGCTGTGTAGTAAAGAGGTGGTACTTGAAGAATCAGTCCTTGTCAAATTGGTTTTTCAGATAAAATAATGCCAGAAGCCAAAGACGCCAGTAAGGAGAAGGAGGACAAATCGAAAGAAAGTGCTGCGAAAGAGAAAGAAGAAAAGAAAGAGGAGAAAGAAAAGGAGGATGGAAAGAAGGAGAAAGAGTCCGCGAAAAACAAGAAAGAAACTGCTTCCAAAGACCCAAACGTCAAGGGAAACTCTGTTACGCTGGTTCGTTTTGATTTTCATGCTGGGTATTGAAAACATCGTTTTTCAGATCTTTGATATTAGAAGTTAATTACACAGTCACGGGAAGCATGTTAAACACAACAACTCAGAAACGTGCAATAACGAATTGCACGATTCCTCTTTAGAATGATAATATAAACGTTTGCTGGATACTCTGAGGAGTCGCTTATGCTCCGGTTTCCAACGCATTTGTACTCGTACCTTTGTCGAGTGCCCTTGTATAATAATAATAATAATAATGTTTATCAGTATAATAATAGACCAAAATGAAATCACAAAATGTAAACTATTCAAACTGACATTTGAGAAAACAAAAGAAAAACAGGTACATGAAGAAAGTTGCTAATACCATTTGTTGTTGATGTCAATGAGGCTCAGTTAGAAGACAGAGATGGAAGAGGTACCCAAGATTGATTGATGTTGAAACGGAAACCATAGCGATCAAAGTACACGTCAGAAACAATTGGGGCTAGATGAGGGGTCAATTGATAGCACCCATGGAAACAGCTGTAACGTTCACGCATAGAAACTCCACTCAGCTGCATATTATACAATATGTCAACATTATCATTTACACATTTCAAAGAAGCATCATCAAGAGCATCATGGAACGATGGAGGGTCAATAATGGATGGTGTATCACACATAGGAGAAGGATCATCTGATTTTTGTGTAACAACAGGAACGGGACTTTGGATAGCAGGTTGATCATCAAAACGAACAGGGGTTGTACGGGTAGATATAGCATTTGGAGATGGAAATGCGGACACAAGATTGGAAACGACATTTCTAGTTTGTTCAACTAACTCCATTTCAATTGGCAGAATAGGATCGGCAGACGGTGTTGATGTTGTAGTTTGGTCGGTGACCTCAGCTCGGGCGGCGTCTCGTTTCGATTGTCTGGCGAGGAATCCGGCCTTTCGCTGTTCCGGGGTCTCGAACTTCCGAACATGAAAAGTTGACATAGAAGCATCAGACTTCATAGCAGTAGAAAGATCAATAAGACGAGGAAACGGAATACCATCTTCGATAGATACTTTGAGTGGACGAGGTAAACCATCTTGACGAGGTTTACCCAAACGGTGAAGAATAGAAATATTAGATGGAGAAACGGAGACCAAATTGAAAACTGCATTCACCTTTTTCTTTGTTGAAGTATCCTCTGGTAGGCCATAAATGGTGAGACATCGACGATCATTAAAGTGGTGAAGTTGGGATTGAATAATAGTAGGTAGAGATTGGGTCAGAGAGTCGAGTTTGTCGTTGAGAGTTTTGATTTCACTCAAAAGGGTGGAAAAATGGGTTCGAAGTGGTACCATTTTTGGACGAGGCGATGGCATAGTAATCAATCGAGAGGGGTCACCTCACACGACCGACACAAATGGTGGAAATGAGAGGAAATTGTAGATTAGTCTGTAGTCTGTTTTCGTAAAGTAGTAGTTTGGTCTTTGTAGTTTGACTCTCAAGAAATGAACTTTGTTCTATCCTGTTGAGAGCTAGTTTTTAGAAGCTTCAACTTCGTACATTCTAACTGAGTAACAGTAACTGAACGAGTGATTGCAATTCAACAGAGCCCGTTTTCAAACCCAATCAAGAACAGGAAATCTGTCTGCGCGCGAGCTGTTACCACGTAAATGTTACCCTTTTCTCGAAACTTTCACGTAATTTACTTGTTTTCGGGAAGAAAGCCCTGTCTGGTTTATTCACGTTCATTGCACTGGTTGGAAATGTACAACAGTGTTTTTCTGGGAACCGATGTTAACGCTACCACACTCGCAGAAACAGACTACAAAACTACCTCTTTCAATCAAACACAAGCGATGTTGGCGTCGTATAATGTTTACAAGCTTAAAATTCCCGTTTGAATCAGACTATAAAGGATGTAATGAAATGCGCTCTGTCTGAAGCAAGCCTATGGGGAATTCGTTCTATATTTGTAGTTTGATCCCTTCCTTCTTCGGCGTTAAGATCAAACTACACTTTTACAGGACAAGGAGACCTCCACAGATGACAAGCAAGGGGACAAGCCGAGTCTCATCGATCTGCTCAACAAGAGAACCAGCATGATGGTGAGCTTCAACATACTATGTTACTATTACCCCCCCCCCCCCCCTCTTCCTTTCTTACTTCTCGTTTAATTGTAGAGAAAGGTGATAATATGGCCCTTCCTCCTATAACACCCCCCCCCCCCCCCCCGGCTCTTTCTAGCCTGACCTTTGTAATTTACAACGATGTGGCTCAATCTACAATTTGAAGTATATACCTAACTAAACTAAGTATTTTTTCTCGAATATTGAACTTTATGTTCTTTTTACTTCGTATTCTCAGGACAAGTTGGTGCCCTCAAAAACAGAAAAGACGGAATTCTACACCAAAAAAGAAATGGACGAATTCAGTGTGAAGGACTTCGTGAAGACGCATTTCATAGCCGGATCTAAGAAGATGGACTATCAGGTACTGTAGCTGTTGTTTATCTGTGCACTTTTTACTTAGTTTTTTTGTGACTTGGTTTTGCTGTACCACATGGAGTGAACAATCTGATTTACCTACTACAAATTCTGGTTATTGGCTTTAGATGATGTGAAAACCGTACAAAAACACATAAGACAATAGGATAAAACTACAGAAAAAGAAAAAGACACATCAGAAAGAGAAAAGAGGTGGATTCATAGACAACACCGCTACAGGGGCTGCGTGTAGAACAGTTTGGGAATAACTATCGTTGTATTTCCATCATCTGTGTTGGAAGTTTGATGACTGTGCATTTTAGTGTGATCAAGAGTTCTGTTTCAATGATTTTCTTTTTCAAATTTCAGCCGAAGGAAATCCACATTCTATTGGACAAAGTGAAAGAAGCATTCACCAAGTCTGAGACGTTGATTGAGGTAATTTTCGTAGTTAGTTTGCAGTTTGAATTAATGAAAAGTTTCTTACAAACTAACAATGCTAAACATTTACAGAAAGTTGTAAAGTTTCGTCAGAGAGGGTCGTTACCGTACATCTAGTATAGTCTGTTCCACGCAACAATAGCCCTCTACAGTAAGACAGTAAATCTTTCAAGTACATTATTCATATCTTGTAGGTGTAGTAAATAGTTTGAACTTTGTGATTTTGTTTTATACATTGGTTACTACATACACAGAAAACAGTGAAACTAAAAGTCTGTTTGTTGATTAGATAAGTTTCCTTGAATATTCGAAAGATTACTGTAGAAAGTCACCGATTGGTGAAACGGAGTATACTTAAACAATGATTTGTAGTTCGAACCCAACCTGTTTCAGTCGTAATTCAAAAACTATGCCGTGCAAATAGATCAACTTACAACTGACACAATGTCATTCCCTATAATTCGAAAATCTTCCAGGTGAGAGCTCCAGTGAACATTTGCGGCGACATCCACGGGCAATATGGGGACCTCATGCGGATTTTCACGGTCACTTCCGATTCATCACAATTTTCCGTATCTCTATACCTGCTCTGTAATAACATACCTTTTTTAGTAACATTTTAGTACGTCTTTTGATTCCTTCTATTGCCGAACTAATTCGGCTTCATTTTCAAAACTGAAATCCCCAACTTTTGAACATTGGACTTCAATTGAAATATCAGTTTCTAATCTGAAACTTCAACGAAGTGTAGTTTTGCTGGATACCCTGCCCAGTTGTATGAATCATAACGTCAGCCAGACTGTCGAAGTCATAGAGCTACGTAAATTAATATAATGTATTATGGCTGATTTTTTTAACAAAAGGTTTACGAAAGCTCTTCTGGTCACTGAAAAGAATTAGATGAGTTGGATAGTACGACATAAACTAATAACTAACTCGATCATCTTTTTTGCAGACCCTCGGCACCCCGTTCAAAGTTCGTTACCTGTTTCTGGGTGACTACGTGGACAGAGGTCGTCATTCTCTGGAGGTCATTCTACTGCTGTTCGCATGTCGAATCCGCCTTCCCAACAGAGTCTTCTTGCTCCGCGGAAATCACGAACTAGCCAATATCAACAAGTTGGTTATCCTCCTTTTCTCTCTTCTTTTTGGGACGAATTTTCTGGAGAAATTGGTTTTGAACAATTAAATATTGTGCTCCTCGACGACAAAAACAGCGGGCTCCTAAATGAAAAGTACTGTATCTGAAATTTATAATCTTTTCAGGATATACGGTTTCTCCACTGAATCGGAGACTAGATTGCGAAACTTGGTAGTTCAGTGGACAGTAGACTGATCAAACTACAAATCATACATTGCCACATCTTGTGTGGTAAATAATATAAAAATTTTTCAAAACGATTTCTAAATAGTTAAAGATAGTTACAGATAGTTGAGAAATGTATAGAATAAAAATTTTCTCACATTTTCCAGGGCCTACGGTTTCTCGACTAAATTGAAGACCAGATTCCGAAACTTGGTAGATTCGAAATCTTAGTAGTTCAGTAGACAGGGAACGGATCAAACTACAAAAATGTTCGAACCTTTCCAGGGTCTACGGTTTCTCCACTGAATTGAAAACAAGATTCCGAAACCTTGTTGATTCAAAGGCGTTGTACGACCACTTCAACGAAGTATTCGCCATGATGCCGCTGGCGGCTATCGTCGAAAAGAAGGTTTTGTGCATGCACGGAGGTCAGGTCGAGCATTTTTGTTTTTTTGCAAGTTAAATTCTAAAATATTGGAAAACACTTATTGTGAGTATAATTTTAATTTAAACTCGTAAATGATGTTCAAATTTCTTTTCAATCTTCACTTAAATCTTTTTAGGGTAGTGAATATTGAGTGATCAATCTAAAGCTAATTATATTATATATATATATATTTTTTTATTGATTAATCGATTAATTCCATTTTCAGGTCTCTCCCCTCATTTGAATTCGTTGGATGACATTCGAAAAATCCAGCGTCCGTTGAAGATTGTTCGTGGTCTGGCGCAAGATTTGCTGTGGGCAGATCCTGAAGCCGGAGTCAAGGGATTCCAGGTATAGTCGACAACAAATGAGACGGGAGATTACTGTAGCTTTCATGTCCGCTGTGTACGGATTTTGCTGTAGTTTTGTCGTACGTCATATGAATTGAATGAGTTTTTAATGCCAGAAGTGACAATTTCTGAGTGGTAGCTTGAACTTTTCGCATCAAAGATACTTTGAAGTACGTCAGAATGATGACGAGATCAAACTACAAACTCCAGATTATATAACCTTGCTCACTAGTTTCACAGTCAAATACACCCTTTGAGGTCCCTCCTCAGTCCAGTTATTCAATAGATTTTACAGTTTTTACAAACTTCAGTTGACTGACACTCGTGTAGTTGTTTTTTCTTTCTCATTTTCGTCATTTTATTGATTTTCAGCAAAACAAGGTGCGCGGTGTCTCTCACATGTTTGGGGAAGACGCTGTCCATTCCAAGTGCAAGCAACTCGGAATCGATAAGGTCATCAGGGCACATCAGGTAGATATCAATTTTTCTTTTTTTGTGTAGATCAAATGATTACATAAAATGAATTGAGCTATTTGCTGTCTTCGGCAAAATGGAGACTATATGAAAACTTATATTTCAGGTGGTTGAGTTCGGCTACTCGTTCTTTGCCGGAAGTGGTCTTATAACCATCTTTTCGGCCTCTCGGTACCACGAGGAACTTCACAACTATGCCGCCGTTGTACAGGTTGGTTTGTTTCTCTCATTTAGATAATACTGCAACGAAAGGGCAATTTGTTGACAAGTTTATTTATCTTGTTCTTGTTGTCGATGTGGACAGACTTGAGATTGTTGACAAAGATTGTTAACAAATCCAAGTTCGATTTGTCGTTCACCGTCAAAACTGAACCTTCAGGATTAAACCAGCTAATGTAGGCATTAAATGTTTTAGTTTGTCAAGTGTGTGGGAAATTTCCACGAATATTCTTTATGAATAAAAGATATGGTAAGCTATTCATTTTGAATAAAATGTTTCAATCGAAACTGCCGGAACTGAAAGTGTTCATTAAGTTTTGTCTTACGTAAATTTCTATAAAGAGCAGATGAACTTCATTCAGTTGAATAGTATAAGTACGATGAAAATATAAAGTAATAGTAAGATCAACATCTTTTTTTGCAGATGAATGCGGCCCTGGAGATGAACTTCATCCAGTTGAAGCCAAATGAGTTCGACCAGGTTCGCCATGAGGCCCTCAAGAAACGAGAACAGACTGGAAACAGGGAAGAGGAAGAAGAATAGATCTAATCATTAGATAGAATGAATATGAAAGGACCAAATGTTTTGTTATTTGCTCAAAAGAATATGCGCTTGATATTTTATAATACGGTACAATTTTGTGGTGAAAATCAACATAAAAGCCTCACCCCTCCACAACTAACAACTAACCATTCGAGAAAAAAAGGATGTGCAAACATGTGCGACTTTGGCAAAAAGGAAAATGAATCTGAAAACAAGTTTTTAGAAGAAAACGTTGAACCAGGTTGACTCAGTTTCCATGTTCCGCTATCAATAAACCTCGGCGTATTGTACAAGGTTGGGTTTCTCATTTGAACCGCCCAAGAAACATCTATACTACCTCGAGTTTCGGTTCAAATGAGAAACCCAACAAGTTGACTACATTCAGCAACATGTGCGCCAGAATTGAATTCTGCAGACACACAAAATCGAGACAGTTTGGAGGTGAGACGTGAACAGTATTTAAAAATATGCGTGCACGCTCTCTTGTGATGCTTATACTCGTCGCTAACGGAAAGACGGGCGGGTACTGTCCATCTCAATTTCTGCTGTGTACGGACGCATGTCTTCGATTTTAGAGCTTGTCGGGTATGCGTAGCGCAGTGGTTATCGTCCAGCTACAAATATTTTGCTTGCAGGTTCGATTACGACGAGATACTGAAATTTAAAAATTTATAAAAACCCTATAGGCTATTTTCGCATTGAACCCTTATTATACATTATTCATTTTCTATCCATTTGTATCCGTTCCTGTCTGTGTCTCTCTCTCTCTATTTTTTCTCTCTTTCTCTTTCTCTCTATCTTTTTCTGTCTGTCTGTCTCTAAGACATGTCTAGACGTTATTTTTTGTCCTTTAGTCATCCAGAAATTCTCATGCGAACCTGTCTATAGACTTGAAAAGGTAGGAAAGAAACCATTCTTTTTTTCACATTTAGCCTGCTCTCAAAAAGAAGGTCGTATTTATGAAGGAATCTATAAAAAGAGTTAGTTTTCATTTTGTGCATTTTCTGAGTAATGCTGTAAGAATTATTCTCGTTCCAAAACATCACAAGGAACTTCATGGTATTCGTATTGTTCTAATTTGAAATTGAATAGAAAACTGAGAAAAATTTTCTGGTAGAATAGAATAAAATTTAGTAATCGTTGAAACGAAATTCAAGAAGAATATGTTCATACTACAAAAATACCTTGTATAATATAGAATAAAATTATACAAACACTAAATCGTCTTTCAGGTTCGGAAGGGAATTTCGAAAGGTGAGGCCACCGAAACTAAGCAGCCGGCTTCCTCCCCCAATATTCCAACTGAAAACAGCAAGGGTCAGCTTTATGGTTATCGCTTATAAAAAGTCGAGGGTATACTGTATTTATATTTTTTCATTAGACAACTCGCATGTTCGTAAGGAGAGGCGTTTCCATCCTATAATGTTTCACGGGGATAAGGGTCTTCAAGCCTATTCTACTCGATTTTATTCTAGATAACTCAAATGTTTCAAAGAAATGGAGGGTCTTTGAACTTGATCAGTCAATCTTTTTCAGAAAACACAAATGTTGCAAAAGAGAGGGGTTTTCAGCCTATTCTAACCCGCTCCACCCCAGTTGAGGAAAACTCGCTGGACTCGTTCGCAGACGATTCTGTTTCCACTTCAGAAGAGTTGGACGTCATTCAGATGCACGAAGATGTCAACTACTTCAACATGGTATGCAAAATTTACATAAGTTACAAGCTGTGGACAAGAACCCGCATGGTCAAGTGGTTAGCGTTCGACTGTCGCCTCACAGACCGGGGTTCGATCCCCGCTCGCCGCGGTAGCTATCTGGCAAACCGCATGAGCTGGTAACGAAGCTCACACATGCTTATATCCACCCCTCCTGATATTGAGATATACAGTAATTGTACAATAATTTAAAGTAAAGTGACAAAGGGATAAAATATTCCAAACACTTCGATTAGATCTGGCATACATATCACCACCTCACTCTGTGTCACCAAACGGTACCCCCTCACATAATCAGGAGGCGTTTTTTTGATGTATAATTCATTAGTATGGTTTCAAAATTTTAGATTTTGTTTTTATAAACGTGCAGAAGACATCACCAAAATGAGGAGATAATCCGAAAACACTGATATAGCTAACTTTGACCTGAGAGTTTGAGCAGATTACTGTAGAGGGTTATGAGTAGGTGAAACAAACTATATCTAAGTTAAGTAAAAAGCTAAGTTAAAAAAGCTAAAAGCTAAAAGCTAAAAAGAAAGCTAAAAGCTAAAAAAAAGCTAAAAAGCTAAAAAGAAAGCTAAACAAGCTACCAGCTAAAAAGCTAGGTTAAGTAAGTTAGTAAGTTTCGAATAAAGGACGCACACACTTGTCTAGCGCCACGCCCTTTCATTCCAAGTTTCCAACATCTTCACCGCGCAGTGGGAATACTTCTGCGGTTGACAGGTTTCTAATCGCGTCTAAAAATTTGGATAACAAGAATACCGTACTTATAAATAAACGATCTATCCCGATTCTGATTCTGATTCCGTAATAAACTAGAGTTTTGCTTGACTTCTCCAACGAAATATGAGAGTGATGCAAGAGGAGAAAAACCAGTGTTAAAACTACTTACATCGGAGTTTGAATCACTGAGTATGAAGAACTCAAATTGGACAAAAAATTGTTCAAATGTTTTACAAAGGAGTAAAGTAATGAGAAAACCATTAGGTCCAACAAACTTAGGAAAAAAGTCAAAGGAGGGCAGGAGGGGCAGCTAGTTTAGGTACCCGGGCTACCTAAACATAAGGTTGCGCGCGTCAAAACCCAGTGAAGTACGTGAACCGTATGAAAAGTAGATTCGTTAGTGGGAAAAAATTGTCTATATTGGTTGCTCTTGAGCAGCTCTTTTATATGAACCTTCCTTTCTACCCCCATTTAACTACAAACAGGCATGACCAAATGCGATACAAGTGTACGTCTGAAAAACAGTGATTATGTAAACCAATGCCGGCGCATCGGTCCTTCAAACTGCAATTGAAAAATGTGTTGCAGTTTAAAGGACTAAAGCGATGCGATTGATCCACAGAATCGTCCTACCTTAAGCGCAAAGAGAAGGACAGAACTACAGAGTACGTATGCTAAAGGATCCCGACACCTTCATTCTATCCTGCGTGTCTCGCTGTGCCTCACTACTTCTCGTCTCTCACATCCCAGCGGAATGTAAGAGCAGAGAAATAGCATTTGTTTGAGGAGACGCAGAATAGGATTAAGGTGCCGGGATCATCTAGCATACGTACTCTGATGAATGTTTCAGGTAAATATCGGAAATCTCTCGAGGATAGGCATGCGGAAACCGATGTGGAACAACCAGTGGAATTCCTATTTCATCATGATCGCGTTCCTTCTCAACTACGATTCGCTCATCGTTTTCACGCACAATTTGGACGATTACGGGAGTGAGTGGTCGCAGTTGTATCATTTTCCTTTTGAGCTATAGTCGTCGCCAACGGGACGCGGAAGGGTACTGTATATCCGACTTTCTGCTGTGCACGCACACATGTCTTTAATTCCAAAGCTTGGTGGTTATGTGCTCTATTAGCGCAGGGGTTAGCGCCCTGCTACGGATGTTTTTCTCGCAGGTTCGATCACGGCGAGAGATATGAATTTATAAGTTTGGCGCTTCTATGTTGTCCTCCTTTTCCAGATTCCATGCAGTTCAATCTCAAAAGCTAATCGTCTCTCACTTCACATCGTTTTTCATACAAACTGACGTAGAGTTTAAAGCTAAATTATTCCGCGTCTCATTTTACATTCCAATGTTACATCAATACAATAACTCATGATATGCGTGCTAGAAAAGTTAAAAAGTTCCCTGAAGTTGAGCTCTTTGTATAGTTTTCCCTCTTTCTAACATTGTCGCGTAAAAAACGGGGGTTATTCTGTATAAACTCGTCTCTTACATCCCGGCAGGATGTAAAATCAGAGAAATAGCGTAGGTTCGAGGAGACGCAGGATGGGATGAAGGTGCCGGGATTTTCTAGCATACGTACTCCGATGTGGCTGTAGATCAAACTACAACTTAACTGGTCACCTCATTTCTGCTGAATTCCAGTACAATTTCTGGGCGCCTACCTGCTGACCACGTTCACCATTGGCTTTCCAATCATGTACATGGAATTCGCTCTCGGCCAGTATACTTCGAGTAACGCGGTCGCCGTTTTCGACAGAATTGCACCGGCCTTCGCAGGTATTCACACCACTATTATACTTTTTTACACCTAACGATGTCCATCTACAGTAATCCTGAAATATTTAGGAGCCTTTGTTTATCGAGTAATTTGTTATTTCAATTTCCAACTGCCACAGGTTGTAGTAACGAAGGTTCAGAAGACACTACCAAAATTTTGAAGACGATAAATAATCGAAGGAATCAAAAAGTATATTATTTTTTGCTACAACGATTATGGTAGTTTCGATAGAGAAAATAGAAATGAAATAGAAAATTCTAGACAATAATATTGGTAAAACACTGACTGTATAAATGTACCACGTCTCTGTCTTCCAAATGTGATATTTCACGTGACAAAGCAGTGCTCTTACTATCGAATTTACCATAATCGTTGTTGCAAAAAAAAATTTCTTCAATTATTCATAGACGTCACTTCTGGAACAGTTCTAAAACATTTTGGTACACTTTGACGGAAATATTTTTTCAAAAGTGTGAAAATTTATTCCAGGAGTTGGCTTGGCCATCGTTTTATTGAACCTTACCGCAATGTTGAGCGACCAGGTTATAATGTCTCAGTTCTTGGCTGTTTTCTGGGAATCCAGCCACTTTCTCACGAACGAGATGCAGTGGCACAACTGCGCCACCCAACACAACGATATACGTCAGTTTTGAGACACACTTTAATAATAATAATAATAAGTTTATTCCACAAAAATCACACACATGTTAGCAAATAAATATCCACTCCATGAATACTGTCCTTGAATTTCATAAGAACTTTTTCAAAGTCGTGCCTAGTTTCAAAAAGGTATAATACAACTTTTGAAATGGTCTGAAAATCACGAATAGTTTTTTTTTAGTTTTCCAGGCTGGTTGAATTAATGTTTACCGAAAACGATAGCCTACAGTTTGTTATAACCTATAATTCGTCCACATTTCTTCAAGCATGCATTTGTATCATTTCAATACTATGGTGGTCGCCTCGGAGAAGGCAGATACGAATGGCTAGTGGTGCTGTGTTTCTGGTTGGAGCCCAACGCATTTAAAGAAACCGTTCCGCTTCAATTTTGACTTTTGAGTTAACAAACTGACCCTATGGCAAATGAAAAACCATTATCAAAAATATGTACTTTTATATCCCTATCTTGCTTCGTTTTCTCAGAAAAGCGGCTTACGTAATGACACCGATAGGGGAGTTGCGTACGGGGTATGCTCAAAATAGCCTATAGAAGTGCGAAAATGATTTTAAAACTCTCAATCACATACGAATACACAATTAGGGACTAAAAAATGAAAATAAATCTGGATGTAAATAAACCAAGTCAAGTTGCGTCACAGTGAAAATGTTCATGTCCCCTTCTTTATTCCTTGATGTTATGCAAATTTTACAAATTTTCAATCAGAAAGTTTTTTCGTGGTCTATGCGAAGAAAATATAAATTTTTCGTGAAACTCAAATTATAGCGGAACGGTTTCTTCAAGCTGTGATGCCAGAGGGCTCATGTGAACCGATCAAACAACGATTCATGGCTTTCAGGCTGTAGGGTCAGGAATAATTGGTGCTCACGTGAAGGAGTGCAGAACAGCAAGTCATATCGTAAACAACACACGGTCAAATACGAGTGGGTCATATGAAAGAAGGACGATTATGTGGACCAATCCCAACGCTTCTGTCCGTTGAACTAGCAGTTTAAAGGACGGATGCGTCGCGATTGGTCCCAATAATCGTCCTATTTTGAAAAGAATCGTAAAACGAGTGTGCACGCAGCAGAGCTTACGGTCAACTACTTAGTGGTTTAATTATTTGCTTTTCGCATTGTTCTTTCGTTACAAATGCGCGTTAGTATTGTATTGTTGTAAAAATTGAAGACTCATTTTTACGCTAGTATATATTTTTTCGGGCACTGTAATACAAATACAAATTTACCGTACGCTGTACAACTTCTCAAAACGATTAGCACCAAGTCTCTGCAATTTGCCAGCTACAACAGCAAGAGAGTATGCAGGTCAATGAGAACGCAGACAGGCAAAGACACTCACCGTCTCTCTGAGCTGCACACTCTCTCGTCGACGCCAATACAAAAGTGGCTGACCATTTGGCTGGGAATGGTCTGAGGAATGATATAGGCTCGCTGGCTATTGGCTTACAAAAGTGACTAACCAATTGGCTGAGAATGGTATAGGGTGAGGTTCGGTGACCGGCCAGCTCATCTGTCCGCGTATCTTTGATCTACCTGCTCTCACTTCTTGCGCTCTGCACTGCTCAAGTCAACCTTTCGCGTTCTGGGGGAGGGGGGTGAAGACCGCTACTTCTTCTTTGTATAAAAAACTAATGTAGAAAGAGAGTATGTTAGCTTTCTAGATTGCGTGATTGCGATTCAAGAGAGGAATGAAAAATCTTTGAAAATCATCAAGTTTTTTTAAAGCCGAAACTTAGATATGGACACAACGCCAGTGTTTCATTAGTACTATTTAGGTCGGTGATTGGAACCTGCGTACCGGAAGGTTCTGTGAAGTATACTGGATCCTCTCATCCAAATGACTTCTCCGAGCGAGTGGCAAGCACTCCACTTGGACAACATTTGTTAGTTCCTCCACTTGTTCTCTTATTCAGATCCAATTTTTCAAAAATGAGTTATGAAAATGGAACTGTCAGTAAAAAATTTTGAAAGTTGTATTTATTTTAATACATTTTTCGAGAAACATGTGCGATATCATGAGCAACATAGGTGAAAGCATGAACGTTCAAAGGAAGCGTACCTCTATAATGTGCAATGTAGGTTATTTTTGAGAAATGGAAAAAAAAGTCGTTTGGTCTGTTTTGAGACGAAAGTTCATTCCTTACGTACAGAAAGTTCCAAATCCACATTATTACGGAACAAAATAGAAGCGAACAGGATTTGGGTTACTGTAATGCAGCAAGCCTTAATCTATCACTGTTTTCGTTCTTGATAATTAAACATCTTTATTCTCATATTCCATGTTGGTAATTTTGGCGATGTTTTGAATATGGTTCCGTAGTTTTATGGACATTTTGAAAATTTTGTACGTAGGTGAACTTGGCGGTGTATGTACGTGCGCGTGCTCGCGCCGCATTTTTGAGAACACGGAGCAAGACAGAAAGTTGACACCTATATGAATGGTTTTGGTTTTTAATGCGAACAGTATCGAATAATTAGCTCAAACCTCCATACTAAAGAGGAACTGTCCCTTTAACTGTATCAGTGAATCATTAGACTCAATAAATTTTCAAATTCCTGTTATCTTACAGATTGGGCGAAGTAGATATATCGACGTTGTCGAGGCCAAATTGGGTGTCTGCCGAGAGTCTCATATGGATGAGTGTATCTTGGGTGCTCATTTTGTTCTGTGCGAGAATGCAACGTCACAACTTAGTCAGGGTGAGTTGCGGGGGACTACACTAGAAATAAATTGAATGATCACGTGAATATAGCCTTCTAATGAGACATCGTGTTCTTTGTCATTGCACGTTTCTGAGTTCTGCTGTGTTTAACATATTTCACGTGGCTGTGCAATTGACTAACAGTATAGTAACAATCCAGTGCGGAACCCTAAATGTCCTGTCAACTCCATGTCGTTTTATTAGTAAACATCCATGATGCTCACAGTTATCATCGACATCCCTACAAGAAGAACTACTAACATTTGAGTGATGTATACTGTTAGGCAATTGCACAGTCACGTGAAACATGTTGAACACAGCAGAATTCGGAAACGTGCAATGACAAAATGCACGCCGCCTCATTAGAATGCTAACTTTGCGTGACTATTTAATTGTTAATAATTTTCAGCTTGCGAAAGTGGCCGTGACCTGTCTGGTAACCGTGATCTTTTCGATGATCGTTGTCTTTATCTTTGTTCTACCACCACCCTTCTCTTTCATCCATGCATTACAAGACGAATTAGGCGATGTCGACTACAAGAAACTCATATTTGCCGCCATTCCTATGGTTCGTTTCGTTTACTACACTGCTTGGGAAGGGATAGGTATAGTTCCGGTCATTCCTAATGACACTTGGCAGCGTGCCAATTAATTTTTCAGATCTAATCATAGACTAATCACTCTTCAGAATCTGGTTGAAAATTCAGCATTCTAATGAAGCAGCGTGCAGATTGTCGCACGTTTCTGAGTTCTGCAGTGTTCAACATGTTTTGCGTGATTGTGCGATTGACTATAGGGGTGCCAAACTTATAAATTTCTGTATCTCACCGGAATCGAACCTGTGAGCGGGGCGCTAACCACTGCGCTATTAGAGCTATAACCGAAAAGCTTTGGAAAAGAAGACATGTGTGCGTAAACAGCGGAAAGTGAGATATACAGTACCCTCCCGCCTTTCCGTTGGCGACGACTATATATGTCCGTTTGCAGACGTTCCGGACGTTGAGGTTGGGACAGGGGAAATTTATTTTCGTTGGATCACAAAACGGATTCCACACCAACATTCTCACGTAGGTTGAAACCTAAACCGAATACAATATACTGTTTCACATTATTTAATCCTTAAATTGGTTAGACTGACTCGTAGATTCTGGAAATGTTCAAGATACCATGTTGTCTTCTGGTTTTAACATGACTGACTCAGAAAAAACTGAAGATAAACAACTAATTTGTGAACGTTGGTGCACTTCTGTTAAAACGTTTTGTGTACATTGTTGCACTTCTGCTATTGAGCGGCACAAAGTTGATACCAAGCACGGTAGCAAACCATACAATAAAACTTTTTCTCATGATAATCTTATGATATTTCTCATGAAACTTCATGAACAGCTTTGCAAACGACCAGTGGTGTAGCGATCCATAGAACTTCATCAGAAATTTGCCTTTGTGAAAAGTTTTTCGAAACCCTTTTTCAAATTTCAGAGACTGTTGTGTGGTTTTCCTGCTGACTTCTTTCATCCCCTTTTGCTATTCCATAATTTATCTATTGGCACGAGACTCGTATCTAATGAGTTTAAGTGGCGGAAATATGAACACTTTTACTGCTGAATGTCAGTTAATTGAACATTTTTACACTTATATAATCGAATACCTTGACGAATAAAACGTATGAAACACATCATAGTCAGCGAACGTACAGAGATATACTAGAAGTTAATGATCACGTGAAGCTAGCATTCTAATCAGGAATCGTGCTCTTGGTAATGAAACGTTTCCTAGTTCTGCTGTGTTCAACATGTTTCACGTCACAGTGCAATTGACTAACAGTCTAGAGTGCACTGAAACTTATTCGATTATTACATGTAGTTTCAGAATGGGAAAAATAGTCATTTTTTCTCCACGATTAATAGTTAGTTGCAGTTGTGTAAGGACTAGAGCAATTTCGGATGTGTTCCGGGAGACTATTCAAAGAAGTACGATTGTGTGGTCCAATCACAGCGCCTCAGTTCTTCAAACTGCAATACATTTTTCAATTGCAGTTTAAAGGACCGTTGACACGGGATTGGTCCACACAATCGTCCTACTTACTAATCCCGACGTATCGATCCTTTGAACTGCAATTGAAAAAGGTATTGCAGTTTAGGTATTGCAGTTTAAAGGACCGCATCGTTGGGATTAGTCCACATAATCGTCTTCCGTAATAGGGAACAAAGAGTGGAGTAAACATTGATGCGACGAACGTCACTGAAATGTTTATATTCTTTGGGATACGTTTTGCCATATGACCTTGTGATAACTTGAGTTATTAGTTTTACTACTTTTTGTTTTGTATTCTATGCGCAATAAACTTTAAATTATTATTGTTATTCCAGTGCACGAGTTTCAAACCACGTACGCGGGTAGCGTTCGCATTCAAAGCTTCGAACTTCCCTTGTTCTCCCTCTCAGTAGCCGTTTACAAGGAGTACGAGCCTGTCGTCCTTTTTTTATTCAGCATCATGGGCATCTTGGTAACAATTGCTTCTAAGGTGGGTCTTTATAAGCCATAAACTAAAGGTGAAACTACCAGTGTACAAATGCTAGAACATCCCGGCACCATCATCCCATGCTGCGTCTCCTCAAACATACGCTATTTCTCTGCTCTTACATCCCGCCGGGAAACACTGGTGGTATACAACCTGAAGATGCGACATTCATAAAGTATACACCCTAGTCGTCCTCAACTGATGCTATAGAAATTGAATAAGTTCTGAACTGAAAAAGTTTGAAGAATCTCGAAAGGCAGATTCATTCACATGATGACAACTGGTTTTTTTTTCAAAAGTGAGAAAACGTATCCGATTCCCCCACATATAAAAACAATATCTGCAACTTTGACCCGTAATCTGTTACTTTTCTTTTCCAATAATATTTTATTGTCTAAAATGAGACTAGCATTAAACATTATACTTTTAAAATCTTGCTTGTATCGTGCTGTTCAAGGTGGTTGAACTGGAAATTCTGTTCACGGCAGTACTGGAAAAATCGTCCATATTCTCGTATCAAAACAAAAGAGAAACCATTCTGGAGACAATTGTCGCATTCTGTTCGGTTCTTTTTCTCCTCTTCTACGGATCGGTTGGTTTTGTGTTCCGAACTTCGTGTCATCCAGACTATAGTGAGTGCCAAATTTATGAATTCTGTCGCTTGCCGGAATCGAACCTGCGTGCACGTACAGCCTAGTTTTCATTTGGATTCACATGTCTGAGTGGCACAGTGGATACAATTTCTGTTCTAGTGAAAACGGATTGAGGTTCGACTCCCGCCTCGAGCGGAAACATTTGCCATAATTGCTAGTATAATTTCGAGTTATCTTAATGCTCAATGCTGTGTCAAACTTGATCAAAAATGACGTGCATTATTTTCACATGGTTATATATTATTTTGATAAGAGTTTCTCCGTAACTATAGAAAAAGAGGTCAATTAGTATAAAAAACGAGTGTCAAGAAAGTTAAGATTAGTTTTGGAGGTTACATAAACAAAAAATACAAAACAGGTCCAATAAATGGATATTAAGAGAGAAAGGCTAATCTCGCTAGAAAATTACACAAAGTATCACATATATTACTCAGTACCGATGATGAAACATCTGAAAACAGTACACGAGAATCCAGCTAGAATTTCAAACGAGCGAGCTTGGCCTTTTTCTCTTAATATCCATTTATTGGACCTGTTTTGTATTTTTTGTTTATGTAACCTCCAAAACTAATCTTATCTTTCACTTTCTGACACTCGTTTTTTTATACTAATCTAGTTGTCTTCTGTGAACTACAGTTATAGAGATCAAATCAAAGATCAAAGATCAAAACACAGTCTAAACTACAATAACATTCTCCACAGAACGGCTACGAAGTAATCGTGGGCATGGAGAACATAGTGGAGCCGTTCGTGACGTATCTAATTGTCTTCTGTGAACTATTGGTGGTCGCCTACGTCTACGGGGCTCGAAGGATGATCGCCAATATCACGGCAATGAGTACGGATACCAAGGGGGTGAGTGAATACAAATAGTAAAACGGTTTATTCATTCATCTATATACGAATCGTTTATACGTGTTCTGACACAGCACGAATTGAGATATACAGTATATCTCTGCTTTAGCCTTTCTTCAAGCGACAACCATAGAAATACAGCAGATATTATCATGCAGACATCAACAATGAATGGATTTTCCAGGGGGGTTAAAGCTCAGCTGTTCCATCTGCAATGCACAGGCCAGAACGCGTATGCTAGAAGATCCCGGCACTTTCATCCCACCCTGCGTCTGCTCAAATATGCGTTATTTCTCTGCTATTACATCCCGTCGGGATGTAAGAGACGGGAAATCCTGAGGCAGAGCGCGAGACGCAGGATGGGATGAAGGTGCCGGGATCTTCTAGCATACGTACTCAGGAGTAGCTGAGAACGTGAAAATGAGCGCGATACTCAGTGAAACAATGCTCTGAACACCACAAACTGTTGTATAGTCTCCCACCACGAAAAAACAATGGACGGCGCTCAATAAATACAAGCTTAATCTCACAAATTACGATGAGCGACAACGCTGTGCGGCTACGATAGCTTCAACTGGCACGATAGGTTTGACACTGTGTTTGTCATGTTCACATGGACCCATACAGTAGTGACTTCTGACGTGGGATTCTAGGTTTTTTCACGTTTCATCTGAATATGTGAATATCCTGAGCAGTAGCCATATTTGCTGTTGTGAATCACAATAACTTATTTTCAGGGTGGTCAAATAGACTGGAAGCGGAAGTTTTTCAATATTCTCATGATTTTTCTGTGGTGCTTATTTTGTCCTGCTGTAATCATTGTGAGTTTTTCCTGTGTCAACCTTTGGACCTGCTGGTGACATGTCGGGAACTAAAGCATATAATTGTTCCTCTTTTCCTCGCTGAAGTTCATATCAAACCCGGAAACATCTTCAAGATACTCGTCGTAACTCATAGACATTCGCGACACCGTTGTTAACAGCGTACGGTCCATTTGGTTGAAGGCGGGGTTTGAAGAGGGGCCAACCAGTCTGCGTCTCGTTGGTCTACACACTCTCTTCTGTTGGCAAGCAACCAACGACCGCTCGTCCCGCATCGCTCAATCAATCGAACCCTTTGCTGTCTTCATGGGGAAAATGGCGACTAGTCAATTTCATCGGCTTATACAACGACCATGTGAGAACACGATAATAGCATGTTGAAAAAGGTTGAAATCAGGTCATTGGGAAATTGCAGCATATGACGTCACAGGTCCGAACTACAAATTCATTCAACTTTTGGTACCTAAAATCTTTGTTTTCAGCTGAGTCTCTGTGTATTTTTGAGTGATGGGTACAAAGCGAAAGACACCACATTCCCTTTTCTGCTTAGCTTTGCTATTATTTCAGTCATTCCGATCGTTTTGGTATTTAGGGTTAGTTTTTTCAAACCTCGGTTTCATCGTTGCATTCACACTTTTCAGAGTTATCGAAACGCGTCCAACACGTAAGCCCATTGAAGTGAAACATTCGAGTGGCGCAATACGTCTTACACGAAATACTTTTTCAAAACAGCAGTAAACTCTCTAAAAGATTAGGTCATTTTTTGGGTAAAATTGGATAGTTTCAGGAGTTTTCAAAGTTAAATTTCGAAATTCTCAATATTCTGAGTAGAGTGTAGCAAAGCGAAAAAAATGAGTGACAGAGAGAGGGAGAGAGAGGAGAGAGAAGTGAAATGGCTAAACATACGAATGTAAACAAATCTGACGAAATCATTTTGTTTAATTGCTAATTCTGCTGGATATATGTGAACAGCCACTTGTTAAATACACAAAAATATCTTTTCCAGGTGATATCGAAGTTGAAGAAAAAGGAGGCCCTTGGTCCCCTCTTTCGACCAGACCCCAACTTCTGGGGACCACGTTCTCGAAATGAACGCGAAAGAGCCGAGAAAATCGAACGCCAAATCAGAAACTTCGCCTAAGGCTCGCGTAACAAAGAAAGTTCTATCAATTCACTGTCGAAAACTGAATTTTGGCTATTTTGTGCATTAAATGACGAAAATAAACTTCTGAACTGTCGATTTGGGAGAAAATTCAGTGTGATTGGTCGATTTTTATAAAACCGCTTTATACTATAGTCGTCGCCAACGGAGAGGTGAAAGGGTACTGTATATCTCACTTACCGCTGTGTACGCACACATGTCTTCTTTTCCAAAGCTTTTCGGTTATAGCTCCAATAGCTCAGTGGTTAGCGCCCTGCCTTCAAACTTTTGCTCGCAGGTTCGATTCCGGCAAGGGACACAAATTTAGAATTTAGAAATTTAGATTTCTCCCGTTCAGCTCTGGGGGAGCCGTGACGGCGCCGGGGAAGCCGTGACGGCTCTGGGGGGAGCCGTGACCGCTCTGGGGGGAGCCGTGACGGTTTTCGTACAGGTAAATCAGTTAAACGCAAATGTTAGAATGCGTTAATGGCTGGTTTTTAGCAATCGATGAAAGTTACTGTACCGATGTAGTTTATTCTGATTTTTCAAAAGCCTTTAATCACGTTTCCCATGTGGAACTATCCCATAGATTGAAAACGCTAGGTTTTCATACTTCTATCGTCAATTGGATAGCGTGTTTCTTTTCTGAGAGAACATTTCAAGTCACTATTGGAAGATAAAAATCCGGAATCCACAAAATAACTAATGGCTGTCTGAATCAGAATTTAGTATTTTTGTCATTGAAATCATTGAAAGAGCTGGTATTGCAGAATTACTGTGTCGTTCTCTCAAAACATAGGTTCCGGAATAGTCAAAGGCTTCACTGGACTGTTATTGATTTCTACACTTTTTGTCTCCTTCTGAAAATGCTTCACCGGTTTCAAGTTTTTCCGCCTAATGTCACGCGTTTAGTTCTTTTGCATTGAAACACCAATTTAGTCCAGATGCGAATGACGACAAAATGTGTGAGACTTGTGCTCTCTACCACTCTCTACAAATGAAGTACATGCCAAAGTCATGAAATAGCCGCCTCATGAGAGACTAGAACCGGGCTCATAAATTTGGGAGGCGCGAACGCTAACCATCACACCAACTGGGTATATATCAGTTGCGTGGACGACGAATCGAGTACATGTGTTTTTACACAGCGCAAAGTGAGATATACAGTATGCCCCTGCCTTTCTGTGAGCGACGACTATAAGTGGCAGGTGATTGTATGCGTTTTCAGGCCGGCGGTCTGCCGCCGCCGGCCTGTCTAATGGGCGATCAATACGTGAAAGACGAGTTCAGAAGACATCGCGGAGCCAGTACGGGGCACTCAAAACTCTTTCTCAACGAGTGGACGGTAGGCTGTAGTCCAGTTCACTCTAACGTCGATTCGTACAGGATTATCACCTACAGTACTTTGACCACCATGTGCATATACTCTTGGACCATCTGGACACCCGTAGTCTAGTTCATTCTTACGTCGTTTCCTACAGTAATATGACCACCCTGTGTAGACACTCATATCTCATCTAGACTAACTGCTAGGACAACATCTGATATGGAATTGTAGCCATCATCAATAGTTTTCACCAAAAATACGTCCTTTTCCAAAAGTTCTCTCACTCTTAATCCGAATAAAAGTTTCGCTTGTCTTCCTGTCTGAATCAGAATTTAGTATTTTTGTCTTTGAAATCATTGAAAAAGCTGGTATTGCAGAATTACTGTGTCGTTCTCTCGAAACAGTTGTCAAGTTCCGGAATAGTCGAAGGCTTCATTGGACAGTTATTGATTTCTACACTTTTGTCTCCTTCTGAAAATGCTTCACCGGTTTTAAGTTTTTCGGCCTAATGTCACACGTTTAGTTTTTTTGCATTGGAACACCAATTTAGTCCAGATGCGAATGAATTGACGACAGAATTGGGAAATTCATCTCCTTAAAACGGATGTTTGGTTTCGGGCACTCTCGTATTTTTAATGGCCAATCTGTGTCTGACCGGTTTCTCGGTTATCAGAAAAAAGTTATGAAAAACAGAATAACCGTCTAGGTTGTTAAAAAAAACACACAACCAGTTTTTTTTTTGTAAAATGATAAAAGAGGTTGAAAAATAATAGAAATTACATATATGTATCAATATTCTTATTCTCGCCATTTACAGGATCTGAAGCCGGAATCCCTGGATACTTTTGCCGAAGAGCAGTTGCGCCAGCTGCTAGAGTTGAAAATTGAAGCCGAATCGAATAAAAATAAAATGACGTCACCAGTTACAAATGAATGAATTTTCAAACGTGAAGCGTAACATCGTGCACATGGTTAGCTTAACATCTAGGGGATGTAACACTGTCGACAGCATTCCCACTACTAGCTGTTTGATGACGACGTCATTCGATCCTAAGAGAATACTGCACACATCTACAGTACTATGTCATCTACATTCCCCAAAATTGTTAGCCCTTGCCAAGTTATCGCTAACAGAGACCGCGCTTAGAAACAGAATGAAGAGAAACATAAGTTGAGTTCACATGTTTGAAATACGAGGTGATTTGTAGACGCACTTAGGGCTCCGGGAAGAGCTGGGAGTCTTCTGTACCGGCCACGACCCAGAGTACGTATGCTAGAAGATTCCGGCACCTTCATCCCATCCTGCGTCTCCTCAAACATACGCTATTTCTCTGCTCTTACATCCTGCCGGGATGAAAGAGACAAGAAATAGTGGGGCAGAGCGAGAGACGCAGAATGAGATGAAGGTGCCGGGATCTTCTAGCATACGCACTCCGTAGTCCGGTACGGTACAACTGGCGTACGACCGAGCGAAAGTTACGTAGTAAACTAATGGTGACATTACTTGCTCCAATTGATACCCCGGGGGGGGGGGAGCCGTAACGACAACGGGAGAAGCCGTGACGACGCCATGAGGAGCCGCGACGACGACGAGGGGAGCCGTGACGACGCCGGGGAAGCCGTGACGACGACAGGAGAGCCTTGTCAACTGCGGGGGAGCCGTGACAATGCCAGGGGAGAGGGGGCGTGAAAACGCCGGGGGAGCCGTGACGACGCCGGGGGAGCTGCGACGACGCCGGGGGAAACCGTGACGACGCCGGAAGGAGCCGTGACGACGCCGGGGGGAGCCGTGACAACGCCGGGGGGAACCGTTACGACGCCGGGAGGAGCCGTGACGACGCGGGGGGGGGGGGGGAGCCGTGACAACGCCGGAAGGAGCCGTGATGACGCCGGGGGGAGCCGTGACGACGCCGGGGGGAGCCGTGACGACGTCGGAATAAGCCGTGACGACGTCGGAAGGAGCCGTGACGATGCCAGGACGAGCCGCGACGGCGCCGGGTAGAGCCGCGACGGCGCCGGGTAGAGCCCTGACGACGCCGGGAGGAGCCGTGACGACGCCGGGAGGAGCCGCGACGGCGCCGAGTGGAGCCGGGACGACGCCGGGAGAAGCCGTGACGACGCCGGGAGGAGCGTCGTGGGGTGCGAATGGGATCTTCTGTACCGGCCACGACTCAGGAGAAACCATGATTCATCAGCACATCAGTCCATCCATCATCATCCATCCATCCTCGAAGTGAACAGAGCGTTCGAATGGCTCTCCTCTATCCCCGCCTCGCTTGTATACCCAGTTTCCCATGTGTACTCTCTGTTAAACGCGTCATTCCTGGCAACTGTTCCGCATTTTGTATTGGCTTAGACTCGTTTAGTTTGTCCCGTTTTTCTCGGATCGCACTGATGAGGTGGTCAGGAGAAGAACCCGTTAATAGGAACCACCAAACCTGTTAACTTATTTGCCGAACTGGAAAAACGAACCGCAGTGCTTCCATTGGTCTGAAAGTTAACTATTTTGGATATCTATTATACGACATTGCTGCTCGTTCTCCAGCCCACACTACTAATTTCAGTAGAGTTTCGCCAATCGTTCTGGTAGAAGGTCGCTTCAAAAGTGGCTGGAAATGATCTGAGGCTCCTAAACCTACGAAACGAGATAATAGAGACTTCTAGCCCTTTTGTTAACGTTTGCAGGCTATATAAGCAGTTCTCCATCATAGTTATAGAAAAGCTTGAATCAGCCGTTCTGTTGGTTGAATCTATCTCGGCGGATTTCAATCTTTCAACCAAGAAACAGGAATAAGAATGGTACATTCGGTATTAAATATCGAAACATCAGCTACTGAGAGAATGTGAATACATTTCATATTTTAGCCGTTTTCCTTTATCATAAACTGCATGAAGCGCAACAATGCATCTTCATCCAACGAATTTCAGCCGAGTTTCTGAAACTCGATCATTCAAGAAGATCCTGAAAATAACAGGTTTTTCTTGTTTCAAACGCGTTCATAGACAGAACTTGTCTGCTGGTTTCGCACGTCTGAAAACGAACTCTTTGTTTCACGGTTTCCACGTCATAGGCGATAGCCAACTGTTTTTCCTATCATTCTTCATCTGTCAGCCGGGCGGCTCACTCTTCTCCAATGTCGATGGAAGGAGAAGTTTTGTGCACTGCTATCAACAAGATGAACCGAGATCTGACTGCTCTGAACAAATCAGTGAAGGAGGTGGATAGCGCGATCACTTCTAAGGTAAGTATTTATATTGTTGGCTCACAATGCTATTCCGTTTTTGAGAGCGTTCAGACTGTTCTACTGAAATACTCACCTTCTAGCAAAAAAACACATCTCTTCATTTTCGTGTAAGTTCCGAGTTCGCATGATGAGTTTATAGTTGTGCAATCCTGATCTGTTTCGACTTTTGAAAGACATAAATTGTAGTAAATGCGGTAGTTCATTTTCAAGGTGTAGAGTAGTTCTGTGTAAAATGCCCCCACTTGAAGGTAGTGAATTACGTAGTCATCGTTTTTTCTTCATTCAAATAAGGTATAACTCGTTCGTCAGAAAGATTAGAAATATATATCTCCGGGAAGAGGGATATATGGGATTGAAAAATGAGATGTTGGAAAAATTAATTCAATTACTTGTAATTCGTTCAGGTTGCTAGTATGAAAGCCAAACTGGTTGGTGCATACAAAAACTACTCGGACAAGAATGAAG
Organism: Litoditis marina; assembly: GCA_964036275.1. Lineage (NCBI taxonomy): Eukaryota > Metazoa > Nematoda > Chromadorea > Rhabditida > Rhabditidae > Litoditis > Litoditis marina. The sequence continues at coordinate 10,657,555 of OZ038439.1, forward strand.
CTTTTGTTGCACTGGAGAATGACTCGGTTGCGGCCGAAACTCGACATGTGAAGACCGAAAACGACCTCACTGAAGCGCGCACTGTTGTGAGTCACTATCCTCTTCATCTGAATTCTGGAGCACGATGGCCGAATGCCAATTTGTCTTTATTTTCGGTGAATTCAACTACTAACAATCACAAATTACCTCGACTCCGCGGTCTGCAGTCAGTCGTCGAACACGGAGATACGACTTCTTGTAAAAGTCCCGTTCCGACTCAGTCTGGACGAGAGTTGCCTTCAGAGCAGTCGCCTCGTTCTGATATCGCTCAATCTGAAATACATTTGAGTATGTTTATAAAATTGCACATTCTGGGAATAGTGTACATTTGCCCCCCACCCGGTCGAAAATGGGTTGAAAAGGACCCGTACTACAATCGTCCCCCACCTTTGGGGGGCGATTATACACCATGCTTATTTAGTGCAGGCTTGGGTTGAGTGGGGGGTGATTGTTCATCAGTTCCGGGTATGTACTATCACCCCCCATTTTGTATTGTGGGGGGTGATTGTTCATTGTCGAAGATGTTCAATGTCCCCCCACCCATTTACCAATTACCCCCCACCTTCGCGCGACTTTTCTGGGATTTCAATTAGGTGGGGGGCAAATGTACACTATTCCCAAAATGTGCAATTTTATAAACATACTCAAATGTATTTCAGATTGAGCGATATCAGAACGAGGCGACTGCTCTGAAGGCAACTCTCGTCCAGACTGAGTCGGAACGGGACTTTTACAAGAAGTCGTATCTCCGTGTTCGACGACTGACTGCAGACCGCGGAGTCGAGGTAATTTGTGATTGTTAGTAGTTGAATTCGAGCCTCCATTTTTGTATTACACTTTTTGTTTTCCGTATCAAAAATGAGACTTTAACGTTGATGTTGGTATGGAATATATTGAGCGGGAGTTGCGCTTAAGTGGTAAGTTGCCTGCAAATATTTTGACACATTTATTCATTTATTTATCCATTTACATTAGAGGAATGTGGAAATTGCTCATCAGAGAATACAAAGAGAGAGAAAGGTAGTTAAAGCCATATAGAAGGGTTGAAGTTTTATGGCTGTGGCTTTTTGGCTCGGGGCATACATAAAGTCAACAACAGTTGTGTATAGAAATAACTATTGGCTGTGAGTAAGTTGCTAAAAAGAAACACTGTTTCATCGCGTTATAATATTCTCATGATCTATTTCTTTTCCTTCATAAGAGAGTGTAATACAGTGAATATTTGTTCAGGGCGAAACCGTGGCACCGGAGGGACCCGAAGAGGAACTAGAAGCACCACCCCACATGTGATAGAGTACTACTGAGTTTGTCATTAAATGCATAAATGTCGTGGGTGTCTATATTGTTGTCTTTTTTCAATTGTATGTGCGCTTTCTAATCACAGATTTAACAAAACGAAACTATACCAAATGCGAATGTCGCTTTTTGGAAAACTGTTAAAGTTTTGGTTGTTTTCTATTTGTTTGGGGGGAAACTTCCTAAACTATTCCTTAGGCTTCGCGACCATTAGATCTGTTGATTTAAGTTACCAGGGCTTCTATTATCCACAATTCAGTTCGTTTTCAGTTGGTTTTCAGAATATGTTTTCACGTTTCCGACGTTCTTGAACACGTTTCTTTGAAGGCAACTTACTTCATCATGTGTGAAAACCTGTTAAAAGAATCTGTTTAAAGTGGCTGGTGGAAATACTTTGCAGAGCCGAGCTTCTATTTTCGAAAAACTTCTATACATAACTCCCACGGTCGTTTCGCATTTCAGTCAAGTTTATAAATAAGACTGTTTCTCCGTGTAGTTCGATGTTCTTCATTCTTCTCTTCTGCTGTGCATGATTTTGGTTGTAGGATTCTGATGTCACAGTTTTCGGTAAAAATTAGTATCTTGGACCCGAATATGATAAAGGAAAACGGCTAAAATATGAAATATATTCACATTCTCTCAGTAGCTGATGTTCTGATATTTAATACCGAATGTACCATTCTTATTCCTGTTTCTTGGTTGAAAGATTGAAATCCGCCCAGATGGATTCAACCAACAGAACGGCTGATTCAAGCTTTTCTATAACTATGATTTAGAACTTCTTAGATAGCCTGCAAACGTTATAAATGGGTTAGCAGTCTCTATGGTTTCGTTTCGAAAGAAAGCCAGCCAATTGGTCAGCCACTTTTGAAGCGACCTTCTACCAGAACGATTGGAAAATCTCGAATGAGATCAGTAGTGTGGGCTGAAGTAACGAGTAGCGATATCGTATAATAGATATCCAAAATAGTTAACTTTCAAACCAATGGAGGCATTGCGGTTCGTTTTTCATACTCGGTGAACAAGTTAACAGGTTCGGTGGTTCCTATTAACGGGTTATTTTCCTGACCACCTCATCAGTGCAATCCGAGAAAAACGGGACAGACTAAACGAGTCTAGGCCAATACAAAGTGCGGAACAGTTGCCGGGAATGACGCGTTTAACAGAGAGTACACATGGAAAACTGGGTATATAAGCGAGGCGGGGATGGAGGAGAGCCATTCGAACGCTCTCTTCACTTCGAGGATGGATGGATGATGATGGATGATGAGTGGCACCCCACGACGCTCCTCCCGGCGCCGTCGCGGCTCCTCCCGGCGTCGTCACGGCTCCACCCGGCGCTGTCGCGGCTCTTCTCGGCGTCGTCACGGCTCCACCCGGCGCCGCCACGGCTCCCCCGGCGCCGTCACGGCTCTCCCTCCCCCCCCCCCCCCCCCGAAGTATCAATTTGTGCAAGTGATGCCACCAAGATCCCGGCACCTTCATCCCATCCTGCGTCTCTCGCTCTGCCTCGCTATTTCTCGTCTCTTACATCCCGGCAGGATGTAAGAGCAGATAAATAGCGTATGTTTGAGGAGAGAGACGCAATATGGGATGAAGGTGCCGGAATCTTCTAGCATAAGTACTCTGGGTCGTGGCCGGTACAGAAGACTCCCAGCTCTTTCCGGAGCCCTAAGTGCATCTACAAATCACATCGTATTTCAAACATGTGAACTTGACTTATGTTTCTCTTCATTCTAAGCGCGGTCTCTGTCAGCGATAACTTGGCAAGGGAATGACGATTTTGCGGAATGTAGATGACATAGTGAGTACTGTAAATGTGTGCAGTATTTTCAAATAGGATCGAATAACGTCGTCATCAAACAGCTAGTAGTGGGAATGCTGTCGACAGTGTTACATCCCCTAGATGTTAAGCTAACCATGTGCACGCTATTACGTTTCACGTTTGAAATTGTGAATATAACCTTCAGTATTCAGTTCATTTCCACTGAAACCCGCACAACAAACATCCTAAATCGAATGTAAGTAAAACAACTACAACAATCTATACTAACAGAATTCCTGTTCAATTACAATATACATCTCGAAATCAAATTATATAAAACGCTACCTACTTTGATAACAATTTCTTTACTAAACTTTCTAAAATAACTTGACCGACAGCAAAAACAAAAGTCCCACATTTTCGCGAAACATTAAAGGCCTAGAAATATGGAAATGGTTACCTGACTGAACCGAAATAATCCTCTTAACAAACACTAAACCTACCTACATACACTGTAATGAAGTTTTGCTTATTTTCTAATAATATATTATAACATCTAAAATATAGTTTGATCACTGCGAGCAAAAGTTCCGAAGAACTGTGGGCGAATCAAACTACAAACAAAACGAAATCTAAAAAACGACTAGATACGAAATTGCTAGCTTCATTACGCCTAATTACGTCACAATTCATTCATTTGTAACTGGTGACGTCATTTTCTTTTTATCCGATTCGGCTTCAATTTTCAACTCTAGCAGCTGGCGCAACTGCTCTTCGGCAAAAGTATCCAGGGATTCCGGCTTCAGATCCTGTAAATGGCGAAAATAACAAAATTGATACATTTATGTAATTTCTATTATTTTTCAACCTCTTTTATCATTTTACAAAAAAAACTGGTTGTGTGTTTTTTAACAACCTAGACGGTTTTTCTGTTTTTCATAACTTTTTTCTGGTAACCGAGAAACCGGTCAGACACAGATTGGCCATTAAAAATACGAGAGTGCCAAAAACCAAACATCCGTTTTAAGGAGATAGGGTGAATTTCCCAATTTTGTCGTCAATTCATTCGCATCTGGACTAAATTGGTGTTTCAATGCACTAAACGCGTGACATTAGGCCAAAAAACTTGAAACCGGTGAAGCATTTTCCGAAGGAGACAAAAAATGTAGAAATCAATACCTGTCCAATGAAGCCTTTGACTATTCCGGAACTTGACAACTGTTTCGAGAGAACGACACAGTAATTCTGCAATACCAGCCTTTTCGATGATTCCAATGACAAGAATACTGAATTCTGATTCAGACAGGAAACCAAGAGAAACTTTTATTCGGAGTAAGAGTGAGAGAACTTTTAGAGAAGGACGTATTTTTGGTGAAAACTTTATTGATGATGGCTACAATTCAATATCAGATGTTGTCCTAGCAGTGAGTCCAGATGAGATATGAGTGTCTACACAGGGTGGTCATATTACTGTAGAAATCGACGTAAGAATGAACTAGACTACAGGTGTCAAGATGGTGTAAGAGTGGCCCATTCTGCAACTAACCCGGTTTTTAGGTAACCCAACCCTTTTTGGTAATCTTTTTTTCAGGTTACTTGAGTAAGTAACCTCTAAGTAACCTAAACCCAAAATCGGGCTACCATAAAAAACAGTAAAAACGAGTTTCAAGCCAAATGTGAAGGTAACCTGTTTTTGGTTTTAGGTTACTTTCAGGTTACCACCGAAGTAACCTAAAAAAGGGTTACCAAAAAAATGTCAGGTTACCTAAAAAGCGGGTTAGATATAGAATTCACCTGTAAGAGTATATGCACAGAGTGGTCATATTACTGTAGGTGATAATACTGTAGGAATCGACGTAAGAATGAACTGGACTATAGCCTACCGTCCACTCGTTGAGAAAGAGTTTCGAGTGCTCCGTACTGGCTCCGCGATGTCTTCTGAACTCGTCCTTCACGTATTGATCGCCCATTAGACGGGCCGGCGGCGGCAGACCGTAGTGTAACCTGGACACGCAGACAATTACCTGCCACTTATAGTCGTCGCTCACAGAAAGGCAGGGGCATACTGTATATCTCACTTTGCGCTGTGTAAGAGCACATGTACTCGATTCGTCCACGCAACTTATATAAGCCCAGTTGGTGTGGTGGTTAGCGTTCGCGCCTCCCAAACTTATGAGCCCGGTTCGAGTCTCTCATGAGGCGGCTATTTTAAAAATTTGGCATGTACTATATTTGTAGAGAGTGGTAGAGAGCACAAGTCTCAGACTGTCTGCGGTCTCATTGACCTCCTACGCTCTCGCTTTTGTAGTTTGCTAATTCAAGACTCGAAAACCAACCGGAGTATTCTCTTGTACAGAAATAGAGGAAACAGCTCCGGATTTACCAGCTTCTCCACCACTTTTCGACTCATCTCCGAGATTTATATTCTGCAAAGTGTTGTTTACAACTGGCGTAAATATGGCAAATTCCACAACTAACCCGGTTTTTTAGGTAACCTCACCCTTTTGTGGTAACCTATTTTTCAAGTTACCTTGGTAGGTAACCTCTAAGTAACCTTAGACCAAAATCGGGTTACCATCAAAAATAATAGTAAAACCGAGTTTTCAAGCCAAATTCGAGGGTAACCTGTTTTTGGTCTTAGGTTACTTTCAGGTTACCATCGAAGAAGCCTAAAAAAAGTTACCAAAAAAGGTGAGGTTACCTAAAAACGGGTTAGATATAGAATTCACCAAATATTGCATTCATGTCGTACTATCCATCGTACTTTTTGCTATCAATTGTCAATAGAACTAGGACCGCTTACCAAAGTTCCAAGCCAAGTTATTTTGGAAAAAGAGATTCTTACCATAAGCGAGTCATGAAAAACATAACCCCATGCCTTGTGAGAACGTTTACTACCACATATCCCACCTACAATCCTTCCCGATATGAAAAAGAAGAAATAATTGAAGCTGGACAATGAACCAGGACAACCCATACATGAGAGTAGGCATGAATAACTTCATTCGCATAGAAACATATAACTTTGTCTTTTTATATACAGTGAACAAGTCTCCATATCAGAATACTCGCCCAGTCCCGTTTCATTCTACGTCCACATTATCGTCTTCTTCGTCAGACTGAAATCAATCGATAATGAAATCGGAGAAACGAACTAGGGCGTTTAATAGAGTTTACAAGATCTCGAGAAAAAAGTTTTTGAGTTTTTAGTTGGACTTTTTTCGACTCCGAATGACAAACTTGCCAGGTTTCCAAACCTAGTGTCTAAAAGATGAGAGAGAGTGTGGTTAAAGGATACGCCGCTAAAGTTGGTATGCACACAGCAGTATATGGAAAGAAACCGAATCTTGGTTGTAGTTTGAACTATAAATCCACTTTATTTCTGAATTTCAACCGAAAAGGAAAATGAAACTATAAACAAGCGTGATTGGGCCACATACAATGTATGTACTAGAAGTCAATTGGATAATCACGTAAAGTTAGCATTCTAATGAAGTATCGCGTATTTTGTCAGTGCACGTTTCTGAGGTCTGCTGTGTTTAACAAGTCTCACGTGACTGTGCAATTGACTAACAATATAATGTGCTAAAAGTGTCCGCAGGTCCTAAAAGACGTTATATAGCATAATATAAATTAAAATGCCTGAAAAACTGAATAAAAAACTAAAACTAACCAATGGCTGATGTAGACTAATATTGGGCGCGGCTTCCCACATTTCTTCTTCCTCTAATTCATCTTCCTCGAATGATGACGTCATCGGATTACCGGGCGGCAGACTGCCAAATGATGACGTCATAGAAGTCCTTCTTGGCAGACTGCCAAAAGATGACGTCATCGGATTGTCCAATGGCAATGTGCCAACTGATGATGACGTCATAGCTCGTCGCTCACCCACCACGTACTGTAAATAACCAGCGTTGAGATCAAATTAATAGTTGAAAAACCAAACATCGTTCCTGAATGAAAAACTAGACACTTGAAGGCTATATAGTATAGGCTGTTTCACGAAACAATAGCCCTCTACAGTAGGATAATAAAACTTACAAGTGAATTTATCATATCTTGTAGGTGTTGTACATAGTTTAAACTTTGTGATTTAGTTTTCCACTTTGGGTACTACAAGCATACAAAAGAGTGAAACTTAAATTCTGTTTGTTGATTAGATAAATGCGTTTGAATTTTTGAAATATTACTGTAGAAAGTCATCGATTGGTGAAACGAACTAGAAGATGACCATAGCTGACTTAAAGTTTGAACTCGATGCACGCAACATTTTTGACAGAAAAGAAACGAGATCAAACTACAAACACAGCTTGGGTAACGTATGCCGTTAAAGAAGGACGATTATGTGGTCCAATCGCAACGCCCACTTCCTTTAAACTGCATTACATTTTTCAATTGCAGTTTAAAGGACCGTTGACACGAGATTGGTCTACATAATCGTCCTACTTTAACGCATTAACCGTGATTTTTTGGAGTAAAAGTTCAAGAGTTTGTAGTAGAAGTAGTAAAGGCACAAAACCAACACCAAAATTTGAGATAATTCCCAAAACCTTTAAATTTCAAAATTTGACCGGTCCAGAAAGTTTGAGCGCATCACTGTAGACTGTAGAGGGTTATAAGTTCTTAAAACAGAACTGAACCCCCCCCCCCATAACATCAATAACTTCACCCGTTTCAGTACATTTCCACACGGATCTTTGATAACTATAAAAGTGATGTCAATTAGTGTCAAAATTTATGACAATTCCCCATTTTTGCAGCAAAAAATGGAAAATTAGACGTATTTTCCAGAAACAACGGCTCTATTTTCAGAAAATATCCTTATTAGTCCACTAATTAAAAAGGTAAAGTCAACCAACGCACCTGTTTGAGTACATTTCCGCAGGGATCCTTGATAACTATTCGGTTGATGGAGGGGATGTTCATCCGATGAGAAGTGGGTAGTTGTTCGTTCAGGGCGGCCGCCCGTTCCACGAATTCCCGTCGACCTAGACGGGTACTTCTTGGCTGAGTATCCGATGCCAGAGATGGAGCTGCAAGATAAATTATCATAATTCAGCTGACTTCAGAAAGTTAAAGAAGGAAGATTATGTGGTCCGATCCCAACGCATCAGTCCTTTAAACTGCAATACACTTTCCATTGCAGTTTAAAGGACCACTGACACGGGATTGGTCCACATATTCGTCCTACTTTAAACCTTATTTGTGTCTTGTGTGGGATACCCTAACTGAATAATTTTCCCCTTTTCCGTGAATTTTATGTGAACAAGGAAGGATCCGGTAGTGAACAAATGATTGCTACCCAGACGAGTACTCCTTGGCTGAGTATCCTATGCTAGAGATGGAGCTGGAAGACAAATGATCGTGCGTTGGCATTAGCAACTAGAATGCTTGAATCTTGCCTTCGAAAGTCGTACAGCTTCGTTCGTAAAAAAACATAGTAGGACACTCTTAACTTTTTCCTTTTGCTTGTCTTTTATCTTTCATGTGAATGTGGACTAGAAAAGAGAGGAAGTATAACTACAAAAGGAACGGGTTTTTTTGTAAAACAGTCATACATTACTGATGAGTGGTTATGGACTCGCGAGTCGCGACCCCTAACTGTTCACATCAATTGCTCACTACGACTACCCCTTTTATTCAGGGTGTACCGTTGTATGGACGATAACCCCTTGGTTGTCTCTTCTAGGTCACCCGTCCATACAGCTGTACCCTCCGTCCATACAGGCCTACTATAATTTAGCTAACTGGGTCACGCGTCCATACCACCATACCCTTCGTCCATACCACCTTACTTTGCTTAAACTAACTGGGTTACGAGTCACATACTCACGTTGAATACTTTCCGAAAAATCTTTCATCTATACTGGAACAATTTGCTAACTTATGATTTTGGGACTCCAATTTTGAAAGTCGTCCAAAATTCAATTTCATACTGTAAGTGCGCACACATATGTGCAAAGGACTTGTTAACTATACTGTGTGGTAGTGTTAGTGTATTTTAGAGCAAGGATCATTATCAAGCAGTCAAAATAACCGAATAGTTCTCGAAATATTAGTTGTTTGGCCTACCAACAAAGTTGGGAATTGTGGGAATTTGAGATTAAGAGAATTTCAGAACACACTGCACCCAACTATAAGTAGTAAAAGCAATGCCATAAAGGGGGCTGGGAGAAAAAAAAATCCGTGTATAGCCTGTTTCACGAAACAATAGCCCTCTACAGTAAGATAATAAAACTTACAAGTGAATTTATCATATCTTGTAGTTGTTGTACATAGTTTAAACTTTGTGATTTTGTTTTCCACAAGCATACAAAACAGTGAATCTTGAATTCTGTTTGTTGATTATATAAATGCGTTTGAATTTTCGAAAGATTACTGTAGAAAGTCATCGATTGGTGAAACGAACTATACCTCAGCTCTCAGAAAAAATTGAATTAAAGTTACCCCTGTTCTTCAAATTTCCACACCGAACTTGCATGGGACAGTCTCAGAGGGAAACTTATCAAGGCAGACTGAATTTATCCTACCGTTCCCATCCAGCCAAGGAGCACCAGAGAAGGCTTCAAGTTTTGTAGATACAATTTATCTACCAATTTATCGTGGGGTGGGAATCGAATGTGTACTGGTGGGTGGCACCTTAGCCACTACACTGTTTTTAACTAGTTTACTCAACTTTTCCGTTCTGTCATCTTCCTCTCACTAACTACTCACTGCGATAGGTTAAAAGATAATTGTAATGCAGTGGTTGGGTGCCCCAAAGAGGACATGAACAGAGTACAGAAAAATGAGATAAATTTATAAATAAAAGAAACAAAACCTATGAAAATGTTAACCATTGTTGTTGAAAGGAATGTAACTGCTGGTAGTTTATCATTTTTGGAAAATGAGGCGGTATGGACGCTCTCTACATACTCCATTTTGGTGACCTCATTTCGTTTTTCCAAGTGAGGTGGTATGGACGACTCATAAGAGACAACCATTTTCATGACCTTTTCATTTTCCCACGACCCCTTGAGACGACCATCCCGAAAATCGTCCATACAGGCGATCTCCCCATTATTCATACTAAGACACCTACAGTACATATTCGAATTGCACAATGAATCATTTCTCATTCATACTTCAACTTTATCGAACAATTTTGGAACTCCATTTGTCACATCACACAGGAAGTTAGAACCGAGTGCGAACATTTTGAACGTTTTCGATAACTTCGACGTAATCACACGCATTAAACGTTCAGTTTTGAGGTTTTGACTCAGTGGGAATGAAAAATATTATGTGTATATGTAAGATACTATCCTCACCTTTTGAAACTATCCTCTTCGCTTTTGGGAGATCTGACGTAGAAGTGGTAGGAGCAGTTGTAATCTGAAAATTTTCGAAATTGTCGCGATATATTCAATATTTCTTTTAGCTTTTCACACGCACCAGTAAGGTCTGAGGTGTGACAGTTACTCAAAATGGAAACTTTTTCTGTAAAAATCGATCATATTTCATGACGAAGTCTTCAGCTAACCGCGTTGCTCGTTAACCGCGCCATGTAACCGTTAACCAAATGTATGGTTAACCACTTAGTATCCACGTATTTCGCCCAAAATAAATCGTGCGAAAAGGGTTACTAAAGGGTTAACAAAAATGGTTTAATGTAACCCGGTTAACGGTTAATTGGCAGGGTTAACGAAACTCACGGTTCCGTGAGGAATTTGAATAAAAATCCACCATAGGAATTTATTTTCACCTATATTCTACTTCAATGATATGTGATACTGAACTAAAACTTGATTAACAACGAAAAATCAATACGTATCTGACACACGTACCTCACACTCCTCCGCTACTCCCTGAGCGTACGGCTCTTCGGAGAACAAGGGCAAACGACTCACATTTTCATCTGGAATAATTAAATCATAGGTGAGATCGTGAAATACCTCGTCAAAATGGCGCTGTCTACTATGCATGAAGTATAGGTGTCGATATATAACTTGGAGAAATTGAGAACAAAATTCTTTACCTTCTTCTTGTTTTACTGGTTCCAAATTGTGACTAATACCGGAAGTTGTGGGCGTGGCTTCGTCATCTCTATTCGATTCGCCCATCTGAAACTCTCCCTGTAAATACCAAACAATTTCGCTAAGTTTGTCTGCTTGTCAAATTCAGTACAAAAACAATATAGCTCTTCTTATAAGACCATCGACCATCTCAAAGACCAGATTTGGAAAAAAAATATTGTCGCGCTATGTCATTTTATTTGGATGAGAAAGCACGAATCTTCAAATACAAGGACCCAAAAGCCAAATATACAAATGGGTCTTAATGGGTCCTATTTCTGAAAATTGCGGAAAATAAAGAAACTTCTCTAGCAAAAAAAGCCACCAATTAATTTCTCCGACTACTTTCATACGTATACCAGAATCCAGAGTAGGGAAAACACTCCCATTGTACTGCTTATGAAACCCCAGTTCAAATAACGACACTTTTGCCCCCAGGGGTGACCAGAAAGTTGACAGGCCTTGCAACCGGGCGACCCCTCCCCTCTAAAACTTATAAATTTGTCAAAAACGTGTACAAACGTGTACACCTGTGGTCACCCCTGTTTGCTCCTCACCGAAAGCTTTTTTGTAAGAGAAAAATATAACGGGTGTGAAAAACCACTGATTTACTAACAATAAATATCGAAATATGATTTAACAACAACATAAAACGAACCGCTTTCGCCCGCAGATCCAATATACACTTGATTCGCTGCGCTTCTCGGTGCTCTTCTCGACAAAGACTGAAAACGGTCCACATTGAACACTTTTGAGAATCTCAAATTCGCCTGAGCAATGGAGAACTTTTTTTCATTTGTAGCACAGGTGAAACCACTAAAAAATTGGAGAATACTAGAGTATAGTACATCAGGGGCAACGCTGAGAGAGTTACTCAATAACTGTGCTTTCTGAACCCGAAGGTTTCACGAGCAAACACATAGGACATATACATCGTACTATTCTCTAGAAAAGAATAGTTCAGTGCAGCTGCAGACAAAGCTACCCAAAGCCCGACGTATCCGTATTTTTTCTCAGCACTTCGCAAAAACGGCAAAAACAAAAAGAGTTGCTATTAGGAACACACGTATCTTTATGGTGGAATGGAGATAGCCGAATTAGCCAAGATTGCGTAAAAAATATAGGTGAATTTCTTCCCGAACCAAAATCGAACCGATTCTTTCCGAACCATGTGAAACGTTTCAAAACCGAACCAATGTTGTGCTGACAAAGATGGAAGCGATAGCGAACCAATTCCACTAATTAATGCTACAGTTGATCGACTAACGACTACGTTTGCGTATGCAAGTGATTCGGTTTCTTACCGAAGCAACTGGTTCGAGAAGAAGCGATTCTATTTTGGTTCGGCAAGAGTCGGTTCGGGAAGAAATTTGCCAAAGAGTTACTCACGTGACCCTTTTCTGTAGCGTGGCGCGGGGTATTTTGAACCGAACCGAGGCCTGTGCTACCGTCATGTTCTTCTTGAGAACCGCCTTGATCGCCTCGGACAATTGGGCACGGGTGTAGTAACCGCGGGAACTGAAACTTTGATCTTTGAATTTCCAAAAAATGGCCCAGAACTTTGGAATGGCCCAGGAACTGAAAACATTAAAAAAACTGTAAGAAGTTTACAAGTGGAGGCTCACCACATCTGACTATTCAGCTAACCAAAAATGTGATCAATTGATCATATTCTCAACGCACACTAGTTAACCCTTTTGAAAGCAACGCCATACGCCAACGACTGTGGAATAGGTCTGAAAACGCGTTCTTGGTCTAAGGAAAACGGTACCAAAGCGGGTATCAACCAGCATTTATTTCAAAATTTAACCGATTTGAAAGAATTCGCTTGCCGAAGTAATCAAAGATGGGTGAAATGTAAATGTAACCGGATTTTTGGCAATCTTTTTTTGGGTTACCTGAGGTTACTTACTGAGGTAATCTGAGAAATAGGTTACCGAAATCTGGTTAGGTTGCAAAAAACCAGGTTATATATATAGAATTCACCAGCAATATACAAAGGCACAAAAAATGTCAACCAACCCTTTAACGTCCTCTCTCACGGGAGCGGGTACTGACGAGGGAAAGAGATGGTAAACCATACTCTACAACCAACCTCCAGAACCTTAACCAAACAATAAACTTCAACACAAACTTAAATAAGCAATAAAATATAATAATATAAAAGAGAATTTGAAAACCTATTTATAGAGCGTGGGGCAAAACATCTACTGTGCAACCGGGCTGACGCGATATTACGTACAACAGCTGTTGACAGCTGATTTCACATATTGTAGTATGAATGTTATGATATGTGAAGTACGAACCTAACCGGGTAAGCACAGTTTGAACAAGTGATCCTGCCCATAACTGGGTTGAAACCGAGCTGATTGTTGGAAGGAAATAAAGTCTAGTTTGTTTACAAAATGCCTTAGCCAGCAGGGTTTCAGTTTGAACAACTAATCGTCTACTGTAAATGAGAAAACATAGACACTTTCTTGTGAATAGAGTAAACACCTTGGTTACCAAGAGCAAAACGTGTCTCCTAGAGAAACATTAACGATAAAATACGGACATCACCACTGTTGCAAATCAAACTACAATTCTAAATTATACTTTTATTACCAGCCACATGAAATAAAACAAAACTCTTGACACTTTTATGACAATGCGCGGTACAAAACCGGGATAGCAAAAGCGCTGAATAAAACATGGAGATAAAGTTCTCAAAAATGTCCTACGATAAAATTATCAGGAATCGAAACCCTGACGATGAGCGTTAAAATGACACGAAAGATATGATTTGAGAAAAAAGATAAATAAACATAACCCTTGTAACCAACAATAATCCTATAGATCATTACGAGAAAGACTGAAAACAGCTGATGATGAGTCTAAAAGTAGATACAACTAAGATACAGAATAACAAAAAATCGATTAAAACGCAAGTAGATTTCAAATAATCATGTAGACCTAGGTCTTATCTTGTAAACGCTCTTTGAATTATGTGTAACAGGATGTAACAATTACGTGATATAAATCGTGCATGGGGTAGCATATAACAGAATTATAACAGGTTTTTTACCGAAAAGTGACAGAACAAAGTTATTACGCAAAGTTTTCGATGTTTAAGTAACCTATCCACACTATTTAGGAACCGAGCTCACTTTGAAACCATAAACCTTTGTGAGAAGAAACTGGGGGATTTTCCACAGAGTTTCATAATTTAACGCAGATGTTTTCTCAGATTCCGAGTCTGCCAAACAAGAATCGAGTTTGCTAACGTATGTCACATGAAAAGGGCGGATAGGTTACCAAAACAACCAAATATTCGCAAACAAAGTATCAATTCACGTGATTTCTTCACGTTTCACGTGATCTCAGAGTTCGTCCTCGAAGTATTCGTCGTCCGTCTCGGTGATGATGAAGTTGTCCTCGCCAAACTCGGCCGTGTCCGCCCAGAAGGGGGCGGAGCCTGTGGCGCGGCTGCTGCCAGTAGACGCCCGGCTGCCCGAACGACCGTTGATAGGTATCACACGGCGACGCTTAGACGAAGCTACAATAAAGATTTTGGTTTTTATTCAATTTTGGGGCCAATTCCACAAGGAATCCGGTATTCCGTTAGCCTGAAACGTTAACTATTAACCGATTTACCTGGTTAGTTCTTTTGTTAACCCCATTATAACCCTTTTTTAGAATGTCTTGTGGGGAAAGTTGAAAAGAGAAAATAACGAAATGAGCCATTCCACATCCACAGACTAGACATTTTCAGATGTATTCTTTAGAAGGAAAAAAAAACTAACCATCTCCATCCAGACTTCTTCTCTTCTGTGCAACTGGGACCAACTTCGGTACCTCGACGGTACCGCCGCCAGCGCTTTTCCTCTGACGCGGCGCGGCTGCCGCACGCGGGCAGATTGCCGCGCGGAAATCACGAGCCTGTTCCTGGAAAAGTATATCGCTGAATAGTGGAACTAAATTATACTAAAAGTAAATTGAATAGTCACGTCAATATTTTCATATACGTTATTCATGAATTCATGTGGGAGTTCAACCACATCAACCCCATGAGTGAAAGTATCAAATTAGCCCAGGCATCAACCGTACCGATACATTTGTTGTACACATACTAGCTGAGACCTACAGTACCCTGCCGTCTTCCGTGCGACAACGACTACGCATCACCCCACCCGACCAACCTGCGCCTGCTTGATCCGCATCGACTTGGCATGGTCGTCTCGCTGTCTCAGTCTCCGCACTCTCGTACCGTCTGACTTCTCTGCGTCCTCCTCGCTCATCTTGTTCTCTTCGTCCTCGTCACTCGATTCACAACAACGGCTGCAGTACCACTCGTAGTTGGTCTGAAGGATAGAAATAGTATTTTTTGTACTTTGAACTATGTAGTTTGATGTCGATTCAAGAGGGGAAGCCGGGAAAAGACATTCTCAGCGTGATTTGTTGACATTGACTGCCATTCTGAATGCATAAGCGCAATCAAGCAAGCACCTCTTGCCTCTTCACACACAAAACACCTAACGGAAGAACCTCCACTTCTTTCCTAGTTGGGAAAGCTAATTTAACGAGCAGTGGGTGATTTTGAAACCAGTTCTTTCCCGAAGGACAGTTTGTGCAACCAACCTTTTTTGGCATTCTATCCAAGGGAGGGTCGAGACAGTTCAGATGGAACCACAATTTACACGCATCACAGTGAATCAGATGATGCTGGTCGGAATTCTGAAACAACGACTGTAATCCCAACCGAACTAATTACATAAATATACGTAACAGTTCATCCGCCCACCCCCCTGATGACAACTACTTAATGGCAATTTTCAAACGGCACCAGGGAAAACTCATTCAAAAATGAAACTCATTACTGGAAAACTCATTGAGAATTGAAACTCATTAACTTATTTTTAGTCAGGAATTCAAAAATGGCAAAAAAAATTGAAAGTTGATTTTTGCTTTTCTCTACGTTCATGTACTTAATGAGATTTATTTTTGAATGAGATATACTTGAATGAGTTTTTCTAGTAGCCTTTTCACAGACTATCGAAAGTTGGAAAGTAGGTACATACTCTTTCTACATCGAATCACAAACCACTTTGAGCAACATTGAGTCAGTGGCTCGAAAAGTCGCATTTGCTCCAGAAAAAGACACATATCAGATACCAACAATATGTGAAAACTACTTGTTTTTCGATTGAAGTTTGGTAAAAAAATACACTGAGTTTTTCAAATCAGTCACATTGTGGTCAATATCATAATAGATTACCGACCTTTTTGCACTCATCGCAAGAATGTAGTTTGATCTTGTCGATTTTTCCAGTGGCCGACGACGTGGAAACCTCGCTGGTGGTGCGCGTACGCGATTTCCTCAAAATCAATATTTAAAATCCCTACTTGGTCGGCTACATACAGCCTACACGAATGTAACTACAAGCTATGATAGGTTATGGCTGATGCACAATTTTGAAAATGTAAACGTAAAACGCGTCTCAAATCAAGTAGGCAGCGTACTTGATTTCCGCGTATTACGCCGAAAAAAGTAGGGACGATATTTTTGAATTTGAAGTACGCTACCCCGACGTAAATCGATAATCATGATTGCTACACTGAAAATGCGGTATGGACCCTGCCTAAGAGAGTAGTCACACTACTAGTCAGATCGTTGACTGAAAGACGATTCTGTACGCCAACGCGGACGACCATGAAGTATTCCACAACTTTACTCACTTTTTCGGCGTTTCCCCATTCAAACAGTCCGGTTTCCGTATTTTCCGGACTCCCAAATGAGAAAGAGCGTCGAAGACCAACTGCACACTGTGAACAGCTGATTGCAGGGCGGATCGCTTCTCCTGCGATGATTTCTCCAGCTGAAATGGGTCAAAAGATCAAATCGTAGTAGTAAATGGGTGAATTCATTAGTGATCGTTATATGCGGTATCGGAAAATGAGTTAAGTTTGTAATAAAACCGTAGCACCGGTTTTATAAATGAAAAATGAACTCACAGAACTTGTCATCTGATATATTCCAAAAATGGAAAATGTTCGTTTCTCAACAAGGTTCTTGTTAATGATTTTTTCAGTGATCTACACTTCATGCTTTGTGTACCTCCTTGAACTGAGCCAGTAGGCCGTCCTGTCGTTTTTTCATTTCCACATTAGTTGCTCGAATCGTTTCCAGCCTACGCTGTTCCGAGGCGAAAACCGACTTTTCTCGGCTCTCGAAGTAGCTGAAAAACATTATTGAGAGAAGTCTATTCTATCTCTCCCTTTCTCTCTTTTCCGACAACGGCAAGTTCTATTCTATCTCTCTTTTCAGACAACGGCAAGTTGCGTCTATTTCTCAAAGAGTATGCTCCTTTGATAGAAACGTAGTCTCATATGTAATATTTTCTTCATTTGCTGCATTGAGAAGAGCCGAGCCAGTTTCCACGAGTTAGGGAATAGAGTTTTTTGCCAACTTGTCTGACTAGCCATGTTGCGAATGTTTGTTAATTTATAATAGCTAAACTTCAACCAACATTCTCCGTCGCTATATTTATCTTCAAAGTGGAAAATAAATAAATAAAACTTACTCGACAAACTGATGAGAGAAACCGGGATTGAGAAACGGCAGCAGATCACCTTTAACACGGACAAACTCCTGAAAATAAACGTAGTTCGTAGTAGACGTATCCCAGTTTTAGTTTAGGAGTTACAAATATGCTAGCAATCTAGCAAAAACTTTCCCCAGAGCCCTTGTGAAGTCACGAGCACGACCCCACACAAAGAAGAACAAAGTGTAAAATACGAGACGAAACTTAATATTTGTCATATTGAAAAATTTAACTTCGTTCTAAAACAAAAAAGAACACCATGGGCCGGGTCGGCCACTTCTATAAACGTTCCATATTATCGATATAGTTCGCTTCACTCGCACTGAAACGCGTTGGCGTCGCAACAAGATTTTTGGACGACCATTTCTTAGAGCAAAATGAGTGAATTTTGAAATCGTTTTTCACTTACGTGTTCTTATGACACCGAAAACCCGCTAACGGAAATTTTCTGTTTTCCTAAAAACTCCAAAGTGGTGAAAAAAAGTCAGGAATATTTATTGGCACGCTGCCAAAGTCTCAGTGGGAGTGCTCAGAACGATTGGCGTCAATTTGCTGTTATTGACCAGCGACAAAAGCGCGAGACTGTGGAGGTCAATGAGGCAGCAGACATCTGCGTTTCTCTGACCTGCACACTCTCTCGCAGACGCCGCTACAAACGTGGCTGGCCAACTTGCTGGGAATTGTCCGAGTGACCGCCTCTATACCTGTTCAAACTGTTCCTTGTCGATGTCAATTAGCTCCGCCTTCTCCCGAAATGCCTCCAGATATCTCGCAGAAGTATGGAGATGACGCGCGCGACGATTACGTTTCTCCGTCTGGAAATAAAACGAATTACATTGTGCAAAACTAAAACTTTTTCTTTGAGATCGATATGGTCTAAAACAATCATCTGACATTCTGTTCCTTCAAATTTTCACACCTGAAAAGGTCCCAGGTGTGAAATGATTAGCTGAGAACTGTCTTATTTGTGTAATCGGATGTCTGCGTCTCTCTGACCTCCCTACCCTCTCCCTCAAATTGTCTGCGTCTCTCTGACCTCCCTACCCTCTCCCTCAAATTGTCTGCGTCCTCTCAAACATTTTCCAGCCAAACGATCAGCCACTTGAATATCGCTCTCGAAGAGATGGTGTGCATGAGTGTAGGTCACAGAGACGTGTGATTCTGCGTCTCTCCGACCTCCCTACTCTCTCCCTGAAGTTGTCTGCGTCCCTTACCTGATCGAAGCTGGCGTCCGGCCAACAGATGGTGACTCCGACCAGTGCCTTCTGTGTCTTTTCGCGTCTTTCGTGCGCTCGTTGTCTCTGACCCTCTTCTCTATCGTTCAACACGATTCGACGAATTTTCAGCAGACGACGCTCCTCCTGGGCGAACCAACGCAAATAGCTGAAACGGTTACGAAACTTAGTTACAGTTCATACTTTCAGATCCCGATGTCATGAACAATTATTCTTTAGAGCAGCGGTTTTCACATAAATCAAAGAAGGTAATGTGATGTGCCTTTCAACTTTTAATCACAATCTTACCATTGTATGTGCTGTGAATGAAGTATAAATTCTTCCTGAAGTCCGTTCACATTTTGCAAATCGTGTAAACGTTTTCAAAAATGATAGTAAATCCACGCTTTTATTTTCACTTCAGATCACTTTCTCTCTCAAGTCCGGTTACAATTTGTAAAGTGTAAAACTTCAATAAAAGATAGTAAACCCACGCAGTTCTCTTGACCTTGACCTGGTCCGAGTTGGAGTGTTTCTTGCAGTTGATGTAGCGCGGCTCCACCGATTGAGCCTCGTCTCCCATTTGGGCAGACTCGCTGGTATCCACCAACAGACCTAGTCTGAAAAAGGTTTTTATCATATCAGGTTATTTGGTAACTCGCTAAGTAAGTTGAGTTCACTTGAAATACAATACAAGTCTTATTTTTGTCCCATATCACTGGGTATTCTTATCGTGTGAAGGTCATTTGTCGTCAGAAGCCTAACCACAGACCAGTAGCTGTGACTGTTCTGCAAAAAGTGATCCGTTGTCCAATTGAATTGAATCACTTGAAAGTCAATGATTTTGAACCGGAAAAGGGCAAATTATCCACGAAGGGATTCGTTTTTTGAATGTTTCTGGATATTTGGGCCATTTTTTGGTCATCTCCCTGAGTAGAAATCACACTAACCTCTGCGCACAGGTGGCATGGTAGTAGTACTTGCAGAGACCCAACTCGCATCTGGTAGCAACGCCGGTTCGAGCGTCCAGCTTATCCGTACAGCCACTACACGACTGAAAACAATGAAAATCGGTTTCTAGAGAAACTCCATTCTGACTGAATTTTCAAGAAAGGGAGTCAGTAAAAGGACCGTGCGCCTTAATGTGTGCTCAATATCAAGTTTAGAAGAACAAGTTGTGGAAGAGTGATGTACGTTCGATCATGACTATTGATTGAGCTTTCGGTTTCATAAAATTTCACTTGCACAGAATATGTTGCACGAAATTACGCGCCCGTAACTACAGTATATTTTTTCCGTGCGGCCTGTCTGGGATGCCGGTGCATTTCAATTGGCGGGGTCCGCCGTTTTTCCCAGTAAAGAGTAAATTCCAACTATTAGACAAATATGAGTCAGTTTTTAGATTGAAACACGTGAAAATTAATGATTTTGCGTCAAAAATAGCAAACTTTCTCATTTTCTGTGAAAAATTAGCCTTTTTTTCGAAACTTTTCTGTCTATTCGGACAACTTTACCGGTGTATGATGACAACCAACCTTTCTGCCAAAAGAGCGATGATCCATTTCCTGCCAGCTGACTGCTGCCAAATGGTCGATGTCGCCGAATGTCACTCCGGTGGTGTAGAGGGCGCAGATCAGGTGAACCCATCTGCCGCCGATATCTGAAAGAATCATATAGTCGTCGCCAACATAAAGGCGGAAGGATACTGTATATCTCACTTTCCGCTGTGGCCGAGTGGTCGACTGGTTGTGTGCGCGCTAGCACTCAATACACCATATGGTTCGATCCCACTCGGCGCGGTATATTCATGGCGGACCGCATGAGCTGGTAATAACGCTCACCCATTCCTAGTTTCCAATCTACGGACCCCACTTCTCTACGGATACTTCTATGTGATCACTGTCTTGGTTGTATTAAGATGAATAAAGTAATACACGGCTGAAATAGTTGCCGTAAAAGATTATTATTATTATTATTATTACTAGGTATCCAAATAGAAATAATACATCAAAACTATCAGAATCAGAATTGCCACTATCACAATTCCAGCTAACACGTAACAAAGATATCTTTAAATCAACTTAGATAACTTGCCCAAAAAATACTAAAATGTTGAAAAACCAACACTAACCGGATCGTTTGAATGCGCCTTGGCGGTCGGGACACATCTCGCAATGGGGCGGTTCCACCAGCCCGTACGCACACGGCTCACAGAACCACGGTTCGGTAGAGGCTGGAATTCACATAGTTGTATTGATACACTCACGTGAACCAGCTCAGACGAGAGTGATGCAAATCCTTCCGCAACACATGTTAAATTTCTCGAAACTGGTCAAAAACTGGAAACTTTCGTTATTAGGCGGTAGCAGGTTGGATTTGAGAGAAGGGCTTTGAAATCTGGGGATATGATCTCGTGATCTTCGAAAAATAACGTTAAAAGCTATTAGATAACGCTATGTCAACGCAGCTTCCTTAAGATGAGTCGCGGTGAAGCATTGACAGCTGGAAAAGTTTAAAGGACTGGTGATCCCAGGACCTCACTTTAGCGAGATGCGGGAAGAAAACAAGAATACAGGTAATTCACCTTTTTTGTCGAAGTGGATGAGCGTTTTGGCTCGAAACATACTTTAGATATTAAAAATTATCGATATTAAAAATTACCTGACGAATGGGAAGAAGCCGACGCCGTGTCATCGCCAATGTCCGGTAGATAACACGTCTCGTGCACGCACACGCCACATCTGAAACGTTTTTTCATTAAAAAAGATTGATCTGAGTAACAACTTATCAACCTACTGACATTGACAATTTACAGTTCGTCCAAAAACCGAATTGCCAACTGCAGTTTGGTCAACGAGTGAAAAAGGAAAAGGTGTGTAGGTTTCTGGTTGAATACTCCGGTGAAATAGGTTAGGTTACTAAACAACCACGTTACTTTTGAATTAAGAATAGGCCTAACTTACCCCCGATCCCACTCAGACAAATTGCCAGTTATTTTCGTAGCGGAGCGGCCTCGGCCAGAGAGTGAGCAGGTCAGAGAGACACAGATGTCTGCGCCCTCATTGACCTGCACACTATTTTGCCGAGGGCTCTATAAAAATTAAGTTGGCTGGTAGATGTAAGATGTTTGATAGTCTGGCAAGAAGTGTAAGTTTACCTGTCGCACTGCATCAGCTCCTCTGGTCGGTTGCCTTCGCGCAGATTCAGACACATTGCACACAGAAGCGGCTGCTGAAAAAAGAGATTATAATTTGTCTATTCAAAAACTATGAAGGTGACTTTTTTTGTCTTACAACAACAAATTCTTATTTTCAAGAACAAAAATCATAACGCCTTGTATTGTAAAACGTACACTTTATTCTTGAACAGAGAAATACGGCTAGTTTTCCAACCTTTTTGAATGGTCAGTCTTGAATGCTCAACTTCGATTGTTGGGTGTTATGATGGTGCCGATTCGCTTTATCGCAAAATTCACATTTTCTTTGTTAGTTGGTGTTTTTCTCTTTTCTATAACAATAATTATCATCAACTCACCGTACCATCCTGTCCGTCGCCTGTCAACAGTGCATTGGCAGCTAGAGTGTCATTCTGAAATTACATTCATTAAATTAAATGAAATATAAATATTAAAAACATATAAAAGACTTACATAGAATTTTTTAAATGAAGCCGACGAATCAGTGCTTGGCGCTCGCAAGAAATATTAAAAAACGCGGCGCTCTTGAGCTTACGCGTCAACTGGAGCATTGTAGGGTTAAAACTTCAAACACATTTCCGTCCTTTCAGCAAAAACAAAAAGAAGTAAACTGATATCATTTTCATTCAACCTTTAGGATAATAATAAAGTTTTTGTTTTTCCAAACAAGGAAAAAACTACCTCCCCTCAATTTCCTTATTTTCCTCTCCACGTACAGCGAAAACAGAAAGAAGTAAACTAACTTTTCATGCAACTTTTATCATAATAACAACGATTTTCCTTCTCCAAAAATGGTGAAAAAAAACCTCCTTTACTTCATTTTCATCCTTTTCTCCATCGTCGTCTTCTTTTTCTTCTTCATCCGAGTCAGATTCGCTGCTCGACGACGAACCAGAATCCCCACTGTCGTTCACTTCTGAAAATTTGAAAATGAAAAGTCGAAAAGATGGTACATAATACATCAACTACTATCTTCTATTTATCTTACAACTACTACTACTAACTACTAACAACTATCTTGAAGGCGACTTTCTTCAACGTTGTGTTGCTTGTAAAACCAGCATTGAACCGGAGTCCGGTTACCGGACGGAGAATTTGAAACTATATTAATCTTTGAAATATATTCCATCCACGCAAGTCGTGTTTGAAAGGATGGTTGTTTTTAAACTACACGATACACGAAACTAAACTAGGACTACCCCCTCTTCCCAAAACCAATATGACGTCATCAAATAAACATATGACATCATGAAAAGAAATATGACGTCACCAACCTTCCCCCTTATACTCTTCGTCATCTTCTTCATCATCGGCTGGTAGAACCAGATCCAAAACGGCGGCTGTCGGCTTTATTTGACGTTTCCCGGGAGCGCGGGTGGCTGAAAATATGTAAATGAAGGAAAACTATTATTTTTTGACAGATTTCAACTTTTTAATCATACACTAACGAACTCAGCTGAAAGCTACAGAAATTTGAAAAAAGAGGGCTCCTTTTCTGTCAAAAGCTGGGAAAAATGAACCACCGTTTTTGAACACTAGACTACAGAATGAAATGTGAACTTTATTAGTGTGTTTAACAATATATTTGATTTTACTCTAGACCGTAACTAACATTCAGTTTAGTAATACTTCAATTGGGCTAACACTGCAGAAACTTAAAAAATTATTTACCAAAAGTCCGACATCTTGTCTGTGATTTGAATTTGAATGGTACAAGTCGGGATAATTACAGATTAGAAAATCGTAAAACTGAGATAATAAAATACTTTTCAAAGGGGCGACTACTCAAAGTCAACGTGCAGCAAGCTGAGTTGCTGTAGGCAAATCGAGCTAATGGGAAATAATAAAGGATGCAAAGGTTAAGGAGAGATAAAGATGAGGACACTAAGAGAGGGAGAGAAAGAGAGAACGCATAAGAGAAAAGGAAAGAAAGAGAGAGATAGCTCCAAATGAGAAAGTCACTGTCAAATTATGCAGAAATTCAGTACAGCAAAAGCAGATGCAGTTGCGGCGAGAAACAACACACTCATATGTAAAAGTAGGGTAATTAGAAAATCAATTTTTAGAGAAATCTAAACCTATATTTAGGTAAACACCGTTCAGAAAATGCAAGCGTGAGAAAACACTACTAATTGATGGCAAAGAGATATAACTGATACACTAAGATCAGTACGTGATCCCATCTACTAACAATGTTTGTTATTGTGTTTGGCGCTGATAATCAGTTCAAAAAACTGCAATTCAAAGTCAATAACAAACAATTATTTAACTAGAACAATCCATATTGAGCAGAATCATTTATTATATCATTGTTCTCATGAGTCATAAGAGAGACAATGAACTGTAGAAAGAAATGTTGCGCGAACGAATAACAAAGATTCAAATTATTCTCTTGGAGTGAAACTGAACTATCAATAATTCTTTTAGTAACTTTCAGGACTCAGCTAAACTCAACAAGTTTTTAGAAAGAGAAATCGCATAAAAACCTTGATCAAACACAACAGAGACATCAATCTAGAGTGTTTCAAAGAAAATGTAGATTCAATCAAGCAAACGATGAAAAGAGTGAAATAAAAGGATATATCAGACAAAAAATAGTGGTTAATCAATAATGCTGGGTTTAATGAAAACTTACATTTTCTTGCGAGATCAAATTACATCTATGAAATGATCTATAGATTCAAACTGTTGGAAAATGGAAAAATCGTACGATTTTCGTGGATAAAAGTTTATTATACTGAACTTGGAACTCACTTGCATGCTGGAAGAAACTTTTCTTTTCGGCTTCGGTCATCTTTTTCTTATAGTTTTGATATCTATAGATCCAGGGTCCAATAGATCTCAAAAGGGGGGAGCGGCGGTTTTATTTTGCGGGCCGCGACGCGACCGCCCCGCGTCTGAGGGAATTCCACGCTTCGAGACCTATTAACAGTTGTCTATAGATATTACTCTTTACCACGATAACAACCAGTGAAGTGCATCTTAGAATAAGTGAAACATGTCTATTTAACAAATATTATCAGATTGAAATGTGTTGAAATTAGGGTTCAGAGGGTTTATTGTCAGTTTGAATGCTGTAAACTTCGCTGTAGATAGAAAGATCAATTGATCTGGGTTTTCAGAAAAGGCTCTAAATAATGAGAAAAGGAAGGGAGAACTTTAAACAGGAAACAGCTAATTCAAAGAA
The DNA here is from genome assembly GCA_964036275.1 of Litoditis marina. Taxonomy (NCBI): domain Eukaryota; kingdom Metazoa; phylum Nematoda; class Chromadorea; order Rhabditida; family Rhabditidae; genus Litoditis; species Litoditis marina. The sequence goes on from OZ038439.1 coordinate 10,682,890, forward strand.
AATAGCGTGATTTAGTAAATTACAGAAAAAGCAACCAGCAAACGTTCACTTTCTGTCCGGTAAACAGATGTGTTTCGATTATTTGGAGGATTATTTGGAGGATTCTAAAGAGAATTCGCTCAGTCCTGTTACCTCTATCTGATTAATGTTTACTGTTTAATTTGTGTGATAAATAGAGAACGCAGTAGTATTGAATTTATCAAGAGAAACTCGTTCTTCTGCACGATTCATAGAGATTGCGCAACTTTTCATTTTCATAAATTTCTATGATCACTTTTTACAAAAAGTGGGATATTTTCTAGAAATCTGGTATTGTTCGTACACAGAGAACTCAGTGGGCAACGACATGAGCATGAACAAGCCAAGTTTGCCGATAGTTTCCACGTTTGGACGAGAAGTAGGAATGAAAGAACGGTTCCATGCCATTTCTACTTGATGGGTTATGATAGGAGGTGTGTTTTTTCTTTTTTTCATAGCCTATTCATAGTTCGTTAGAAACGAAACTTTTTCTCATGTTTTTTGAAGTATATTCTTTCTAGGTCCTGCCGCAATGATTTTTCTACTAGTATTTGTGAGTGGTCTTCCGAGTTGTAGAAGCAGAAAGATAGAATCCAGGTTTGGAATACGCAATCAACGAACATTTTTTTCTCGGTTCCTGGCTTAGCTAACTGTGTGGTTCTAGATCAGAATGGCTGCAACATCACTGTCATCTTATCAATTTTACATTGTAAAATTGGACTTAGAGATAAGATTTCAATATTGCAATCATTGTACACTAGAAAACACGTAATTATATACACCTACAATCATGATTAATACATTTGTGTTACCTCCGTGACCGTAAAATGCTGATATTTTCTATGAAGTCTCAAATGTGAGGGGTATTGATTGTTTCGAGAATTCAGGCACGGTAGCAAAGAAAACACCGAAAAATAAAGTTGCGAACTCGCTCTGCTTAACCACGTTATCACATTCTCGTCACATCATTCTGTCGAATTTCACATGTTATGGCTGAAGAACTCGAAAATCTCTAGACCAGGGTAGGCTTTTCGGAGCACTTTGCTCGGTGCTAGTAGTGAACTTCAATTACCCCAAGATAAAAGTACGCAAATCTTTTCTCAAGAACTCAAACTACATTTTTCAGAAGCCCAACTCCCCGTGAACCAGCTAAACCTCCCACAAACTCCCCTTCAGTAACGAGGTGGTCCAGCTCAGCTCTATCAAATAGAAGGAAGAGAGAAGTGTCGACACCGATTCCACCTGCAGTCCCAGCGCCAACTTTGGCGGAAACAACTCAGGCACCGGTTGGTATTAGAAATGTTGTTTCTGAAGGATGAGTAAGAAAAAGAGCCCTCCTTCAGGATAAGAGTGTCGCAAAATAGTGCACAAAGTGAGAGATGCAGGGAGAGATGGAGAAGTCGGGATGTTCCTGACTACGTCCTCAACTCAGCTACCAATATGACTAAACCTGGTTACAAAGACAATGAAAAACATGCTAAATAGTGTATTCACTTATTCAGCTGTCAATGTAAACAGCGTTTGGATAGCAATAAAAATTGTGTCAATTACTGTACTAAAGGACTAATTGCGGCGGACCTCTTATAGGTCCCGCCGCGCCCTTTTCTGTACCGCCCTTTCGAATTATTGATTCGAAAGGCGCGTAAATTTCACTTTTTCGTTTTCTACTTTAGTGACAGGTGCAATTTTATTCTTCTGTATTGATAGTTATCGTCAACAAGTATTATTCAGTTTTCCTGCTCTCAATTATGGTGAAAATTTCATAATTATTAGTATTAATAGTCCACTTTTCAGAGATTTTAGCATATTATATATAGTATAATTATTGTTTGAGTTTAGGTAATACTCTAGTTATGTCGACGACTTTCAATGCGTCAGAGGGAGGGACTCCGGAAGCGCAGCAGTTGTGTGCCAACATTTTTGCCATGATTCAGCCAGAGATGGCAAAACTCTTCTCGATGGAAAAAGCTCGGGCGAAATCTTTCGACCCGCCTAAGCTTACCTCGAAGGGATTACAAGCACAGGCAGCGCTCAACTGCAAACTTCTCACAGCACTCCATCCGATAGCGGACCATGAGGATCCACGGGTCGTTGCTGCTGTTAAGACCGCAATGGAGCTGTTGGAGGGCAGAAATGCCGATCTCGTCTTGGCTGATTCAACTCCGGACGGGTTCCGCATGGTCGAGAAATTGGAAGTTATTAAAGGTCTCGGCACGTCCACTCAAAGCCCAGCACAACTACTGGCTCTCACTTCTCTCATGGCTCAGCCAGACAGGAAACGTCCTCGCGAAGCATCTCCTTCTCGTCCGTCCCAGCCCTTTCGGAACAGGGGTTCCGGATACCAACGTCAGCCGGAATCCCGCTACAACGACGAATACGAGAGTCTCGTACGCGAAAACGCCCGTCTTCGAGCGGAACATGCTCGACCTCGCTACAGCCCTCCTGAGCTCTACCAAAGAAATCCCGTCCCCAGCACCTCCTCTCCAGCCGTCTGTCACAACTGCAGGATGCCCGGGCACTTTGCCCGTGATTGTCGCCAAAGAAAGTTCTGAATGTAAGTCACTTTCATATTCTACGGGTCTCACCCGTAATGTTCAGTTTTGGCGTAATTTAGGCGCCCCAGCCTGGATATGTCACGTTATCTCTCATGGATTATCTCTAACTCTAGCTCCATATTTTCAGCCTTCTCGGTTGCAATTTTCCGCTCATAGGAAGGGAGCAATGCAGTTTTCTGATTTTGTTTCAGGTGAAATAGACGAGTTGCTCCTCAAGGGGGCCATAGAGAAGGTCGACGTTGCTCCCGTCGTATTGAATCCGTTGCAAGTTGTCGCAAGAGGTGAGAAAAAGCGATTAATATTGGATCTTTCAGGAGTGAATAGGTTCATACAGAACCCCAAATTTCGCTTGGAGGATATCTATACCGCCTGGCCTGCATTAGCAGGTGCCAAATTTGCATGCAGTTTCGATTTTCGAGGCGGGTATCACCATATTGCTATTTCGGAAGCGGATAGACCACTTCTAGGGTTTAAATGGTCCAAATGCGGTGAAGAGACTTTTTATCAATTTACCGTAATGCCTTTCGGATTATCATCGGCGCCCTACGTGTTCACTAAGTTTTTTAGACCGCTCCTCAAAAAATGGAGGGAGCAAGGCATCACTATCTTTCTTTATTTGGACGACGGCTTAATTCTAGGAGAAACATTTCAAGAGTGTCTTAGTGCTTCCACACAGGTGAAAGACGATTTAATGAGCGCTGGTATTACGCTAGCAGACGAAAAGTGTATCTGGAAACCAGCGTCGTCCATTACTTGGTTAGGTTACCTGTTGAATCTCGAAACTCATACAGTCAGCGTCACAGAAAAACGTATTACGGAAGCGTTAGCTCGTATAGATTCGCTCCTGGAGCATGTTTCTCCATCGGTCCTGGGCCGCCAACGTGTCCTGGGCACAATTGTTTCAATGCATCATGTTCTAGGTCAGGCTTCACTCAGAAGCGGTCACCTCAGTGCCACAGTGGCCAAAGCACAGTTCGAAGGGCTTCCCACGCATACCTGCATGCCGCTCTCAAACGCGGAAATAGGTGAGTTACAGTTTTGGAAAACGCATCTTCCCACTAGGGCGCACAAATCATGCTCATCTCCCGCCGCTTTTCAGCTGTTTATCGAGACGGACGCGTCCGCTAGGGGAATAGGTGGTATCATCAAGTTTCCGGGTAGCTCTGTTAACCTAGCCACGTTTTCACACGATTTCGGACCAAGTTGGGCCGCAAAATCTAGTACATGCAGGGAACTAACGGGTATATTATATGCAGTTGAAGCGTTTCGAGAACGCATCAGGAACGCAAGGGTTTGTATTCGTTCTGACAGTCAAAGCGCAGTAGCTATATTGGAGAAAAACAGCTCAGTAGACGAGCTACGCGAAATAGCGTTAGCCATTTGGGACACAATCGAATCTTGCTCAGCGAATGTGGAATTCGCGTGGATTCCAAGAAATATGAACGTAGTGGCCGATCAACTGAGTAGGGAAATTGATTACGATGATTGGGGAGTAAGGGACATTTTCTTCAACCGATGTGCAGAAAAATGGGGCAGTTTTTCCAGTGATTGTTTTGCGTCAGCCGCGAATAGAAAATGCGACACATATTTCAGCAAAGCTAGCAGCCCAGACTCTTCCGGAATCGATGCGTTTCACAACTTCCATGAGATTGCCAGACTTGGACTGGCTTGGTGGGTTCCTCCGCCTCATTTGATACCTAAACTGATTCAAACAGCGTCATCTTATGGTGCGAAAGGAGTTTTGGGCTGTCCCGTTTGGGAATCACACGCTTTCTTCAAACATTTGAAAAAGGCCGATGGAAACTGGCGCGAGTTCATCAAAGACACGCTCCAGTTTCCAGTAGGCACGAAACTACTGGTACCAGGTCCCGGTAGCAAAGAAGCATCCTCCTTCGCTTCTGAATTTCTACATTTTCCGTTTATATTCATTCTCTGCGATTTTACTAGTCCCAAGGCTCATTAATCTACTATACATGAAACGATTCCTCCTATACTGTACTTTGGTACAGTAATTGTATTTATTTGAGAGTCCGACTCGAAGAGGAGGGCGATAAAATAATTGTGTCAATTACTGTACTAAAGGACTAATTGCGGCGGACCTCTTATAGGTCCCGCCGCGCCCTTTTCTGTACCGCCCTTTCGAATTATTGATTCGAAAGGCGCGTAAATTTCACTTTTTCGTTTTCTACTTTAGTGACAGGTCCCACCCGCCCGCCCTTTTAGTTTTCTAATAACGTTTTGTAGAGTGTATGGCTCGTTTCAGGAGGCGAACGTAAGTCCGCTCTTCTTGCGACTCTACAAAGCTGCGAAAATATGGGTCTTCGTCGTTTATGGCAAGATCTCGCGAGCCGGCTGATGAACGGACGGGCTAAGTCAACTATAGCCGCCTACAAAGCGGCTTCAATTCGACGATCGTCCTGGTTAGGTAAGTAGAAACATTATTTCGTTCCCACATTAATATTTCGTTCTAATCGCTCGGTTCAGTTTTTCGACGTGCATGGTTTATTATTTCGATTTTGTTATTTGTTAGTTTAGCCGACGTTTTTAGCCGTAGTCATGTTCAGCAAAAGACGGTTAGCCGAATGGGTTTATCTCGGGTATACGCTGGTAAATGTCGTATGAAGCTTATAGTGAATGTTGTAGATCGAGTCGGCCTACCGGACAACCCCTCAGGGGTATTGATCTATCTGTCCGATAGAGCGGCGAACGTAGGACCTTCATCTCTGGCTCTGGAACTGGCAGCTTTTAAGTTCTGCAACGACCCGCCTGAGTCTCCCACATTGAAACTAGCGTCATTGATAGTTTCTGGAGCAGCTCGGACAGGGAAGAAGGAGCCAACCCCAGCAGCAACCGAAGGTGAGCAAGCTAGTACGGGCATTAATTTTTGTTTTTTTCTTCTAGCGTAGTTCGCTAGCTGTGTCTTTCATTCACGAAGAACATACGTAATATGTCTCTTGATCATACGTTTATCAATATTACTCCTCTACGTTCACTTCTATCAGAAAGAGTATGCATAATACGTATTTGTTTGCCCCAGACGTATGTATATTCAGCACACCCCGTTAAGTACTATTGGCGCACAGTATCGTCCGTTTAAGGTTTGGTTCAGTAGGTGGAAGCCTAGGGGCTACGAGTAGACGCAATATTTATATTAGCCTTTTCCAGACAACATACGAGAAGTGATCAAGTGGTACGGGCATAACGACTCTGTGAAAAACCACAGAGGAGTAGTGGCAGTATTGCTCTCATGGGTCGGTCTCCTTCGCGTATCCGAGGCTGCCAATCTCAAGTGGGGGGACCTGCGCCTCGAGAACGATCGACTGGAATTGACAGTCAAACGCGCAAAGAATGATCAGTTAGCGAAAGGTGAGCAAAACCGATCTTCTTTTATATTTCTCTAGAACTTTCGGGTTATCAACGCCAAGTGTTCAAGAGCGCTCTTTATTTATTTTTATTCAAGAACGAGTGGGAAAATAACGGTTTTACAAGTAGTACGCCTTAGAGCAGAGTACCTGTTACATATATCGTTCATTGCTCAGGTCGTTCCACATTCGTGGAATACAAGAGCGGCGGGACACTCCACTGCATCATCGAAGCCTGGAGGAACAGACAGCATCAGCCTCCTACAGAAGATGCTTATGTTCTAGCCAACCTGAACAACGGCGCTAAGATGTCGGAACCGGCCCTGGCCAAAGAGGCCAAGCGAATCATGCAAGAAGCAGGTTAGCGTTTGAACAGTTGCCAGTTTTCTCCTGTTGTTTTTTATTCATTTTCTTTCTGCAATCTTGTTTTATCGGAAGAAGTCGTATTTCGCGTAGCATTAGCAAGTCAATAAGTAGCGTCATACGTTTATACGAGAGAGTATCATTGAGTAAAACTTACAGCTTTTAGAGGGGAAGGTCCCTATTAGGTCCCGGTCGTTTAGTTTTGCATCGGCTACAGCAGAAAAAAAGAGAGGAACGTATATAAGTGTGGTATTATCAGAAAATATTGCTCAGGTTGCCCAGTCAGCTTGACACACCACGCGTTGCGTAGAGGATCTGCCCAATCGGCTCTGGCAGCAGGCGTCGGCCGCGAGCAAATTCAGCAAAGAGGGAGATGGCGGTCAGCAAACGGGATGAACGCGTATCTGAAAGATTGTGTTGAGGGTCAGGGCGGTCTATCCACTCTACCCGATTCAGCGTAGTGTGGTTGTGCCCGTGTTTATCATCGGTTATCTAAGTCGATGTTGTTATACCAATGTTGTTGTTTCGTTGTTGTGTTGTTGGTATCAAGTATGTTCTGTATGGTCGGGGGCAAGAGGCAGCCTTCAGGGCAGTCCGTGCAATAAAGATGCCTTAATAATTTTGTTCAGCACACGAGTGGTTCACAAGCACAGAAAACAGTTAGAAATCGGGAACGTATTCTTCCTTTCTTTCCACACAACTATATACCTCTAATAGCAAGCGGTAATAGCGGTCGGAACTTCCACATACTCACCAGAACCAACCACTCATGATGACAATGCATAAAACAACTCCAAATAAAATACATTACCATGCTTTCTTTCTCTCAATCTCAAGGCATTAGGTCGCAAGTCTCTATCTCAAGGTCTCTATCTCATTAAAGCTCAATTAATTTAACTTTCACTCAACATACAAGATTTTCATTATCTTTATTTCCAACGCGCCGATCGTCATCATCCGGCGACAACCTACCGATATGCCAGCCGATCGATACGCAGCCTCACAGAACACTCAACCAAGAAACCGATCAATGATACTATATTGTGTTGTACCTGTCCACTATACATGAAACGATTCCTCAACTATACATGAAACGATTCCTCCTATACTGTACTTTGGTACAGTAATTGTATTTATTTGAGAGTCCGACTCGAAGAGGAGGGCGATAAAATAATATGTGCTTCATTGTAAGATTAAACCTCCTTCTAGAGAATCGGAAAAGAGTTATAACATTTTGAAATTTAGTGTTAGATAACTGGTTCTTTTTTCCAGAAGAAGTCGCATCTGTCCGAGAAAAGTGAGTGAATTTTACTGAAAACTTTGTTCGTTGTAATTTTGTTCGTTGTAATTTCAGTTTTCAGAGAAAACTGGTTTACTTTAATTGAATTCATTCGGTTTCTCCCGAGATATGTTTACCGAAATTCTAATTTGTTTTCAGACAACCTGAAAGCTGTTATCAAAATCGCCGAAATAGCCAGGTAATTAACTCACTTGCATGGTTTTTCTTCGCAGTTCAAATCACTACTAAAAAAGTTTGATCTAAACGGTTGTGATTTAACAAACTTGCATTGTAGTTTTATCACATAGTGAGCGTAACAAGTTACAGTGAGTACTTACACTTAAAAACAAAATCTTCAATACGAAAACCTAGACGTTTTTCGAGTGCTTTTACCTGCTCAGAACCTGCATTGAAGCTACCAAGTCGCACGGTTCTGTAGCAGACCTAATAGAAATGGTACCGACTATATCAACCGACAATTGTTTTCCAGAAACCCCGGATTCGACCCCGACCAGCTGATTTGGCTGTTCATACCGTTCAGCATCTCCACTGCCTACGTGATGTTCGTGCTTTTCTCGAGGGTCGTATTCCATAATGAGATGGCAGAAGGTAAGTTTTTTGGTCTTTTTTTCAGAATTCCGCCTAAACTATCGGAAAGGACCAAATGATGTATGTTCCCTATCCCGATGCGTTTGTAGTTCGATTCCGTTGCGTTTCCATTGAAACTCGCCAATCATGGCGTGTATCAAGATCAAACAAAAACGAAGATTTAGTTACTTAGAAGTACAATCTTACCTATCGTTCCTGTACTACTTGTTCTTGACGTGACCATATATTATAGAGTAAATTTGACACCGATTTTCATATTCGTACCTTTTTGAGCTGAACACAAACAGAATAAGATTGCATCTTTGACCAGTACACAGAATATAAAAAATAGTAAATAAATCTCATCTTACAGGCAATGATCAATCTACATTGGACAAGGTACGTTTCTACTGCCAGTTTGGTCAGCACTGAGGCCGTATTCATGAACATCCCCGCATTTTCATCAGAACCTGCGTCTCCCCCAACACACGTTATTTATCTGCTACTGCGCTCACCGGAATAAAAGTCTATGGATATTCATGAAAAAGTGGGGGCCCAACGACTGTGAGATTTGTCTTCTGCTGTGCGCCCCTTAGACAGCTACTCTCAAATGGAGCAGCTACTGCTACAAAAACCGGAAAATACTTATATACTCAAGTAAAACTGTTCATTACAAACATACAAAAGTCGTAAAATATTTTTTTAAACATGTAAACTATAATATACAAATCACAGCTGCGAAAGAGAGAACAACTGTTGAATAATATGCCAAGTGTTATAGCACCTAGAGTTGAAGTAAAGACCAAAACTGCAAATCATTGTGTACAAAACCAGAATCTCTATAGTTGACTACGTTGAGTTAACATCTGTGATTTGTATATTATAGTTTACATGTTTAAAAAAATATTTTACGACTTTTGTATGTTTGTAATGAACAGTTTTACTTGAGTATATAAGTATTTTCCGGTTTTTGTAGCAGTAGCTGCTCCATTTGAGAGTAGCTGTCTAAGGGGCGCACAGCAGAAGACAAATCTCACAGTCGTTGGGCCCCCACTTTTCATGAATTTTTCTCTTTTTGTACACATGCCGTAGGTATGTAGAGAGGTGGTTCGATCTGTACGGTGAAGATGAAATTGTTTTCCTGATGAACCACTTGTCAAGTACTATCATCATTCGTAAAAAACCATGACGTCAATATTGCAGTTCTAAAAACTTACTTTATCTGCCCTTCAGAGTCCCAGAATACGTCATGTTTGAATGAAGTTTTATCGTGAATTGACCATTTTTAAGAAACTCTCAGCATTCGAAAACATACGTCACGTCTTTTTTTGAAAGTTGACGTAATCGGGCGTTCTGAATTCCAGAACAAGTCATACTGAGATGAAGTTTCATCGTTAATCTACCATTTTTAAGATATTTGCATCATTTGATGAAATATTCGACGTCAACTTTGCACTTTCCAAAATTGACGTCATCCGGCTTTCAGAATCCCAGAATACGTCATGTTTAGATGAAGTTTCACCGTTAATACCCCACCTGCCCACTGTTATCATCATTTGGAGAAACATTTGACGTCAACTTTACACTTTTTAATTTGGACGTCATCCGGGCTCCAGAATCCGTGATGACGTCCTTTATGTAAAACGCTTCCGTGATACGCGACTAGTTTGTGACTACTAGCCGTTTGAAAAGTAATTTGACATCAACTTTGCTTTTTTCAATTATGACGTCATCCGAGCTCCAGAATCCTCAATGACGTCATCAGTAGAAGACTTACATCTAAATCGATGTCAGTTCATGTCTTGGTATCATACTTCAAATTTTACTTGAATTGGTTAAACCTGAGCTGAGTTATAACGCAATTTGATTTACCCTGACAGAGAGGGCGAGAGAGTGCACGAAATGAAGAGACGCAGAGACATTTTCAAAGACCTATAACTTAATGAAAAATAATTTTTTTCGAAAAAAAGTTTGCGCCCCCAAAGTTTGAATGGGGTATCTATCGTGTCCCAAATTTTCAGTCAAATCGGTTCACACATAAAAATATCCCAGGAGTGCGCACCAACACACACACACACACACACACACACACACGACGGAAGTTGGCGGTCTGCATGAAGCGCATAACGTCATAACTCGGCTCAAACTCAATCAATTTCGTTCAAATTTTGAATATAGATTGTAAATGTGCCATAGAAAATCAGCAAATCATAAAAAGTATCGATTTGTACAGTTGGACCTTTTTGAGAGTGAACTAAAAAAATGAAAGCGCGCATTAGCCGGACCAAAGACAAATCTCGCACAGCGCTTCGCGCTGCGCGCGATAGTACGCGAAGGGAGTGGTGCAGGATGAGATCAAATTAATAGCAAGTTCTAGCATACGTACGCTGTATTTTCTTCCTCATTTCAATCTGATCGATTTTGAGTTCGATCTTTGACCTTGTACTGCACCTTGGCAATGAACTGAAAGTGAAAAAGCCTAAATACAAAACATTATCACAATTTATTTCAGCCTAGAACCCCTGCGTCTCAAACTCCTGCACCCCAACCGTCGTATACCTTCCCAGTGGCCGATTTCAAGAATACCGGTCCGGTCAAACTAGAAAAGGACTATGAAGGACCGCAGGTGAGAATAACCGTAATTTCTTTTACTTTCTGTTTCTCTATGTATCTCACATGCCTGCATGTATATAAATCAATCAATCAGTCATAATTTATAATGGAAACAATGTTTTCTATATTTTCTGTACTAAAAAATGTATATAAGTAGTATGTGGATAGTAACGTGTATTGAGTGTGTGAATGTGAGTGAGTAACAGTTCTTACTTTGATTCTACCACTAAACCGTGCTGAGTGAGAGCGTGCTGCGTAGCACTACACCGAAAACAGCTTCAAATAGCTGGCGCCACGTAGGCGACTTTATTGCAAGTAATACACAGTAAACCAACAGTAACAGTGTAAATTGGCTTTCATCGTGTATTCATAATGAGCGTGTGAAAGCTCTAAAACACTGATGGTTCTACCAAGATAGATATCAGCTTTATCACTGACACACACAATTTGTGACTCCGGTTAGAACTTTGATCAGTATGAATGTGCAAACTTATGCCGTTTCAGACATTTTAGGTGACTTTACTATGAAACTAAATTTATATAGAAGTTTGTTTTTCCAGGAACACGCCCTGAAAGACAAGAGTTCCCGTTCGATTCGCGAGCCCCTTGTCTTTGATAAGGAACTGAATGAACAGGCTTTCATCGGAACTGACGTCGACATTATTGAGGTTGGTTATAGGAGATTATAACACTTGCTCTTTTTGCTCTTTTTTGTCCTTGTTTTTTGTTTTTGTCCTACTCTTTTCAGCTGAAAAACTTTATATCTGTCTAGAAAGAACTCACTTTATTCATTTTGACCGCAATATTGATTATTCAATTGTCTTCAACATATTGTTTCTTTTTCCTTTCTAATAGTCTGGTTCACACGAATATAGACACATACAGTATGATTTTGTATGTACCCGTTTTTTTCGTATGATGAAAATTTGCAAGTTGTAAACCATTTCTTCTTAGTTTTGACATAAACTCTATTTTGAAACAGAATTAATGTTCATCACTGCTATCTTGTTTGAAAAACGTTTGACTGATAACCAGTGGTCACTGATACTGGCGGCGTAGCAATCTTTCCAACCTCACGAGAAGTTCATATGAGTTTTTCATGAGATACCTCATGAGCTACTTGTGAACTCTTGATGTTGTAGCATAGTAATGAATAGAATCTCATGAGAAGCTCGTGCTAGTAGCTCATGAGGTGATCTCATGAACTTTTATGGGGATTGCTACGCCGCGTGATGTCTAGTTTCCAGACATTGAGCACGTTTTAGATATAAGACGACAAATTTCAAACTTTTCACAAAATTCGGCTTTTTCACAGATTTACAACACTTTCTGTGAAACAAATATAGAGGCTACAATTTAAGAGGAAAACCCAATTCGAGGCATTTCTTCAGATTTTCTATGAGGACAGCGTGTTTGGTACTCATAGAGAATAGCAATTGAAATTATCAATAAGAGACACTCATATGGAAAATTCGTATTGAAATTTTCAATTATGAATAATTTCAATTGAAATTTTCCATTATGAATAATTTCAATTGAAATATTTCACAACCAGAATAATTATTCACAAATGTGGTTTCACCTTTAACTATGAATAATTTCAATACGGAATATTCATAGTTTATATTAGCGAAGTATGTGAACAAAATATTCCGTGAAAGGATTCGAACCTGCGACCTCAGTTTTGTAGTCCAACTCGCTAGCCGCTGCGCTATCGTGACACATTTCTTTGGAGAGATAGGAAGCTTTATATACCGCTCAATGCGGCATCAATTCCCCGGTATAACTATGCACAGTTGTCTGCCCTGATTGGTGCTCTCGTGGCGCAGTGGTAGAGTGCTCACTTAATAACCACAAGGTCGCAGGTTCGATTCCGGTGGTTGCAAGTTTTGCTGCAAACCACTGATTACCATAGAAAATTTCAATTGGAATTCTCTATTATGGATATTTCCTATTGAAAATATCTATAGTAAAAATTTCAATTGAAAATTTCAATGGTTCGAACAATGAATATTTCATATTGAAATTCTCTATATATTTCCAGATTTGGCCCGATTGCGTGAAATCTGCCGATATTGTTAGAATGGAGTACAATTTCACAGAAAATCGCGTAAAACATGAGAAATCCGATTTTTCTATTTACTTCACAGAAAAAGCTGTAAATCTGTGAAAAAGCCAGATTTTGTGAAAAGTTTGAAATTTGTCGACTTATATGTTTGGAAGACTGTTGAGTGCATTTATTAGTGAACTCTCTTTTTTCGTTCTGATACGCCTTCATACGTTTGCTCACTAATACTTGGATAACCAAATTAACGTTTGATTCTTGAACTCTGGTCTTTTTTAGTTTGATCTTTCATTTTCAGCACGTCGATGACGTCACCATGACCGAATCGAAACGAGGCAGTTGTTCCGGAAAGACACTTTGAACAAAAAAATCGATATCGACAATTTTCATTACAACGAGATCTTCACAAAATACATATACATTGAATAAAGAGTTGAGCAATTATGTCATTTTATGATAACCTGTTTACATCTGTTTTTAATCACGCGAGAAATGGAAAATTCGAGGCAGTTGTGGTAGAAAGGGGGCGTTGCTTAAATTGAGTGATATTTCACTTGAGTGATCTGATGCCACTCCTTTTCGTTACCTGCTTACTGCACTGAGTTTTCTTATTTGAATGACATTGAGTGAACTATAAAAGCTAGACACTGATGAAAATAATCTTGAAACCTAGGATGGAGAGAAAAACATGGGGAAAAAGCAACTTCAAAGTGAATTAGACAAACTGAACAAAGTGAAAAGGCGTTTGATACCCGAATCATTGAATACGAAACAGACGGATTTGTGAAATGTGACTGGGTCATAAGCTGCGTGGATTTCGTGCTATGTCACATCTAATCCGAAAAACTCGGATGTGTTTTCGAAACTTTTCCACCAGAACTATCTGCCCACTCAGTTTTTTTTTTGAGAAAAAGCGAGTGACATAGCACCAAATCTTTTCGCAAAAGTCACAGCCTCGCGGCGGATCCGAACCCGTACCGGTGGATTGGGAAAAGGCACACTACCAATACACTAGACGATGTAGTTTTTGTTATAAGCCGAATATGGCAGTAGTTGTACTGTCGAACTGATTGTTCAATCCTGAGCATGTTTCCGGTACATTCCGGTGCATTCCGGTACTTAAACGGGCGTGGGATCGGCGCTTGGCGGGCGAGAAACGGGCATTTTGATGGCAACCTCGTAGGGCGGAGGTGGCTGCTGGGGCACGCCACAAATCCACATGTCCTCTGCTAACGATTCGCTGACCACGGAGGATTCTGAAAAAAAGTAAATTTAGTAAAATTCAAACTATTCACAAAGAAGAACTTATTATATGGTCTTTTCTAGTTTAAAAAAAAAGGTGAAAACCATCATTTAGTCAATTTTCATCTCACAAAAAGTCGAACATGAGGTATTTTGGTCTACATCTTTTTGTTATTTAACTATATTATGTAAAAAAAACAAAGTTTTACCAACCTGGAGTTTGGTTGCGGGATTGGTTTCTGTCCACGTATTGACTGTAAATGCGACATCCAAAGGTGAAGAGGAAGACCATGAAGAATATTCCAATGGTGAGGCCGGCAGCTAGACCACCACTGACTGAAGATGTTTCTGAAAATGAGGAAAATTAATAAAAATTTAACAAAGTAGTAGAATAATACAAAATACATTCATATACAGTAATTTAGCATCGGTTCTCATTCAACTAAGCTCGAGAACAATATGTTGAGTCATACGTTCTATAGCCAGGATTTATTATGAGAGATGTTTTCCCAAAAACTATTCAGTAATCCTTCTGTTTTGACTGCATGCTTTCCCTATCAAAAACTGACTTATCGCAAATTATCTCTGACTAATAATAGGATTTGTGAGAACATGACTCGTAATTTCGATGTAATGTGTGCGTTCTGCTCGATAACATGGAATAATTGAGTGAGTGACTCATGAAAGAGAATTTTAGACCAGGACATGTTTTTACAGAACATTTTTGATTGATGGTTAGACTTTTTTTCATTAGAGACCAAAATGAGAGTGCATTGAAATGTGAACGCAATAACACTATGCGGAAGTGAAAACCAAATATTTCGTTTCACGTTGATTATGACCATTTATTCAATTACTAGTGAAAGTTATGTAAAACTTTGAAAAGAAAATTAAAATAAAACCGAGAAAACTCACTCTCATGGTATTCGTTCACATAGTATTTGTCCCAGGTAACCGGGCGGTACGAGTGATAGGGCCACAAAGATTGCATTTTCGAGAAGGTTCTGAAAAATGCATTGAATAAGTTAAAAACTGAAAACAATGAATCATGAACAGAAAACAACAAAAATCTGGAGGGCAGACAAGGATTACAACTTCGTGATTCGTAGAACTAACAATTTTTTTTGTAGAAAACATAAAAATAGAATAAATGAACATGGAAAGTTCTCACGAACGAGGAATTGATCACATGTTGTAGCACAATTATGCATGCCACATCTATTTAGAACGGCAGTTTCCGGAACGGGGGTTCCTATGACAGATAGTGCTTCCTAAGTCTTGAGTTGCGTACGTTCGAATGTTTTTTACCCACGTTTTTACTCAATACGATATTTTTACTAGTAGTAAAGAGCGAAATCGTGTAGTTAGTACTGGGACTGGATTCGAATATAATTGAATTTGGAGCTGTGATATGATTGTTGAAAGAGCGTCGAAAAAGAGCAACACAGCATGCAAAATCAGCGAAGTATACGAGAAACTAAATTTTTAGTTAAATGAAACCGATAAACTATGAACCATGAGAGAAAGAGATGTGAGAAGTGAGATAAATGATTGGAGTATGAAGAACTGTTTCTTCACGTTTTGCATGAAGAAGCTCAAATAGTGAGAGGGGGAGTGGTTCACGATTCACGTGCTAGTTAATGGTAACTCCACTAGTAACTCTATCACATCTAGAAAACCGTTTGAATCGAGAGTGAGAGCCACAACCAGTTCCCAACATGTAACATGGGAAAGTGATGCAAACCCGCTTCTGACTACTAGCCTCCACTGAGCCGGGGCGAGACGGCTGCGAGAGAGCACGGGATTAGAGGAGACGCAGACAGCTTTGAAAGCACGCCACGGCACTACGACGACTGTATGTGGCTGTCTTAGGATTAGCCGGCACAGTGACGCAAATTTGAGAATCGAAGCGCGCAGTGGGAGTACAACGTTTTCTGTGATTAAAACGGAGAAAAGCCGTGACAATGACGATATTCGAGCTATTTTTAACAGTTTTTTGGTTGAAAGCCACTAAGATGCGGTGATCTACGAAAGATCTTGTGGATATCTCAACAAACATCATGGTAGAAGTGAACCACTAGGAGTACAAGTTCAATATCGTGTTTCGAGAGTCTTGTAAAACAGTTATTCCACGTTCGCTTGTCATTTTCAAAATAGGAGACGATACTTTTCCTTACTTTAACAAGTCTCGACAAGAGTCTGAGAAAACTCTAGGAACGGAAAAATTGCAATAAAAATTACACATTTATCTGTTTACGATCAACTCGTAGGTGTACCACAAACCTTGTAAGTCCAACCGTTTGTATGGGATTGTGAGAGATGAATGAATAGTGCGCACTTGCGGAAGTTAATTTGATAACTGGAAATAACCTTAAATGATGCCTTGAATTCAGATGTAAAACGAATTTAGACGCGGAACCGCCAGTACGTACATTGATGCCTAATATGGCGGTAACAAATCTAATTGAGCGGAGACGCAGTAAAATACTATTGAAGAGTACACAATTAAAACGCACGCGAGAACTTGGTCGGTTTTCAATAAGATGTTTTCAACGGAGAGTATCAATTGAGACGAGTAGTTTTTATAATGGACTGTTATTAAAATGAAGTTTGATAAAATCACGTACATCTCATCAAATTTAGATATAGAAAGCAAACTTCGCAGAGGGAAACGATCCTACTATAAAAAGAGACGCCTACACACCACTCCGTGACATTAAGTGGAGTTCACCACTAAAGTAGTTTGTATACATTTTAATTTGGAAAATAGCTCTGGAAAATGAACTACAAGTAGATCAAATCCGATGATCTAGAAAACAAACTAAGTTGTAGTTTTAGACAACATCACATTTCGATCAGACGAGAATCACTTCACAGACATCTTATTAGAATCACTTTTACATCATTTAGTACGTCATACGATTTTTTTTTGTTCAAACATCTATTTTGATGGGTTGTACGATGCACGCTTCACATTGATTCGTATGAAAAAAAAGCATAAAATACTTAATAGAATCATTTTTACATCAAATAGTTATTTTACCAAACTATTCATGTACATTCATAGAAACTTTTCTATCTGATGTCTACAAAAGTTGTGAACTAGTTTACATATAACGTAGGTAATCCCCTATGCTAGATAAGCATAAAAATTGAATCATTTTCACACCAAATCATTGTCATAACTATTCGAGTACATTTATATAAACCAGATCTCCCTAGTTTGTCTATAACGGAGTCATTCCGGTATAATAGATCTAAATTATCAGTAGAATCACCACAATACCAACCATTGGTGTATACATGTTCTAAACTAGTTTGTATATAGTTTGCATACTAGTCAATCCGACATAATGTATAGGAAATGCGATAAATAATGCCGACGATCTCCCACACAAACGTGGCAATTCGACCACAATTGAAAGTCGAGAAAACTGGTTATTCCTTACACAAAAAGTATCGCCAGAGTTCGATTGTTCATTGAATGAAACGGGTGATAAGCTACATTGTAGACATTGTAACAAAAGTAGGACCTACATAGCATTATAGTGTTAGTCAATTGCACAGTCACGTGAAACATGTTGAAAACATCAGAACTCAGAAACGTGCAATGAAAGTGCACGATTCCTCATTGGAATGCTAACTTTACGTGACTTTTCAATTTACTTCTAGTATATCTTTGTTTTGTTCCGTGTATTTTCAATACGTATATTTATATCAACACGTTTATTCGAATGTATATTCATACATACTGTGGTAACAATGGTAGGTTTTACGTAGTGAAGCTTGTCAGTTACGCAAGTTTTCATCCGATGTTGGTCGAAATTAAAAATTGATCAAACTATTCATCTAAAAACTTGTCGAAAATAAATGTGATTTCATCTAAAATGAGCAAATTGTCGAGTAAAGTGCAGACTTTCGGGTGTTTGGCTAATTTTCCAGTCGAAATTTCGAAGTGCATGCTCAAAACTCAAGAATAACCTGAAAATGGAAGCTGGACGTTTTCATTCATGGAGAGCGTAATCATAGGAACTTTCTCTAAATGTTGAGTCATTTCTTAGAATCGCTGCATCTTAGGAGATTTGCTCACGACGTAGACGTGTTCCGTGAGCTCATCTCATCCACTTTAGAGAGATTACTACGATACAAAACGTGCTGTAGGGGATGCCCATAGCGGAGTTGTAGTTTGAACTCTCTACCCACCAGAATCTCTGAATTTGGACCGACAGCACCGGGATCAAACTACAAACCCAGCGGATAGAGCAACATATTTCGTATACACGAAAATTCTCTCAGCTTAACTTTGGGTTCAACAAAACCGTAGATCACACATAACTTTGATAGAAAGAAAATCCAGACATCTTTGTCTCCAAAATGTCTTGACTTTTTTTTCAGTTTGGGTTGAATAGAAGACAAACTAAATAAGCCATGTGCCCTTCTAAACGGCTCAATTGGCTTCGGATTAAAGTGTCTATTCAATATGACTAATCTAAGTGCATATCCCGCACATTATCGGTTCACAGCTGGAAAGTGTACTCCGATGAATATGAAATTTGCAAACTACATATTAGATGAGAATTTTTTATTTGCAGATCGAGAACTTGAAAACAGTGTTCCGAGATAACATTGGAGAATACACAACCAACTTAGAGAGCTAAATTGCTTGGAACTTATCGAGATTTTCGAAAGGGAACTAACACTAAAACTAATTTATGTAAAATCCGTCTCCCTTTCAATTCTAGTTTTTGTACCCAGGCAGTTACGCTGCAACCGCAAAATCGTTTCGGTGAAAAATCATCGTACCGAAAAATAAATTGCTCCGACAATTGATGATCTGCACCCTTGCATTACAATACAATTCTGTCTACTTTTTGCACTTCCGGAACCGAACTCGACCCAGCGAAATTGTACTTGTAGCTCATCGATGAAACATTTGTGTACATTGTTGCAAGCATGTCAAAGAAAAAATAAGTACATTTCGGTTGTGACAACTTTGCGTAATGTAGAGGTATCTTAGTGGGCACTGCTTTAGGAACGTTTAAAATTTTCAGAAAATTCTTAATAAGACTGAGGGAGACGTTAGCATGCAAAATAATTCAATTCTACCGCCAATCACAAACTCATGCATGTTAATTGTGCAGTTCACAATATCTACACGGTCTCGACAGAACTTATAAGAAAAAACCCTAGAGAGGGTTTATTTAACATAACATATCAATTCCATCGAGTAATAAGGCCCATAGCGTAAAAGCATCATCAAAAATAGTTGTAAAAAGTAGAAATACCCAGAACGCGTATTCTTGTTTTGTGTAAGTGACACGGAAGAACGATTTTCCGCGAGGTTAATTGCCTGAAAACTGTTTACCCTGCACTCAGGAGGGGGATTGTTTGTATTGTTACTTCAATCAAACAGGATTGTCACCGACACTCATGTTGACCTCGGAAAGTGGGAAAGTTGCGAGCATTGAATGAAAAGTTCAGATTCGTATGAAAATAGTTGATAATCTGACGTTCTGAAGTTCATAACTCATATTTTGTAGTTGGTTAAATAACTTATTATTGAAAACTGAGGACAGCGATTGCTTGTGTTGCTCGATCAATCAAACAGGATTGTCACCAAAACTCATGTTGACCTCGGAAAGTGAGAAAGTTGCGAGCATTGAACAAAGTATAAACTATTCGAAACAAAGATTAACGATCGAGTTGCTCTGAAGCCTAATTCATGCGTTGTATTGAATTGTCTATCGTTTTCGAAATCTATTAGTACAATACAATACACTATAAGCTGTCTTTCTAACATGGAGACAGTTTTTTTCGATGTGAATCAGCACGACATATTCAGAGTACGTATGCTAGAAGATCCTGGCACCGTCGTCCCATCCTGCGTCTCTTGCTCTGCCTTAGTATTTCTTGTCTCTCACATCCCGGAGGGATGTAAGAGCAGAGAAATAGCGTATGTTTGAGGAGACACAGGATGAGATGAAGATGCCGGGATCTTCTAGCATACATACTCAGGAGCATGAGCTTGAAGCATACTGTAGCCGTTCGAAACGGAGTGCTCGAAAAGGCGAGCATGACCGTTCGTATCACCCGCGAGCATGAGCACGAAAACAAATGAGAACAAACATCGTGTCATACTGTAGAGGCCCACGTATATGCAAAACAGTGTATCAGAATAACCAAACTGAGTTGATTTTATGGAACAACTTTTGTGTCGGCAAATCTGAGAAAATCCGATTTAGAGAGATTTCTCACAGAAAACGGTTTAATTATCAGATTTTTGGTCCAAAAAACAATAAATAATACAATGCTCGAAAATACAAACGGTAGCGTTACCAATGAGCATTAGCATGAGAATCATACTGTAGCTCTCCACGTGTATGTGAAAGGGGGTATAATAATACAATGTTGGAAAAGACAAAGGACAGTAGTGGAAGACGACCTTGCTAAGCTGTGGCACTGTGGTGAATTACACCATTTCATACATTACAGACAATAGAACATATGACCTCGAGGCGTCGCCCAAAAACGCCGTTCGGGGTCAATTTATGAACTCTGCGGCATGTTCTGAGGAGGTTGGAACCTGACATACAGCATTATAAAAATAATATAAAAAAGTATGTTTCAGAAAACTTCTAATTGTGTTCAGCTCCTGATGATAGAACATACTTATATCATCCTGGAATGTTGTCATGAGATGTTTCCTTACGACGTTTATCTATTTGTGGAAGCTTGTTGAGTTTGAAAATTGTGTATGTTACTCTGTTTGGAAAGTCACACAATCTATCAACAATCAAAAGTTCATTTTATATCTGGTTCCAAACTTGCACGCAAAGTGTTAATCTGGAAGATATTCAAACGTAAGAATACTTTGGTTTCTCAAGATTTGATTTTGCATGGCTTGAAGCATTCTTCGAATCAGATGATAGATTCACAGAACAAAATTACGTACATCGTAATCCTCTGAGCGCAAGCATCAGAGAAAATGAGAAAAAAAAATGTTCCGTTACTCCAGCCTAGAAGTTCCTTGTCTATTGTCTCCAATTCCGCGAATAATTGTGATTGTGGGAAAATAATGGTGTTTACTATTTTCTACATTAGTAACGCTCCGTTTCACCAGGTATTTAGAGACAAAACATGAAAAAGATAGGAACTAGTATTTACCTTGAAAAACGATTGGGATTCTTTTAAATAAGTAAAAAATATGGTTTCAGTATAGTACCAATCATTCATACGTCGTTCCTACAGTATGTATTTTAGCTGCACTTGAGCATAGCGATTATTTTCCAGATGAATTTTTTTTGGAAATTACAGGATCGAAGTACATATTGGCACATTGTGGAGCTGAGTACTTATTACATAACTTAGTTCCTTTGAGAAACGTTCAATATGTTTCAGTATTTGAATGTTGCTCAATTCCCAAACACGTACACGTTTTTGTACACTTTAGGAGCGGAAAAAAGTTTCTAACTTAGGTTTCATGCTAATCACATTAGATTTATGAGATTCATTATTACACAATGAATGCGCTTCAACGTTTGAACCGCTTGAAGCATAGATAACATCAATGCTATAGTTTATTTACACTGCGTCTCTTGATTAGACACACTCTCTCGCATTCGTCTAACCGGTATCACTGTCTTTCTCTCACAGCTGAAACCTTGAGAACACAATGTCTCGAGGTATTTCGAACTCGAAACAAAATTCGACTTTTTGGAGAGAATACGTCATGTTTATAAACTTGAACGTGAAATATACTAGATGGAATCAATAGTCGCGTGGTGCGTAAAATACGTGAGAGAATGAGTACCACGTTCCAAAACGCTCATCTGTTTCATACGTTTCACCCCATCTGTGCATTTGATAAGTACTACAATACAACATTTTATATACGTTGAAGAGATCCAAAGGTTTTTTATAAACGTACGGTTGAAAAGGGAAACAACTATTGAAAGAATATTCGCTGAATGACTTTTCTGACTAACAGAAGAAATGTTGTATACAAGCGTTTTACGTGGCTGTACATTGACTAGTAGTAAACGAACCATGTTCGTTGGACAAAAGTCATATTGGAATGGTGTCCCGTTAATGCACCGAGACCAACCGGAAGACCAACCGGAAGACCAACCGGAAGACAAAGATGGAGAGATGAATTCGAAGGAGCTGATGTGAAGAATTGGTAGAGAACTGCCAGAGAAGAACGAACTACTTGGAGAGATGACATGTTACGGCGAGTTGTACTGGTTCTGATTCCGTAATAAATTATTTTATTGTATTGTATTGTAAAATACTTTCTCTACTAGAACTAAATAACCATACATTACAACGGTTTCCATTAAGAAGTACGGACACCTATCCGAAATAAAAATGGTAAAGTTTTCTATAATAGTTCAGCGAAAAAGGAAAACAATTCGTTGAAGAATGAGAAATGTTGTTGTTTACTGGACAAGTTGGTTCGAGACAGCGAGACAAACACATTGAAACACGAACAGTGTACACGAACTGTGACATTCGAATGGGTAGAACGAGAGAGGAGAGAGGGAGAGGTGGAAAGGGGAAAAAAGAGAGAGAGGGGAGGAAAAGAAAAAAAGAGATATAAAGAGAGAGAGAGAAAAAGAGGTGGAGACAGGGGGAAAAGAGAGAGAGAGAGTGAGTGAGAGAGATATGAAGAGAGAGAAAAAGAAAGCGAGAAACACAGAGATACAGAGGTAGAAAAAGAGAGAGAGGGACAGAGAGGAGAAGGAGAAGTAAAAGTCTCTGTTACTTCTATATTCCCTCTTTAACCATCCCTCGATCTCTCCCGATTTCTTCTCGCACGTTGTCATCTTCTCGAGCGAGAGAGTGAGTGATAGAGAGACATTGAGAGATAAAGAGAGAGAGAAAGAGAGATAGTGAGAGAGAGAGAGAATGGGAGAGGAAAAAAAGAGAATTTTACCTCTATATTCCCTCTAGAACCATCTCTCGATCTCTACCGATTTCTTCTCACTTGCACACCTTCTCAAACGAGAGAGAGAGAGAAAGAGCGAGAAATGGAGAGAAAGATACAGAGAGATAGAGGAAGCGATAGAGAGAGACAAAAAGAGTGAGAGAAAGATAGAAATATGTCTCTGTTGATTCTACATTCCCTCCATAACCATCCCTCGATCTCTCCCGGTTTCATCTTGTTCTCACCTTCTCAAGTGGCGACTCTCCATAATTGAGATTGAGACGAACCAACAATCGAGATTACGCACGACCGATCTCCATCCCACCAAAAGCCCAGTTCAAACAGACCTTTTTGATCTCCAAGCGAAATGTCGTTTGTTTTTTTTGCATTCTTTTATTCTATATGTTATTTGAGTTACATTTCTAGATTGTCGTGGAGGTTATTGTCGAGATGTTGTTGTAGTTTGATTAATGACCCCCCCCCCCCACCAAAAGCCCAGTCTAAATAGACCATTTTGATCTCCAAGCGGAAGTTCATTCTTTTTAATACATTCCTTTTTTAATACATTGCTAGATTACCGTAGAGGTGTTGTTGACGTTTTAAAGTTTCTGTAGTTCTATTTCGAAGTTTATTTAGTTATATTTGGCATTGTGAAGGTTATTGTCTAGATTTTGTTGTAATAGACTATTTTGATCTCCAATAGGAATTCAAAGAGATGTATGTTATGTTTATTTGAAACCAAACATTTGATTTGTTGCCTTGAAGTTGAACTTGTCGATATAAGTTTTCAGCATAGAAGTTCAGGATTCTGTCTTTTCTGCGCTTAATTTCAATTTGATTTAAAACAAGACCCCATCAAAAGCCCAGTCCAAATGATTCCGATCTACAAGCGCATTTTCATATGTTCCGTTAGTTTATATTTAAATCCAAGTTGAAGTGCAGGTTTTGTCAACTTTTTTTGTAGTTCGGTCGATTTTTCAAACCTACTAATTGTATATACCTCACCCTCAACATGAAAATACACTTTTTGTGCAGGTCTTCCAAAATTCCGCTACACTTTCTTGTTTCTATCTATTCCCAAAACAGCTCTCTATTGTGTCTTCTCCTTCTTTTGGTCAGAGGGATTACCCCCTTCTCATTCAACCTCTGACCCCTCTTGCGGTATTGTTTACCCCCCACATGTAGAACAAGCATGATCTACTCCTATTTTGATCAACAGTTGCCAAGTAAGTAAAACTTTCGAATATTTGTGAATAAATATCATACTTTCTCAATAAGTTGAGAGGTTTTCTCTCTCCGAACTGCTTTGAAATTTTTTTCTATAAATGCAGGTACTGAACACAA
Organism: Litoditis marina; assembly: GCA_964036275.1. Taxonomy (NCBI): domain Eukaryota; kingdom Metazoa; phylum Nematoda; class Chromadorea; order Rhabditida; family Rhabditidae; genus Litoditis; species Litoditis marina. Next base: position 10,707,245 of record OZ038439.1, read on the forward strand.
TGTTCGTTTCGAAATCGTTTCAAATCAATATTTGCAAGCTCGTGTGTTTTCGCACACTAAGGTTTGCTACTACTTTTTCTTAAAAATGAACCAATTTGTCAAACGGTGAAGGAAGTATTACCGATATTATATTCCAGTCAAACTGAGTAACATTGGTATCTCAATGGAGAATGGCTATCCTCAACTTCAACCTCCATGCTACACTGAGCCGAGTCAACGAAAACGAGTTCCGGAATATATGTGGGTTTGATAGTATTTTTTTACTTACTAACTTTGTAAATGCATTTGATTTGCTGTATAACCAGATGACTCAATGTAGTTTGCTACTAATGCGTTCCAGTCGAAAGTTAAATGTGTTTGCTGAGCACACAACAACGCAACATTGGGTACTTGCATCAAAAACGGCATTCAAAACCCTCAGCAAAAACCTATTAGTAGTGGACGGGTTTCAGGAGACAAATCTTTGTAAAATACGATTGGATATCTCTTCCAGTGTTTCGTTGGTTTGATCAACAAAAAACTCATTTCAATCCGAAATATGTAAGCTAAACTACTACAAAAACGTTTCTGTATATGCACCTTGTTTTTAGTTTACGAACATTTCTAGGTTGGTTTTCAGTTGGACAAAGCTTTCGTTTCAGAAAAGAGTTACCCTGGTTGTTGGTTTCGATTCAAGCTGTTCTCTTGGTTGCATTTCTACTAGGATTCTTCGCCTACGCGCTCAGCAGACCAGAGGTATAGGTTTAATGTTATTCCAACAAAAGAACATTGCATGTTTTCCTGTTTGTAGTTCGATCCTGATGTACATTGTAGTTTGTATCGAGATCAAAGATCACGATTTGGTATCGAGCGATATTTTTTTCCATTTTTCATTTGGGTAAAATGGAAAAAAATAGAACTTTAGATATTTACAAAAGTACCATTCTGGCAGCTCACAGCTGAGGAAATGTAAGTCTTTGGTGTGGTTGAGATACAAAACACCCTCATAGTCATGTGAGAAGTATCAGACACGTCAATGATTTGTAAGTGCCTTCACGTTCACGTGATAATACTGTATTAAGAATGTCTCGAAACATTCTTTAATTACATCTAAAAGTGGTCTTGTAATCTCTTTCTGGAACAAATTTGTGCAAGACAGATTTGCTAGGCTCGGTCATATATGTCAGCTGATTTTATGGAACAACTTTTGTGTCGGCAAATCTGAGAAAATCCGATTTAGAGAGATTTCTCACAGAAAACGGTCTAATTATCAGATTTTTGGTCATAATCAGGATTATTCCCAAACGTCAGAGGATTTTAATATTAGCAGCCACGTTTCGGGAAAATCCCCAACCCCCCTTCAGGGTTGAGAAGGGGATAGCGGGCTTCTAGAAGGAAGTGAAATGAATGTTGATAAGGAAACAAAAAAAATACCAAATTTTTTTTGTGACTCTTGCTTTGTTCAGAATCTAAAAATCAGCGTTTCAGTTGAAAAAAAAATACAGGGCTTCTAGAAAGAAATAGACATGAAAATTGATACTGTACAATATTAAAAACAAAGTTTAAAACAGCGGATGAAATATAGGAATGACTAAATTGTTCATTTACAATTCAAAAAAAAGTAAAAAGATAGCCCATTATTTTGAGTTGTTACTTTTGTCAGAATGATTTGAATCTTATAATATCGCAAACTTCCATAATTCAGATTGTGTTTAGAAGTTACAAGCAAGTTCACGATTATTACCAAATGTGATCACTGCTGTGAACGAATGTGGTCGTAAAATTAATCCATTATGATTTTCGGGATAGGTGTTATTGATTGAATCATCTAAGCATAATATCATCATACATATATATTTTGTGTAGGTGAAGGAACCCTTCTCCCCACCAGAGAGTTTTTTCTTCGAAAAAGAAACAACCCGGACATTCTCACGGATTCGCAATAAGTTCAGCACGACAGAACAAACAACAACAAGAATTGAACTGAAACCAATTGAGGTCGAGCTGGGGCAACAGGTATTTGGTGAGTTCAATTTTGTATCGCTCAACTTGTCAACAAAGTATGACGTAGAAGTGTTTCATGGTTTGCATCATCAGTGGTACTTTGTAAAACAGAGTTCACTTTTGAGAATTTTGTTTTCAGAAGATTTCACCTCAAGATGAAGACCTATAATTGGGTCAGTAGTGTAATCAGTTCTCAAAAATGCATTTGAAATAACTCATGTTGTAGAGCCACATACATCATTTTGATTACAAATTGTCTATAACAACTTGACAAAATCTGGTTACAGCGACAGCAGAAGAATGGAAGTCGACCGAGAAGACAACTTCCGCGTTCAGCAAGGCGGCCGTCTACACAGACCACTCTGAATGCAGCGAGATTGGAAGGTAGAGTTGTGAATGTACTAATCAGATGCAACTACGTCTATCTATGCAAAAAATTGAGAAAAAGTAACAGAGCAGCATAGTTTCGTCTGCAAAACGTTGCAGTTTTCACGTTATTTTCAATGAAGATTTGACTACGAACACAAAATGGTTTTGGCATTTACTCAGATGGCGCACCAGCAGACCCTTACAAAAAAACCTATTCATGTTTTTGAGAACAGTGAAAAACTTAATTTTCCACAGGAATGACAGATCTTTTTTCCACTGAATCTCCGTTGCACTCTGATCTTTATGTACGTTCACGAATTTCGAACGAAAATGAACAAGAGCATTGTACAAATAGCGTGGGACCGGGCAATATATAGGTTTTGTGACACCGTTGTGGACATCGTACGGTCAATTCGGTGGGGGGCGGGTTTGGCGCGCGGCCAGCTGATCTGTGTATCTTCGATCTACATACTCTCTCGTTTGCTGGCAACTAATCAACAACCGCTCGCCTCGCACCGCTCACTTAATGGAACTCTCAGTTTTTTCTCTCGGAAAAATGAAGACTACACCCCGTACACACTTGATTCGGAAGACAATCCTCCTAAAGGTAGCAAAATGTGATCGAAATTTCATGCATTTAGGGCTATTCTACTGCGCGACGGCAACGCGATGGACGCCGCTGTCTCTGCTTCTCTGTGTCTCTCTGTCTCTCACCCTCACAGAGGAGGACTGGGAGGGGGACTGGTGGCCACATTCTCTCATAGAGGGACGTGTAATACTCTCAATGCCAGGTAATCCATGAATAACAATAACATATTAACAGTTCTTCCTCAGAAGTAAACTAACTTTTCCTCTTGATTCAGACTATACCTGAGACCGTGTACAAAATTACTCCATGGCTCACACGACACTTCAAAATTATTCAAAATGAAACATTCAAACAACCTAATGTTGCAGCATTTATATAACAACCGTTCGTTCAGAGAAACTGCGCCATCAGCGGCCAGAGCAGCGTTCTTCGCCGAACGTTTGGATGAAACTGTAGTTGGTGAGTCAAACTTACATTTGCATCATCATCGAAAAATTCATATTCGTTTTTTCAAATTAACCTCAACTTCAGCACGGGATGGAGAAACGTTCAGAGAAGATCCAATACAACAAGTAATTAGTATAAAAACGAATGTAAAGAGAGAGTAGATTAGTTTTTGAGATGAAGCTGCATGGAAAATAGAAAAGGAGTTCAATAACTCGAGAGGAAAATGAATAATCTAATCTCGCAATTTTCACTGGTCAAAAAATGTTGGTGTTCTACTGAAAAATATCTTGCAGCAAACACACATTAGATGAAACTTTTGAATATGACAGTTGCTCACCACTGATTCAAAACTGTTAACAGAACAAAGTATACTAGAAGTAAATTGAATATTCTTGTACACTTTGTCATTTCAATGTGCACTTTGTTCTTTGTAATTTCACGTTTTCGAGTTATGCTGTGTTTATCATGTTTCACGTGACTGTGCGATTGACTGACAGCACAAATGATTTTTATTTCAGATACGTTTTTAGTGTAAGCAGGAATGTTCTCAAAGGTTGGGCACTTATTTTCTGAAATTGTGTGTGAGATTGATCATGAAAATTGCGAGATTAGATTTTTCATTTCCCTCTCGAGTTATTGAACTCCTTTTCTATTTTCCATGCAGCTTCATCTCAAAAACTAATTTACTCTCTCTTTACATTCATTTTTTATACTAATTGATCTCTTTTTCTATATTTCCAAAGGAAATTAATATGAAACGATATTGAAGTCAATACCTGTTGAACATTATCAACAGTTCGATACGAATAGATAAGTGCTAAGTTTGACGTTAATTTGGTATTTGTGAGCGAATTCAAATGTTCGCCCCGAAAACTTAAATCACACTTTGCAGTAGACAGGCGACACGTGTCGCATTGAGGTCGCTGGTCCTTTGTGCTTGCATGACCGAGTGGTCTAAGGCGCTGCTCTAATGGGGCACCGAGGGTTCGAATCCCGCCTGATTCAGAAGTTTTGCTTTTATGCCCATTAGCACTTTTGTTACATTTTAACATAAATACCGCAGATATTACATCTTTTAAGATGTAATGAACATCACAATATGCAGTTTTCAGAACGAAACATTTCCGTAAACCCCTAATGAGAAAAAACTTTGTATATAGAGATATCAACATGAAACTCTGTCCGTGACAACATATCCACCAGCAGAGTGAACTCTGAAAATTTGAAGAAAGTTCATACAGCCATCTCTCGGAAAAGATACGGAATATGTCGATGCAGCCGTCGCCCTAGCCGTCGCCGTCGCCGCCGGAAGTTATTTTTGCGAACCGCTATTTCCAATAACTTTACAATATTTCAGACAAATTGAAAACGTTTTTAATATGTTATACAACTTTTTATTCTCTACCTCTCTCCATCAAAACCGAAAAAAAATGGTCCAGCCATTTTTGAGAAAATGTAATTAATCGTTTTTGAAATCTCGCATTTCTGTGCACAAAAACTAATCTGCGCAGCGCTATCGCGCTGCGCGCGATTCATCAGAAATTACTCAATCAGCGAGGTCCTCTAGATCGTTGTAGTTCATTTTTTTCGGTTCTTCTGTTAGCGTTCAACAACTGGTCCCATGAGTGACACAAACCTTTATTTTGGTTTCAAATGGTGCTCTTCAAAAATATGACCATCCAATCAATATAATTGACTTTTGAGGTGCAAAAGCGTCCGGAACCCCCGGCTACATCCACGGACTATTCCGCGCCTTCCAGCAGTATTCTTCGAAAAATCTGACGTGGAAGGAGCTGGTTGAGCCAGTTATCAATTTGTGCAGGTCTGAAATAATTCTTCAAATTGCAAGTTTGGATCTGAAATCACAAAGTGGTAACAAGACGGTTCCAAATCAATTAATCAGGAACTCGTTTAAAGAAGGACGATTACGTGCTCCAATCTCGGCGCGTCAGTCCTTTAAACTGCAATACATTTTTCAATTGCAGTTTAAAGGACTGACGCGCCGAGATTGGAGCACGTAATCGTCCTACTTTAATATTCAATTGATGTGGGTACCCGCAAAAGTATTCGCCTTTGCGAAGTTTTCATTAGGTTTGCTGAAAATAAATTTATGATTAGAGGACTTATAAAAACTGATTCAATTAGTCATGCTATTTCAAAAATAACTAACCATTTCAGGAAAGGTGTCCGCGTCAGTTCGGATCTAGCGAAAGAACTGCAAAATCATCGCTCGATGATCATGAATGATGTGAACATGAGGTAGGTTACAGTTTTTCATTTGTTACTCGTTGTTACAATCCTCTTTTATTAGTTTCTCACATTTTTCTTACGACTTCCATAAACCTCATATCATCATTTTTGAAACAAAAGTTCTGTTCAAAATCACCAAACGAACCATCTGCACCTTAGATTTCAGTTCAATTCGTCCACATTGAGCACTAAAAATAAGTTATTCGAAAACCATGCTGTGTAACTTATTCATTGCATTCTTCTATTCCATGTAATTTTGCGCACTGTTTCACAGATCCCAATTCTCCTCACTACTGACTCGTGACGTTCTACTGGAAAATGACGTCATGTTTTGTCCGAAACTGGCTGAAACATTGAGTGAAATCAGCGATTTCGAAGACGTGGCCGATTATTTCTACAACGCTGATATGGCAGAGTCCCTAGTAAGAGAAATCAAGGATTCCGGTATGTCCAAATTCTATACTCATGGAATATTCTTACAGTTTTGTTGCTGAAAGATCCTGTGACTTTTGCTACAATGTGTTTGTACTTTGTAGTTGCGTTCTGTAATGGCGCTGTATAGCTGTATTAGCTTTTTCCAGAGACACTATTGTGGTCAAACTCTTGTGATCCAACAGATATGTAAAACTTCTAAAGTTTAGAACTTGCCTCTATTAAAAAGTGTTTTACTTTGTATTGTGAACTTTGTTTAAGTCTATTCAAATTTTTTCTAGATGGCTTACTCTCCCTGTTAGACCTAGAAGACTACGAGTCTGAGTTCTCGGCGGGACTCGTTTCTTCGCTACCCGGGGGTACGGTACTTTGTGGCACCGGACCACCCACGACGTACGCGGCTGCACAGCTGGCTGTCAGGGCCGCGCATGGTGAGATTTCATTTTTTTGATTGAGTAGTCAAACAGAACAGTTATGTGACGGGAAAGAAACTACCCTTTTCGCACAAGTTTAACAAAACCAAATGAAAAATGGGGAACAGGTCAACAAAACGTTCGAACAATCATATTTCCCCATCCATTCACCTTTTCCGAGTGATTATTGAACATAATACTGAACAGTTTGTTTTGAAAAGTTCATATCTGAGCTCTTCCAGCAAGTAATGTCTCGTTGGACGTTCTGATTCCGATGGCGTGGAAATCGTCCGCGTCCCTGACCGATCCATTTTTTGACCAGTCTGTTTCCACCTACTCTGCTTCTCTAATGTCTGCCGCCGCTGTTGGTGATCTACTGCAACGAGTGGAACAGGGAGAACGGGCTGTGAAAGTAAACACATCAAAATTTTGGTCTCTCTACTTCTCAAACTTGATTAGGTTGTTTTCAAATGCACTTCCATAGTTTCTCACTGGTTCTCACTAAGAACGCTCATAAAACATGAAACCACTTGGATAGGACAAATAAAAATAACAAAAATAGTCATTCAAACTAAATTTCCTGAGATAACTTAGTCACTCAGTCATCCATAGACGTTCTATATCAGTAATGTAGTTTAAATGTTTTGTTTTAATTATGATTATTAATAACCTTTTCCTTTTTGAGCCCGACGACACATCGAAAGTTTCGTCTACAGTACTGGTGACCGATGAGACTGGGATGTCTATTGCGCTGGTTTCTTCTATCGGAGACGTGCAAGTTTCAAAAAAATAAATGTTTTGGTTTCAGTACAGTTAAGAATAAGAAAAAGAAAAAGAATATTTATTGAATCGTGATTGAATTATAGGAAAAAGTATTAGACAAAAATATGAAGGCGAAAGAATCAAAAGGGGAGCTCATAGAAGTATTGTTATTGTTTGATGGTATTTTTGACCTTTGTGACCTTTAAATGTGACAGTTGTGACCTTTAAATGTGAATTTTTTCACCTGTACCACTCTTACGCTTCTGTCCTTTCTCTATTCGGTTGTGTTCGAAGTTATAAAACCAATTTTTTTTCAAAGTAAGCAGAGAGAATTGCTTATATTATTTTGTGAAAATAAAAACACAATTAATTTTCTAGATTCGGCAGTCGTTTGTTCAGCCGACTGGGCTTCTTCATGAACAATGCTCTGAGCTCTTTCGCAAATGAATCGAGTGGGGAACTGGAAAGTGAGAAAACTCAGGAATGAATCAAAAAGAAAAAAAATAAAGTAAACTAAAAAGATTCAGGATGCTTAACACAAACGAATAGAACAAACAAAAACCCGCTGATGATAGGAACATGCTATTTTTACATAAACATAACTATTGTTTTTATATAATTGGTTAATTGCCAAATTTGAAACTAAGGAAACCAGTTATGTTTCAGTTGAATATATTTGTGTTCTAAAAAACGATAATCTATTATCCATTTTAATCAATATTTCCAGAACAATTCAACAGTCTGCAACCGGGAAAGAGCCCACAGACGAGAATGAGTACGGTGATTGGAATGAAATCCGGACAGGTACTCGGAACGCGCTCTGTTCATTGCAAATTCGCGTTTGGTCGAAACTGTATTGCAACAAATCTAGAGATATTAGTATAAAAAAACGAGTGTAAAGAAAGTAAAGATTAGTTTTGGATAAATATGTACAAGAAATATAAAAGAAGTCCAATAAAAATATTTTGAGGAAAACTCTAATCTCGCTCGGTTCAGAATTTCAAAAAAAGGATACCTATTTTTGGTTGTCGGAAGAAAACTTCTGACTGCGACTCACAATAATCTAGCTTATACTCCGTTGTTTTCAAGAGAAGCGAGATTAGCATTTTCCTCAAAATATTTTTATTGGACTTCTTTTATATTTCTTGTACATATTTATCCAAAACTAATCTTTACTTTCTTTACACTCGTTTTTTTATACTAATTGAACTCTTTTTCTATGGTTACGAAGTAACGGTCATTTTTGATAAAAAATGATATTTTTGAACAATAAGCTAAACAGGGAATGTTATGTTTTTCTATTGGAGTTTTAAACCGTGCCGTAGTGCAGAACGTTTGGTTTAGTTGTAACCTCGTTCAAGTGATAGCAAATTTTCCACTCTAGACTGCAGGCAGGAATCGAACATTCGTTCGCCGTGCGTGAATAGAGCGTTTATCCAATCCGCCAATCAGACATGTGAATAGGAGTGAAAACCAAGCTGTACCCGCCTGTCATGAGTTCTTCATTGGAAAACGTCTTCCTACTACACGTTAAACTCTTCTTTCATTTTTATTTTCACGAAACCGGTCTATCCATGATTTTTTGCAAGACCATTTTCGGCTCTCTCACACGTAATATTCAAATTTCAGACATACCTGGAAAATACGTATACCTCAACTTTTTAGAGCTTTTCAATGATGTATGTATTTTTTGAATAAGTTAATTTTGTGCGAAACTATGCCGAGATTTGAGGAGGCGGACACTTTTGTCGCCGGCGCCGGCGCCGCCGCCGCCGCCCCGCACGGAAGCCATTTTTGCGAGACGTTGGGCCCTCTAACTCCTCTCAATAAATTCTACTTGGAACGTGAACTTAGTATCTTGTAGACGTGTTGCCCTTCAGTGATTCATGCAAAAATCTAAGAAAATGGTCGACGTACTTTGAAGAAAATTGTAATAATCTGTTTTGTAATGTCTGCAGACCTTTGAACAAAAACTAATCTGCGCAGCGCTCCGCGCTGCGCATGATAGTGTGCCTAGACGAAGAGAGGGAAAATCAATATATATAGCAACCACGCTGTATAAACAGTATTCTCCTGTTTTGCAACGACGCTTGTTCTGAGTTGGTGGTTCCGAAAACTACACTACATGAAGTTTTTTTTATAAAAACTATTAACTCTTAGTGAAAGTGACGGAGTTTCTAGTAAATAACTGCTGCTGGTAAATAGAATATTTTGATCACCACTGGTTGAAACACGTTTCGTTGGAGATGAGATTCGAAATGAGACAAGGCAAGTTATCACCATTGAGGCAACATTTTTAGTTGATCACACTCAGTTTCTAAGCTTTTGAACTTTGGTCATTATTGTTCTTGAGACTGAAACCGTTATAAATTGTTAAAGCAGACCGGAGAGCAACATGGTTTCTTGTAAAGCTGTTGTATCCTACTTTTGATTGGACGCGTTGCGTGTCGCGCGGCATTGTCATGTGAATGTCACGTGGACTGATCAAACTAATATACGAGTTATTTGTGCTCTCTGGTCTCAATACAGTTAAGAGCAGCCCGAAACAAAACTTCTGCTGAAGTTGTGTTCCGGTCTCCTTTAAGTTCCCTATAATTCATGTTTCAGATCTCGTTTGTAACCGGAGGGAGTAACTTCACCTCATTATCGCGTACCCTTCAACAGATAACCTCAACACAAAGTGTTCATCTAGATGAAGGAACGCCGGCATTATTGATTGGAGAAGATTCAATATTCATGAAAAATGCGGATATAGATTTAGTGGCCGGATATTAGACTACAAAAGAGTCAACGAACGACCATTAAGCAAGTAATTTAAATTTACTGCATGAAATGCAAAAGTTTCATCGACAATTAGAAAAAACACAAATTTTTCAATTTTTGAACTCGATACTTGCTCAATATACACCATAAAATTAACAAGTTTATCGTCCACGGAACCAACATTGTAGGTTACAAATTTCTATTTGAAATTCGTTTGTTGTTGATATTAATATTTATTTGCAGTTAAACTATTTATTCGATAAATTCATGGAATATGTTTTGAGAACAATGAAAACACAATTTTAAATGTAGTTCTAGAATACATATTGATGTTATTGATTTTTTGTAAAACTACAAAAGATGAAAAATAGGTCATTCTTCGGCACTTGGGAGCTGTTCACTGTCATTGTGAAGGTCGGGATCGTAGGCCTCTTCCTCGACTGAAAAATACCTTGAGTTAGAAAATAGGAAACAAAAGAAACAAAATGAAACTGATATGTGCATTATAAAGTAGGATTCAACAATCTTCAGGATGACCAAATTCATATTTCGTCTCAACGTCAGAACCATAGACAAATGGAAGAGCAGAAGTACCCAATTTCATTTCGAATCCAGCTTTTCGTGAAAACTCAACTTTCATATAGCTACACTCAGAAACATTTGCGTTCAATCCTCTTCGATTAGAAAGCTGGGTAAGCGAGATTGCTACTGCAGACAGTCTGAGACAGTCTGCAACTCTCTGATCTTCATTATCTTGTCGAAGCCAATACAAAAGTGGATGACCACTTTTGTACGCGTAACAAAACATTCTCTGCTAAGTAATAAACCACTCGACCTACCAATTTCTCCCTTTTCGTCCAGATTTGGCGCTTTTCCAACGGTATGCGCGTGTCCACATTTTCCGTTTCCTTTTAGAGCAAAAAGAGACGAGAGATAGAGAATGTTCTTCACCGGCTCCTTACCGTACTCCTTCCAGATCTAAAACATTTGAATATCAATTTTTTTTAATTCTGATGGTTGTGCAATTGTCAATAAGGTGCATATAGCTCATACAGTTGGTCAATTGCACAGTCAAGTGAAACATGTTTAACACAGCAGAACTCAGAAACGTGCAACGGCAAAGTGCACGATTCCTCATTAGTATGCTAACTGCACGTGACTATTCAATTCACTTGTGACATATTCAGTTTGTGTACAATAAATGGTGCCATAAACATAAATGAATCCACGCAATAGTTGTGAGTCCCCTGCTGTGGGTCTTTCTAACGAGCTTTTCTGTTTCCGTAATATCACGTTGTGGGAGAAGGTGCTACAACAAATTGAGCACGGTCACAATAGTATACTTAGTTTTGATCACTTCATTATATATTCAGTATTCATTCATTCATCCAACACATTCATGTACTCGACACATAGTACATACACGAACTAATGTATCAAATGGTGTTATCTCAACTTCTTGCTTCATGTGCTTTTGAGCCGAGGTTCAGAGCGCAGGGAACAATGTTAGGATTAACGTGAAGTTGAGGTTGAGGTCTATAGGTATATCAAAACACCTACCTTTCTAATATGTTTCGTGGTGAACAAGTCGTCCGTGATTGACGAAAGTTTGTCGGCCGGGACCTAAAACGAAGAACTTAGAGATTTTGCATGGAACGTGTGAAAACAAAAATCTCATGCATAGGCAATAAAAACAAGGTTATCTTTTTTTTCTCTGTTCATATGTCACCAACCTCAAGCTGGTAAATAGCGTAGATGAATATGACGTCATCAGGCATTCTCATACATCGACCGCTGAACGAGAAATACACGTCGATCTTCTCGCCAGGAGCCACGTAACCGAGCTGAAAACAATCAATAAATGTGATTAGCGTATCAAATGGGGGTATCAATTGCTATCATGCTCACTGTATACTTTGTATGGTGTTTTTGTTCTAATGTTGAAATGTAGGTTGTAGCTATTGTGTACAAGAAGTCTGCTGATTGAGATCTTCATATGAAGGAGAGTACCAGAACTGCAAAAGTTTATGGAACACGAGTTCGCTTTTTTGTAGTCTGTGCTGTTTGTATTCTGATTCTATTACAAAAAAATTAAAAACCAACCCTTGGCGTAGCCGCAAAGTAGTTCGGTGGTGGAGATCGAATATTGAACACGATGTGCTGGAAAAGGGAAGATATACGACCGTCTTCACTATACTCGATTTCGTATAAAAGTGTACGGTTGTTGATCAACAGCTGTTTCACAAGGAGATCGTAAACATGTTCTAGAAATCGTGGTGAATTCCTTCACCAACCGACTCTTCCCGAACCAGAACCAAACCGATTTTTCCCGAACCGGTTGGTTCGTTCTAGAACCGAACCAAATTTAGGCCAAAAAAGTTGGAACCGAACCAATCGTACCTTTTGTACGAAAGTCATTCAACCTGAATCAAATAAGTGCCCAAAGAACTCGGCCGAAACAGCAAAAACTACACCTTGCTCGATCACTTTTTGAGCGTGATAAGTGAGAAAATCGTGAGTAAACGAAATCTTTTATTTCAGTTCGATCTCAGCCCATACCATCCTTCATAAATGGAGCTTGAACAAGAAATCATTGCATACTGTATGGGGTTACGTATAAATGAAATACACAATACATTGCTCCATTTGTTTCTGCGTGTGACATGTGAGCAAATCGTCATTTGAAGATAATCTTTCATTTCACGTCTATCTCGGGACACGCCATTATTATCAAATTTGAGCAGAAATCACTGCGTACTGTATGGGGTAACGAATGAATGAAATAGACCATACCTTGCTCGATTCGTTTTTGAGTGTGACATGTGAGCATGTGGATCCCTCATCAGCGAGACCTCTGAAGCGAATATAGGGAGAGGCGACGGTTAGATAGGAGCTGGATCCTTTATGAAGCTCCCTGAATGAGAATGAACTTTAGAATAATGAAAAATGGGGAAAAATTGAAAACATTCATCAAAGTCACACAAGTTCCATTTTACAGATGTATAACCAGGTTTATAACTACGAACCTGTTCACAACAGGCTTTTTGAATAATTGGCAGTGTATATAAGACTTTTCCGGCATTATAGTCAAGTTATTCATGAGAACTCACACGAATTCAGCCTCCATATTGGAGAAAGATGGTCGGATTGGATTGTCATCATCTGCAACATCAGATAGTTCACATTTTTCAAAAATGCCTACCAATCTCAGTTAATAATGATTCATTCGAGCATAGAAAGAAAACACATGTTCAAGTGACAGATATCATAAGATGAACTGAGTTTCTATGCCGAATACGGGGCCCTAGGGATAATGTCGACAAAGACATCACCATCTTACAAGGGAGCGTTAAAATACAAACTAATAACAAGTTGTAGTTTGATTTAAATACGCCCCGCGATTTGCGAATTCTCATTGAAAAGCAACGAGATCAATGTACATTTCACAGGGCCACTACACCGTAGGCGCTTGCTTCCGCACGATAGAACCCTGTATCATCTTTGTTTGTGGTTCGATTCTGTTTCTTATATTTTCTGTCGAAATCCGTAAATTATTGCATCGAGATCAAACTACTACGGCTATCACTCTCTATATCAATAATTGAAGAATGTATCTATCTTGTAGGCCGAGAAGTCTCTCCGAAATAAGAAACGGAATCTTTGTCGAGAAACAAGAAATAGAACTCACTCGATCCAGGAGCAACCCTCGCAGACATCGCAACTGTCGGAATGAAGTGAATCTCATTTTCGATCACGAAAACGTGACAGAAAAGTGCACGTAGTGGAACAAACCTGTTTATTCATGAAAACGGTGAGCTTGTTTTTCTATTGCCTAAACTCGTCCAGCCTCGTTGAACTTCTAACTTTCATTGGGGGTGACCCAAACTTTGTTGTAGTTTGATCTCGACGCTCGATATAGTGTTGAGTTTCTCATTTGAAGCGAAACACGAGGCAGTATAGATGTTTATTGAGTGTCGAAGTTTCGGCGGATTTGCCTTTTTCAGGGCTTGGAAAAGGCATCAACAGCAAATAACAATTTAACCGATACAGTCGCGCCGGAGCAATTGTAGTTTTGTTTTGCATTCCCCTTCTGTTGTGTTCGTTAGTTCATATTTTATATCAGCATGAAATAAATAAATAACATTTAAACTTAACATTTTTCCTAGACTATGCACTTCTTACAATAATATTTATCTTCGAACGGGCTTTGAACACTAAAATTAGTATTCCGAAATAGTCTCTGTTGTGTTTCCTTTCCAAAAATAGACAGGAGCCGCTTTGAAGTTCTCAAGCGGGCATGCTTGAGTTTGTAATACATTATAAATTCTCAAGCCACAAGGAACTGTATTCACTTTTTACAGATTCCCTAGACTATGTACTAGTCCTACAATAATATTTGCTCTCAAACGAGCTTTGAACACCGAAATTAGTATTCTAAATAAGTACGTTTGTGTTTTGTTTCTGAAAATAGGCGTATTGAGACGCCGTGAAATACTCACGCTCTCAGGACGCAAGAGATTTTTCCTAGACTACGTACTTGTTTCAGTCATATTTACTTTAATACATGTTTTGAACATCGAAACTAGTATTCAAATTAATCGTTCTCATGTTTTGTTCCCAAAATAGTCATGCTACGATGTGAAGTTCTCAAGCGGTCATGCTTCCATTTGCAACACTTTTCGAGTTCTCACGAAAGAAGGAACTAACTGTAGTCACATTTTGTATTTTCCCCAGACAATGTATAACAATAAGTTTATGTGCTTGTCTTACAATAATATTTACTTAAATACGGGATTTGAACATCACAATTAGTATTCTATAACAGTTCTTATGTGCTGTTTCCGAAAATAGGCATGAGACATTGTGAAATTCACAAGCAATCATAGACCAGGTATATCTCGAGTTGTTTGTCGTGTCTTAGTGCATTCTATGAAATGTTCCTGGTTATAATGAAGGCGCGCCAATCTGGTTTCAACTTCCCACGACATTTGAGCTTTTGCAGAAATTCATTATAATGAATAATGTTCCAGATTATTGAACGGTTGTGATTTGTGAACGTTCATTACCCCAGCCGAAAACAAAACTACTTTGAAAACTTGAGCTCGTGAAATCAGTATGTTTACTATTACTATTATAAAGTGCGTGCTGTTGATTTGAGAATAATGGGAAGGAATTAGAAACGAAATCCTACTTTGTAACAAACAAATAGAAAAGTCTTCGTACGCTTCTCATTTGCTAACGATGGGCGTATGAGTTTCACGCTACTAAAATAGTGGTTTCATTTGAGTTTTAGTTCGATGTTCGCACATGTCATCGCTTCAGAGTACGACTGTAACAATACGATGATCAAACTACAAAAAAGCATGATGGGCCAACAAGTATAGGATTTGTCAAACCATTGTGGACACCGTACCATCGATTTCGTATGGGGCGGGGTTCGGCGAGCGGCCAGTTAGTCTGCGTATCATTGATCTACTCACTATCTGACAGATACTGATACAGATAGATATGGATACAGATACTCACTATCTGACAGATGTTAACTGCTGGCAGATAATCAACGACCGCTCGCCCCGCATCGCTCAATCAATTGAACACTCTGCTGTCTCTATGAGGAAAATGAGAAATGGCGATATGCTCTACTGTGTCTGTAGTATGATCGCTCTCCTGTACAATCTCGGTGCGCAGATCAAAATACAACTCGACGTCATACCCTATACTATTCTAGCCTATCACTTCCTTATCGAACCCTTGATTTTAATCTCACAATGTTGTTTGACTTTTGTGACGTTAACGTATTGAAATGTCTCGAACAAAAGAATATTTTCGATGATGGAGAGTTAGAAAAATCTTTGATTCTTGTTTCTTGTTCTATTCTAGTCGATACACGTTTCATGATGAATGAAGTATGGCACAGAATAGGGGCTTAGAACACACTATTCTTTCTTTATTTGCAGTCTTTATTTGCAGAGCATTACAATCTTTGATTTTTCATGATGTAGAGTCCAACCCATAAATAAATTATTCTGAGTTGTACTATGTATTTGAGTCAACATTTCAATGATGCCAAAAAGCACCAATATCAAACTACAAACACAACGTCGAGAAAACAAACAACTAACTCGAGCGTTTTGCAATTAACTGATTTCTCGAAAGAATCGAATCAAATATTTCGATGAATACAGGGTACCTCTAGAGAATACTTGCAGACAGGGTTAATTTGCGTCAATCGCTACGTTCGTATTTGTAATCTTATTTCCAGTATTTTCGTCTATATGAAGAATTGGGTTGTGGGTCAAGAAATCTCATCACACTTCCTATTTGTTTATCTTCTGCTTTCCTTTTTGACTGCTTCTCTTGAACATATCTCCCCACTTTCAGATAGTTCTATAACAGTGGTTGTGTTTGAAGAGATGGGAATCGAGTTAATGGATTACGTGATTTATTGAGAAAGTTCACGTTCACGTTCTCTCACGTGCGACGTGTGAATTATGTGTGTCCTTCCGGAGAAGTTATGGTACCACTCGGTACCTCTTGTTGGTTTTTTGCACGTCTGAAAGTTCGCGTAGTCATTGTTCTCTAACGAAGAGGTCAAAAGGGGATTGTAGTCGAACGAACCTCATACAAAGTACTTTTTTAAAATGAGAATTTTTTTCTGAATTAAAAGAATAATGGGAACATTTCATGTCCTCTTTAACTATCTTCAAGAGACCATATCTGGAATTAAGTAGAGATTGGTAACCTAAGTAACACAAATCTAGTGTGATGTTAGAGAAATCGTGTTCTGAACGAGATGTTCGGTAAGTTTGTGTCGTTGTGATCTAACTTTGAGTTGGCAAAAATGTTGAGGGAGAAATATTGACTGTATGTTTCAAGAAACTCTAGAAACTATAGTTAGTTCTGAATTCAAGGTCACTTAAACTCAACAACACTCACTATAGTGGGTGCCAAATTTATACTTTTCTGTTTCTCGCCGGAATCGAGCCTGCAAGCAAATGATTCGTATCATGACGCTAACCACTGCGCAACTAGGGCACACATGACCGGGAAGCCTTGGAATCGAAGACATGTGTGCGTACACAGCGGAAAGTGAGATATACAGTACCCTCCCGCCTTTCCGTTCGCGACGACTATACTCGTGAGCTCCCAGGAAACTGAGAGGCATACTGAAGAATATGCGCCCGAACATAGAAAAAAAAACATCATTACACAATCTATAAAGAGTTGTTGCGTAGGGTATTCACACCATCGTCACTTACGGGAAGAAACCGATTGGGAACTCTCACTTTTCTCACCCGTCTACCGGCTAAAAATAGTAACTTCTGACGTGACGTCTAAGTGCTACAGAAACGCCTCAAATACCCCGCTTTATCACACGTTCTAGACCCGAAATGTTCGAACTATCTACTTTTCTGAAGTTTGTTATGAACAAACTGGGTTGTTTGTAGAACAAACTCAGAAAACATAAATTAAGTACTCAATAAGTGCGTATTTAATGTTTTGCGTCAAGTTCTGAGAGGCCGAATGCAAATGTTGCGTGAGCGCATTTGCAATTCGTAGTATCTTGTACGTCAGTATGCATTACGTGCACTAAAGTGGTAAACGCACTCTATTCAGTACATTTTCAATCTGATTACACTTAAAGTGAACCAGAAGTCATGTGAAAAGTTTGAAATTATTTTTTTCTCCTTTTCTCACTAAATGAAAACCTCATACTACTTCAACACAACTTTTAACCTCCGATTACAAAATTTCTGCAAATCTTTCAGAATAATCGTTTCGGACTAAATGATTTTATAATGATATCAACATACCCGTGGGAAACTCCTCTTGTTCTGTTAACAATAACAATTCCATATTTGTAACGCACCGTAATTCAAACACTAATTATCTTGCTTTTCACTTGGGAAAATCATCAAGAACAGTAGTCAACAGTCATCCTATTTTTCACTTATGCACACCATTCAACTATTCATACCATTATTTACTGTTGAATGGTTTTATATCTGCTATTTTCGTAATTTCATGAGGTAGACAAAGTCACAAATAGCTGGTTACTGTTTATTAACAACGGTTGATTGCGTCGTTTCAGAGATTATTTAGGTGTCTTGTTCACCTATCTTGTTCAATACACGGTAATTCTGAGTATTAGAAAAGTACATACGTAATAAACTGGTTACTAAGCACCAGGCACCGTCATAGTGTAGGTCAACGTTGTGCTGATCTATGTCGTCAGTATTTGACCTACGGAAGTTTCCTCGTCTGCACCCTCTCCAGCAACACACTATTTACCTCCTCTAACATCCGCGAAAGGATATAGTTGTGATCACTTTGGTTATTCCTAATCGAAAACACGAAAACACCACTTCTGAATTGTATCACTCTGCTCTAACATTTAGAACACATCCAAACATGATATTCAACGTCTAATATCAAAGAAATTAGGAAGGGATCTCTGTATATATTCCCCTAAGTCTTTGTATTTGATTATTTTGCACAAATCGAAGCCATAATGCGTCAGCAAAACTCTGAACAAGAAAAATCACATTTTTTGACGCTTTTGGATTAGTAATGCAGAATGAGTCGAAAGTCGAGATATTCAAGAAATTGAAATGTTTTGTTAAGTCTAGACTGTTCTATGCCTCTATGGACGTAGATCACGTGTCTAAATTGTGGGGTATTAGTGTATAGCAGTAATAGGAAGTGAAAAATATGTTCTGATAATCATATATGACTCAATTCGAGTTGTGCAAGAAAAGTATACTGTAGCATTGAGAGAAGTTTTTATTAATCACCTTAGAGTTATAAGGCAGCAAAGGTCATTTTCCTATATTCTGCTGTACTTGTTGTTGCTCCACGGCGTTCTCGGCAAAGTGTCGAATTTGTGCTGTGTTTTCAGACTAAACTACAACTCAGCTTTGTTGTGGCCTTGGTCACCAAATTGTATGTCTCGGAAATAACATGTTTTCGATTTTTACGAGTTCTGCTTACTTGGTCCTGATTATCATTAGGATTTTCAAGTGAGTGATTTTTGTTTATTGGGTCATTTATAATAATACTTCTACTATGCGTGTACAAAAAACGACAGCCTGATTTCGCGCGGAAAAAGCACAGGGGGCGGGGCTTACAGATGGCGGGAAAGAACCAATTCAAATATTTCTGGCTGGTTTGCTCATTTTTGAGGAAAACTCGATATTTTTGTACAAAAGTGGATTATTCGATGGAATACTGAATTGGAATTCGTGTGTTAACTTGAAACTAATAATTTGTATTCTCTTATTCTGGGAAAGATGAAAAATTAATTTTTTATTAGTGAATCGATAGTCACTGTATACATTTTGTTGCTTAATATCAATGGTTGAGTAGTTTGAACCAAAATCACAATTACGATTGCCTGTTTTAGGTGTGTTGAGCTCTCTTTTGAGTTGTTTTGGGTAGAAACTCACTGAGACAACTCAAACTAAAGCGAGAATAGCTCAAATCTAAGCAGGTTGAGACCAAACTATGCAAATTTTAGCGATAGATCAGCTTGTTCACTAATTCTGTCTAGAATAGTCTCTCATGGGTTGTTTTAGGTAGAAACTCACTGGGACAGCTCAAACTATAGCGAGAACAGCTCAAATCTAAGCAGGTTGAGACCAAACTATGCAAATCTTAGCGATAGATCAGCTTGTTCACTAATTCTGTCTAGAATAGTCTCTCATGGGTTGTTTTAGGTAGAAACTCACTGGGACAGCTCAAACTATAGCGAGAACAGCTCAAATCTAAGCAGGTTGAGACCAAACTATGCAAATCTTAGCGATAGATCAGCTTGTTCACTAGTTCTGTCTAGAATAGTCTCTCATGGGTTGTTTTAGGTAGAAACTCACTGGGACAGCTCAAACTATAGCGAGAACAGCTCAAATCTAAGCAGGTTGAGACCAAACTATGCAAATCTTAGCGATAGATCAGCTTGTTCACTAGTTCTGTCTAGAATAGTCTCTCATGGGTTGTTTTAGGTAGAAACTCACTGGGACAGCTCAAACTATAGCGAGAACAGCTCAAATCTAAGCAGGTTGAGACCAAACTATGCAAATCTTAGCGATAGATCAGCTTGTTCACTAGTTCTGTCTAGAATAGTCTCTCATGGGTTGTTTTAGGTAGAAACTCACTGGGACAGCTCAAACTATAGCGAGAACAGCTCAAATCTAAGCAGGTTGAGACCAAACTATGCAAATCTTAGCGATAGATCAGCTTGTTCACTAGTTCTGTCTAGAATAGTCTCTCATGGGTTGTTTTAGGTAGAAACTCACTGGGACAGCTCAAACTATAGCGAGAACAGCTCAAATCTAAGCAGGTTGAGACCAAACTATGCAAATCTTAGCGATAGATCAGCTTGTTCACTAATTCTGTCTAGAATAGTCTCTCATGGGTTGTTTTAGGTAGAAACTCACTGGGACAGCTCAAACTATAGCGAGAACAGCTCAAATCTAAGCAGGTTGAGACCAAACTATGCAAATCTTAGCGATAGATCAGCTTGTTCACTAGTTCTGTCTAGAATAGTCTCTCATGGGTTGTTTTAGGTAGAAACTCACTGGGACAGCTCAAACTATAGCGAGAACAGCTCAAATCTAAGCAGGTTGAGACCAAACTATGCAAATCTTAGCGATAGATCAGCTTGTTCACTAATTCTGTCTAGAATAGTCTCTCATGGGTTGTTTTGGGTAGAAACTCACTGGGACAGCTCAAACTATATCGAGAACAGCTCAAATCTAAGTGGTGAGACCAAACTATGCAAATTTTAGCGATAGATCAGCTTGTTCACTAACTCTGTCTAGAATAGTCTCTCATGGGTTGTTTTAGGTAGAAACTCACTGGGACAGCTCAAACTATAGCGAGAACAGCTCAAATCTAAGCAGGTTGAGACCAAACTATGCAAATCTTAGCGATAGATCAGCTTGTTCACTAATTCTGTCTAGAATAGTCTCTCATGGGTTGTTTTGGGTAGAAACTCACTGGGACAGCTCAAACTATATCGAGAACAGCTCAAATCTAAGTGGTGAGACCAAACTATGCAAATTTTAGCGATAGATCAGCTTGTTCACTAATTCTGTCTAGAATAGTCTCTCATGGGTTGTTTTAGGTAGAAACTCACTGGGACAGCTCAAACTATATCGAGAACAGCTCAAATCTAAGTGGTGAGACCAAACTATGCAAATTTTAGCGATAGATCAGCTTGTTCACTAATTCTGTCTAGAATAGTCTCTCATGGGTTGTTTTAGGTAGAAACTCACTGGGACAGCTCAAACTATAGCGAGAACAGCTCAAATCTAAGCAGGTTGAGACCAAACTATGCAAATCTTAGCGATAGATCAGCTTGTTCACTAATTCTGTCTAGAATAGTCTCTCATGGGTTGTTTTGGTAGAAACTCACTGGGACAGCTCAAACTATATCGAGAACAGCTCAAATCTAAGTGGTGAGACCAAACTATGCAAACTTTAGCGATAGATCAGCTTGTTCACTAATTCTGTCTAGAATAGTCTCTCATGGGTTGTTTTGGGTAGAAACTCACTGGGACAGCTCAAACTATATCGAGAACAGCTCAAATCTAAGTGGTGAGACCAAACTATGCAAATTTTAGCGATAGATCAGCTTGTTCACTAATTCTGTCTAGAATAGTCTCTCATGGGTTGTTTTAGGTAGAAACTCACTGGGACAGCTCAAACTATAGCGAGAACAGCTCAAATCTAAGCAGGTTGAGACCAAACTATGCAAATCTTAGCGATAGATCAGCTTGTTCACTAATTCTGTCTAGAATAGTCTCTCATGGGTTGTTTTGGGTAGAAACTCACTGGGACAGCTCAAACTATATCGAGAACAGCTCAAATCTAAGCAGGTTGAGACCAAACTATGCAAATCTTAGCGATAGATCAGCTTGTTCACTAATTCTGTCTAGAATAGTCTCTCATGGGTTGTTTTAGGTAGAAACTCACTGGGACAGCTCAAACTATAGCGAGAACAGCTCAAATCTAAGCAGGTTGAGACCAAACTATGCAAATCTTAGCGATAGATCAGCTTGTTCACTAATTCTGTCTAGAATAGTCTCTCATGGGTTGTTTTGGGTAGAAACTCACTGGGACAGCTCAAACTATATCGAGAACAGCTCAAATTTTAGTGGGAACAGTTAGAATTAGGGCATAGTTCGTTCAAACTACATAAAAACAAGGAATAGTGTGTCTGGTTGGGTATTTCTGTCTGAAACAGTCCCTCTTGGATAGAATTTGGCTGCAACTCACAGAGAGAGCTCACATTATAGTGGGAACAGTTAGAATTAGGGCATAGTTCGTTCAAACTACATAAAAACAAGGAATAGTGTGTCTGGTTGGGTATTTCTGTCTGAAACAGTCCCTCTTGGATAGAATTTGGCTGCAACTCACAGAGAGAGCTCACATTATAGTGGGAACAGTTAGAATTAGGGCATAGTTCGTTCAAACTACATAAAAACAAGGAATAGTGTGTCTGGTTGGGTATTTCTGTCTGAAACAGTCCCTCTTGGATAGAATTTGGCTGCAACTCACAGAGAGAGCTCACATTATAGTGGGAACAGTTAGAATTAGGGCATAGTTCGTTGGCCACAGACTGAACAAATAAATTACCGGGCTCGGATGAGATTTTGACTGTTTCTGTCTCGTGAATGAAGCGTAAAACTGATTGGAGCTCTAACTACTCTCTCTAACAGTTCCATATATACTGAGATCCGCTCACTTGCAGCTTTCGACCAGGCAAATAAACTAGTGAATCTGGCTGAAGTTGTTCACTGTTACTCTCTCTAAAAGTGTAGTCTGAACTAGCTCTTAATGTTCCTGAAGTTTGAGAACAGGCGAATAAAAGCAAATGAAAGATGGAACAAGACATTCACGGAGAATATACGACGTTTTTTTCCTTCTATGGTGTCTCTCAATATATCTTGATCATGTTTTCAGAATTCCAGATTTTGCGATTTGCCTTTGGCGAGTTGTTTCCAACGCTACCCCTTATTCATGAAAAAGTGGGGGCCCAACGAATGTAAGATTTGTCTTCTGCTGTGCGCCCCTTAGACAACTACTCTCAAATGGAACAGCTACTGCTACAAAAACCGAAAAATACTAATATACTCAAGTATAACTGTTCATTACAAACATACAAAAGTCGTAAAATATTTTCTCAAACCTGTAAACTAGAATCTACAAGTCACAGCTGCGAAAGAGAGAACAACTTTTGAATAATATGACAAACGTTATAGCACCTAGAATTGAAGTAATGACAAAAAATGGCAACCATTGTGTACAAAACCAGGAACTCTATAATTGAGTAGGTTGAGTTAACATCTGTGATTTGTAGATTCTAGTTTACAGGTTTGAGAAAATATTTTACGACTTTTGTATGTTTGTAATGAACAGTTATACTTGAGTATATTAGTATTTTTCGGTTTTTGTAGCAGTAGCTGTTCCATTTGAGAGTAGTTGTCTAAGGGGCGCACAGCAGAAGACAAATCTTACATTCGTTGGGCCCCCACTTTTTCATGAATTTTTCTCTTTTTGTATACATGCCGTAGGTATGTGGTTTGATCTGTACGGTACAGATAAAATTGTTTTCTTGATGAACCACTTGTCAAGTATTACCATCATTCGGAAAAAAATATTACGTCAACATTGCAGTTCTAGAAACTTATTTCATCTGCCCTTCAGAATCCCAGAATACGTCATGTTTGAATGAAGTTTCATCGTGAATTGACCATTTTTAAGAAACTTCCAGCATTCGAAAACATATTTCACGTCAATTTTTTTTAAAAGTTGACGTCATCTGGCCTTCTGAATTCCAGAATAAGTCATATTTAGATGAAGTTTTATCGTTAATATACCACTTTAAGATATTTTCAGCATTTGCAAATATATGTGACGTCAACTTTGCACTTTTCAAAAATGAAGTCATCTGGTCTCCAGAATCCCAGAATACGTCACTCTTAGATTGAGTTTCACCGTTAATTGACCCTTTCTAAGACATTTTCATCATTTGAAAATATATGTGACGTCAACTTTGCACTTTTCAAAAATGACGTCATCTGGTCTCCAGAATCCCAGAATACGTCACTCTTAGATTGAGTTTCACCGTTAATTGACCCTTTCTAAGATATTACCATCATTTGAAAATATATGTGACGTCAACTTTGCACTTTTCAAAAATGACGTCATCCGAGCTCCAGAATCCTCGATGACGTCATCAGTAGAAGACTTACATCTAAATCGATGTCAGTTCATGTCGTGGTATCATACTTCAAATTTTACTTGAATTGGTTAGGACTGAGCTGAGTTATAACGCAATTTGATTTACCCCGACAGAGAGGGCGAGAGAGTGCACGAAATGAAGAGACGCAGAGACATTTTCAAAGACCTATAACTTGATGAAAAATAATTTTTTTCGAAAAACAGTTTGCGCCCCCAAGGTTTGAGTGGGATATCTATCGTGTCCGAAATTTTCAGTCAAATCGGTTCACACATAAAAATTTCCCAGGAGTGCGCACCAACACACACACACACACACACACACGACGGAAGTTGGCGCTCTTGATGAAGCGAAAACGTCCTAACTTGGCTCAAACTTGACCGATTTCGTTCAAATTTCGAACATAGCTTGTAAATGTGCCATATAGAAAATCAGCAAATCATAAAAAGTTCTGATTCGCACAATTGGACCTTTTTGAGAGTGAACTAAAAAAATGAAAGCGCGCATTAGCCGGACCAAAGACAAATCTCGCACAGCGCTTCGCGCTGCGCGCGATTATAAGCCCGATGTTTACAACTGTAACATGGCGACGGCGTTCATTTTTTGCGGCAGGGATTTTTTTAAAAAATAAATATTCTATTTATTTCCAATTTTCTGTTGTTCTGCTTTTTCATTTTATTCGATATATAATTTATCCCCAGGATTCGGTTCTACCTACTAATCTACTTGTGGGGGAGTGTTAAGTCAGAAATCCTTTAGTATTTTTTTATACTTGAAGTTAAGTTTCGTTTCGAAAATTATAAATGAATATTAGATGCGAAACTTTCATTATTCCACTCAAATAAGTTAAATCTGACCAAGAAGTATGTAGGCAAATTTTAACCGCAAACGTATGCCACAACTCCATTGCTTATTCTTCGTCCTCCATTGCTCTTCTTTCTGTCCGTAGAATATCTTTAACTGTAATTTTTTTCAATACTCTGAATGGACCCACTACCCAAGCAATGTAAACAGTAAAATTAGGTCAGCCATATATGGTTTCAACTATTTTTGTTGTTTCAGACGACGAACGAGGAATCGTTGATATCCGAAGATGAATCCCGAAAACGACGAGATCAACTAAAGCAACGGCTCAGCAGCTCAGCTATAGGTTAGTGAGAAGATTGATATTTGTTTTTAGTTTGAGTTTTAAATATGGTCAAGGTGTGATGTAATCAGGGGAGACCTGTTATAGCTATGGACAGTGTAAGAGAAATAAACTAGACCAGCAAGTTCTGATCAATGCCAGCTCGGAATACTCTTGATTAGTTGTGTAGCGATGATTTGGTAATGGTGAGCTGTTAGCTATCTATTGCGATTGATGAATTTCTGTTGGGCAGTTTCCCTTCCCCTTGTTTAGCGAGATGAGGCGGATCGCGGATTGCTAGCATACCTAGAATACTTTAACATCAGGTCGACAAAGGTGAGCATAAGCAACACCAAAAAGTGAGTATGTAAAACTACAAATGCCGTATTTTTGTCAACACTCATAGTTTCTAAGACGCATGTGGCCCCAAAAGTGACCATGCGCCGATCAAAATCAGCAAAAGTGAGCATCAGTCATTATCGAAATTGGGGGGTATTTTACGTATGATTGCTAGTAGTGTTTTTAATGACAGACGTTAATACGTTTGAATAACATATAATCATACCGCAGTAAAGTTGTCCGAATAGCCAGAGAAAAATAGCAAAAAAGCAAAATTTCACTTTGATGCAAAATCATTAATTTTCACGTGTTCAAATCTAAACACGGAGTCCTTTTTGTTGGTTAGTCGGTCCTTACTGGTATATGCAAATAATATACGTTTCTCTCTTACTCGATGATGCGCATAGGTGCGATACCACGATTAACTGACCGGAAGATCCTCAAATTTTCCTTGAGCAGGGGAGGACCGATAAGTAATTCAAATTACCCAAAACATTCGAAAACTATTAAAAGGGGCCTTTAACTTTTTGCTTTTTCAATGGGGAGTTTTTAACGCGATTATAACGCACCGTTCAACAATTTCGATTATTGGTTGGCTGCTTTCCTAGTTTCAATTCCTCAAGTTCAGGCTGGTATCATTCATGCCCTCACTCTCTATGTAAATCCAATGTTACCCCCTCCCCCCACTCCTAACCTCTTTATAGTATATGAACAACCTCGTTTCCGTGAGAAAATGAACTCTCAGTATACATCTCCTTCACTAAATATTTTCTATGACATAACAGTTATATTTCGAACGATGTTCATTCGCTATGTGTACTTATACTACTAACTACTCAGGTCGAACTGTTCTAATAGGCGCAGCGCCCGTTTTCTGCCCTTGAACATGCCGTGGTTCGATGCTTCAGTCATACACCAGTAAGGTCTGACTACGCGAGAAAAAGTAAGCCGTTTTCAGATGTGAAAAAGCACGTGAAAATTTAGAATTTTTCATCAAAGGTAGACCAATTTTCATGTTTTCGGCGGAAAACTGGTCCGTTTTTCATGGTTTCGGCTGAAAAGTAGTCCGTTTTTCGAATTTTTCCGACTATTCGGACAACCTTGCTGGTGTATGGCTTCAGTCTCGTTTAAATTTCGAAGAAGAGAGGGCGCGTAATATTTCTGAGCAAGTCATCGTGTTTCTCAAAGTTTAATGGGTGTTTTTTTTTTCAAATTCGTATCATCACCCAAAAACATGATCAGGTCTTTGGGAAGGTCTTTCACGGGATGATCTAGAAGAAGTATATTATCTGTACATGTCGGGAAATTAGCGAATGACTTGTCACTCGACGCTGCAACATTGTGTGAATTCATCTGACTGAAATTTAATATTGAAATGCTGGCTGTCGGCTTTCGCTCTTACTTCAATTCATTTTTTTTCATTTCGATCACTGACTGAATATTGATTTACTCAGGGAATTCGTGGGCGTAGAGCGTAGACGCGGAGACTCTGCACTATCGGTTTGGTTCACTCGTGGTGAAACCGTGGGTTGGGAGTCTATTGGAAATAAAATAGCTGTAAAAACTATATTCAGTATATCTCCAAACTATTTCTAAGTTAGAACTATTATGAGTGATTTTTCACTTAACTAGAATCTACTATAATACAAGTTCAGTCTATTTTCAATGAAAAAAAAACATGAAATTAGTAAAAAGTGGGGGAACCAACAAATGTGTGAGTTGTGTTTGGTTCGACCTCGATATCAGCAAAATGTGAACGATACGAATTGCTGTGATACTGTAGCAGAAGTATTCTGCAAAAATAGAACAATACAAATGTTGCACAATGGTTCACGAAGCCCGCATGATATTTCAGAAATTGCCGAAGGGTATTTCATGTGTACTTTGACGACATGCGTGCGTTGTGAACCATTGTGCAACATTTGTATTGTTCTATTTTTGCAGAATACTTCTGCTACAGTATCACAGCAATTCGTATCGTTCACATTTTGCTGATATCGAGGTCGAACCAAACACAACTCACACATTTGTTGGTTCCCCCACTTTTTACTAATTGTCCTTTTTTTGCTAGTTGTACTCCTACAACTTCATATGTTGCCTATTCACAGAGTGGATCTTGTGAACTCATTATATTATTATGGAAATCTCAGTTTTGTGTGTGCACGAAGCCGAATGCAGACCATAAAATTGCTGATGTTGTAATATAACGCAGGTTACTGGCTCTGTGACTATCAACAACTGAACAAAAACGCTAAACGTTCCGATTGACATGTACACCGCTTTTAGCGGCGATAAGCGATGGGGATTGGCGCCATTGACAAATCTACAATTAGAGACACCAACTCACTTACAATATAGCTATTATTTCCAATACCACATCAAAAACCTTCGTTGAAACTGGTTTTTGACACACGCGTCTGGCGCCAGAACGAAACGAAATTTTCTAGGTTTTTGAGCTACCAGTACACACTACATGTGTCAATTACTGATTGGAGCAATGTTCCAACTATTCAACTGTCAGTTTCGTGTGTTATTGTTTTGGCGCCATTTGGCGTCTGTGCCGAGCCAGACGATAAAATTCGATTTTGAATTTGTGGATCTTTATTTCACATTGGAATATTCAATATCTGTTAACTTGAAACAGTTTGGTTGACGATAACTGATATTTTGCCAACTTTGACGCCAATTGGCGCCAGCGCACAGTGCCAACAGAACTTTTTTTGACTTTCAGATTGAGCATCTTACTTGCCATGTGATAGTTATTTAGTGTACCGAATTTCAGACGATTCCATTGACGCTGTCGTGAGTTCGGGTTTTGGCGCCATCTGGCGCCTGGTTCGAGCGCCAGAAGGAAAATTTCAGTTTTGGAAAAAGACTTTCACACTTTCCACCAAAATATTCAATTTCTATTTGTGTTCAACATTTTAGTTGATGATAAATAGTGTTTTGCCGTTTTTGGCGCCTATTGGCGCCAGCGCCGAGCGCCAATGATGATGTATTCATCTCATATTTGGCGCGACAGGCTAACTTTTGCATTATACCTCATGTTTCAAATTTCAGCTAAATCGGTTCGATAGTTTTTCCAATAGTCGTTTTTGGCGCCTATTGGCGCCCGCGCCCGGCGCCAGAGATTACATATACATTTCATACTTGGCGCGACGAGCTAACTTTTGCCATAGAAGAGATGTTTCAAATTTCAGCCAAATTGGTTCAGTAGTTTTTCCACTACGATGCGGACAGAATTCCGTGAGGGACGAGGGACGAGGGAGGAGGGACGAGGGACGAATTACGGCGGAACTTTTCAACAACGACACGAAACCATAACTCAAGCGAAAATAATCCGATTTGGCTGAAATTTTCACACAATGTTCAATTCGTGATTCTCTAACGTTCCCTCCTTTTAGTTTTCAAAAAAAGAATATGTTTGAAGATTTTTGTTAATTAAAAGGAAAAAACGAGTCCGCAATGGCCAAACCAAAGACAACTCACGCAGAGCGCTTCGCGCTCCGCGCGATTTCACTTATTCGAGTGAGGAACGGGGTTTTTATTAAGTAATCACATCACGCCTCACTGATGTGTTATTAGGTTACTACCTTCCCGCGCGTGGACGAAAAGTCCACTTATTTCGGGGTCATTATTAGTTTTTATCGGGTTGGCAAATTGGGATGAAGTGATGCGCGAAAGTAAAAATGCGGTCAAACCTGGGTAATCTCCAACTCAAGATATCAAGTTCGACGTAATTAAATCGAAAAGTAGTCCGTTTTTCAAGAGCAGGCAGACCTTGCTGGTGTGTCAGAGCAATCACGCTTCCAGTACGTTTGCACTAAACAACAAATACTTCTAGAAATGACTGTCTATTACAATTATTGCAGGTTGAACTGTTCAATATCGATGATGGATGGCGATGTGATTTCACGTGAAAAATGGCGACGGATTGTAAGAAGCGAGCTCTCTACACTGGTATTCTTTATTTAGTGTTGTATTTTCACGTAGTAAAATTAAGATCTTTCTTTGTTGGGGTCGATATAGAATTACATCCGAGGAGTTTTAGTGTCATGTTGTGAAATGTGAAAACTCTGGAAACTAGAATCACCCTCCACCCTGCCTTCGGTCAGCATTGAATTAGTTTTCTTAGAAACTGTCAAAATTAAATCCCTCACACTCGCACTCATCACTCTGGCAAAGTTCACCTTCATAGGTCAATCACACATGCAACGAAACAGCCACCCGGTTGCTTGTATATCTCTCAAACCAGTTCCGCAATGCAGATATGTTTTGGTTGCATTTTAGAATCTACTCGGTTACATTTTGAAAACAACCCTGTTGAATGTTGAACAACTTTCAAAGTTTAAACAACAACCATTAGTTTTGTACCCAGGCGACCGGGTGGCATTTTGGTTGCATGTGTGAACCGCCATATAGATATTAGAAACCTTTCGAAAATCATGAATGAACTAGCTAAATGGTAGCAAAAATAGTATGAACGCACGTAACCCGTAATCGCGAATGATAGCTCCATAAGCAGGAAGTTGGTTTCGGGAAGAGAAGTAGCTATAAATTATATATTTTTGAGACGGTAAATGCTAATATACAATCGTTGACCGGGTGAATCCAGCAATGTTTCGTTTTGATTAGCTCCTATTTCTGGTTCTGAGATTAATTTTATTTGAAATTATAAATTACGTCTCTTTGAGTTAGCTCTGTTTGATTGTTTGTCATGTAGGTTCTCTCAGTCTAAAACCTTGGTAGCTTTCTTTGCTAAGTTAAATTAGAGTCTTATAATGTAATAATGTCTATACTCTCTGAGATGTTCAACCAAAAAAGTCAGATGTATTTGAAATTATGCTCTTTCTCCATCCTCAATTGTTTTGTAAAAAATCCGTCTCTATTCCGTTTTCGTATCGTTCTGTAAAACGTCGTTTGCCTCACCATGCTCTTTCTTTTTGTTTCTCTCTGCAACTGTACCTACAATTTAACTCAGTTTCTCTCCTGTTTATATACCTATATCTGAATAACTTTCTGCTCCTGCGCCAATTTCATATCATTGATGTCAGTTCTCCTTATAACGTGATTATAGGTGAAATTGTCGGTTGTGACTCGGTCGTTTAGGGAATATACGATTCTTGTTCATTTTTTCTTTCAATCGTTTTTATTCTAGCCATTCTCATAATCGATTTAGGATTTGTGCATTCCATAAGTCACATCTGTCTAGTCTATCTCACAGAATAGTTAATCGAAATGTGAAGATTTGTTTCTCTAATGGATTGTTTTGTTAGCATATGATGGAAGTATAACTGAATTGTAGTTTTTTCAGCAGCAGTGGAAATATTCGGTAGTAACAATTGTGATAAATAAAATGTGTTGCATACTCGCTGTTGAATTTGTGTTCTCTATACTATGCCCCACTGTCCCATAACCAAACTATACTATACACACACCGCTCGCAGAAAGCGTGTATGATAAGCAACGTGTTAGAGAAATTTAAAAAGTTTGCCATGTTATCACGGTAACAGTTATACTCACAAAATAAGCCAAGCTCAAAAATTCTACGAATTCTCACTTCTTTTCGTTTCGAATTCCAACATTTGAAGGATAATCTGTTGCAAGTATGCAAAGAAACAATGAAAGAACGTACATAGTCTTTCAAACCATGTTCGCTTCAACTGTCGGGTTGGCTTGGCCAATAAACCCAAGCTAGTGACAACTGTCTTTATATATACGGATTGTTATTTTCAAACGTGGAAGCAATAATATTCGTGGAATTTCGGAAATTCTGCTGTGTACGACGGACTGAACTACAACTGATCATGAGTCCTATATGCTAAACGAGTATTGTTCTGTACATAGATCCGAAAAGATGAAAGTTCGAGTTCGTAAGCTAAAGTTCTACCAACGTATTTTGGTACCTCTAAGTAAGACAATTAAGTCGAGGTCAACGGCATCGCTATAGTTTTTGATAAATGTAAAAATTTGCTATTTGAACTATTGGGGATATTATATACTCTGAATAATAGGTCATTTCGTGTTTTTTTCCATTTTAAATCATGAAATGGACGAAATTCCATGAGAAAATTTGAATTAGGTTTTGCCGCCATTTCTAAGCCCCGCCCCCTGTGCTTTTTGCGGCCGAAGTTGGGGTGTCGTTTTTTGTACACGCACATTCTACGCACCAATCTCAGCCAAGTAACGAGCAATTATCAACTGAGAATCAAAAATCTCTCAACGAGTAATATTTCACAGTTATTAGTTTGAAAAACGCCGTGAAATACAGATAGTTCATTGTATTTTAGCTCATTTCTTCGAATTGTCTTTGATGGGTACAGGTTTTGTATTGGATACGTTCAAAATTACTACCTTGCGAGAAATTTTGTTCAAAACAGATCATAGTTGTTATTATAGCCAGGCAATGATCAACATCAGTGAAAGCGCCATCCGCGTAACTTTTTCCCATATGACTAGCATTAGATTCCACGTTTTTGTGATCCATTTTGTGATCCATACCTTGAAACCAGTCAACATAAGAAAAACACGTAAATATCCCGGGGTTTTCGGTTCGTTCGGTTCAAACTAGCCACTTCAGAGTATATAAATCGCATACCCGTCATATCGCTGATTGTAGAATTCGCGGCATCGGTAGACGTTCTACGGGACACTATTTTACAGTCATGTTCGCCCCGCCAAGTTGTTACAAACATCTTGTTCATTTCATTGGGAGTGAGAGAATGACAAAAAAGTTCTGTTTGTGTTCACTTCCGGTTCAGTTTGGGACTACGTTTGAAGCATTTCGGTCATGCTGAAACATTTGCGTCAGTGAACAATTTTGTAATCGGCTTCATTTTCGACACATGACTTATTATTTAGGTTTTTATATCTTTCTCAGCCGAATCGGGAAGTAGTTTTACAGTTTTGAAAGATATATTTTACTCGGATGGGTAGATTTTCCAGCACTTTTTCTTTTTCGAGAACTCGACAACTTTGGTCGTAAAAAACGATACCTGAAGAAATATTAGTTTGGACGTATGTTTTTAGTTAATTTCACGACATCATAGTGTAAGTCCCCAATGTGCTTTCATAGATCGTAGTGAGATCTAGAGAAGAGATTACTACAGCAGTTAGCTCATCCAGACATCAGCACCACTCAGACAGTAGTGATGTCTGTAATATGTACAAATATTGTTCGTAAAAGTTCAGTCTAGTGTTGTTACCCCTATCAATTGATAGAGTGCAGGTAAACTATATATGAAAAGCTTGCAAAAAATTCTTGGAACTTCCTCATGAGCTCGGATTATAGTGATGTAGAACTACAATCTTTATGGTCCCAGACCATAAACTTTGGGAAGATTAGTACGGTCCAAACCGTAGATCACATTGTCTGCAGAAGAAAAACATAGATCTTTGTAAGAAAATATTCGTTCTATTTTTTTCCGAGAGAAAGCGAAATGTACAATTGGTTCCAATCGAACCTCTCGTCAATAATCATGTTTTGAACGCTCAGGTGGCGAATTTCTGAGAAAATGTTGTTTTTATATTTTTTTATGAGAAATTAACTCAACTTAAAGCCATTTTTCATTTTGACAAACGTGATAATTGAATTTCACCGAAGAACACGTCATCAGTGAATGTTTTGCTCGCGAACTCAACCTAATTGTCGGCAATTTATTTTGCCGTGGGAGCAAAACAAGAAACGCACCTGATCATTCTCTCATTCTCACATGGTGAATAATGCTCTTGACACGTTAGCTAACTCATAACTTGAAACTTCGCGTATATAGTGGGTGTCAAATTTATAAATTTCTTTCTCTCAATGGAATCGAACCCGCGAGCAAAAGATTCGTAGCCGCCCGTTGACCACTGCGCTATTAGAGGACGTAGCGGGCATGTTTTGGATGTACGTACACAGCAGGAAGTGAGATAAACAGTACCCTACCGCCTTTCCGACGACTATACTTTTTAGTCAATTGCACAGTCACGTGCAACATGTTAAACACAGCAGAACTCAGAAACGTGACCACACAAACTGCACGATGCCTCATTAGCATGCTACGCTAACGTGACTATTCAATTTACTTTCGAGTACATACACGCACTGCCATAACCTCAACTTTATGTGACTCAATTTCTTTGCGCTCTGTATCGTGGTCCTTTCCTGTTCAAACCGCACATGAAACAAGACGTTTTAGAGAACCTTACGTTATTAAATGTCAGATATTTAAATAGTCGTGAGATTTTCTAGTAACTGCACGTCGTTCCAAAACTTGTTACAGGCGTTTCCAGTGATTTCAAACTGACACGACTTGCTTTTTCAGTTTTTTTGCGGATACATAGTTTGAACTACATTAACACAGCAGAATCAGGAAAATCACCTTTGTCTGCTTATTTAGAGCGACCCCTACGATATACGATTTTTTAAAAATCTCATTTTGATTTTGTAGCTTTCAGTAGTACAAGCACCTCATACACTTCTATCAGTTAGACGAATCACACTATTCTTCTGAACAAGTTGAATAGGAAGTAGAACAGATGTTCTCAAATTCTATTGTGTTTCACGCGTTCACGTGACTATGAATTCCACTAGCAAAACTATTGTCAGTAGACGATCCCTTATCCCTAATGTAGAGAACGTTTCGTGTACCTCCCTTGAGAGAAACATGTGTTAGTTCCGCCTAAACCTCATACAAACAATGCCTGACATGAAATTAATCCCACGGAAGTAACTGTAGTAAGTTTGTTTACCTAGATCACGAGTTATGTCTTCCTCCCCTCAATTACTTGAGTTGGAGATCTGTTATAATATTTTGACTTAGAAATCTTACGACCCTTTATTATATTTTATAACAAAAATTGAACTAGTTTAGATGATCTAACATTTTGTTTTTCAAAGTCTAAATCTCATCTAATTTATTCATAACGGACAACAGTTGTTTCAATTTTTCGCGTTCCCAGTCAGAAGGGCTGATTTATATGGTTTGAATTAACTGTGAACATTTTACTTGGAACAGATTAACGTTCCAAGAAGGTTAGATCTGCACCATTTTTTTTACCGCGAAGTAGAGAACATCTGTCAAGTTTGATGTTAGATCAAAAATAGCCTTCAACCACAATGGCATCATTGATGATTTTTGTAACAGAACTATCAGTTCCACCTGCTAAGGGTGGGAGAAAAGCGAACTCTAGTTTCCAAGTACGTTAGCGTCATTTTCTAACAACTTTACCCACATGTACGAAATTTATTACAGAGTGATGTTATGTTTATTTTATCATTAGAAAACACTTCAAATGAAGTTAAGCTATCCAGATTTTCATGAAAAACACATTTCACCTACCAAAAACATAGGTTGCTGAACGCTTGCCTTTATTTCAAAAATCTTGTTCTCATTCAAAATATAGAACCTCCAAAACGGGAACAAAAACCGTTCTCCGCGAATTTTACTGTATTGTTGTAAGCTCAATTCAGGTCATTGCACATTTCAAAGAATACATGAAATGTTCTGAATACAATTTTGAAGTTCAAAAATACAATACAACACTTATTTCGTATGTAAGCACCTGAGCACAGAGAGTTATTACGTACAGAGCTCATAGCATTTGAGATGAATCAGGTTCTATTTGACTCATGGATTTGATCTACTTCGGTAAATGTGATCACTGATCTTTTTTTAACAGTAAGCTGAACACGGTATTACATCAGTGCCTAATGTTGATTACAGCGAGTTAGGTTACAATAAGTGAAAACTCTAGTTTTTGCACAAAAGTCAACAAGTAGATCTACTTCAGTTCACGCTTGGGTGAACTGCAATAAAATATACATAAACAATTATTCATCGATTTGTGCACACTCGAACGAACAGAAAACCTAATTAGGCTCTATAGTTAGGTTTTTCTTATTCGTATGTTATACCCGTTCGGCTCTATAGCTAGCCTAGCTTGTGAATAAGTTGTTAATTAGGAATTTTTCATACTTTTAGTTGAAACCATTGGTTGAATATGAGAAAATCTGAAAACAGCAATAACAAGTGAACGATTACTGATATTTTGTTCGAAAATCCAGTTAACTTATTTGAGATGTTATTCAGTCAGTAATACTCAGAATTCTGAGTTTTTTGATCTCTGCAGCTCAAAGTCATCACGTAGCTTTGCACCAGAATAGAATCTCATGAATTTTAAATAAGTTTTAATTACGGAACTCGTCCACACTTTCAATCATTTCCGAAGCAGAAGCTCATTTAGCTTACAAAAGCATAGAAACTAAAAAGCTGTAGCTATGGTGGTTTTTATTCTGCTGTGAATCGATATAATCAGTTTACATGCTTTGCTCAATTCAAACGTGGGCGGAACACACCCATGTGAAAGTTTTGCACCCAACCTTAAACCAATTTTCGAACCTTAATCGGGAGTAGTTTTTATGAGAAGTATGTATTCACTTCCCATTCCTAGGAAATATTGTGTCGTAGAGTCTATTTCAGTTCTTTAAAGACAGTTTATAGTGCAATCAAGTGTTTCACAGCCAGTATTTAGCCTCCCCCATAATGTAGCAAATAGCGACTATGAGACACGCATCTAAGGTGGTATTTATATCTGAAGTTAGGCGGATATTGTATAAAGTCGAGCAACAATTTGTATGTAATTCAATTTGTTTCCGGTAGAAACTACAGCTTTTATAAATATTTTCTCTCACCTGACCTATAAGAACTATTCGAGGTTTGGTAGGAAGATTTTATCTTTTGCTATGAGAACAGTTTTGTATAGTCTAATTGTATCTTTTGATTTTGTTTTGAGAAAATGCTAAAATTGTAAAACACATGATTTTCTTCCTTTCCTAACTCAACTACAAACTTTCTACTTTCCTAACCCTCACGTGTCCTTGTTCCTAACTCTCACGTGTCACGTGTCACGTCACTGTCAATTTGATCCAACAAACTAATGAGAAACGGAAGTAAACTGTTATTTTAATGTAGATCAATCACTGAGCCCGCAGTTGGTAAATTAGATTACACTAGGAAACACAAGGAACTAGAAATGTGTTAATGCAAAGTGTACGTAGACTAATATAGTACTTCATCAAACGTTTGTGTCATGTACGCTATTGCATGCAAAATTGAGCAAGCAGTCAAAAATTTCTCTGTAAAGTTTTTTGAAACCGAAATGTTAGCCATTTTCTGCAAACTAGATCAAATAGTCATATAATGTAATTAGTACCCGTAACTTGTCATTTAGCATACTTTTCTGCGAATTCCCGTTACCACTCAGGCCAGGTGATAATTTAACAAAAAAAGGTTGCCAGTTCACTCATTGCCTAACGATAGCCAAAACAGCTGCACCACTTCGGGTTATGTGCGGGCGCTGAGGTCTCAAATCATGAATCAGTTTTTTCTGTCATCACGTTCTACATAACGTGAACCGATATGTGATGTTCCATGGGATTGTTTCTTGCCTCTACAACTCTCTGAACGGTTTTACGCATTTGTATTTTCCCAACCTTTCCAACATGAAGGTTTTTGCCATCAACTCATTCAAATTTCACCTTGTACCTTTGGCTTTTCACTCGAATTATGTACGTGCTAACCAGAGAAGTCTTGCACATACTTTTCTCAAGGGACTGTTTTGTGATCTACGCTCCAATTCGCCTGATCGCTCTCAACAAACTTTTGTAGTATCCAGTTGACATTCTTGAACCAGACAAGTCTTGCACATCGTTCTCACAAAAAACCGTCAGTTTGATCTACACTTCGGTTTTCCTAATCCTTTTCCACAAACTCGTATTCTACTCGGTTGACATTTTACAAGCAATTGTCTGTAGAATATAATCCGGTAGGCGTGGTACCGCCCGCCTTAGGATATAAAGATTCTGGATCTCGGATTAAAATCAGTTTGGAGGTTTAACGACCTCCAGGGGTTCTGAAGTGACATTATGACGTCTTAGTTTTCACAAGTTGTACGAAAATGGAGGCGTCTTAGTGGTTTTTCTTCTCACTTTTTATGCAATCTTCTTTCTCTCGCTCCATCTCCCTCTCTTTATCTATCTATATTTCTCTCTGTCTTTGTTTTCTATTTTTTCTTTGCTTCAAATCTCGGTACTACCAGTTCTGTTCCTTTTTTTGCGGCTCCAGAATTAGTTTTGAACAATTGGTTAGACATTTTACTCAAAGGTTCAACTATAAAAACTGTTCTAATACCACCGTACGTGCAAACATCCAGTACACTTGAACCAATAAAAATAACTACCTACCTACTGAACTACCTACTGAGTCTTAATGACAACTTTTGCACAACATGTGTTAATTGCTACAATTATACGTAGACTATCAGTGAAACTGTCACACAATTGGTCCGAACGCTTTTGATCTGGTATCACATGGCAACTTTCGGCTTCAAAGAACTGAACTTCGCAAATTCTGAATGAAATGTTCTTATCTAAGTACGATTATGTGATACAATTCCAGCTCTTCGGTCGTTTAAACTGTGATACATATTCCAATCGCAGTTTGAAGGACCATTACGTCGGGATTTGTCCACATAATCGTCCTACTTTAATTTCGGTTATGAACTATATCGTTGTTTCACGATACGTTTGTATACACATTCTACTGGTAATTTCATCTCCATGTCTCAGACACGCTATAAACATCGAGTGTTAATTGTGTTTGCTCCGTCGAACCCTAATGAGACCAATCATTCCAGTTTGCAAAATGGACACTGCTTCCTGCCTGGTTTTTCTGTTTCTTCCTGTGGCAGTATTTTTGACAGCAATGTGCTTATACAAGAAAATGTAAGTTTTATAAATTTAAAGTTTATAGAAACACTCAATATCATTCGCGATTGGTCCCGTGAAGTTTGAAATTGAACCGTTGATTAAAAATTTGGAGTAAAGTCAATAATAATCAGACTGTGCAAATCGCCAATAACATAAGCTTCTATGTTAATGAAACTTGAAAACTCAATAACTCATTTTCTCCTTTCCAGGAAAGAGACCACTGATTTTCACACCCGATTGAATTTGGGATATCCGCACCCGCCTGCGTTGGAAAGTGAGTTTTACACAACAAGAACATCATTTTTTTCATCTTTTCATTACGTTTATGTACAACATTCTCGTGTTGCAGGAAAACATATACCACTTTGAACAAAAAAACTTACCTTTTACCTGGATGTAGGTGAAAACTTCACTACACCTCGATTTCAGAAGTTTGTTAAGGTTTTTGTTACTAAAATATTAAATTATTAAATTTCCAGGTCCCATTCCGGTGCAACCGTATCCTATCGGTAGTGTGCCGTCCTATTCCGCCGCCTTAAATATGCGAAGGAATACAGCTATCACGATAGACAGTGAGTTTCTTTCGTATTTCTCGCTTTTGAAACTTGCAAGAGTTGTTATAAGGGAATGCAACAGTCACGTAAAAGTGAGAAAAAAACATCAGCAAATTTTCACTTCATTCTGGAATGTTCTCGAATTCTGCTGTGTTCAGCACGTTATACGTGACAAGATGGGCTTCTCCAATAAACATAGTTTCTCACCTGTTAGGCAGTTTTCGTTGGTTATTAGTCACCTAACTAACGAAACTGCTCATATTAGATGACTTTTCCAATAAGATGAATCTGTTTGCAAGTATTTCTTTTGTTTCCAGTTGAAAAAATCAAACAAACGTCACAATCATCATTTAGAAATCTTAACAAAGAAGTTATAATCTCCTTTCCGTGACAAAGTTGAGATAACCGGCGTTCTATTCTGAATAGGCCTTACGTGGGCAACGAATTGTTTTCGCGTAATCAGATTAAGATAAAAACATAAGAACGGCCACTGAAACATGTTGCAACTTCCTTGTTACGAAAACGTTCCAACATTCCTATGAAGAAAGCCACAGAAGAACACGTGAAACAACATATGTTTCAGACGTTTTTTCACGTTTGAGGTGATTTTACCTACACAACAGTAAACTGAATCCTTTTTCATATTTCACTTTACATATTATCTTCCAGGTGGCCGTTTCACTCCTCCTCAACAAGTATATGACATCTACGAGGAAATGGCCCACCCATTGCCGATGTTTTCTCCGTTTGAACCCCCTCCGCCTTATATGGGAGAGGCTAAAATTGTCTGAGCACGTATTGTAGGAGTATCCCAAATTATTTTTTCTGCCATCCTGCGTCTCTCGCTTCTCGCACTTTTTCGCGAGAATCGTGTAAAAGTAGTTTATCTCATTTTAAGAGTGCATAGACCTCCACGGTAAATAATAGTTTCCTGAGCAAGGTTAATGAAGTTAACACAAATTTGCCAACCATGCAATTTGAGTCTCCTGATTTTGACAGAATTTCACGGGTCATTACATTTTCTGAAGTTGTATACAGTATACCGGTATTAGAAATAGGACTCACAATTGATTGAGTATTGATTTTGTCAAGCTGTTGTATTGTTATTACGTGTTTTGTACTACGGGTGACATTCGTGTCCATAATGAATATTTCTTGAAGTATGGTTATATGTTTTCAAATTGTGAGTTCAAGAACACATCTGTTCGAAACCACTCTAGTCGATGCAGCCAGACAGTCGTCGCCAACGAAAAGATGGGAGGGTACCGTAACTTTCAGCTGTGTGTCTTCGATATCTGTGTGCACATATGTCTTCGATGCCAAAGTCTCTCAATTAAGTTCTCTGATAGAGCAGTGGCTCGCGCCCAACTACGAATTATTTCCTCACAGGTTCGATTCCGGCCAGAGACGAAAACTTACAAATTTGACACCCATTATAGTCGCAAAATCATGGGCAAATCAAAATTCGCAGTATGGGATGAAGACTTCGAAATGTTTTCGCATACGTAATCTGAGTACGTATGCTAGAACATCCCGCACCTTCATCCCATCCTGCGTTTCCTCAAACATACGCTATTTCTCTGCTCTTACAACCCGCCGGGATGTGGGGAGACGAGCAATAGTTAGGCAGAGCGAGAGACGCAGGATGGGATAAAGGTGTCGGGATCTTCTAGCATACGTAATAGGAGGTGAAGCGACAAGGGACCACAGCACTAAGTGTTCAAATTCTCTAAACATAAGATAATCATGTGTTTGGATCAAAAACTAAACATATCCCATGATTATAACTTATATTAATGTGAACTTCAACTTTTACTTTTTGATTTTCAAACTTCAACTTTACTAACTATTACCCTAATCCTTTTTAATTGGTCGTTCTCAACCATTATCTAACGATCATTTTGCAAACCTTCTGCTTCAATTCATAATTGGGCCACCGTTTAGTATCTAAAATGAGCAATCTTCTAATTAAATACCAAATGTTAGACCGTTTATTATAGTGGTCGCTCATAGAGTTCAGGGTCCGCTCTTTCCAAAGCAAGCCTTTACGACAGAAGTTGCATTTTGAGGCGCTAGGCGCCGTATATAGTGAGTGCCAAATTTATCAATTTCTGTCTCTCGCCGGAATCGAACCTGCGGGTAAAAGATTCGTAGCAGGGCGCTAACCACTGCGTTATTAGAGCACATGACCTGCTAAGCTTTGGAATCGAAGACATGTTTGTGTACACAGCGCAATGTGAGATATACAGTACCCTCGCGTCTTTCCGTTGGCGACGACTATACGCCGCTGTGCTCTCAACTTACACGAGACACGTACCCAACATGATAACCTGTTTCATTTTAGAGAAACAGTATAGTTGTAAAACCACCCTATGCACAACAATAATGAAAAACTTAGCATATAATATGTGAACATTTATGCACAAAACAACAATCATAAAAATTGGAATTATTATTAACTCGAAACAACAAACCCGAAAACAGAGCAAACAATAAAGAGATCAATATAACCGTAGGACCACCAAGACAGCCATCGACCTTTTATGGAAAAGTATCTCTTATCCTCATTTTGTAGTTTGATCACTCGATTCGTCCAATGTACGCCGAGATCTCGTGGATCGATAACATTATCGATGAAATGGGAGCGAAACTGGAAACATTATAGACAAATTAGAATTTCATTTTTACTAATGAAAATTTTGCCAAAGGTGTTCAAACATCAAAATTAGCGTTATCAACTCCAATTTCGTTCATTTTCGAAAGTGCTTTGATGATAAATGAGTTGAATCTAATCAAAAGGTGGAACAAAGTTTAAGGGTAATAGGCAGAGAGGCTGGCCATGTTTTAGATGTAGTTTGCTCTACTAACACATAAAATACTTGCATGGATCAAACTACAAACACATGATAAACTTTCGTCACATGAATTTCCCTCACCTTTATTATGTTCGTTTTGCCATTTCCCTCCAGTGCTCGTCGCATTTTGGTCGACAACTCTTCCACGGTAATGTTCTGTTGAAAAAGAAACTTTGAGAAACAAAAAATCAATAACCAAGTACGAAACCAGGAGATTGTGGCTTCACACGTGAGTTATCACGTACATATGCGGCAATGTTCACAGGCTACGTGCCCGTCATTACGTCACAAGCTTGTCCACGCGTAAACCAATTACTATATAAATATTTGTAATGTTTTATGTATTTCACAGGTTGGTAACATCTTCTCCAAGACTGGTTAGTTCGAGTCAAGCACACCTAGTTTCTAGGATTATTTTTCAGGTTATTCTGAATAAAAACTAACCTTTTTGTATACAGCCTCTGCTATTCCCATCTTCATTGCGTACAGGGCGTTTTTGGGTTGATCCGCGAAAAACGGCAAAAATAACATGGGAGCACCGCCGCACACACCTTCTTTCAGACTGAAAAGTAAAAACTTAGAAACTTAATTGATACATCAAGTTGTTTTGAATAACTTTGTATTCAAATCGTTACCAACAAACCTCACATGTTGATAGTTTTAACGATCCGTGGTAAATCAAACTCTCGAACATTCTAATGATATTTTATTGATGGATCTCATAGAAAATAGTTAACAGCTGCAGTTTGGACGGGGAGAACCGAAATGGTCTTGAAAGAAAAAGAGATGGTCTAGAATAAAAAAAAGAGATGGTCTTGAAAAATTTCCAACAACTCTTCCTATGAAGGCAAATGTCTCAGTCTATGAATCTACTAACGCATGGAACTGAGTATACAGTGCAGTATACTACATGTAAACCATACAATAGATTGCGAATAAAGAAAAATGTGTAACTGAAGTGAAACAGTACCTTTTCAGTCCTCCGTGTGTGAAAAAGAGAACAGTCTTCGGGTGTGACAGAATATCGTTTTGAGGCGCCCACTTCGAAACTCGAATGTGAGACGATAGTTTGACCTGAAAAATATTTTGTGAGAATAATTTTTGAGTGAAAAAAAGATGTTAATATTCAATTACATAGAATTTCCATTTTCTTACCATTTTTCCACAACTTGTAACCATGAATACATGAGTATAATGAGTGCCAAATATACAAATTTCTGTCGCTCGCCGGAACCGAACCTACGAGCAAAAGACTCGCAGCAAGGCGCTAACCACTGCACTATTAGAGCACACCACCCCAAGCTGCGAATTCGGAGACATGTGTGCGTACACAGCGGAACGTGAGATTTACAGTACCCTCCCGCCTTTCCGTTGGCGACTACTATAGTGTTACGTTGTTTGCGGCGTGCAATAAACTTTTCATACAATAATCATCTTGAAATGACCTCCTTTGTTAATAAATATGCATTGAAAACAAACCTCCGGTCCGGTGTAGCTCCAAATGATACGGTAGTCTGTCATGTTGTTTAGTACTGTCGCGAAAGTCTCAATTACCTGAAGAACTTTATCGATGTGTATTGTGTTGGTCAGAAGCTCAAACACAAATCCAGTTGGGGTACACGTGCACTTGTGAAACACATCATATTACTTTCCAAGTAACTATACACAGAAAAAGTTGAACACAATGGAATATGAGGAGGCTGAATGAAAGAGTGAACGTTTTAGCAAGACAAACAATCCGGGTAATTGACCAAGACGCGGTCGGTTGGTTCAGGCTCGGTCGGCGCGTGTCCAACTGGCGGTCGGTGATAAGAGTGTGGGTCGGCATGTGTCTTACTGGCGGTCGGTAAGAAAACCCGCCGTTAGACAATTACCTATACTGGTTCATAACCGAGCGCCAGCTATACACATGCTGACCCACACTCTTATCACCGACCGCCACCGACCGCCAGTTGGAATCCGTTTACTATTTCAGTGGGGATAATGTACAAGTTGTTTTTTTCTAAATAGATTTCTATTTTTCGCAGTAGTCAGTCAAGGATTGCCAAAAATTTAAAATGTTGAAAAAAAAAATTCACCTCAGGCGGTCCCGCATTCCAATTCACGAGTGAACCGAAAGCGATGTAAATGGTTCCCTTCGATTTTGGGTCCTCGACGAAAGAGAGAAGTTCAGAAGGCAAATGGATTGCAGCTGAGATGAATATGGTATATTTTGGTTTTGTAGAAATTTTTGTTTACTTGTTATAGTATTGTACAACGTACACTCTACTCTAGGTTGTTAGAAAACTCAGAACATTCCCAACCAGTTGACCGCCACTTTTCAGCGTTTTGACGGGAGAGTGTGCAGGTAAGAAATATGCAGAGTGTCTCTGTCGGTCTGTAGTCTCCTTTATCTGAACAATCTCTCCTTTGTGGAGTTCGCTAATCGCAAAGAACTCTCGCGAGTGTTTCTGAAAACTGAACGACTCACCTTGGCAGTGCTCCCCAACGAAAACGAGGTTCGTTGCTCGAGGAGTCGCCGATCCGTATCGAGAAGGGTAATCGATAAATGAAACAGTAGATTCCTGTGAATATAAAGTTGGGTTTTTTTTTGTCCAAAATGGTTGAGAATAAAAAAATGTGATAATTATAAATCATGTAATCGTAACGACAGAGCACGTGTCGCCTCTGCGATTGCACAAAAACGAACGATCATCACTTGATTTGGTCTTTT
Source organism: Litoditis marina (assembly GCA_964036275.1). Classification (NCBI taxonomy): domain Eukaryota; kingdom Metazoa; phylum Nematoda; class Chromadorea; order Rhabditida; family Rhabditidae; genus Litoditis; species Litoditis marina. The sequence continues at coordinate 10,751,833 of OZ038439.1, forward strand.
GGATAAAAGCAACAAACATACACGTTCCTATGAACAACACTTCTCGATATGGTTTTTAGTTAACGGAATATTTTGTTTACAAAACTTGGACTCACCTCACACAGTTTGTAGAATGACGTTTCCACGCCCAGAAGTTCCCCGGCTTTTGTTACCCAAGCGTTGGCTCCGAAAGCAAAGACGTACTGTAACATTCGCTCAAAGAAGGACGATTATGTGGTCCAATCGCAACGGTTCAGTCCATTGAACTGCAATACATTTTTCAATTGCAGTTTAAAGGACCGTTGACACAAGATTGGTCCACATTATCGTCCTTCTTTAAACGACAATTTTCCGTTTGTTGGGATGAGTTCAAGCCCATATATTAATGAAAATGAGAACGTACATTCAACTGAAAGTAATGCACCACGTTCGGAAAATTATGATATTTGGACACCTCAACAAAATAAGGCACGGTAGCACTCGCTCAAACACCTCATGAGCATTAACTCACCAACTTCTCATGAGATGCTGTTGGTTGCCTTGCTACAACATTAGAAGTTCCCGAGTAGCTCATGAGGTGTTCATGAGATTTTCATGTGGTTGGACAGGTTGCTACGCCTCCAGATGAAAACTTACCTGTTCAACAATGGTGTCCCAAATCGTTAAAAGGCGTCGTCCAAAGTTAGTTTCTTCATAGTTGAACATACTGTATCCTTTAGTGTAGTAACTGCAATCAGGCAACAGGTCGAAGGAAACTTGTTGTAAGGTTGTTGTATTTGTCGATACAATGTCAAGGGTTCTATACAGTACTCTTCTAGTACACATTTTTTCAAATTTTTCTTCCTGTAGCCAAACATTCGAAAGTTCCACTTAGATAGTGTAACACATACAATTTGCCAACCAACAAACCAATTTCGGTTTGCAACTTGGTTCATATAATCTCCATTGACATAGCGTTTAATATATTTTATATATCCTCCATTAACATAACTTACTTTGGATAGGTGACTGGATTTCGCGCAAGTCCTCTCTTCATACTGAACGCAGCGAACATATCTGAAAATTACATTTGGAACTTCTGGAATATTACAAACGTAGAGAGATAGAGAGAAAAAGAGAGAAAGAAAATAAGAGAGAGAAATGGGGATAGAGAAGAGGGAAGCGAAAGAGAAAGAGAACGAGAGAGAGAGAGAGAGAAAAGAGAAAGAGAAAGAGAGAATAAAACAAAGGAAGCGAGAAGAGAGTGAAAAAGACAGAGAGACACAGAGATAAAGAAAAAGAGAGAGAAATAGAAGGAGATGAAAGATAAGGAGAGAGAGAGAAAAATACGAAGAGATGATAAGAGAGAAAGAAAAAGAAAGAGTGAACGATAAGGATAAAAAGAAAGGAAAAGGCAACGTTCTCAACCCACCAGTGGTGCAAAATATCGCAATCTTCGTGTCGAACTTCTCCTTCAACTTAATCGCCAGCGCAGTTTGACCAACCGCGAACATCTCGTCCGCAATAACGATGTCGAACTTAGTGTTCAGCACATTTTGGAACGTTTCTGAAAAAAATCGTTGTTTTGTATCGGCACGGTGTTTATTTTATCAATTAAAACCATTAAAAGTAATACAATGAGAAAATGAAAGAAAACAGTGGTATTCCATTCACTGTACGGTTGGTTGCTATTGAAAGTATGCTTATTGATTTGAAATGACGGCAAGTTCTAACTTGAAAATTAGAGTTGACTCAGAGTTCGAAACTCGAGTCACTTCCTAATTACATTACACAAAAACTACCATATTTTGCACAGACCCACCATCGTTGACCAAATGTTGGATGTACTCCAGCCCGATTTCGTATGGTTTTTCGAAGATAATTGGCTCCATTTCGCCCTCCCAGAACAACTTCTCCGTTGTTCCTTGGTCTTGGGTGTAGGCGTCCGCTGAAAAACTCCAAATTTTTGTGAAACAGAAAAAAATTTATTTTTAAAGGTATTAATACAAAAAGTTTCAGCTCAAGTCTGCGAAGATCTTTCGAGGTTTCTCTGAGTCCAGCTTTTATACTAGTTCAATTATCGCTTTGTATATATCTCGTATACACAGAGTTTAGGTCGATTCTGAAAAACCATTGAGTGCGGTACAATTGAGTCAAAGTTTGATTGAAAGTCATTTGAGCCAATAATTTTGCCCAGACCCAAGCGCGCGGCCTCTGCGACCTCAAATTAACGCCGGCACGTTCTGAGAGGTTATTACCCATTTAGTTCACAGAGACGAAACGTATCACATTTCTCTCTTCTCTTCATAATTTTTATTCATCTAGTTGTTAGATCTGTGCTTCACCTTCATTTCAACACAAATTCTAGTATTTTCAGGTTTTGTCTGCCACATACGTTCTTGGATGGCAGGAATGATAGTAAAGCAATTCATTTGGACAGGTAAAACGTGAATGTAGCGATTCTTCCTTCTTTCTTACACTTTATTTCACTTCAACTATTTCTGTGAGTGATCAATAATGGAGCTGAACACTATTATTTTTAAATTTTTTTGTACGTTCTTCACGTTGTCAAATACAGACGTGCTACACGTTTCCATGCCTTTTGACGTGACGTTCACCAATAATTAAGTTAGGAATCTGCAAATGCAGACGTGCTGCTCGTTTCATGCGACTATGAATATCACTAGTAGTAAGAGATCACTCCAAACGAACGTTGAGATGGGTAAATTCTGACAGCTCGGGGATTAAAACGAGTAGTTTGGCAACAAGGGCTCAACCGCGAACGCTTTTTACTTGTTTTGAGCACTCTTCAATAAATTGAGATTATTTTCTATCTCTTTAGTACGTTATCAAAACTTTGTCGTATGACTAAAGCAGTAACCAACTCGGAGAGACGTAGCTAATTGCTAATTGATCGAATTTTTACGTTTTTTTGCGTCTTAGTTTATCTCATTTTACGCGCCAAAAAATAACCGTTCACGTGGAATTTCATGAAGTACAACATGCTATCTCAACTACTTTTCGGGTTTTCTTTAAACGAGTTGTTGTAACAATAATCACACAACTTATATAAACATCTTCTTCATATTATTACATCGTTGATTATTTGATTAATAGTTTTAACTTTCGCGCTGTTCTCGAGTGTACTTCCGTTCAACACACAATTGACAGAAACAAGTGTCAGAATGAAAACAACTCTTGAAACATTGATTACTTATCGATTAGGTTCAATTTTTCGAAGAAGACTTCGTCATAAATTTGATAAAAGATGATTGTATAACAGAATATATTCAAAAAAGTTTGAAAATGACATACCAGGTAACACACTTTCCAGGGTGTGAATCTTGTTTCCCATCTTTCCGATGCTTTTGAGAACCATACTGTACATGGACACATTGTGTCCGTGCTCTGCCAACCTGAAATGTTTCAATCGCAGTGTTTACGTAATAATAGTTGTGAAACTGATGTATTCATATGAAACTGACTATTTAGAAAAGTTCAAAAGCTGCCTTTTTTCTGTTCACCAACAAAATCTCTGCTGCCTATACGAGAAAAAGCTCGTGTTAGATTGACATTTGGTTGTGAAGAGAAAAAATACACTTCTATGAATGGTTCAACGGACCATATACACTTGATTCTCACTATTCCTGCGTTCCAAATAATAAATGTGGAAATTTTGGGAACACGTGGTTTTCCACACGTAGTTTTTTGTGTGTAAACGGTTTTAATGATTAACAATAAACAAATTTCGTACTTTTCCGGGTTTCTACTCACTTTAGCTTTGTTTTCAGAAACGTTTCAACCCTCCCAGGAGAGACGTTTGATGAATCACAACCACTTGGCGTGGCCTATTGTCCGTTAGACAACCCCATTTTTAGCTCTAGCGTATCTCCAAACTTTGAGGTCATACTGTATTTTGAAAGTAATTTTTCTGTTATTTTCCGTTAGCCTTTGAAATGGATCGTCTTTCAAACAAGGTGTGTAAAGTCTAAGAACTATGAAAGAAACAATGCGTTAGACAACCCCATTTTGTGCTCTAGCGTATCTTCTAACTTTGAGTTCGTTTAAGTTGTAACAAATTGTAAAGTAAACCCATTGCTACTTTCATTTAGCCTCTGTATTTATTCGCATTTCAACTCCTTGAAATCAGTATACCACTTTAATTAGCCCTCTTCTAACAGAATTTTGATCACCAGCAGTTTTTGTGAAACACTTGGAACAACTTCAGTAGAACTTCAATCTTGAGTGTGCGCTGCAAAAGTGCTGCTCTCGTCCCGTTTTTCAACAAATTTGCAATGTTGTCGTGAAATGGGTGATGTGATTTGTTGCTTGAGCGCCTCGCCAGATCGCATTTACACCCGACCACTTCTCCTCTGATTTAGAGCTCAATTCAATGTTTCACGGCGAGTACATATCGGGTTTCAGTTTGATTTTTCAAATGTTAAAAACTTGGCATTTTTGCTGGCCCACAATTAAAAACTTATTGTAAGGCGATTGTTTATGCTACTACTCTGCTCCATCTTCCAAGTACATCCTTATTTAAAGCCGAGTTCAATGTTCTACGGCGAGTATATATTTTTTTCAGATCGAGCTTTGGCAATGTTGAGTCACTTTTCAACTCTCTATTGTCTACTGTATTTTTATGTTTGTAGTATACCGTTTCCACCCACTATTCAGCGCAAGTGCGAAAATTTCACTAGCTACCCTAACGTGATCATTCACCTAACATGATCATTCCAGTTCTTTATGATTGCCACGCAGCATTTTCAGACTTTCTTTCAATTCCACCCACCAATTTCCGCATGATTCCGTTTTCCTCGTCTATCTGTTCTTAGGTCATTACACACCAATCGGTCTATGTTTTCATTTGATGGACGAGCATGGTATCAATCATCCCACCACTATCGGAAATTTATAGGTGGAAGTATGTCGTCGACCAAATCACTCCGTTATTTGAACATTGATCAATCAATAACTGACATTGGACCGTGTGAACGACAAAAACGTTGTTTTCAGAGATTTTCGTCTGCTGAATATTTCCGCACATTCCATAACTTCTGCACCAAACGTTGGAATATTTGTGACGAAAACAAATTTAAGAAATTGTTCGACCTAAGCCAACTGTTTGCTATAGATCGCATAACAGTAATGAAGATCAGGAGTAAAGTAACACGTGAGTATAACGCGTGACTGAGCACTAGAAGTAAAGCTGGCCACTTGGCGCTTCCTGAGCTATATTTAGCCGTGGAGCATATTCCTTGGCATTGGGTCATAAATCGTGTCAATGGAGCGCGCGATACCGGATATCTATCCATTATGGAAAACCACTTGGAAATACTAGACATTTCGTTCGACCACAGATTTATATTATGGCGCCTGGACTAGGCACTAGGCAAATAATATGTGTTATTTAGGTACCAATTGTTCATGATGTTGCGAGATCAAAGAACATGCCAAAGTCTTTTTCTCTAAGATCTTTTTGCCAAAGTTTCTATTTGGAACCTACGTGGTAAAATAGTTCCATACAATTTAATAACTTTCTGTTATTTCAGAGAGTACATCAGTTGTCCTACAAGGAACTGTAGATCTGTAGAACTCAGTTTCAACGCCAGAGAAAACGAAACATTGTTCGAAAGAAAAAGAAACCAAAAGGTTACATTTCCTCGAACATCGACAATTTTTGCTTATGAAATGTGAGGAGTGACGACATTGGTCTCCCCTGAGTATCATATCTTTTGACGCACATCGCAAATCTTCAAATTGCCCAATAGGTCAGGCACACTTGCAAAGACTACATTCAACCTTCGATTTCAGTATACTAGGAATAAGTTTATTAGTCCCGTGAAGTGAGCATTCTAATAAGGAATCGTGCCCTTTGTCATTTCACGTTCCGGAGTTGTGCTGTGTTCAACATGTTTCACGTGAGTGTGCAGTTGACTAACAGTATATCTGGAGCTGAAGTGTCATGAAGGTTACATATCATAGTTGTAATCAGATCTGCGTACGTATGTTAGAAGATCCCGGCACCTTCATCCCATCCTGCGTCTCTAGCTTTGCCACACTATTTCTTGTCTCTTACATAACGGCGGGATGCGAAAGCAGAGAAATAGTGTGTGTTTGAGGAGACGCAGGATGGGATGAAGGTGCCGGGATCTTCTAGCATACGTACTCTGCGTACGTAACCCAATGGTTGATTCCCCGTTATGCTCAGATATCAAACCACAAATCGAGCAGTACTACACGTATGGCTTCATCCGATTATGATTCCTGTAGTTTGACCTGATGAGGTCATCAGAAATACGATCGAACTGAGATGAACGCGGCGCAGTTTACTTTGATCACAGCGATATCTATAGTCATGTGGTATCTTAATACTGGTGGGGTCATCACAAAATTCTATCCACCACAAATTTATGTTATGCCGCCTAGAATAAGCCTAATCAAACAAGTGATGCGAAGTTTTGTTTCAAGAATAAGTTAAATTAGCGTATATCACGAACATCTCATGTTTTTTTAGTGCACTTCAACATCATGCCCATGGAGTTTCCAGCCTGTTTTTCTGATATGTTACAAATTCTTTATCAGAAACAAAGAATGACCCAAATTTACAATTATTCAATATTCAAAATGTATATACTTCAATCTGTCATTTAATTCACTGCATGTCCCGTTTTGCTGGCAAGGAAGTAGTTTTCGGTTGTTTTGCTACATTCGAGACAGATAGATTGTTCAAATTTCTGAGAAAGCGTTCTTTTCTACTGGGAGTAATCTATCTTTTGGGGTACGCCGCGAGTAAGATCTATGCCCGTTTTTGTCAGCTGCCAGCTATTTTGGACTACTGTAAGTGTTCGAGGGGAGTTGTGTGGTCTAGTATACTGGAAGTAAACTGAATAGTCACGTAAAGTTAGCATGCTAATGGAGCAACGTGCACTTTGTCATTGTAGTTTCTGAGTTCTGCTGTGTTTGACATGGCTCGCCGCTCGCGTTTATGTTCAATAGACAAACACTACACTGAATTTTCGAATAATACACCTTATATAGTACAAATTTAACTAATTGAAACAATTTTGTTTGGGGAAAGCATTGGCTGCTTTTGCCACAGATGGAAAAAAAATTGGGTAGAAAATTAGTTGTCACGAATAATATAATATATGGAGGGAATGATGTGCATATTTTTTAATTATTGAAAAAGTAGAGAATAAGTTCTAATTAATATTTTTTTTTGCAAATCTCACAATACCAAAAATGGTTTCTGTCTACAAAAACGTTCAAAGAAAGGGATAGTCCTCCTGCACTTCTTGATGTTTGAGAAAATTCATCTTGAAAAGTGGATGTTATTCCGTAAACCGTATTGATCATACATTCTCATGCATTTTTGACAGACCTTTTAGCACTTTTATGAGCTTCTGCCGAGTTTTTAATCGCAACTTTGACTCCAACACTAAGCAGGGGTTTTCAAATTGAAACTCTCTAATAAAATAGTTGGTTTGTGTCAGAATAATAACAATAATAGCAATAATAAACATGACATTGAATAGAAACTCACCTCTCTGCCATGTACATCATGGTTCTCGCATGACTCTTCGAATTCCAAGTGTTGGCGAATAAAATGTTTGACGAATGCGAGAGAGCACATAATAACAGGAGGGTGCAGAGTTTACGTATCTAAAATATCATTCAGTCAAAAATGATGAAACGTTAAACTAGTTAAATTTGTTTCTGTCTCTAACCCTCTCGGTCTCTCTCCTCTCTCCCTCTTTCTTTCGCTCTTCCTCCTCTGGTCTTTCTCTCTCTAGTTCATCATACGCTCAATCAACCTCTTCCTTGTCTCCTATAACCTCTCTCTTTCTCTAACTCTCTCCAAATGTCGTCTATCTCCTCAAAGCTGCTTCCAATTGCCTACGCAATGCAAAAATGATGTGAAAATTGCCCCTCATCAACGATCTCTCAGCTCATTGACTTTTCCATATTATTATTTTTTTCCCAAATACACTCATATAATGTATTTTTACAGTTAGTTTCTATATTTTCTTGTTTTTGGCCTTAGAAGGTTTTACAAATTTGAAAGTTTCCAAACGTCTCCGAACGAGAAGAAGTGTTGTCAGAGTTTAAACACCCTAAAAATAGGAATGTTGTTCATCAGTTGGTGGTAGAGAGAAAACATATGTTTTTACAAAAAGTTTTACAACAAATAAACAAAAACAAAAACTGACCATTCCGGGTTGAAAGACGCAGCGTGAACTGCGGTGCTTTCTTATCTCGTTGAATGATTAGATAGTTCTCTGGCGCTGTCAATCTAATCGGCGGCGTGATTCCTTTTTATATTTACAGAAAAACATTCACGTGCACTTAGATTGAGAATCCGGCAAATAATGACAAAATTGAGCTATATGAAGTTTACTGCGCAAATAGTGTAATGGAAAAAAGTAGTGATAGAACCAGCTATAGTCGTCGCCAACGGAAAGGCGGGAGGGTACTGTATATCTCACTTTCCGCTGTGTACACACAGATGTCTTCGATTCCAAAGTTTGCCGGTTATATGCTCTAATAGCGCAGTGGTTTGCGCCCTGCTCCGTATCTTTTGCTCGTGAGTTCGATTCCGGCGAGAGACAAAACATAATAAATTTGGCATTCACTAAACATTGTTACAAACAGTTTTTACCTGTCCCGTACCACGTTTTATACCTCCTGGATTGGTCTCATCATCTTTGCAACTAAACTACGAACAATTTATCTAACAATCATTCAGATCCTAGAATAATATTTGTTTTGTAACTGATGATTTGGTTGTGAGCTCGTCAACCGTCGATCAATCGAATACCAAACTTCTTGATAACTATAGTTTGAGTTTACCTTGAAAAACAAAAGAAAAATACTCGTATAGCTACAAAAGTATAACTGTTTTGGAATGTTACGCATAATACATCAATTAGTGTCTAACTGGTTCGGTTTTTACTTTTTGATGATTGATAATGCCTCATAGGATAGACAGCGAAAAACGGTCTTTGATTAAGTGGCAAATGTAGTTTGATCAGCTGTTCTTCCAAGTCCCCGTGTTTCACCGACCAGACTATAAAGTTCACTTTACGTGAAAATTGACATTTACATTATTTACCTTTTAATTTAAGATATATTCACTTCATAAAGTTTTTGATAAGAAGTTGTATTTACTACGGATGTTTTTGTCTCACTATTTCGAGATAGAAATGTAGAACATAGCATTGGAAACTACTTTTCTCAACATATTATTTAAGTGAAGTCTCATTCCATTGGTTTTTTCAAGGAAACTGTATTGTGTTAAGCTCCCATATTTAGCCGCATAATTTGAAAACAAACCGATTCGACTGGATTCATCTATTTGAATCAAATTATTTAGGGACATGAATCAATTGTAATGTGGTTTACGAGATGTGCATCAGACACGCTCGTCGCAGATTTTGAATACTTTGTATTTCGCGGTCGATATGTTTTCAGAGTTGAACAACAAACTCTTCCAGTGAAAACTCAAACCCTCAAAATCTCAATCGTCCTTTTTCAGAAATTATATTCCGTGTGTTTGTAGTTCGATCAACAGTGCTTTTTCTGGAAGCTCGTAAATTTTGGCCAGTACCAAGTACAAACTACAACTCAGATTCGTTCACATTTATACTATTCTGAATAGAAACCTCAAACCCTTTTCAAGTGTTTCCCGTTATGCAAATGAGCCCTCCACACTCTCGCAACCCCTCTTGTTTCCCACTTTCAAGAGATCAAATTTCGCCTCGGGCAACAAAAACGCGACTAAGCTCTTGTTATCTCGGATTACGGGATTTGCAGGGATTCTCCTCGAATTCTCTCTCTCTCTCTCTGTTTCTCTCTTTCTTTGTTTCTATCTTTCTCCCCTCTCTCTCTGTCTCTCTCTCTCTCTCTCTCTCTTTCCCTGTTCCCTCTTTCGCTTCAATGCGTCGAAGTCTCTCTAACCGGTGTATGTTTCATTATTCATTCCCTTGGTCACTTCACACTAGCCACTGACATAATTACGAATACTTTGGTAAATCCGTTTCTCTCTTTCTCTCTCTCTCCCTCTCTCTCTCTGTCTCTCTCCCTCCCCTCTCTCTCTTCCTCTCTCTCTCTCTCTCTCTCTCTTTACTCTCTCTCTCTCCTCTCTCTCTCTCTCTCTCTCTCTCTCTCTCTCTTCACTCTTTCTCTCTCTTTCTCTCTCTCTCCCTCTCTCTCTCTGTCTCTCTCCCTCCCCTCTCTCTCTTCCTCTCTCTCTCTCTCTCTTTACTCTCTCTCTCTCTCTCTCTCTCTCTCTCCCTCTCTCTCTCTGTCTCTCTCCCTCCCCTCTCTCTCTTCCTCTCTCTCTCTCTCTCTCTCTCTTTACTCTCTCTCTCTCCTCTCTCTCTCTCTCTCTCTCTCTCTCTCTCTTCACTCTTTCTCTCTCTTTCTCTCTCTCTCTCCCTCTCTCTCTCTGTCTCTCTCCCTCCCCTCTCTCTCTCTCTCTCTCTCTCTCTCTCTTCACTCTTTCTCTCTCTTTCTCTCTCTCTCCCTCTCTCTCTCTCTGTCTCTCTCCCTCCCCTCTCTCTCTTCCTCTCTCTCTCTCTCTCTCTCTCTTTACTCTCTCTCCCCCCTTTCTCTCTCTCTTCCTCTCTCTCTCTCTCTCTCTCTTTACTCTCTCTCTCCTCTCTCTCTCCCTCTCTCTCTCCTCTCTCTATCTCTCTCTCTCTCTCTCCCTCTCTCTCTCTGTCTCTCTCCCTCCCCTCTCTCTCTCTCTCTCTCTCTCTCTCTCTTCACTCTTTCTCTCTCTTTCTCTCTCTCTCCCTCTCTCTCTCTCTTTACTCTCTCTCCCCCCTTTCTCTCTCTCTTCCTCTCTCTCTCTCTCTCTCTCTCTTTACTCTCTCTCTCCTCTCTCTCTCCCTCTCTCTCTCTCTCTCTCTCTCTCTCCCTCTCTCCTATTCCTGGGTCCCATCTGGTCCCGTGCTCAATCCCGTTGCAACTGCAAACTCCGGATACTTCATTTCATTCGCATCGAAACACAATTTTAACGTTAATTTGTGATTACGAACAATACGAATTTGGGTTATTTAGTCATCTTGTTTTCCATTGACTATAAGTTATTTTTGTATTACATTGTACACTTTTTAATGTTGAGTAGATAAACCCAAGTTAGAAAGTGAACATACTCTTTCTCTTTGTCTCCATCTCTTCTCTCTCCCTATCTCTCTTTTCTTTATTTCCCTCTCTCTCTCCCTCTCTCTCTCTTTTCACGTTCTTCTGTGTAGGAGTGTGCTCAGAATTCAAACCCTGTTAAGAATGGTCATTTTTCATTCTCAAACCTCCCACGAATGAAAGAGTAATGACAACTTATCATGCGGCAAAAAACGCCAAAAATCTCAACTAGCTGACTAATATGCATATTAATAGAAGATTCATTGAATGCAATCATTCTTGTTTGAAATCAACTTAATAATTAGAATGTGTTGTACATGGACCAATTTTGCTTTCCAGAATTCATGGAAATGACATAGTTTAAACGGGTGTTTTTGGTATCCGAAACGTGAAACAAAGTGTGGTTTGAATAACTTGTTACGGTTTTTCGCTGGAGTTATTGAACATACTTATTTGAATTTTTTCGGTACGAAAAATGTTTTTGTAGAAGTTTTCCTAAAATGATGTTACAACTGCGTGATTCGCGTTTGCACCTAATGGGTTACACTACTCATTCTCACACATTTTAGAGATCATAAATTTACACACTCACGACTGAACATCGCGTAATTTTGTGTGTAACAAATACGAATCTAGAGTAAAATCTCCCTTTTTCGCACGTTTTACACTTAAATTATGTTAATTTGAACTATATATTGTTTGAGTGAACTTTTTGATGGAAAATTAGTGTTATACTCATTCGAAATAAAAATATTTGTTGTCATTAAGACTAATGAGAGCAACACCAAACTCGTCTAAAATCAGGGTCGAAACGATTTTGAGTGACACTTTTAAGTGAGAAAATATTTCGATATAACACTAATAAAAATTATTTTGCCGTACATAGTTTGCTCTGCCTGGGTGGAACTTATCTTAGTTGTAGTTCGTAGTCTGATCTGCCTACAAACCATAATTTTTCATCACGAACCAACTCCGAACATGCCCTGTATTTTACGAAATCGCGTTTAGTCGAAACAGTTCAAGAACCGAACGGTTCGGAAAAATACTGTATTTTTTAGTCGAGACGCCAAAAAATCGATTTGTATTCCCACCATGCTGTATTTTACTGTAAGTACAGTAAAATACTGTAACACAACCAGGGACGTTCTGAGAAGCATAGTATGAAGTTTTTGCCTTTGTATTGATTGATTTATTTATTTACATGCAAACATGTGAGATACATAGAGAAAACAGAATGAATGAAAACCAACTGAGTTCGAGCCATATGAAAACGAGAATCGAAATCATGATGAACAGAAAGGTGAACATTGAATGAGCATATTTAACACTATAGTACAACGTATATATCACTATAGTATGTATCTCACTTTTACCTGAACAATAGGATTTGTTCTATAACATATGTTGCTTTAACTTCTGTTGTTGTTGTATGGTTTATATTATCTTCCACTTTCTCACATTCGCTTTTTCTCAATGTTTACTACATCTGATAAATCTCGAGTTCGTACTTTCAACTTTACCCAGCTCAGTAATCAGCTGGTGTTTCAGCCTATGGTATACATCACACAAATTAGATATTTCGGCCATCTTACAACATATATATATATTATGTATACAAAAATACTTATATGTTCATCTGTTATTCCTCGTTTTTCGTAATAACTCTGCTAGTATTTCATCTTTGCTTGAATAGTCTCTTGTACCTTCTTTTCGATTCATATACATATAAATATTAAAAACATGTATTTACAAAATCCTCTTTGTATTTCTCAACTATACAATTTGTTCTATAACATGTGTTATTTCGTAATAACCCTGCTAGTATTTCAGCCTTCTTTCCCCTATTTTTGCTGTGTAATGTGCGTCGCCTCAAAACGCGGATCGACTTAGCCGAACATGCCTGAGGTGAGTTGATTTATTTCGGATAATATAAATTTAGTTTTTCACGACAATTAAACAAATGGGTAGTGTAAACTGTATTATCAAAAATATTTGTATAGAAAGATGAAATATATCAATGAAAAGCTCTGGGTAAGAACAGAACAAAAAATTGATAACCGGAGAAAAAACGCTGTGGTTTTTCTACTTTGTAAAGAGTTCAAATGTTGTGATGACTTGCGCGTAGCAGTGTTCATCTTTCCTTTCCGGTATGCTTCTGGAAATGAAAACAAATCAACAGTATGCTCGAATAACCCTATTTATACTTGAAGTAAATTGAATGGTCACGTAGAGTAAGTTATATTGAGGCATCGTGCACTTTGTCATTGCACGTTCCTGAGTTGTGATATGTTTAACATGTTTCACGTGACTATGAAATTGACGAACAGTAGAGCGGTACAATTATCCTTGGTTATTATTTTCCCTTATCAAACTGAACTGCAGAACTACTATAGTGCTCACATTTCTCAACTGGACTCGTTGGCAGCGTGCCAAAAGTTTTGGAAGACTATTTGGAGAAAACACATTTCCCTGAACACGATTTATAACGAAGGGGAAAAACTCGGGAGTAGTTTACATTTGCCCCCCACCCTGGTCGAAAATGGGTTGAAAAGGGCCCGTACTACAATCGCCCCCCACCTTTGGGGGGCGATTATACACCATGCTTATTTACTGCAGGCATGGGTTGAGTGGGGGGTGATTGTTCATCAGTTCCGGGTATGTACTATCACCCCCCATTTTGTATTGTGGGGGTTGATTGTTCATTGTCGAAGATGTACAATGTCCCCCCACCCATTTACCAATTACCCCCCACCTTCGCGCGACTTTTCTGGGATTTCAATTAGGTGGGGGGTAATAGTACCACGAGGGGGGTGATTGTCGGGTGGGGGGCGATTGTACATTTTTCCCGAAAACTCTTCACATAAATTTATGTTTTTCAAAGTATTCCGAAATGTTCAAAAGTCCAGTTGGGAAATGTGCGAACTATAACTATGCAGCTTAGCCTTGAGCAGCCAAGAGGGACAATGTTTTTAGCGGCCCACATTAACTTTTCATAATCCGAGTCCGCGATCGAATTTTGAAGACGCCACAAACCAAAGTTCTACCGAATCGGAATTTGGGAACGCTTATAAACTCGTAATCAGAATATTCACAAAACTTATACAATATGTTCATCAAAAGAATACTTATCTAGTGTATTCATGTTATACTAGAAGTAAATTAAATAGTCACGTGAAGTCGGCATTCTAATGAGGCATCGTGCACTTTGCCGTTGCACGTTTCAGATTCCGGCTGTATTAAACATCTTACACGTTACTGTGCAGTTGACTAACAGTATGGTTCATTTCATTCCCACTGAGACTTTGGCAGCGTGCCAATGAAACTTCGAATGAATATACTTCATAGGAACAACACGTTCTAAGAAAATAATTCTACCTACGTACTGTAAAGAACGTTATCTCCCGCCAGAATATATGTTAGTGTTTTGGAAAACATAAACATGGAGAAAAGCTGTCTAGGAATTTTGTTGGCACGTTGCCGAGGTCTCAGTAGGAATTGCGAAGACTATATGAAACCGCTCACTCCTTTACACGTGAAGAAAGTTGTTTGTTCTTCTACAATTTATCATTCTCAATATTAATCTAACCCTCACAGAAATTGGGTGCACAGCTCGAACTCTAAATTCAAAAACAAACCAGAATCCGGCAGTAAATTGTTGAGATGGCATGCGCGTTTGAGCTTTCTGTCATTTTTGATTGCGCCTTTTTTGTGCGACCTCCCCCTCCTCTCGCGAGGCATATTCCATATAAGACGCTGCAATCTAAAAAAATTTCACAATCGAGTTTATTCCGAGAAAACAGGACAATATGGGAAGAGAAAAGAAACGTCTTTCATTTGTCAAGAAAAATTGATTATTTGGGGTGTTTTCTGGATGATAAACTGTTCCTAAAATTTGTTGTATGTGGACGAAAGAAAGATTATTTGCACATGGTAATGTCTCAAAAGCAACGCATTTTGTCACTTAGTGGAGAGATGTGTAGTTAGCCAAGGAGCACACAATTCCAATTATTTATTTTTTGGGAGCACACAATTTCAATCATTTATTTTTTGGGAGCACGAAATTTCAATCATTTATTTTTTGGGAGCACACAATTTCAATCATTTATTTTTTGGGAGCACACAATTTCAATCATTTATTTTTTGGGAGCACACAATTTCAATCATTTATTTTTTGGGAACACACTATTTCAATCATTTATTTTTTGGAAACACACAATTTCTATTGTTCTTGCATAAATTCATACACTCAATGAACGTTAACAAACACGTT
This sequence comes from Litoditis marina, assembly GCA_964036275.1. Classification (NCBI taxonomy): domain Eukaryota; kingdom Metazoa; phylum Nematoda; class Chromadorea; order Rhabditida; family Rhabditidae; genus Litoditis; species Litoditis marina. Next base: position 10,767,209 of record OZ038439.1, read on the forward strand.
CACAACGTATCAACAACGTTCACAACACTCACCGTTACCGTACATATCAAGGTTTATGCGAGCATCGGCCTAACATCCTCCCCATTTAATACTGTGCAGAATGAAATATTCAGGAAAAACTCATTGTGTTCCCATTTTCCACTTTTTTTTCTCGAATTCGGAGCCTATGGGCCTGTAGTTTCCAAATCTACTAAATTGAGTCAAATCCGACTGAACTTCCGATAGAATTCCGTGGTCGATACTTCGTACAATCAGAAAAGCAGTGATTCATTCCGATCTTTCAAACACTCGAGAATAATCCCGGTACATTCTTTCGAAAATAGAAAACATTCCATGACAAGAAGTTCGAACGGCAAAAACTTCGAGTTCGGTAAAACCCACGACAATACGTCTAATTTTCCGAATTTTCACAATCTAAATAATATTTCAAGAGTTTCTGTTCAAGACGTTGCCAATTGAACTATTCATAGAAAAGTCTCAGATGATAAAAGACTGATAGAAGTGAGTGGCAAAATGTTATTTATGTCATTTTTCTGTACCACTGATGGTTACTCATATTTCAGTAACCCAAATTCACTTCAACTATCACTTCGACTAAAAATTCGATTAGTAAACATAAAGTATAGAAATGAATCATGATTGTGAATTTGCTTAAAATCTGTAGGTTAAAAATGGTGAATTTTATTACTTTCTTGAGAATGGTGAATTTCATTACTTTCCAATCAGAATGCAAGTACACAGTTTAATATATAAGTTATATTTTAATTCTGTTATGAATACACACTATCTAACCTTTACTCTTATAACCTTTCATTCAAAACGTTTGGAATTAGTAAGTGTCAAATTCTGCAGTCTGTGGCGTTAACATGTTAACTTTTGCTCTCGTCGTCCACGCGCTCTCCCGCATTCGCACACTCTCTCATTATCTCTATACGCATTGGCTCCGCCCACTCTCTCGCATCCAGACAGTATCAGACAGCCGAACTCCCCCATATATGACGGCAAGATTTATTTGGACTTGGTGAAAACTGTTGGTGAGAGTCCTTTTAACAAAAGTGCACGAATATACAAGTTTCAAATATGATAGGTTTTCACATAAGAATTCATCACCAAAGGATGTATTTATATTGAAGAAGAAGCCGTCCAGAGATAATAGAGAAACCGGCAAGTTTATCAGTGTTCTGCATTCGCATTTCTTAGAAACAATCGCGTCTTTCATATGGTGAGAACGTGGGGAAGGCCCACGTAAACTATGGAAGATTTTTTGAACATTGTAGTTGTAACTCAAAGTTTTTGCCTTTCAACTGTTCTCGTTACCGGAATTCAGCACTGGTCATTTCATCGACTCCGCACAAACTGATGCTTTTGTTCGTTTTCGGACTTTCCCTCGAACGAATTTATTCTTCAGTGTCCTCCTAGACGAAAATATCAAAAATGGGAAAAATCCAGTTTGCACGGATTTCGAAAACAAATATTTGAAAACCGAATATTCCAAAAAAAATGATTTAAATTATGTTTTCAAAAAATAAATGCTTGAAGTTGTGTGTTCCCAAAAAATAAATGATTGAAATTGTGTGCACCCAAAAAATAAATGATTGAAATTGTGTGCTCCCAAAAAATAAATGATTGAAATTGTGTGCTCCCAAAGAATAAATGATTGAAATTGTGTGCTCCCAAAAAATAAATGATTGAAATTGTGTGCTCCCAAAAAATAAATGATTGAAATTGTGTGCTCCCAAAAAACAAATGATTGAAATTGTGTGCTATATAAATGTATCTTTTGGGCGATTGCACTCCTATACTGTGCTGTCGCTCAAGGAATTTGACCAGTTCTATTTCTAAACTTTTCATAAGATAGCAAAATATTTCATGTACAAGAATTCACAAAATTTGCTGAATTTCTCTGTTATCGAAATAATTTGGGAGTTTTTCGAGACGTTCGGTTGCTTCCCAATTTGTCCTGTTTTTTTCGGAATAAACCCGATTTTGGAAAAAATTTAGATTGCAGCGTCTTATATACTATCTGTCTCTCTCCAACTATCTCATATTCCGTTTCTCTCTCTCTCTCTCTCTCTCTCTGTCTCTCTGTTTCTCTCTCTCTTCTCCTCCTCTTCATTCTCCTTCTCTCTTTATCCCTCTCTCTCTCTCTCTCTCTCTCTCTCTCTCTCTCTCTCTCTCTCTCTCTCTCTCTCCCTCTCTCTCTCTAACTCCCTCGCCCGCTCCTTTCAAATTCCATATACTTTATTTCGAAATTCCTTCCTCTCTCTCTCCTTTCTCTCAAAACTCTTTCCTCATCCCCCCCCCCTCTTGCGGCATTCCATATAGTCTCCATGGACACATAAAACTACCCAATTCACAGATTTATAGCTAAATCATAAACTATAAAGTTGTTTGTTAGACTATTTCGACTAACTTGTTATTTTATTTTGTCTACATACTGAAATTGAACATGTTTTCCATCACTGGCGGCGTACCATTTTAAAAAACTCATGATATACCTCACAAGCTATATCTCACAGGCTTCTGATGGGATGCCATTGATTGTTCTGCTTCAACCTTGGGAGCTCACAAATAGCTCATGAGGTATCTCATAAGAAACATATTAACTCCACATGAGATTGAAGGGATTTAAACGCCGCCAGATGTGGTAACTGGTGAGAATCGCTCTTAATAGTGCTTCATTACCTCTGCACTGCCTATCTCTCTCCATTTCTTCCTCTCTCGTTCTTTCTCTCCAACCCTTCGTGATTCTCTCTCTCTTTCTCTCTCTCTCTCTCTCCCTCTAACCCCCTCTTCCTTTCCCTCTCTCTCTCTTTCTCTTTCTCTCTCCCTCTAACCCCCTCTTCCTCTCCCCCTCTCTCTCTCTCTCTCTGTCTCCCTCGAATCTCCTCTTGATTCCCCATTGTCAGTGTTTTTGTCACCCTTCCGCGCGTTCGTTCAACTGCATTGTCTTCATTTCGAAAAATAGCTATTTCGGATTTCTCTCCAAAATATTTTTAGCATCTGATTTTCATGATTTTGAAACTCAATGTAATTCTCAGAGAGAGAACTGAACATTTTTCAAGAACTAAATTCGTGTTGATTTACAGCTCGAATTTGCTACTATGATCACTAGTCGGTGATTGAGAGGAAACATTAGAGTTCTTGAGTTTTGACACTATACAGTTAGTCAATTGCACAGTCACGTGAAACATGCTAAACACAGCAGAACTCAGAAACGTGCAATGAAGAAGTGCACGATGCCTTATTAGAATGCTCAATTTACGTGACTATTCAATTTACTTCTAGTATATTCGTACGCAACAATCTATAGACCTCGCATGTTTAGTATAAACTTTCTCCTTTCTCTCCTTTCTCTCCTTTCCCTTATACTTTCTCTTATACTACGAATTCATCACATCATACTGTTTGATCTAATCTCAATTTTTCGTCTCGACTCGACTTATGTCCTCAATTTTCAAATTCCTTTCCCAATAATTTTTTTTTAAAATAATTTTTAGAAAAAGCCTAAGCCAAGCAGACTTAATTTTCTGCTCGTTATTGATTATTCGAATGAGTCTAGACGAGTTACTATACGACGGCGATCGACCTTTGTTCTGCAAGGCTACAATTAGATATCACAGTGGCCTCAAGGTGGTTACGGTATTCGCGTTGGAGCGCGGTTGTCGACAACCTAGGGCAACATAAACTCATTCCATACCCATTTTTCCTAATTCCACTAATTTCACGCTATGTTAATTCCACGCTATGTTGGCGAATACACCAAGTCAAAAAGTCATTTTGCCAGAAACAAGGAAAACTACAGTTCGCAACAACACAAAACGCATGCACAACAGTCAGCGTTTGCAGCTAGCGTACAACTGGTTCCATTCCTCAAGAGAACCCATTGTTTGCCACGGAAACGGAGAAAGAAGGTGCTCGCCCCAATAAGGCTGTAATTACTGTTGCAGAAAACTCAAATTGTGCTGCGACTCAAATAAATCATATCTCAAATATACCATGGAAACCGGGGTGTCATACAATGCGATGAATCTGACACAAACTTCATGCAAATCACAGCAACATGAAACTCTCAATGGTGAAAAACAGAACATCTTGCAGCTAGGTCCTGCTTTTAATCTGTTATTCCATTCCAGTTCCAAGATCGATTGTCCTATATCGACAAGAGATATGACCATCTTCGGAGGTTGACACATACGTTGAGGAAAAAGGTCAACGAGTTGGAGGTTGGTTTTGACTTCTTAAAGAAGGACGATTATGTGGACCAACCCCTGTCAACGTTCCTTTAAACTGCAATTGATGTATTGCAGTTTAAAGGACTGAAGCGTTGCGATTGGACCACATAATCATCCTTCTCTAATTAAATAAACTGTCTAATTAGGCCACGGAGACTTTTTCACTGATGCGGTATTTCAATGATACAATGACGGTAAAAGACGGAATCGACATCGTTTCGATCCTAATTCAAGGCGAATTTGAGTTTCTTAGAGGGTTCGGTCATCTTTATTTCAACCCACTCAAAACAATGTAAAACTCTCGTCACTTTCGCCCTTCATGAAAACAAATATTGACTCGGGGTTGCTTCATTTCAATTATGTGTTCCAATTTTTTTTGAAGATGCTGGAATATTCCGCAAACCTCTTTCATAGTAACTTGTTCGTACAGTTTCGGTATTCGAGAACTTCAGTTTTTGTTTAATCAGTTTGAAAATTAGAATGATCATTTGTTTCGTCAGTTTCATCACTACCGGACGTTTCCGGAATCCGAATATTTCAAAACATCGAAGATGATTCAGAATAGGGTCTAATTTGGGTTATTTGGGGGAATTTCGTTCGAAGTCAACACTGAATAAGAGGCACTGATTTGGAAAAGCTCAGAGTTCAGCTAAAATTAGAGTCGCACTTGAAGGACTTACACACTTAAGAGGGGTTTGTTCGTATTAGAAAAGAGTACTGTACACAATAGTTTCTGCTGTGTAATTCTGGAAGATTTACTGATCAGGAAAAGCTCAGAGTTAATCGTAAAATATAGTCGCACTTGAAGAAATCACAAACTTAACACGATTTCGTTCGTGTTAGATAGGAGTATTGTACAAACTCCTCAACGATTTTTGCTGTGTATTTCTGGAAGTTCGACTGATAGGGAAGAACTCCGAGTTCTTCTATAATTCGAGTTGGAGCTCAAATGAGGCACAAATATGAAAACTACAATGATCGATTGCCACATGATGTTAGAAGAACGTATAATGTTCAATTGAATTTGTATTATTGTAGGGGGTTCACAACTTTGGGATTGAGATTTGAGCTGCGAATGAGAAATAATGGGATCAAACTACAAACACAGTAGAAAAGCACTCAATTACCATATACGCTTAATGTTACTAGATCGATCCCCATGAAAAAACTCTTCTCGGGCTTTTTTAAAGTGACCGTTTCTCTATAATTTGGATCGAATAAAAAAAAACATGAAGTCTCAAGATACTGCTTTGATAGTGTACTGATGGTCCCTTACTATTACACAAAAAAAGACAAATGAAAATCAGTCGAGAACCAAGCCTTTTATGAGCCAAACTGTCTTAAGGGTTACTGTATCGCAAAACTTTTGGTCAAAAGATGAATTTGGTTTCAACACACACAACTTTAATCTTAATTAAACCAAAAAGAGACCTAGATAACTGAAACATTTTTAAATATGTCAGTTGTTACGTGATTGAGTTTATTATACGTTTCACGGACGTTTTGCGGACAATTTGTGCGCGTCTCCATGAAAATAGGTACGTGATGTGTCTTCCGCGTTGCGGCCGTACTCAAATTTGCTCAAAAAAAAAGCCCAAGTTGCGGAATTTTTCACTAATTCTGGCGGTTTTGTCCATTTTTCGTCCCTATGTGTCCACTGATAACTCGAATCATCAAATTAAAGAGGTACGGTCCCTTTAACACGAGAATTACAGAACACATTGTCATTATCATTAAAAGTACATTATTAGTTTATTATTTATCGATTTTCAGGATATAATGCGTTTGGACAACGACGAAGAGAACATGGAGACAATTCAGAAGCTTTTGGAAGAAATTCGGGTGGAAAAACAAAAAATGCGCGACGAGTCGAAAATTATTCGAGGCGAACTCAGCCAGGCCATGTACAATGAGGATCTCAGGTTGGTTGGGGTTATCGATTTATTTGAGATCAAAACAAAAACAAGGAAGTTTTCGTAATTTTGTGAAAAGTTACGATTGAGTCGTTAACGGAATATTAAAGTTGTGAGAAAAGTATTCAAGGCTACTTCTTGTTTGAATGGTCAGAAATCAACTTTTTCATTTCTGTAGAGTAAAATTCAGGATTCTCTTGTCCACTGGTGTTTTAATGTTTACAATTTCGGTTTCACAAATATCATTTTAGTTCAGTCCTGTTCTCTTTGTTCAGTATTCACGTTATGTCTTCACTCCTACCATTTTTTTCACTCCTTTCGGACCAAAATCAATTGAAATGTATGAATCAAACACTGTGAACGTCGAAATTTAATGCGATTATCACGCGTTAGTCTTTCACGTCTCCTGTGATTTTTTGAATAAGCAACCTGTTCAAATTCAAGGATTCTTGAACCTTGAAGCGTGAAATATTCCAGTGTTTTCTTCTTTCTGTTTTCACCAGTATAACAAATGCACTTCTTACAGAGGTCAGGCTGAGCCATAATGAATATGCGTAGGGGAAGTGTGTCTAAAACTGACACGCGATGGATTTGTCCTGTAAGTGTCTAACTGTATGCGTCTCTTAAGTTTGTACAGTCTATAATTTAATTGGGGTGACCTTTTCTAGAAAAAAAGCCTCGCGCCTCAATGAAAGAACATCACCAGCTATGAACTGCTTGATGAAACTTCGAAAAGTGTATGCATGAATAATATTTATTGAAGGATATTTAATACGTTCATTGAACGTTATTGATTACCAACTGATTATCATCATTATTATCATTAGGTAACTAACAAATCTATACAAAAGTCGGTAACTAAGAAAAAACGCTCTAAAAGTTTGGTCTCATGCATACTGTGAACTAATTGAGCAGCCCTCTCATGGTCTACTTGTTAAATTCAGAAGTTGTGCTATAAACACTCAGAAGGAATGCATATTATGCAATTATGCTAATAATGTGTGAGTTTATTCTTACAGAGACTAAAACCGTACACACTCTCTGTTCAATACTTACTTGAAAAAAGTTCTGATCGCTTTTCGTATTAGGATAGCAGTAGCAGTAAGCAGACAGAGAGAAGATTGCAAGATAGTGCGACTGCAACTTTTGGTAGTCATACTGTAGGAGTCTCAGTTGTAATGGAAAATAATATACTCTCTCATGTCAGTCTATCTGTGGCACACTCTGTTTGTCAGTTCTCACTTCAGAAGTTGGGAAACCATTTGACTTCTACTGAAAGGATGTCAGATGTACCAGACTACGTTTTGAGCAATTCAGATTACGTTTTGAGCAATAGCACGTGAAATTTGAAGAAACACAAGAGATCATTTTGTCATCATGCGTTTCTTCTCTAAGTGCACTGTACTGTAAGTCTGTAAGGTCACATACGCGTGCAACATTGCTAGTTTCTCGACAAAGTAGGAGTTAGCGTCAGAAAACACTAAAAAGTTTGAAGATTTTACTACATGTACTTGTACAACGCTAGCTAAAAACTGGCGATATGTCACATTTGAAACATATTACAGAATAGTTTCGAAAACTATATAGAGTATTCTCTTATTGCGCAGCAGAATAGTTTATATACATTATCGTGACATGATGAAAGGTGTGCAATGTCAAAATTCCTTTGTGTGTATCATTTGAGGTATAGCAAGTAGGTTTCATCTAATTTCATTGATTGGCTTGGACGTGATCCGTGGATAGCAAGATAACGATAGTGCATAACACATCCATAACTGAAACGGTGGCCGTCTCATGATTCTTTTTTGGAAGTATTGTAATGAAAGATGAATGGATACAACTGCTTGTATATTTGTAAGAATTCCAATAAAACGTCGTAACATTTAATCAACCTGTTAGCAAACTTCCGAATACCAAACACTAATGGCACCTCGAATTACTAGTAGAAATTAGGATTGCTATATAAGACTGACAAATACTGTGCTGTTCCCTCAAATCTACTGTCTCGTAGTTTGTACGCTATATGTCGGTGAACAACAAAAGTAACGGTGAACAAAAGTAACGGGGTAGTAACGGAGTACAAAAGTAACGGAGATTTACAAAAAAACGGAGATTTATTATCATTTAGTAACCTAAGCGTCAATAGCGTGTAAACGCATTAATACGAACAATTTAGTGTGAATGTGTTTAGGAACGTTTTCCGCACTCTTGGTCGTGCTTCAGCCAGCTAGCTTTCAAAAACTTTCTTAAATAATCCGTTACTTTTGTAAAACTCCGTTACTTTTGTAGTCCGTTACTATCTCGTTACTTTTGTTCGCCGTTACTTTTGTTGTTGGCCCTATATGTCACTGTTGATTGGAAAAGTGAGATTGATAGGAGACAACATACAGAGACTAGTTGGAGCAGCCGTATCAAAACCTAGCAAGATTTGTGCAAAAAGGTGTGCAAAAGCCGAAATAACTTATGAAACACAAAACTGTTTGAGACCTTTCTGTATTTGGCAGGCAATGTAGTCTGTTGTCTGTATTCATGCAATCTCATTACTTTCACGGATATCTAGAGATTAGAAAAGAATTCAACTGGACTACTATGAACAAGGGTGTAGAATCAGTCTAGTATGAATGGGTGATGGAAAGAGACATGATGGAATCAAGTGTGTGTGTTGAGGTTCATCTATCGTGATACCCTTTCAACGAATTTGGTACTACAGAATTAAAACAGTAACTCTAAATCCGTCATTCACAAATTTTCATGAGAATCATAATCAAAATAGCATTATATTGAAAGTAGTTAAATCTATCTCTGAAATACTTAATTTTATATGAAATAACAGATTATAAGCAATTTTTGAATTTTTCAAAACCTGTACTGCGTTTACAAAAAGAAAAAAAATAAATTCTAAGGTTATACTACAACTTGAGATCACAGTACTCCTCAAAACGGGGCGGATAACGCGTACAACTTTATAATTGATCTTAAGTGTATCATACCGAGTCGAATGACACCATTCTCGCCTTATTTTGTTCATTTTGAAAAATTTCAATCTGAACTGTGTGTCATGCTTGTTTGTATTGTAAGTTCACTCTTGCGCACCATGGTGGCCGATGGTGACCTCAATTAACGAGAGAGAGCCAAAACTGGGGGGACTCGGGGGGGAGTTGTCCTAAGTCCGTTTTAACCCCAATATTTCAGTTACAATCCCTTATGAGTTTTGCATGAAAAAACAGTTTTTATAGATCGAAGATACTGAACTTCATCGATCAGTTCGAGCAGTGGTGGCAAGACGATTCACCGTTAGTCTAACTATTGTCACTGTGTCGGCTTTTTATTTTGCTGTGTCGTCTTCTGTGTTCGGCATGCCATATGTGCGCTGTTTCAACTGTCTGTAACCTTTTACTTTATGAGGCTTGCTGTTTCCAGGCATATGTAGTGTACCCTGTCCCTTGCTGTTTTTAGTTTGATCTCGTTCCTTTTTGATCACAATTAGTAAGTAATGGCCAATACCGAGATCACACTACAACAAAAATTGATCACTCCCCACTCGCTTCAACTTCGCTAACTACCGGGGTGCCCAAAGTGATGCTTGTTCACGTTCCAGACAACATAGGGCCTAATGTAGCAGTTGTAGTTTGGTCTCGTACACGCCAACATTCACAAATGGACCGAGAAACAACGAGTTCGAACTACAAACACAGCGGGATAGAGCGACAATACGCCGCATTGGCCACCTCGAGAAAAAAAGCCTCATTTTTCATGTAATTCTCACGACGATGAACTGTTTCATACGCTTTCAGTTGGGTATTCGAAATTTAGCATCAGCTGTCCCAACAAATCAGCTCCACACAAAGTTGAACTTCTCTTGACAAAGCGCATGAGTACCAAATTTGAAAGGTCAAAACGGTATACTGAATTTTTTCCAGGAAACACATGACTGGCGAGCATCGTCGAGCCGAGGAGGAGAAACAGAAAAAAGAGGAGGGCGCGAGTCAGGGAGAAGAGGTCGTCTACACACCGACATCCAGCGAGGGACTGCCCTATAAGGAGACCAACTTCTGAGAAAAACGTAAAGAAATTTCGGTAAAAGTTGCTATTACAACCATTAAACTATAGTACCAGTAATGAATGGTCATGTGAAACCTGAAACACATTGAATAAGGCGCATTTCCGACTGTAGCACTTAATTTTTGATTACAGAAAACACACGTTTGAAAGTTGTTGTTATTGTGAAGTATAGTGGAGTATAGTGTTGTAGTAGTAAATATGTCTGGGTCACGTGTAACGTAAGTAAAAATTGTTGACTGAGTCGTGCATGTCACCTTTCGGTGATCCTCTTCAAGTCCTAATTCGAATACTGAGTGCCACAATGAACGTGACATGTTTTTTGAAAACCAAATAGTTATTGTGTACGTAACGAATGCCCATACATTTTGTACATAAAGACTCGTATTTGATATATTGGGTAAATGTGAGCTAATTTGAAGTGAGAGCATCATTTCTTCCTAGTCCAATATTTAGATTTTATGGCTTGACAATTTATGCGTGTTTGTAAATGTAACTTATTAGTATATTCTTGTATAAGAAGCTCATTGTGATAACTCGCTAGTCAGTCTGCTCGTCGAATAATATTCAGTTTTATGTTATTCTTGCCTTTATTTCATAAGTTTTGTGAAAATGATGATTGAAATATGTAGTTCCGGCCATTGATAAATGAACTGATATAAAACTGTACAATTGACCTACTCGGACCGAGGTGTCCAACACGTAAGACATAAATCTTGTTGTATGGTGAGTGCCAAGTTTATAAGTTTCGGTTTCTCTCGGAATCGAGCCTGCGAGCAAGAGATTCCTAGCGGTGCGCTAACCACTGCGCTATTAGAGCACATAATGGGCAGGCTTTGGAACCGAAGACATGTGTACGTACACATCGGAAAGTGAGATATACAGTACGCTCTGTCACATAGGATAATCGAGATTTAGGAAGAGGAAGGAAAATAAACCTTTTCGGCTCTGCGCAAACTCTTTGTCTATTACAAACCTTAGTCAACTAGGCATGTAAATCATTTTGATATTAGAATTATAAACTTTAACTAATTTTTGTTGTGTATTTATCTAGTTTAGAAATAATTTTTTTAGAAGCATTGAAGACACATATGCTGCCAAATGAAAATAATAACACCCCAATACAAAAAGGTTTATGGAACTGGGACAAAATCTAGGCTGAGTGATGCTTGTGAGGGGCAGCCAAGGGTCCAGCCTGGAAAAAAGTAATTGCGGAGAAAAACAACTGTTTGCATGTTTTTTTATAAAGGGAAACGGCAGAAAACCTCAAGAAAAATTGCTTTATAAACGAACCGATTTTACGAGGCTCTTCTTGAAGACGTTGCGGTTGGCTGCGTGATGGGCCGCCTTGCCGCTGTTCTGAAATAACACAACGATAACTCCTTGATAAACTGCTATCAAACTTATTAATAAAACAAATTAAATTTGTTCAACATGATGAATTTTGAAAAAAAAATTACCACAAACAGAAAAAATAACATAAAAATAGCTTTACTGTGACCTCAATAACTTTGTCTAAATCTAACGCTTAACGCTATCGTTTCAATAGTGAAGTGTTGTAAAGTTTTCTACTCTTACAACTTTATTTCATGTACTGGAGAAACAAATAAATGTCACCAACCTTGAACTGATTGAAGTTTCCCTTCAAGGGCTGAGCGTGGGCAGAGTGAGAGGGAGAGGGAGCGGGATGGCTTGTACGAATGTGCTGGACGTGGTGCTGAACATTCAATTTTTTTGTTTATAGTATTTGTCAAAAGGCAGGCAGCATACTGTATGTTTCAAATATTGCTGTGTACAAACATTCGGTTGTGCTATGTAAGAGCTTCCAGTAATAGATTAGTCCCACTTTTCATTACAGTAGTTTCAGCGCTTATATGAAGAGAACAAATAAAATGTGAACGTAATTATTTATAACAGTATTCTCAGAAATCAGAAACTTTAACGATTCTCACGAATTTCACTGAAAACTGACCGGCTGCACGGGACGGTTCTTGAGAACTTTGGCGCTAGGGGCGTGGTGGACCTTGCTGCTGGTCTGGAAACAATACAGTAGACATAGTTGAATGAGAACATTTCCAGTTCCCTTTGTGACTTTTGCCAAGCGCGCTGCGCGCATGTGTATGAGAAAAGTGTTATCTACTAATGAGAACAGCCCAATCGGCATATGGATTGTTAAATGTTCGAAATGCCTAGGTGACTAAGGGTTGTAATAGACAAATTATTTGGGTTTGCACAGGCAAACTCTTTACTATAACATCATAGGTACTCGATTGTATTTGTACTATTTTATTCAATGGTGCATGGTGCACGGTCATACTAAAAAGTGAAGGTTTCTCCGGTTTGTGCTACCTGAAGTCCCGTTATCTGTGAAAAATGAAGAGTTTGAGCCCGGACGGTTAGGTATAGTCGTCGCCAACGGCAACGGACTTGCCGGTTATGTGCTTTAATAGCGCAGTGGTTTGCGCCCTACTACGAAACTTTTGTTCGCAGGTTCGATTCCGGCAAGAGACAGAAATATATAAATTTGGCATTCACTATATCGCTACAGCTATAGCCCTATAGCCCGCTCACGAACCCAGGAAGCTAGTTTACCCGGCAGACTGGAACAAATTAATACTATTCGTTTAGATTTCCAAATTGCTTCGACTCCGTGATGGAGAAAGTCTCCAGAAAGGTCTCAAAATGTTAAAAAAAACGTGAAAAGGTTCAGTTTCACCTTGAGCTTGGCAGCCATACGATGAAGCTTCATGTTCTCCTCGACTCTCTTGTTCTCGAGCTTGATCTGTAAAAAACAATATGGAAAAATGAAACAAACAAACTATAATTTCAATCCTGTTGATCAATTCTTTAAATTTTGCGAGAGATAATTATGGATTCTAATTAGCTATAGTCCAAATATTTCTACTGATACTCCTACAGTATACTTGTGAAAGTAATTTTTGAAAATGTTCGTAACAGGAAATGATAATCATATGGATAGCAGCGAACACTTTACCTTTTCGATAACATTTACTTTATTTGAAAAGGACGGAACGTCTCAGTAGAAATAAAAAAAGGTATGATTTACCTTCTCAGCCTCAGCCTTGGGCACCCAGACGAAACGAGCACGAACCTTGGTGGTAGCCTGGAAGGATGAAGATGAATGAGGAAATGGTCTGTTTGAAAGAGAGAAAGAGAGAAAGAGAAAGGATAGGTGTAGAGAGTGATTAATGTGAAAGCTACCGAATAGTATAGAAAAGAAAAAGGGAGAGGAAGGAGGAAGAAGAAAGAAAAGGAGAAAAATGAAGAGAGAAACAGAGAGTGTGGAGAAAGAAAAAGAAAGAGAAGGAGAAAAAGGGAGAGAAATAGAGAGAGAAATAGAGACGAAGGGAGAGAGAGATAAAGAGAGAGAGAGAGAGAGAGAGAAAGAGAGAGAGAGGGGATAGCACATACCACTTTCTTGTTGGCGGATCTCTTCTTGCGTCCAGCTGCTCCTCCGACTGGGCGAATGAAACTAGGTTTACGTCCAATGGAGAAACCGCCGGGAGGGCCCTTGGGTCCCCACTCGGAAACCTGGAAAAGTACTTATTTCACAAGAATACTTAATTTTACAAAAATACCTAATTCTACAAAAATACTTTCATAAAGTTCGCAACTTTTCAAATCTATCGAAACTTCACAAAATTATCCTATATCAAGAACAGCTATATTTTGTATGGCGTGCTAGTAGTAAATTGAGATGTGAATTGAAGAAAAAAAAAAGAAAGTGAAAGGGTGATGTAAACTAAGAAAGTAAGTGAAAGAGCAGATTCACAACTATCAACCCTAGCAAACCTCCAAGAGATTATTACAAGAGTTAGGAAAGTTTTAAAAAAAGTGTTAAGATAGTCAAGAATAGTTTTGGGTACTAAAGGAGGTGGCCAATAAACAGATATTTTATGAAAAAGGTCAAGATAGCTTTTTTTTGAATTATATCCACACAACAAACCTCGAAGAGATAGGCGAGAATTTCCAGGAAACGCTCAGGGTCGATGGCTTGGCCGTTTTCTTTCATTTTTTGCTGAAAAAAGAGTGTGATGCCAATCGAGTTCAAAAAGTAACATCTTCGAACGTTGACGTAGGAAGAAATTCAATCTTAAAGAAGACGATTATGTGGTCCAATCCCAAAGCTTCAGTCCTTTAAACTGCAATACATTTTTCAATTGCAGTTTGAAGGACTGTTGGCAGGGGATTGGTCCACATAATAGTCTTTCTTCAATATAAACGATTCAGAATACTTCCACCATACTACTAGAACACTACAGAATAAATAGGCGTGAAGCTCATTTGTGAATTACAAACTAAAGGGAACAGGGAAGAAAAAGAAACAGAAAGTGGTATGTTTCGCCTCTACCCCAGACGTAACCATTGTAATCAAGATACCTCCCCCCTAAGGCATCCACAGTGAGGTAGAGAAAATCAAATGTGTTCTGTTATACTGTAGTAATAGATGGAAAGTACTGAAAAAAAGAAACCTAAAGGAAATAGGAAAGAGTAAAAATACTACTCCAAAACGTACCATAATGGTTTGGTAGGCGACGGCGACACCATTAGTATTCAAGAGTGTCTTCATGTTCTTATTTCCTCCGGGGGTACGAATAGTAATGGCAGCTACTGAAAATGAAATGACATGAAGACAGGACAATAAAAACTATATGAAGAGAAAGTGGTGGGAATTCACTACTCAGGCGGCGTGGCAATCCCCACCAAATTTCATGAGATCACCTCATTAGCTATTGGCACGAGATTCTCATGCGATTCTATCGATTGCTATGCTACAACATCGAGAGTTCATGAGTAGCTCATGAGGCATCTCATGAGAAACTCACAGAACTTCTCATGAGGTTGGACGGTTTTCTACGCCGCCAGGTTATTCTGTGTTCTGTGTTCAAGATTTTGTAGCAAAACGTATCCCATAAGATTGTATGTTGAATGTGATAAAATTATGAGATCAAACTCAATTCTAATGTTAATTACAATTTGAAAGCTAAATTTTCCTCAAACTCCGTAGCCAGACACGTTCTTCCAGGAAAAACTTGTTCACGTTACTGAAACGCGCAACGGGAAGAAATCATTTAGTTTGGAAAATAGTTGCGCCATGGCTGTCTACCAATGATTTTTGATTGGTGTCGGATCGAAGCAAAGATGATAGCAACGAATCAAAGCACTTTTCGTTCAGATGAGTTTCAAAAGTTCCTGTTTTGAGAAAACGACTCAAGAAAGAAAAAAAGATGGGGTGAGAAAGGTGGGGAAAAGTGCGCGAAATGGGGACTCTGGATGAGAATGTTTCCGGTGACCATTAACCCATCATCATTGAAGTTCTACCCCGAACCTGCCAGGGACTAGAGAATAAAGATCAACGTTATAGTCTATCCCCCCCCCCCTCTTCCCCTAGTGTTTCTGAGGGGCTCCCGATAACCTAAAAGTAGAAATAATGTGAACCAATTCCGGTGCATCGGTCCTGAAAACTGCTACTGAAAAATGTATTACTGTTTAGAGGACTGAAGCGTTGGTATCGGTTTACATAATCGTCCTCTTTTAAGTACCCAGAAAAGAAAATATGAATGTTCCCGGCGATTAGTGCCGGTAGCTTACCCGCTTCATCGGGAAGAGCTTCCTGGTTTCCCTTCATTTTTCCAGTTTGGATCTCGGGCTTTTTCCATTTGCTAGCGGCACACACCTGAATAGATCAATTAAATTTTTTTTTCAATAGAAACCATTGAACTTTTAATCTTTACAATAAAAAAAACTAGTAGAATATATATTTTGCTTAGAAATCCTCAAAGTTATTGGCACTCTGTCACAAATTCATTGAAAATGACGATCAATAGAGCAGTGAGATAAACAGCTGAACTTAAAAATAAAATAGGTGTGAACAGCGAACGAAAAGTGGGTACGATCACTCATAAACGAACCATTCAATACCGTGGGATAGTCCTTTATTAGCTAATAAACCAATCTAAACTGTAGAAGAAAAGATGAAATGAAGGATAACTGTAGAAGCAAACTATTAGAACCAGAAGAATGGTTTTCTGTCATATAAAAGAGTACGTATACTGGAATGTCCCGGTCTTTGCATCTCATCCTGCGTCTCTTGTCAAGCGCACTATTTCTCCACACTCGTATCCCGACGGGATATGAGAGAAGAGATATAGCGTGGGTGTGATGAGACGCAGAGTGGGATGAAAAGTCCGGGATATTCCTGGTTACGGCCTCAGAAAAACTGACCGACGATACGACGAAGAGCAGAGAAAACACAACGAGCCGCATGGTAGAGACGTCGAGGACGGAATGATCGCTTCCCTCTCTCAATCCACGGGAAGCGCCAGAAATAAACGGGAAAAACGTGAACACGCCAGACGGGAAGCTTCCTTCCCGTTGAAAACCCTTGAAAACGGGTGAGGAATTCGGTTAAGAATAAACCAACCCGTTTCTAACTTGATGGAAAATATACTAACCCGTTTCTATCTTGGAGGGGGCTGGACCAACCTGTAAAGAACTGAAAGAGTTATACGGTATAGAAGTTTGCTGAAAAATATAATGTGCACAAAACTTAGCTAAGGTTCAAAGGGTACAGAGAAGAGAGATTGTATGGAACGGATCGGCTGCTCGAGAGAAACGGATATTCACCGGTTTTTATTTGAACTAACAAAATTCACATGTTTCAGTTTTTTTGGCGTGTGGAACGTTTGGGTACCTCGGGTTAGCTAAACTAGCTTTCCTTTCCAAACTACTTTAACTATCTGAATAGATGTCAGTTAAGATAAAACTCACCACTTAACTTGGTTGAGAATAACCGAACTGTATATGAATCACTTTGAACACCTGTATAAAACTAGTTAGGGTCACACTTATTTGTTTGGAGTTCGGTTAAAATTAACCAAAATGTATGTGAATCGGTTTGAACAGGTCATACTCATTTGTTTGGAGGTTGGTTAACATTAACCTAGCTGAAGGATCTGATTGAGCTTAACCAACATCTATTGAGTTTGGTTAATATGAACGAAACGGAAACTCGTTTTGAGGGTGTTTACAAACAGTGCTGAGGTTTCTTCACTGCCAAACACATGAAATAAACCGTATTTGAATATCCACGCTGTGAATTTTTTTTGGGTTGTGTATGAGGCAATCGGTTGTTGCGGTTCAGTTGTACTGTTTGGCATTTGTATAGTCGAAGCCAACGGAAAGGTGGGAGGGTACTGTACATCTATGATTCACGTCTGTGTACGGATTCACGTCTTTCATTCCTAAGCTTGTCGGTCAATGTACTCTCGTAGCTCATTGGTTAGCGCCCAACTACGAAACTTTTGCTCGCAGGTTCGGTTTCAGTGGGAGACAAAAATTTATATTGTCCCCCCCTATAGTTTGATAATGAACAGAGTCTACGTAAATAATTCGAATAATTAGCCGGGTATGTTGTTGGACAAGCGAAAAAACGTCTCCCTCCCCAAAAAACGTCAGAGACAAGCGAAAAACGTCTCCCTCCCCAAAGTCTGTTCCACGCACTTAGGATCCTAAACAGTACTATGCTCAAACTTCAAAGTCGAGTTTGGAATGCCTGGGCTCTTCCGTTTTCTTCAAGTTTTGATACTGTCTTTTTCACCTTTATTACTACCAACTCAAGTGTTTGCAAACCAGAAAAATGAATTATTCATTAGAAAATGCCTCCTGAACATTTGACGGCTTACTGCAAAAAGTTATCGATTGGTGAAATGAAGTATTCCAAGAGCCCCCCGCGACACCATCTTTTTCGTCCCAATTGAGAAAGTTGAACAGAAATCATGGGAAAATCATAGAATAGCCCCTCGCCCTCCCAATTTACTTTCACTTTTCGCGTGGTAGTTTCTGTGGGGGGAAGAGTGAAAGTACCACAGACTATTATTCAGCTAGAATTATTGAACAACAGCACATACCGATACCCTGAGCTTACACTTGGGCAATCATTCGACAATTTGAGAAAACGACCTCTATGGGTTCACAAGCACTGTATTTTGAACTGGAAACACAGCACGATTCTCAAACTCGACATTAAACGCACCGGAATCAAACTACAAACACAACAGAGGGCAACTATCATAGTTTAATTTTGCTTTATTTTATCGTTTGAGAAATTAGGAACTTTAGAACTTTAGTTGGTTTGCATCCTTTCTTTCTTTCTTACATTCCTTGGGCAGACTTGAAAACTTCCTGAGAAAGATTTTGAGAACAGGTTTCTCCTGGAAAATCTGGAAAACCAACCCGTTGGGAAACTGGAAACCGGTTACTCATTAGTGCCTCCCGACTGCTTCACGGTTTGAACAGGAAAACGCGCGCGTCGCGCGCCACGCGTCGAGGAAGTCTTTCGCCGCTCTCCTCATTGTTTCGTCGCTACCCACAACGGTTGGTCGCTATTCCTCTCTCTTAGTCACCTGACCGTAATCTTAAGTTAAGGATAGATTCTCAGTTCGGGATCGATAGGTTAGATAGTTTGAGTAGCCTATGGGGTATGGGTGGGATAGATAACCATAGTTATAGTTAACTTTTTTCCCAATTTAAGATAACTGTATAGATAGATGGTTTCAAGAGTTTGTGAGATATAGTTTGTGAGGTGCAGCCATAGTTACAGTCTACTCGTCCAGAGCGTTTAATCAAATATGGAAGAGATGTAACGGTTTCGAGGATTAGCCTTTAGAACGGATGAACTATCTTTGCAGTTCAAATGTAACTGAGCTCTTGAAACAGTCTCTAAACATTGAAAATCATCCAAATGGAAGAATCAGGTTTTATATCGTCTTAGTGATATTGTCTAATCATGAAACTTCTCGCTATTTCTCCCAAGAGTACCTCATAACAATGTTAAATGGGTCATTTGCAAAAGTATTTGCCATATTATACATCAGATTCTGTAAAGTTATCGATCGATTGTTCAGAAATGCTGAAGTTCGCTGTTCTGGCCCTCGTCTGCTCGTCCGCTTTGGCGGCGACTTATTTGGACGGACCGTTCTCGTCACAGAAACTTCAACAGCTCATGGCCCAAATGTCAAGCATCAACTTGGTGGCGGAGACGTCGTTCTTCACCCTCGAGGTAAGTGTTCATCAGATAACATGTGTGTAATTTTTGTGATAAAAAACTATTGTTATTATCATTATTAGTTTCCGGAGCAGGTGCGCTGAAATATTCCAAACAAGGGAGGCGCCGGCGGCTAAAACCGCCTGCTCTTTGCTTGACTGTTTTTCTTTCTAATTCTCACACACCTGTTACAGTTTCTCTTTTTCACTTCCCACCTTTTGAAGTGTTCTTTTCGAACAGTGTTATTTTCAGAATAACTAATAGTATATTTTTTGTAGAAAATAAGACTTGACCGTTTCAATGTTCTGAACAGAACGTTATTTTCCAATACGATACATTCACACTTCCTTTCAGAACGGAAAAGGGCACTTTTTTGGTTTTCTCCAGACAAACACTACATCTAATTACTTGAATATTGATTATTTTGTTTTGCTTCAGGTCCCCATGCCTTCCATCATGGCACGCAGTGGAGTCTACGCTATCGATCAACTGGCACAAATGAAGACCGCTATCGATCTGGTATCGAAACATTCTTATTTTGTTGATCGACCATTTTGTAATATTTGACTGTTTTCTTTTATTTTCACCGTTTCACAGTTACAGTACAGTTTTCACTGCGAATGAGAGCGAAGCCCATTTATGTTATACAAACATGCCGGAATGAGTCTTGCCGGATCGCAGACAGTTTTGTTTCTCCAGACATCTCTGAATTAAAAGAACTTTCGAACAACTTGTGTAAAAAAATGGGCGGGTGAATTCAATTTTTGTGAATTTTTGTTAACCGTTAATTTTTTCCAGGCTGCCAAGACTGGTGAACGTAACCTCGAAGCAGCGGTGCAGAAACAATATGATGACTTCAAACTAGAAGAAGCACAAAAGGCCGCCCAGGCCGCCGCCAACGCCCCTGTCCCTGCCGCTCCTGGCGCCCCGGCCGTACCGGCCGGAAGAAAGAGACGTGACGCCCCCGCAGGTATAGTATAGTCCTCGGTTTTTGGGGTAAAGACGAATAGCACTTTTTTCTTCTGTTTCTTGAAGATTTGAACTAGTTTGCTTGTTAGATCTGAGCTCTCTCTTCATTTTCAACAGCAGAGGGCTGCCATGTGACGAGAAAGGGTGTAGATCAAAAATAACAGAAAAGTGGGCTGCTCGCGGCTCGCCAAACCTCATGCTCAAACCAGCTGACTCTGCATTATTGATTAACCCACTTTGACCTGATGATATAACAAAACATTCCGGATAATAATATTAGTTTTCGATTTTGATATCGCATCTGTTTCAGAGAACGAAATCAACTACGATGACTATGAGCTGATGGTCCAGATCGAGGCGTAGTTCGGATAGTTTTGTAGAAATAAAATTTTGGTGTTTTGTTGGTCTGTTATTATTTTGGCGAGTAAAACAAAACTATTGGATGCGTTCTTTACTAAGCAGACAACTTGTGTTGCCATAGCTAGCTGTGTTAGGAGTTTGATTCGGTTTCTCGTTCGAAGTTTTGAAATTAGGACAGTTATTGAGATACAGCTACAAATGAGATCTGATCACTCCCTATACAGAACTTGAAACACATTCAATAGAGATCGTTTTAGATTATCCATAAAATTACCCATCCAAGAAGTATAGAATACTCAACCTTTTTCCTCCAATTAAGAAACATTGTAAAACTATTAATTTTTGATAATAATGTTGATTTTTCTCGGCAAATGAAAACTCAAATCCTGAAACTGAAAGAAAAGAAATCCGCTCGATGAATCACAAACACCACAAAAAAAGAGGATTTATGAATAAAATTACAAATGATTAGTGAAGTCGTAGCAAGTCAAAAAGCAGTTATCGATCGAGAAGTCATTTCAATTTTCTTTTTGATCTACTTCTGTTTGCTGGCGGTCACATTGAGCACACCCTTGGCCGAGAGATGGCTTTTCACTGTGGAAATATCGACGTCGTGGGGAAGTTTGTAGACGCGGTGGATCTCGCGGGCGATGGTACCATGCTCGTCGGAACGGGTCTGAAAACAGTTTCAATAATAATATAAAAAGATTGTAACTAGGAAGTTCGGTGGGACGAACCTTGATAAACAACTCGGTTCACAACATCAGAGTATACACGAAGTTCTCGTGATACAAAACGTATTTTTCCCAAACTAGTTAGTTAAACGGGACATTGGTCTCAAAATTAATCACCAGTATATGAAAAAAGGCATCTACAATTCATTTTGAAGAAAAACGATTTACGGTGCCGTGTGAACGGAATATGATCAGTTACCTCATGTCGGCAGAAGATGTTCAAATCATTTCCGTTCACTTTGATTTCAATTTCATTTGGGCTGAAGAACTGTACATCGATTCCCACCTCGAACTTGTCTTTCGTGTTGTGAACCTGAAAAGTAAAGATCAAAATATAGTGATAAAAGGAAGAACATTTATCTGTTCTCTCATGTTTTACAGCGGCTTAGGTCTTTTTTATAGTTTTGACCTTGATTTAACACCATTTTACGTTTCTCAGATGGTCCAGATGTTCGTTTGAACCCATTCCATTTTGGTACGAAGTTTATGGAACACATAGTTTTGAGCGATCGAATACTACTAAATAATACTATATATTTTACAAAAAGAAATATAAAACTGTTCGTACCTTGACGACTCCGTCATTGGCCAGCAGGGGCCAGTCCCAGACCTCGGCGTCGTGTGTGAGAGCTACTGTGGACATCTGGAGATTAACTTGACTTTTTTGTATTTGAAATTCTCATGAGAAGGGATAAATTACGTTCAATAACATCAAGAAATGTGATAAGGAAGTTTTGGGACATAAAAGAGGTATAAACAGGTCAACCAATTTCAGCTTATACATGTAGAAGAGTATATATTGGGGTAAGATGGATCATTGTGTGAAATTGGGATCAAACTATGCAGTTTTATGTAGAAAAGAGAGAATGATTACCGTGTCTCAACTACTGTAAAGTTCAAGGTATGAATGGAAATGGCTATATGTTGGAGTGCATGATTTTTCAGGGGATACTGTAGAGGGAAAAGTAAAAATGAGAACAACTTTTTCTCGGAGTGCGTGCCAGCTGATTATAATAGGGTGTAATAGAAAGCAGTGTCTTGAGTGGATACTGTAGAACTCAAGGTAGAAATGAAGACAACTCTCAACTGGATACAGTAGAACTCAAGATTGAAATGAAAACGACTATATATTTGAGTGTCTGCCAGCTGATTGGTTATAATTGAATGGGGTATTGTCACTGGATACAGTACAAACCAAGGTTTGAATGAAAACAACTATATATCGGAGTGCTAAATACTAGAGAAGTCGAGTTAGTAACTATGTACCGGAGTAATACTATGAAGATTATGACTTCAACCACGGAGTCAGCAGGTTAAATCCCCCGCAGATCGGATGTAATAGAAGGCCGCGTGTCAACAACCGCCTTTGTTTATCCTTCATTCAAAACACATGCTGTTTACCCGATCCTTGAGCCACATTCAGCGGAGATACGAGGCTCTCAAGCAAATGTATACTGCGAAAGTAGGTATCACGTGAAACGTGAAACCAAATGTGAACTATAGAACAAAAGAATAACACTTTACAATATTACAAACTATAGAACAAAAGAATAACACTTTGTTCGTCATTGAACAGTTTCATTTTTACAATATTACATACTTGAGCCACATTCAATTGAAATACGAGACTGTAAACCAACTGTATAAAGTAAATATCACGTGAAATAACAGAGAAAACCACAGTTTTGTTTTGATTTGCTCCCAATAAGTAACGAAGCATACCGACAATTTGAACGGAATACTCGTGATGTTCGGGATGAACTTGATTCAAATTGAACTCGGTCCCTAATAGTTCACGTCGTTCTGAGATTGAATAGTACGTTTGAAGAGGAATCAGAAGCAATTTTCATTCTGAAATCGTAGAGCCACAGTGCATTTGTTTACAAATGACCAATTATTCGTGACCACAACTCCTTGATAATGAACGAAATTCGGAACTAATATTTGAAAAAAAACTACAATACGTGTGTTTCTGAATGAAAATTCTAGTTAGTTCGTGACAACGATTGCAAACTTCATGAACAAAACACAATCATCAAAACTATCCACAGTATCATCTGTAAGGAGTCCCGAGATGGTTGTGGCTAACAAATTGGTCCGTCAACTGCCAGGTTTCATCTTTGCACTCGACAGGAACTGTATTTTGAAAGCGGCATATGCTGTAAACATGTTTCTGTTTTTCTTCAAAGAAGAACGATTATGTGAACCGATCCCCTGTCAACGGTACTGCAATTTAAAATGTATTGCAGTTCAAAGGACTGAAGCGTTGGGATTGGACCACATAATCGTCCTACTTCAACCACAGAACTAGGCTTAGCGACTCAGAAAACTTGTTAACTCACTCGGTGCTGGTCCAGTACACAGTCAATGTGCCAGGACAATCCAAATAACAATTGTTCTCCTCAGAACATTCAAAT
Organism: Litoditis marina; assembly: GCA_964036275.1. Classification (NCBI taxonomy): domain Eukaryota; kingdom Metazoa; phylum Nematoda; class Chromadorea; order Rhabditida; family Rhabditidae; genus Litoditis; species Litoditis marina. The sequence continues at coordinate 10,790,963 of OZ038439.1, forward strand.
GTGGCGAAATAAAAGGGCTCGATGTTACATGTAAACCGCGGACCTCAAATGACGGAAATCTGCGTAGCTTCACCTTTTGACCTTCCGCTAACCGATTGGGTCGTTTTCTGTCTTCGTTGGTAACGTAGGAACTCTACCTGGGCCGTAACTTTCAGTATTGTCAAAATAGCAATGGAGAGAAGGAGAGTCATTTTCCAATAATTTCTGCTGACTGAGGTTCATAATTTCACCTCCATTTGTCTTTTGGTTAATGATGTAATTAGTATCACAGCAACTACCATAAAATTTTGATTCATTATAAGTAGAGGCGACTCAAGTCATATTGTGCAGAATATGACGAAAACAAAGAAATGAAATGTTCATGTTAATGTTTTATTACTGGAAAAGAGTGGCCTCTAGTAAATTCAGTTATGAGTATCTATAGAGCTAGTCAATCACACAGTCACGTGAAATGTGTGGCTATCATTGTCGGAAAACTCGTGATTGAGTCTTCGCCCAATTATAGGTCGAAATAATGTTTACAATCGACATAATGTCAATCACAAAAAAAATTTGAAATTCATTTATTTCGTGGAGTAATTTCAGATCAAAGATGATGCTACCAGACAATAACATATTTCTGGAAGTAACTGGACTGATATATGATATACGTTTAAACTTTGGAATCTTGATCATAATCAACACAAGACCAATCACCGAGGCTGTTCAATGGTCCATTCTTTTGGCCATTCAATTGGCTTCCGTTCAACAATGCGTCGGTCAACCACCATTTTCTGTTTTTGCACTCGACGGGGATTTCGTTTCCGAAGATCATTGACCTGTAAATAGTCATTGTTTCATGCCCTCGTGGAACTTCAATTTTTTGAACCAACACCTTGAAAACAACTCTTCAAGATCGATTTATTCATCTAGAAACAATAATCTGAAAAAGATCCACATCCCAAGTTCATAAATATGAATTTGGGGATTTTTCAGATGATTGTTTCTAGATGAGAAAACACAAAACACTGAACACAAACAATTTCTTTTCAAACTGTTCAAACACTGTATATATTCGTTCCCGTTTTCCTGTAACAACGCTGACAAACACGTTTTGTGGGATGACAATGTTTCCATCACTACGCAGTGAGCCAAAAATACAACTGAGGTATAGTTCACACCATTCCTACTGAGGCTCCCACAGTTTGCTTTACAAACTTTCCGAAGGCTATTGTGAAGCTGAAATGGAAAAATCTCAGTATTTTCATTCTACCTGAGAAGGAGAATGAGGTGCGAAAATTCTCAACTTCTTCGATCAATAGTAAGTGAGCAAAACGGCTTGGAAGTTTCGAAATCCTACTGTTAAAGTCTCAGTAGGAATGGGAAAGACTATAAGTTACGAGAAAACTTAAACACTATGATATATAATCGATATCATGTACTCACGCTTCATTTTCCGTTTCAACCATTATCAGTTCAGGACACTTCAGAGTGCAGACACCGTCTTCCGAATAACAAGTCACTTTAGCTCCAGCGAAAGGCTCGTTTCCGTCATCACATCCACTCGAAGTAGCTTCACCTGAAACATTAAAGTAGGACGATAATGTGGACCAATCCCGTGACAACGGTCCTTTAAACTGCAATTGAAAAATAAATTGTAGTTTAAAGGACTAAACCGTTGCGATTGGACCACGTAATCGTCCTTCTTTAAACACATATCATTACTGTTGGCCAATTGCACATTCACGTGAAACGTGTTAAAGAAACCGTTCCGCTGTAATTTGAGTTTCATGAAAAATTTAAAAAGCTCAAAAAAGTTTCTTAATGATCTCCCATAGACCATGAAAAAACTTTCTGATTAAAAATTTGTCAAATTAACAAATTTGCATAAGAGCAATTAAGAAGGGGACATGAACATTTTCACTGTGACGCCACTTGACTTGGTTCATTTACATCCAGATTTATTTTCATTTTGTGGTCTTTAATTAGGTATTCGTATGTGATAGAGTGTTTTGAAAGCATTTTTGTACTTCTATGGGCTATTTTTGAGCATACCCCGTACGCAATCCCCCTATCGGTGTCATTACGTAAGCCGCTTTTCTGAGAAAACGAAGCAAGATAGGGTTATACAAGTATATACTTTTGATAATGATTCTTCGTTTGCCATAGGGTCAAATTGTTAACTCACAAGTCGAAATTGAAGCGGGACGGATTCTTTAAACCCAGCAGAACACAGGAACGTTCCATGACAAAGTGCATGAAGCCTCATTAGAATGATAGCTTTACGTATCCAATTGACTCCCAACATATGGCATAAGGGGGTGATCCCGGAATCGACTTAGGTCTCAGTTAATTGTAAATGAATCCATTGTAGATTTTGGAGTTTATCACACCAAAATTTTATCAACTTCTGTATCTGTTACCGTTGGAAATAATCGTCGAGGTTTTGGATTTCTGCGTCGTTGGACAGTATTCTGGTGCCATTTTCTCGTACAGTGGCCATTTCCATCTCTCCACTGACACGGTGTCCACGATGTTTTCGAAGATGTAGCAGTTCAGATTATTGAACTCGAATCCGAACGCTGCACAGCTTTTATCTTTGTCACATCGTTGCAAGCATTCGACCTGGTTCTGAAACGGTTTGGTTGAATGCAAAAAATTTATAGTTACTTTAGAAAAATTCAAGTGTTGTGAAAGTATGAAAACCTTTGATTTGTGTGAGTTTTACGAGAACCAATGCAAAAGGCATTCAATGACACATTAAGTTTATATGTGTGAAAGATGGAAAAAGGATAGTTAATTACAGCACAACTTTTTTTCGCTCTCAATGCCACACAATTTCTTGAACCCTTCGAACAAAAGGTTTGGATTAAACTGTAAAATAGTTCAAGAACTTCATATTCCTGATATAAATAACTGGCTGGCGTACCGTATTGGGTAATGTCAGGCTTGGAGCTGATCGCACATTTCCGCGTAGTTTGTAGCAGAAGGTATCCTTCAAACATTTGCATTATAATCAACGATATGATTCTTAAAGAATCCGTCCCGCTCTAATTTTGACTTATGTTTTTCAATATGAAAGTTTTTGCATGGTCTATGCGAAGACATTGCGAAACTTTTTTAAGCTCTTTGACTTTTTCGTGAAACTCGGATTATAGCGAAACGGTTTCTTTAAGTGTCAAATACGGACCAGCCAAACCGTAAGTTTTGTATGAAGTGCAGCTGACGAGGTAAACTGCACGTACGGTAAAAATTAAAAATGCCATAAGTTTCTCGAAAGTTCTACGCTGTAAAAAAAACTTGCATGAAAAGTCAATAGCATTTCATAAGCGGAGTATTACTATGGCATCACATCTCATTACAGGCTCGTAGAATGTAACTATCCACTGATCACACTCGAACATCTGCTTGATTTCTCTTTTTATACATTTTAAACATAATGGTTGGGCGTTATTTGGATCCTTACCGTCAATTGTGTATCAGTTTTCTACCGGCGATCAGCGCGTCTGCGTATCTTTGATCAACAAACTCTCATTATCAAGCACATGAACTATGACCGCTCGCTCCACACTTTGTAACCGAGCGGGTTGTTTGCTGTCGTCGTTGGTGGCTTGAAAACCATACCTGAGCCCAGCATTGTATCAGGAGTACTGTCAGAACAGCAATGGAGAGAAGGAAAGTCATTTGCAATCAGTTTCTGCTGACATACTTTCACCTCCCTTCGTTTCTTTGTTAACGATGTAGTTTGTATCACGGCAACCACAATAAACTTTGATTTATGTTGAGTAGAGTAAGTACTAGTACCGCAATTTTTCATTCTTCATATTGAAAATTGTGCGCATTTCAAATTTGAAACGTTCCTTATTTTTTGATGTGTTGTGTTAGGTGTATAGAACGCATTCATCGCAATATTTGCCAATTCCTTAAAACACGGAACTGATTTTTATCAATATTTATCTTTTCCACAAATATTAACAAACGTACACCAACAAAGTATACAAGAACAAAATAGGAACCCTGAAAAGTATTTACGACCAAGTAACTATTGAGAATGCTGGTGGAAAATAGAAATAGTAACACCACAATCATGCGAGAAGGCTACAATTATCACACACGTTTAAGATCTTACATAAGATCTATAACAAGTACAGCTAGCATTTTCCGACTAAGTTGACGGCTATCATGTATCAGGTAGTTCTTTTATTGTTCACCAGAGGGTTCATTCCAATCATAAAAAAACTATTTGCAGATAATAAAAAATTACGGTAACTGGTAGGTTTCTAATTTGTTACACATTCCACCGGGCGCCCTTCCTCCAGACGATTGAAATGTTTTTCTGTCCACTGCCCATCTTTGCACTCAACAACGACATTTTTCTCATTCCGAAAATTGCCTTTCCTATAATAGTCAATATGAAACAACTGCAGGTTGAGTTTAAACAACATTCAAGCTTTCTGTACACCCTCTCTTACTCTTAATATCTTTATCTCTACTTCTCTCTCTCTCTATGACTATACTCTCTCTATCTATCTAACTCTTTCTCTCTCTCTCTCTCTTTCTCTTTCCTCCGATCCGACTTGCTTTTTTATTTCTGTCCGTCTCTGCTGGCTTAAGAAGTTCAGTTTCATAGGAAATGCACAATAATTCTTCTGAAGGAAGTTGAAAAATATGACAAACAGAAGATCCAATTTATCGAATTTCGGAATTACATTGGACATCGTGACGTACTCTGGTAATTGGCTGCGACTCGCCGGCGACCCGTCACCGAATTCCATAGTAACTTCAACAGAAAATGTTGGAAAGAACACCCACGGTTCAAAATCGTCGTCCGTATATTTCCATCCATTGTGACAAAGGAGCTCCCACCGGTTTCCGGTCAATTCAGTCACTTGGCCCTACTCGTCTTTTGAGTCACAGTCTTGTTGCGATGGTTCATTTGATCCATCACCTGAATCCATGAATGACGATAAATTCAAAAGTAGACGGATAAGTATCCGAGACCGTACTTCAGCACACTATTTAAGTAGTTTTAGCGGGTGTCATGAAAAAATTAATTTGTCCGCAGACTAGCTCCACAATCTCAGAAAAAAAAGTTCGGTTCCTATCTTGGTTGTGCAATATTGATGCAAAAATTAGAAATGCTCGTTATGTTCTCATTTGTTCACCCGAATTGCTGTCAATGTAGAATTCGGAGATTGCTATCTCCAGCCTCACCAGTTTGTGGGCCGACCGTTTTCTTAGGAACCTCGGTGTGGTTCTGCAATCCGTTACCGCCTGAACGAGCAGTAGTGGTTTCAGGTTTCTGGCTCGTCGGGCAGTATTCAGGTGCCAGTTTCTCGTACAGCGGCCATATCCAAACTTGTTCCAAAGCGTTGTTCACGATGTTTTGGAAGATTTGACAATCGGTCAGACTGGTGAACTTGAATCCGAATGCTGCACAGGTTTCATTTCGATCACACCAACGCAAGCATTCCACCTGGGACTGAAACATTTCTGTGAAAGTTTTTTGTTGTTGAAACGGGGTTAAGTCTGTTGGACGTGTACACAAACAATTAACTTCAGACAGTTGAGTTTTTGAAAGATGATTGATTAAACGTATGTTTCGAGAAGCATACGGAATCACAATAAAACGAGATTCATGAAACTGTTGCTCAAAGAATACAACCAGCAGCAAATTGCAGTTCTTTGGCTACAAAATCATTTCATGTACTTGCAGTACAAAATTGAATTATTGCACTGTGCACGGAAAACAGTCAGATACACTGATGACATACTGATATTAGTTTGTTAATTAAACCATACATACCGAATCTTTATGACCGAATTGTTGTTGTTTGATTACAGTCGCCCCTAAACATGTTTTAAATAAAGTTAGTTTCTCTTAACTAGCAGGTTTTGATTTTCTCACAGAGTTGGATATTGTGTCGGATGGAGCGGCTCTGATATTTCCTCGTAACTGGTAAGAGAATCCACACAGATCCTAAATACCTACTATTTGCAAAAACATCCACCACAACTGTTGCTCAGTGAAACTTGTTAGATATTATTATTGTCATTTACCCAATTTTGTTTTCTAGAAAAAACTGGAGACTTTTCAGCACCACCACTCACTATGAACTTGACTACTTGCTATGTAGATGTACATAGTTCGAAAATACGCAGATCGGTGGATTATTGCCATCAGCTGCGTTGTTTTCTGTCTAGTTGTCGCTTGAAGAAAGGTGGTATTCTGTATATCTCAATTTGTGCTGTGTATTAACACATATGGACGGTTTATCAACACAGTTGCTAAATATTGGTCTAGTTAACATGTGCGCCTCCCAAACTTTTGGGCCCGGTTTGAGTCTCACATATGCCGATTATAATATGAATTTGGTGTGACAAGAGGTTGTGGAAACCTAAAAACTACCTCAGCCCAGCACTGTATCAGAAGTACCGTGAAGACAGCGATAGCGAGATGGTAAACCATGCTCGGTTGAATGGTTTGTGCTGACTGAGCTCTCAATTTCTCTCACCTTTGTTTGTCACGTAACGGTGGTATCATTTGTATCACGGCAACCACACTCAAGTTTGATTCACGAGGCGTCCAGCGACACATTCGAACTGACAGTAAAAAAAATTCCTCGAACACTGGTGTAAAACCTTGTTTGAAAAAAACTAGGGAATGAATGATTTGCGTTGAGTTCAAACAAATTAGATCAAACTATCAGGGCAATCCGACAGAAGCTTTTTGACCCGCTTTCTGTAGTTTGATGTATGACATGGTCAAAACGTTGAGATGACAGCTGTACTCTAAAAAACTCTATAGATGAAAACAGAAATAATAATCCTCAAGCTTCAAATGGTATTTGCTATATTTTTCTTCTACAACATTGAAGAATCATGGTTCACGTGATGTTCATGTGATGTTTAAGGAATCGGCACGTGAGCTCCTCGTGATTAGAGAGCTTGACTGTTCCCAAATATATGATAAACTGTGATCGGATTATTCAGGATTCCAGTGTTTCAAATATTGCTGTCCAGTGCTTAAAAGTTAGTTTGTTCACCAAACTATGGTCACTTTAATGCATATTTTTGAGAAAAAGTTAAGTTTTGTTGAAAAAAACTTTGTTCCTGAAGTAGTGTTTGCGTGCTTTCTTATCTTTAATGTAACGAAAAGGTGATAAAAGCCCAGATAAGGAAATTGGATTTGCTGCCACATTCACCTACTAAAGATCAAAATCTTACAAATATTTGTTTTGTATTCAATGTATTATTCATCAATTTGCTCATTATAAAATAATTACTTCGGGGTATATTTGAATAAAGCTGTGTATAAATGAATCAACTGACAGAGATGTTTGGTCAAAACTAAATTGTTATCTTGATATGAAAATTCTTTAATTAGTTTAATTTTTTTTCACTTTCTTACTGTTCCATTTCAGAGATTTTCACCGTAAGACATTCTGTCCAAACAAGTTTGTTCAAAATGGACAAAATCAGTTGTGTGAACCATTGTTTTTTAGAAGCTTTGAAGTTACATTTTACAAATCTAGATTTGGAGAACGATACTTACTAGACATAATTTTAGAGTACAATGGAGTCGAAATCAACCTGGCAAACCTACTATCCCATTCTAATTCTATTCACTGTTAACACATTGAATTTTATGGATAGATACACAGTCGCAGGTATATAGTATGTGTCAATATAAATTTCTGTCTTTCGCCGGAGTCGAACCTGCGAGCAAAAAATTCGTAGCAGGGCGCTATCCGTAAGAGCTAGCTTGGGAATCGGAGTCATGTTTGCGTACACAACGGAAAGTGAGATATACAGTACCCTCTCGCCTTTCTGTTGGCGACAACAATAGTTATTGCAGTTTCTCTGATAAATTATATAATTTTCTCAGTCAACACAGAATAATCGCAATGTTCTCAAGAGATCAAACAATCTTATGCACATTTGTTTCCGAAATAGTCATTAGATTTTCAAAACGTTGGAAAAGTTAGTGACTATTTCAGAAACGAGTACGCTTGTGGTTATATTAATGAAAAGTCACACGTTTCGCAAATGGATATGTGATGTTGCAATCCTGGCGGCGTACCAACCCCTCAAAAATGTCATTAGATACCTCATGAGCTATTCGCATGAGGTTCTCATGAGATTCTATTTATTGCTATGCTAAAATATTGAAAGTTTACGATTCATGCTCATGAAGTATCTCATGAGAAACTCATATGAACTTCTCGTGAGATTGGAGGGATTGCTACGCCGCCAGTACTCTTTGGACAATATTTGAAAACTAACCTTCTACTATTCCCTGAAATGATGCACTCAAATGTTTCAGGTGTTCTGAATGACATCCAAGACTACTACCACATTGACGATGCCCAAGGCGGCCTCATTCAAACCGTTTTTATGGCTTTTTACATTGTATTTTCTCCTCTGTGTGGATTCTTGGGAGACAGGTGCGAATATTGTGTTATAAACTACTTCTTCGAGGTGAATATAGAAAAAGTGATATTTAAAATATGGTAGAATAACTTTAGAGAGTTCTTCTAAATGAAGCATCAATGTTTGTACTTTTATGCAATTTATATTTTTATGTGGTGAATTTGTAGTTTTTTCTATGTACTTTGAGTCTGAACACGTAACTTTACTGCATTTGAAGCATATTCTCCAGGTTCAATCGAAAATGGATAATGGTGGTTGGAATAACCATGTGGGTGTCAATTGTGCTCGCATCTACGTTTATACCATCCAACGTAAGTTTATTAGTTTACTATCTCGCTGGCTATTATAATTCGAGCTCCATATTCTATTCACAAAAAAAGAGTTTTATTTGTCGAATAAGTATGTATTAGAACGTTTTATCACAGGCTTTCAATGCGAATCATGACCAAATTGTAGTTATACGTTGATCTATACGTCATCACTAAAATTAACCGAACCAAACTGATCAAAACAACCAATGAAAACGTCCGCGCGTTGCGCATTGAATGTTTTACGTTCTACGTTAGTGGAATAAGACATCATACACCTATAGGCGGCCTGTTTTGGCCTCTAACCCCTCTAACCAATGTATGTCTTCCAAAAATTCCAAATACAATTTTTTAATGAATAAAGTTGCATGGTAACCAACAACCACGAGAGAACCGTTAATGAAAAGATCTTTCCAGATGTTCTGGCTGTTTTTGGTTCTCCGTGGAATGGTCGGGGTCGGCGAATCTACATTTGTTCTGAACTCCCCCTCAATGATAGCTGATATGTACACTGGGAGTCAGAGGAGCAGGATGCTCATGTTCTTCTATCTGGCATCGCCGATCGGAAGGTATAGTTTGTATAATTAATACGTGAACCTGTACAGTAGTGGAACGTTTTCTCATCAAGAAAGTTGACCGCGCAATGCGTAGTTCTCATCATGAAAACCAACATTCCGAAGTTTTCAATAATGTAATTAGTGATTCGCTCTGAAAAAAAGATGAAGTTTTTCGATTATATCTGTCACTACCCACTTTCTGACTTTTCTCCGTAGTTTTCACAGTTTAGGCAAACATTTGCTCTATTTTCAAAACTTCCACGTTCATCAACATTTTGTAAAGCATATTTCATTTCTCATTTTTAGTGGCATGGGTTTCATTGTGGGTTCAGAAGCGGACACAGTGTTTGGAAGTTGGCAGTGGGGAGTTCGAGTGACGTCATTCCTGGGTGAGATATAGAACCTCGCAGTAGGATTAAGGTAACAACAATGCATGTTGGTAGTTCCTGCTGGAACCTGTCTGTATCCTGTAGTTCCTGTGTCAGTCTACAGCTATATAAAGTTTTTGAACAAAAATAGGCTCTACTTCTACTTGTTTGGATTTTGCGCAGTCCGAACGATCCGTCAGTACTATGAAGTCATCTCGTTTTTAATCTCTTGACTGGTCGAATTAGTAGGAGAAACGCCGAATTCTAATAATTGTTGTTATGTTAGTATCTTGTTGTTCAGGCATCTGTGGTCTTTTCCTAATTATTCTGTTCATTCGCGAACCGGAAAGAGGCGCAGCGGAGCGCGAAAACGGACAAATCACAGTGGAAATTAAGAACACCAACTATTTGCAGGATCTTTGGGCGCTGGCCAAAAAGTAGGTACAATCATGAAACAACAACATATGCTCAGTTTCTGTTTGAGCTTGAACAGGTTGAAGAACGACTTGATTTCATAAAGTGTGGGAGTATTTGTACGTCTAACACCAGGCTTGTTGGTTCAGGTGTATTTGTAGTTTGATCACAATGTGCTACATTTGGAATAGGAAAACAAAACCTGATGTAGGTGGCAAACTGCAACTGTTTTATCTATCCTTCAATCCAAATGGAGTTGTTTTCTTCAGTTCTGTTGTTGAAACAACCATGGTAACCGACATTCACTATAGAACCAGTTTATAACTTGGTTTTCTCGCGAGCTGTCTAGTATTTTCTTTTTCTTCTTGTTGCTTGGTTATCTTTTTCTCGAGATCTCGGACGTCTTTCTGTTTTCATGAGAAACCCAACGTGCCCCAGGCTGGATTTTCCTTGTGAACGGTTGAAAACAGGCGAAAACGCCCAACCTGTTAGAATTTCCTAACAGGCTTCCCGGAAATCGAAAAAAACTTTGCAAAAGTCACGCAGCCAAACTGTTTTTTTAACAAATGATTCATTCACTGAGTTTGAATACAATATCTGACCAAAAAAGTATTTCTTTGACCTCCTTTAAATTCATTCATTTTCAAGAAAGAGCTTAAGAATGTTTAAACTTTTTTCTGTCTGTTTTTCAGTCATACCTTTTTGAGATGTTAGTTACAGTAAACAACAAACAAACAACAACAAAATCGGGCTAGTAGAGGCATTCATTCAGTCTACTCCTTGTCCTTTTCTCCCTCGGTCTTGTCCTTCTCCTCGTCCTTCTTGTCATCCTTTTCATCCTCTTCCTTTTTCTCTTCTTCCTTTTTCTCTTCCTTTTTGTCCTTCTTGCTTCCATCCTTATCCTTCTTATCCTTCTTGCTGCCGTCCTTATCCTTAGCCTGAAATGAATGAGTTTGATTGGATAAAAAGTTGGAAAGTTGAACTTTATGTGCAATTTTACAACTTTATAAACTATTCGAACAACTCCAGTCAAGCAGGGAAGCAAGTTTTAAGCGAGCAATCAAGTTTCAAGCAAGTTTCCAGCAAGCAAGTCAAGCATTCAAGCAAAAGTCAAGTTTCCAGTCAAGAAGTTTTCGGGATGGTTCATAACTGCTAAAATGTTTACTTTCTCTAAATATGACTTCAACTTCAAAAAAGCCTGGGTTATTGAGAAAGCAAACCTATGAGATGAGAGAGAAAAAAGAAAAAAAGAGAAGATGAAGAAAGATAAAAAGAGAAAATGCGTGCTGACCGCCTTCTTAGAACCGTCCTCCTTCTTGTCCTTTTTCGACTTGTCCTTCACGTCCTTTTTGGATCCACCCTCCTTCTTGTCATCCTGCAATTTGTAGTTTGAACTTATCCCTTCAAAAACCCTAAAAGTAAATAAATCAACCCTCAAAAGTAGTAAACGTAGTAAAAGTAACCCACAAAAGTAATTAAACGTTGAATTCAGTCAATCTCGTAAAAACCGTAGCGTGATATAAATGCCATCTGCGTAAAAATCGGCTCAAATATGGTACCTTTTTGAAAAATAAAAATAAACTATTTTTTTCCAAATCCAAAAGTGTTACCATGATGTAAACAAACCTTCTTATCATCCTTTTTCTCATCCTTCTTTTCATCCTTCTTATCGTCCTTCTTATCATCATCCTTCTTATCATCATCCTTTTTGTCCTTCTTAGACTTCTTGGATCCCTCCTTCTTAGAACCTTCCTTCTTTGAACCTCCCTCTTTCTTTGAACCTCCCTCTTTCTTTGAACCTCCCTCTTTCTTTGAACCTCCCTCCTTTTTGGAGCCTCCTTCTTTCTTAGATCCTCCCTCCTTCTTCGATTCCTTCTTATCATCCTGCAGTTAATAACTCGGTAATCGAAACAACGTGAAAAAAATCGATAACATCCTAATCAGTTTTTTAATCAGTAATAACCCAACATTTCGAGCTGAAACAATGGTTCCTGAAGGGTAAGAACTATCACTACTGAGAGTTGACTAGAACCAAGAAAAGCTAAATCTACTGTCCACAAAGTATTGATTAAATAAAAAGAATCAAGTTGAATGAAATCATGTTAGCTAGGATAAAGTTAATGCAAAATGTTCAAAAACGACCCACATCCTTTTTCTCTTCTCCATCCTTCTTCTCTTCTCCCTCCTTCTTTTCTTCACCCTCCTTCTTCTCACCCTCTGGGGCGGCGGCGGCTGGCGCGGCGTCCGGCTGGAAATAACCCTTTAAAACTTGGTAAACTCGTTAAAACTTGGTAAACTCGTTAAAACTTGGTAAACTCGTTAAAACTGGGTAACATGTTGACTTGTGAGGTACCTGTTAAGATTCTGAAACCTGTTCAGAGTTAGTTATTGAGGTAGTAAGTTAATGGTGATGCATTGGTTGAGACATACAAAGAAGTATCAAAAAGAATAGCATCAAACAAAGAGGGTAAACAATAGTCAATATACCGTTTCAACTCAAATCACAACTCGGTTCATAGAATGTGGGCTGGCTATTAGAAGTTTTAATATTGAAAGTTTGGAAAATTTCTGGATGGAAAATAACTGAGAGTTAACTGACAGCTGGAGCGGCAGGAGCAGCGGCAGGAGGCTGACTCATTTGGGATTGGACGGGCTTGGCTCTGAAATAGAATGTAAATGAAATTGATCTATAGTCGGGGATCTACATATACAGCTGACAGTGATCTACGAATAGGTGAACCAGTACTGCACGATACATAAAGGACAGTGATGGGTCGGCTGAATCGAATTGAAAGGGTGATGTTGCGAATAATTGCTAAAATTCAGAGTTTCTTCCGACTACTCTTCTAAAAAATCTCGCTGAAAAGGTGAAAAAAAATATTAGTTAGTGGGCTGTGATTGTATCTAAGAATGGTCGGAATAATATAAAAATTTATGATGTAAATAGTTTAATAGGTTTGAAAGAGTTAAGGTCAATTATATTTCAGGAAAGATTTAGGGCCTAAACTTACGGCTTCTTCTTTCCGCCACAGTTGACGAGCAGCAGGATGGCGGCGAAAAAGTGAAGACAGACGAGGAAGACGGGAAATACCATACCGACCGAGTAGGAATACGATCGAGTAACAATGACCAGCTCCCTCCATCTGCCGCTTCGTCGACTTCACGTGGCTCACGTGATTTAACGGGGAAACCGAGGAGACTTAAAGGGTAGGCAAGGTTGACTGGGAAAGTTTCCAGGTTCTGGCACTGTTAACGGGTTCTGGTGGGAAAAAGTTGAGCCTGGGAAGATTAACGAGAAGATTTTCATGAAATGGAGCGGTTGAGTCTATTCTATTTCCCAGGGTTCCGGTATGAAAAAAATAAGTTCCAACCAGGTCACCATCTAGACATTGTTGAACTTGTCGGGAAAGGTGGACTTTTAACTAGGATAAAGAAGTTCGAAACCGCCCAATTAGTTCAACTGTCTGGGTTGGTTTTGTGAAAGGTCATGATTTCGTTAAGAGAGATTATTTGGAATCTTTGTACACCGTGCGAATAGGCTGAAACACTGGCGGACAAACACAAACATTAAGCTTTTCTGTATTATTCTGATTGTAGTTCGAACCCAATATAGTCGTCGCCAACGGGAAGGCGGGAGGTCACTGTATATCTCACTTTCCGCTGTGTACGCACACATTTCTTTGATTTCAAAGATCGCCGGTTATGTGTTTCAATAGTGCAGTGGTTTGCGCCCTGCTACAAAATTTTTTGCTCGCAGGTTCGATTCCGGCAAGAGAGAGAAATTCATAAATTTGGCACTCATTATAGACTTAACTAAGCTCCGTATTGGAAAACTTACAAGTAGTAGCTGAGATCCTAGTTGGCATGAAAAACTATTTCATCGAACGTTGTAACAATGCTAATTAGTTCTTTGAAAAAAAAAAGTATTCGAGAACCGAAAGTGTTCTTTAGAAAATGAAAAACAGTCGCAAACCTTCTACTGAGCAAAAAAGTTCAAATTCTGAAAATGATTCGAATTTGATTGATAGTAAAATTGTGGAACAAATATGATCAGAAAAAAATTTTCTTACCTGAATCACTACCGTTTTTGAGACGACAAGAGTTGTTTAAAATTCTTGCGCTGTAATGCCAAACATTTTTCCACAGTTAGATAATGAGGAGAATCACAATATGTTCGAAAACTCTGACAGGCTCGGTAAACACAAAAGAAACCAAAAAACTGCCGTGAAAAATACAGGAAAACAACTTTTGATTGTTTTTTCTAAGCTTAATTCCGGAGAATTCGGTTGAAGTGTAGTCTTGGTTCCTGAAAAAGCAGAATAAAACTACAAACGCCGTTGAAAACTAAAGAAATAAACACGAACAATGACATTTTGGGAACAAAAAGTTGTAAAAGGAGCACGAAAATACTTCGAAACCTCTCGAATTCCTTCTACACACTACAGCGCCCGAGAAGAAAGTCAAAATGAGACAACAATGCGTCAATCACGTCAATCACTCTGGCTTGAATCTAAAAGCACGTCAATGTACTGGTCTCTATCTTCTTCACGTTTCTGCCATCGCGCGTCACGCGAATTATATAAACCAAAACATACCTCGAGAAAAGAACGTTATATTCACTTTTCACTAGGTTCTTCAAATAATTTGACATTTCCAGCCCTACATACGTGTTATCCTCATTCGGTTACACTACCCTCGCATTTGCCGTGGGGACCTTGTCCTGGTGGGTCCCCACCGCCATCGAACACAAAGAGGCCTGGAAACAGGGACTGAACAGCACGGATCAGCTGGATCCTAGTGATAAATCGAAGTTAGTGACGATTGTTCTAGTTTTAAATCAAATTTCGTTAAAAAAAATGAAAGTAACCCAGAAAAATTGAAAAAGAGATTGAATAGCACCGATACACTGGATCCCAGTGATGAGACAAAGTTGGTAGAATTTGTCGTACTTTAAGTCAATGCTGGTTGGAAGTTAGTAGCAATCTTACGTGTATTTACAGCAAGTAAGTGGTAGGAATTTTGATAAATCAATGTTTAAGGTTTACGATTTCAACTTCTACTGTTTTTGGTTGTTCAGGGCTCACCTCCGTGCAAAAACCGGAAGAAATTGTTTCGACTGTTCACTTTCACGGAAAATGCCTTTCATTTTCAGCATCAACCTGATATTCGGTGTTGTAACTTTGGTCGCTGGTTTGGCAGGAGTCACTATGGGATCTCTGGTTTCCTCTGTAAGTTTAATTTGATCATACCTTTCAAGGTTGTCCCAAAAATTTATGCAGTACTCTAACGTCAAAACGTGAAGGAACTTTCATCCAATATACTAAATGGGAACTAATCAAGTAGAATCTGCAGTGTTACGATTTACCACTGTTTCGCCACGAGTTGAATCAATCATATCATCACGGAAAACGCAATTTTATTTCTCTTAGCGAACTCATATACGACAATGAGTTGGCAAGGTAATGTTCCACATGTGTTGCGTGCAATATAGTAAGTGACTAGTTGTGGTTTGTAGTTTGATAGTTCCCCACAAATCAATTTCAGCATTTGGAATGAACATAAACGAGATCAAACCACGAATACAGCAAAAATACATACAACAAATATAGTCGTCGCCAACGGAAAAGAGGAAGGGTACTGTATATCTCCCTTTCCGCTGTGTACGCACACATGTCTCCGATGCCAAAGCTTGATCTTAATGTGCTCTAATAGCGCAGCGGTTAGTCGCCCTATCACGAATATTTTGCTCGCAGGTTCGATTCCGGCGAGAGAAAGAAATTTATAAATCTAGCACCCACTATAGCCCGGGCTATCAAAAAGCACAACCTGCAGTTTCACTTTCAGTGGATGCAACAAGGCGTGGGTCCCTTCCGTCACATCCAGACCCAGAGGGCGGACGCAATTGTCTCCATGGTGGGGGCGATTGTGGGAATCCCCACCATGTTCATCGGAATATGGGCGATTGAGGATCACGTGGCATTGACTTACGTGAGTTTCACATGACGTTGTAGCCACAACGTATTCTCTCTAAAAATGGTTTTTACACGCGCTCTTACACTTACGTGAGTTATATCTGACAAAAGTGCTCACTGTCATTCTATATTATCACTCGCGCGAGAAAAAAAGATGTTGCAATTAACACTATACTTGTTGTTAAGTGAGCGATGAAGTAGGGAAAGTATTCAATGACGCTCAAAACAGATAGCAATTGAAATAGTCCCCTAAATACAACTGGACTACTTTCAGATAATGATCTTCCTCTGCTGCGGTTTTCTGAGTGTGAACTGGGCGACTGGGATTGACATGCTTCTGTCAGTAGTCATTCCACCCCGAAGAGGGACTGCCAACGCCGTTCAAGTTCTCACTTCACATGTGTTTGGAGATGGCTCGGGACCGTATATTATTGGAGCGGTTAGTCTCAGAACAAGCGGCTGTCAGAGTGGCTGTCATATATATTGGTTTTCTCACTCGTCGTCTGACGTCGCTTCGGGGCACACTATATCTCTAGATCTGTTGCAATATAGTTTCGACCAAACGCAAATTTGTAATTAACAGGCTATGATCTGAGGTTGGGAAGGAATGACAAACTACAGAGTACAAGTATACATGCATTTGCAATGAGAGGTGAACAGGCCTATAAACGTCATGCAAATTTAAATAGTTATTTTGAGAATCTGTAGAAAAACATGACTGATCTGTAGTTCGAACTCGATACAGCCACAGTTGACGAAAGTGAACCAAAGCGCAACGGTGTCGAACTACAAAGATGAAAATTACAAGCCTAAAATACGCTAAATCCAGGAAAATACTTGAAATTCTAAATTGCTGGAAATGAATTAAATTGGGCTTGTCGACACATATTTTGGGCTTTTAGCCCTATTATAGGCTGGAAATGATATGAATAATAAATAAATTTGTGTACGGTTTATTTCATCCGTTTGTCACTTTATTCTAATTGTACAATACACATGATCAATATGAACCGTAGAAGAACTGTCCGTAGAGGGTGGTGATAGGCATGGGTAAGCTACAAATTGACAGCATGCGGTCCGCCAGATAGATTCCGCGGCGAGCGGGGATCGAACCCGGGTCAGTGGAGCGACAGCCGAACGCAAACCACTTGACCACTCGGCCGCAAATGATCTATTTTAGACTCGAAACTCGCGAAATCCCTTTTTTGCGACTGCCTAAACTAGCCTGGAATAGGTTATTTCCAGCTGAAAATAAGAGCTGCAAGCCTGAAATAGGTGTCTACAAGCCATAATTTTTAGCAGTTCTGAATTTCCTGTTTTTTTTCTGGATTCAGCCTTGTTCAGGTTTGTAATTTTCACCTTAGACCATCGCCACATCACAATGTTGACAAGTTTTCAAATGAGTGAACTAGGGTCGTCAATCGAGTACAAAGTTTCGAGTTTTCGAGTTTCGTGAAATTTCGAGTATTCGAGTTTCGAGTTCGATTTTAACAACCCTAGAGTGAACCATGTAGTATTTGTGGTAATTTTCCAGCTCTCCGATGCCATCCGTGGCAACGATAATACTCCGTACGGTCATTTCCACTCCCTCCAAATCTCGTTTTACATCGCCGATATAGTGCTGGTTATCGGTGCGATTTTGTTCGCGATAGCTGCCTTGACCATAGTTCGGGATCGAAGGATTTTCGAAGAGCAAATGGGTGAGTCATTCATGATGTATTTAACTATTGCTTGCACTGATGATACTACTCAGCTAATTTCCAGCCAATCAGTCAGCTGTGGCATCCTCGACGAGAGATCATGCAGGTCAGAGAGACGCAGATGTCTGGAGCCTCATTGATCTGCATGCTCTCTCGATTTTGTAGCTGACCAATCACAGACCTCGACTTTAGCAGCGTGCCAATTGAAATACGGTAGATTTTTCACAAGAAATAATGTATAACGACAGTAAGAAATTTCAACTTTCAGGTGATCTCCGTATCAAATCTGCTCCCACAATAGTATCAGAAGACAGCTGTCGCCAGTCAGAACTCGATAATGATAAGAACATAAAGAAACCCATGGTCATGGAGAAAGATGATGAACATGATGAAATGTTGCGACTGTAATCCGGAAATTTCTGACTCGATTCGTGAAAAGTGGAAGGATGACTTCACTATTCCGTCTTGTTTTTTGTATTTTTGAAATACTTTTCCCGTACTGCACAAGATTTGTTCTGCCGCTTTTTTCTCCCAATGTTGACACACGGGTGTATTGTGTATTTGATACCGGTGAACAAATGAAGATTTTATTGACTGTTTGTGAGTTTTTTGTTCTAGAATCAAAAAGATTTACGAACTGTCAAACAAAATGAGAGAGAACTAAACAAAAACACAAATTCTAACAGTCCTAGAAACCATGGATAAAAATCATTGACGCCTTTGGATCTCATCGTAAACCACTTGAGAGCTACTCATGGGCATTATCGATTGATATGAGTCACATTACATGAATGGGACATAATGTTTTCTTCAAATGAGGACATCACATAAATTTCTCATAGTTTTGTATGTATAGCAACCTCTCCGGAAATCAACCGTGGTTATTTTCCGTAAATAGTTGAACAATTCTGCGAAGTTTCCCCCAAAAAAAGATCAACCCTGCGAGATTTTTCCTTTGAAAAAATAAGTTGAATCAGTGAAAACATGTTTCCGAAGTACGGCTCGAGAGTTTGAAGCTGAGAACGAAAGCAACATGGTCACTACAGTTGGACACGTTCATAGACGAAAACGTGGGACTTGACGAGCTCAACAAGAGTAGACCAGGGGTACAGAGCTCATTTCGTTCGCAGACTTCACCAAAGACGGTCGCTTCAGGATGTTCAAAAATATGTCCGTGGTGAGTTTTTTTTGGTGATGTCCCACAAACATAAGAACTCTTAGTGAATGTTGTTTTTGTTATCACGGGATCTGTGACTCCTAGATAACTGCTGAATGGACAATTCGAAGAACATTATAACAATAAAAAGTTGTTTATAACAAATTTAGGTTTTTGGATTTGGAAAAAATTATTCTACTAATAGTGCGTTCTCATCAAATTTGTAATTCCTGATGTGCAAGTAAATTCAATATAGAATCTGCAATGTCCGGGTGAGCTGAGATTGATTGATTCCCAATCATAATTTCATAATTTTCTAATTGTTCTTATTATCTTTCTTTCAGAGAGGTTCGAAAAAGAAGGCAAAGAGCGACAAGAGTGTGCGGAAAACGGCGGTACGTTATGAATTTTTCTTGTTATTCTCAGGTAATGGTTTTCGATAAGTTTAGACCAAGTTCAGTAATTTTATTCCAATGCGTTTCTATTAAAACAGCTTGAATCATATTTTCAGAAATCAAAAAAGGACCATAAGAAAAAGGAAGAGAAAGAAGAGGACAAAAGTCAAAGTACGTGATAGAAATGAGGGATTTGAAAATGTTAATTATGGATGACCAGAAGTTACTGAAACTATTTGTATTTAGTCAAACCTTCTGGCTGTAAGTTCGAACTGCTTTGAGAGTCGTTAAAATGTAATATTCATAATAGTTAGTCAAATTTGTTGATTCGTTCGCTTTTTGAGACTTTTTTTGAGACTCTATTTGTTATGTTTCAGGGTCCTTCCGAAAAAAGAAATCAAAAAAGAAGAAGGGAGAGAAGGAGGAGAATGGAGATGAGAAGGACGATGATACCACAATGGTATAATACTGATTTGGTCTTTTTTTAGTTGTACTACGTTGTATTAGTACCACCTATAGGTTGCAGCAGTTTCAGACTCGACTCGAAAAATGCACACTGTAAAATGAATTAATAACCCTACATAGTTATACCGCATGGGTGCTATATGTCTTGTAAGTATCAGACGTTGAAATTATCTTTCAATAAGAAATATGTTTACTAATTCTTTATTTCTTTATTCCAGGACCAACGACCGAACATAGCGCACATGAAGAATCCAACGCCAGAACAGAAAGCAGCGTACGAGACATTTGTCAAGGTGAGATCGTTCTTCGTGTGTAACAGATTTAACAAATTTATAGTTCACAGCTCGTGAAGTTAAGCAATTTAAACACGTTGTTAACAGTTTTTAGCAGTTATAAATATGCGATCAATAATAATTTTGATTTCATTAATGTTTCTCTGAACCGAGTTCACCACTGTTATCATGTTCACAAACACACAAGTCACACAGTTCCGTTGATGATATACTTTATACATACAAAATACTTTATAATATACATAATACACCCTTTATATATTCTCCATTTGGAAATTTCTCACACTTTTACACCTCTCTCCCTTCCAGCACACACTGGCCGTCGGTGTCGAAAACCTTGTTAAGGAATACGTTGAACAGCTAAAACCCTATGTCGGCCCAACTGTGAAAAGAGAGATTTTCGACCAGAATCAAGCCAAAAATCGATACAGGGGCAAGTTTGCACTGTTTGTGTTTCTGATGTGAAGGTTCTAGAGAATGTTTACCGTAAGCTTTGGTGAAGTTAGCCGGATAGATTCTGGGTATTCTGGAAGAGCTTACCGAAAGTTACTTGTTGGAAAACAAGTAACTTCAAGTAAACTTCTCCAGAAATATATTTTACCGGAAGCTATCGTTCGAAAACACATTAATTCCGGTAAAGTTCCGTTTAAATTTTACATGAAGACCCCGACAAGTCTCAAACCTGGTTTACGATACGAGTGAACAGGAAGTTGAAAACACGAGTGAACAGGAAGTTGAACGAGAAAAAGCCGTGGACCGTGTTGGCTAACAAGAAATGACGAAGTGGAATGAAAAAAAAGAGAGCAATCTAGATTCTTTCCTTCACCTCTCCCAACTCGGGGTTAATCTGTTGCCTCATTGACATTTCTGCGCTCGCGTTTGTAGCTGGTGAATTGAAGAATATTGGCAGTTGTGTTAATGACAAACTCATTTTAGTGCTAATTTAGATTGTTTAGGCAGTATATTTTCTTCAGATGTGGTGTGCAACGACAACACTCGAGTGGTTCTGGACGACGGAAAACGGGGAGACTATATCCACGCGAACCACGTCAGGGGAGAACACCTCGGCAACGAGTTCATCTGTACACAGGTGAAAATACTGGTACAGAATTTAAAAAAAAAACATTTGTATAATGAAAGTAACTGTCTGAAAAGAAAATGTAAGAATGATTGATAATAATTAGAGGGACATCTCACCAACGAGTTCATCTGTGCACAGGTGCGCATACTACCGACTTTTTTCTTCAACAAAGACAGCGAAAGCCAGTCATTCTTGAAAAACATTTTACCAAATTGACCAAATTGACCAAGAGTTTATAGGTATTGACCAAACTTCCAATGTACTTTCATCTAGATACACGTCAAATCATGTATTTTTCCGGAGAAACAATATATGTGTTTTTCCAGGGCCCCACCGCTGGTACCATCGGTGATTTCTGGCGTATGATTGTCCACTGCCGCATCCAACACATCGTCATGTTGTGCGAAGTGACGGAGGGCGGAAAAGTGAAGTGCAGTCAGTATTGGCCCGCGGAAGTGGGCGGCAAGATTACCTATGGAGGTTGGGACTGACTTGAATATTTCTTGTTTTGCTCAATTCATAGTTTTGTGTAACGTGTCTTGCGAGATCTGCAACTGTGATTAGCATTGAAAAAAGTGTGTATTGGCTTGTGTGATTGAAAGTGGCTCTAAATATGAACTTAAGAACTTGTAGTTGAGCAACACTTGTTGACGCATTACACCAAATCTTATGCGAATGCTCATCAAATCCTGATCTCACTTTCACAAAAACCAAAACAATATGCAAATGTTCCAGACATCAATATAAAAACTGTGTCCATTTCGGAGACAGATTCACACGTGACGCTCACCAAGATTTCGGTGGAAGCCGGTCAATACAGAGGCGAGGTGCGCCACCACCACTGGAAAACATGGTACGGCGGGGCTCATACTGTATCTTTGAGTTGTTGATGTGAATCAATATAAAAAAATTCACCACTGAGAACCTAGTGCGGTCTTGAGACTTGCGCTTAGGTTTATATTGTCTCTAACGTTTTGAAACGACATGCAAAAGTTCATGAATTTGGAAACTGCGGTAAGAGGTCTCACTGAAAAAGGACATAAAAAGGTAGTTTTTAAGTTTTGACTTTTGTTTCATGGATAGTGAAATGCTCGGCCCAATAATTGTAGTTGTAACATCCTAGTTTGAAACACCGAGGAACTCTATGAAAGTATCTAGTTTTGAAGATGATTGTAACTTTTTGGTTCCAACTGTGCATCTCATGAAAAATTTTAAGGCCGGACAAGTCGGTACCCAAGTCCTCCCTATGTACCCTGCGCGTTCTTCATTCAGTGCGGAGATCGACTCATCCGGTGGTCGTCCACTGCTCGGCCGGCATCGGAAGGACCGGAACATTGGTCAGATTTTCAAGTTTTCACGTTTTAAGGAACAATATTGATACTTTCTGTTTTAAGTACGTTCTTAAGTTCAATCATTTAGTGAATCAAGAAGTATAGTAGACGGAAAACGTTGAAGTTTGCTCTAGATGTATATGTTCTGAATGTGTGTGACTATCTGAATCTCGTTTACTATGTTACTTTAACTAAGAAATGCTGCGCCAGTAAACTATTTCCTGTTGCTCATTTCCAAATTCAAGGTTGCTGTTGAGATGTGTCTGCAGAAACTTCTGACTACGAACTCGCTGAGTCTGCTAGAAGTTTGCAAGAAGCTCAGAGGTACGGTTAAAACTGAAAGAAGAAGATTAAAATTAAGGAAAAGAACTTCGAAATACGTATTTACTGATACTCCACACGCTCACTTCAATCGATATGTATGTTCTGCCTGATGTGCGCCTCTTTGCGAATAGTCACAGTTCGAATTGTAAACTTCTATTCAGCTTTCTAATATAAAATATATTGGTTTTGGAATACTTGTTTTTCTTGCTTTCGATAGTTGCATTAGAAAATAATTCATAGGAATGTTAAGACATACTGTAAAAGTCCACGTCGGATTGTAATCGACTATATTTCAGATCAACGTCCGAGTGCCGTGCAGGTAGATGTACAGTACGTCTATCTGGCTCAGGTGGTGATCGAATACGGAAAAGCAATGAGCTTCTGGGGCAGTCCCGAGCTACAGGAGGTTAGCTTCATATGTATTTTTTCACTTTATTTTTTTCAAATTCACTTTTTCACTTTCATGGGAAAGTTTTTTACAACCTAAAGTATACATAAATGTAAATGTGGTCGCTGTCAAGGTTCCAATTTTGAGCGTTCGAACAGCCCCGAGTTCGAGTGATTCCACATCAAACACAAACTCCGAGAACCTCTTCGAAGCATACAAATTGTGCAAACTACAGCTATAATGACTACGAACTACAACATTATCAGTTCTAAACTACAATTCATAAATTTCGAACTACAAACTTCCCATTCAGGAGTACAAAGTCTACAAGGCTAGTCTGGACGCGTACGTGAAACAGCGTCACGAGGCGGATGAAGCTGCAGCCGGCGGCGCCAACAAACAACAATATTATCCGCTGAACGGCGCCACCGTCAAGGCGGAACCGAAGATGACCGAAGCAATCGCGACACAATCCAGAGAACCCATCACCACCACCATACAGGTAGAGCAACTCGTTTGTACCATTCAACTCTCAACAGCGGTTTCTAATGAAAACTTCGTCACAAGTGAATCTGAGAAAAAAGTTTTTGTTATCATAATCTTAGGATAAATATCGCTCAAAATGTTCGATAACATGTACGTCCAAAATGAACTTATACGTCCAAAATTAACTTAAAGTTATTGAAGTAATCTCACTGTAACATGTTCAAAATTGTTGGTAGTACTATATGAACGCTCATTATTGCCTAGTTTCTCACGCCTAGGCTGAGTTGCATCTTCACGGATTGATTGATAATTTTATGTGATCAATGTCCGGGTTGTATCAGTATGAATAAGTTCAAGTTATTTTACAGGACTCGGGAACCGCGCTCGGAAGCAACAACACCAACTGACCCGAAAACAATCGATTGCGGACTTTGAACTTTGATCGTTGATCCTGACTTGTCAATGTCTGTCTCGCAACTTCACAATGTGTAAATACTTGCTGATTTTGGGAATGTATTTTTTATTACCATTACTGACTGTGTGTGTGATTGCCAATGATGTATGTGCGTGTATCGAATAAAAAGATCAGCGAGATTTTTTTCATTTTTCATAATAAGTTACCTGATTTTCAGTCCAATTATCACATTCAGGTTTTCACTATTTTTAGGTGGTACTACAGGTAATATTCATGTAATTCATTATTTCTCTCCGTGTTGAACTTCATGAGATTTGATAACTATAAAAAAAGTTAAATTAGTAAAACCAATGTTAAAAAAGCAAATATTAGTTTTGGGTACTACATGTATAATGAATTTCGAAGAGGTCTAACAAACAGATATTTCGGAGAAAAGGCTAATCTGGTCTGGTTCATAATCGCACGATATAGAACTATGGGAGAACATGAACGAATACAAATAAAAAGATCTGGGTCATTTAGCAGTATTTCAAGAATTTGAATGGGACTGGAATTGCGGAATTATTTGTACAAGCGAAGTCCAAGAGGAATTACACAATGTTCGCACCATAATGCATTTTTTGAAAAGTCGATAACTCAAAATTAAAAACTCGTGTGGTGAGTATGAGAAACAAGTGCTTTTTTTTCGTTTTTATTTGAGCAAACGCTCAGTTTTTCGTAGTGGCTGTGCAAATGAAATCGATGTTTACGCAAATGAGGATAAAAATATGAGTACAAATAACAGAGATCTGGATCGCAGTATTTCAAAGATTTGAATGAGACTGGAATCGCGAAAAAATTACATGAATGGAATGTTTGCACCATGATGCATGAAATTCTTTGAAAAGTTGAAAACTCGGGTAGGGAATGAGAGAGAAACAAGTTTTGTGAATTGGAAATATAAAATGGGAATATGAAATGGGAATGAAAAAGAAAGAAGAAACAGAGTTTGAGGCACGAAAATGGAGAATACAGTCACGGAATGGAAAAAATGAACACGGTGCAGTAGCTAGTATAGTAACACGAATGAGTTTGTTCTATCTTTATTCTTTTTCACTGGTAGGGTTCCATCTTCAGAACGTTTTCGAACGGAACGAAGCACATCAGCGCATTTCGATTGTTGTCGGCAGGACGAAAGGGGGTTCCGTCCGGCTGGAAAGTTGATAATTGTACTTTGATCAACGCAGGCAGCAAATACTAGAAAATCAATGATTGTAGTTTGATTATTGTATGTAGCAGTGACTGAACGATCATCGTGGTTTGATCAACGCGGGCTAGCAGACACTGTTACGCAGATGAAGTTCCGTTCCGGGACAGAAAATTCATTGCCAACTAGCAAACCATTTTTGTAGCGACCTCGACGATAGAGTGTGCAGGTCGAGGAGACGCAGACTATCTTAGCCTGTCAGCGGCATTCTTGACCCCATGCTCTCGCTTTTGTAGCTGGTCAATCGTAGAACATTGGCGTGAATCGTTCTAAGCGCTCGCCGATTACGTTACACATCGCGTTAACAACACTTGATTTTCTGGAGTGACGATTGTTCATTTACTTTTGCAGATTGGTCACTTTACTTTGAAAAACATTTAACATCTTGTTACTTTACCCCTCACAATTCACGTTGCGCATGGAGAGGTTTTCCGTGTTTATTTTGGTGTTTTACCTACTTTCTCAATTTTCAGTTTTTCTTATCACCGCATACCAATCCCCCAACCACTCAAGAGATACCTCACGAGCTATGTCACACAAGTTTCTGATAACGTTCCATTGATTGCTCTGCTACAACTTTGGTAACTCGCCAGTAGTTCATGGGGCATCTCATGAGAAACTCATTTGAACTTCACATCAGGTTGGAGACATTGGTACGCGGCCAGGCGGGGATGTGAACATTTCGCATACGTACCTTCACATAGAAACTGTCAGGCAGTTCTCCAAATTTCTCCGCATTCAGTTTCTCGAAATTTCCACGGTTTGCATCGCTAGTAACGAGATTGCCCACGCCAGTGAAACCCAATGGGACAGCCTCTCTCTGAACAAAAATTGAATACACATAATAATATCACCTAAAATAAAGTTAACAGGAATAAATACATTGAAGAAATGAATGAATATGTATAAATGGATGTAAACACAGTGAACACTTACCGCGATTGTAGTCAATACCCATACAGTGAAGTGGCCGCCCAGTCTGGTTCCTCTGTACTTTCTGTCCACGAAAACAGTCTCACCACTGACCATCTACAATTTAACATATATGACACATAATAATTAATATACTTTCATCTATTTAATTTAGTTAACACATCAGAATTTATCTAACTGCCATTTTCTTTTTTAATTACTCATTGTTTCAATAGATTTATCACCGTGTCCCTTTAACTCCTCTCCCCTGCTCTCTTTCTCTCTCTTTCTCTTTCTCTCTCTCTCTCTCTCTCTATCTTTCTCTCTCTTTCTCTCTCTTTCTCTCTTTGTCTCTCTCACTTTCTCAGCAGAACTAGATCAGTTATGCCATATAGTCATTGTATTCAAATTACACATCTTGGAACTCAAGTTCTCGACGATCGCTTCCCAGTGGAAAATTGCAAGCAAATATTTGGTTTCTAAGAGAAATTTGTTAGAAGGGTGACGTGAATGAACACCAACGCTCCAATCAGATGCTCAAAAACCAAATTCAACCAAGTGCCTACAATCACGTGGGGATGAAACAGACGTTCGTTTTATTCCCACTAAGACCCACTGGCATCGTACCTAGATTTTTTGAAAGACTATTTCTTAGAGCAAACGTGAATGGTCTAGAGAAATTTTCCGTTCACGTGTTTTTATGGAACTGGAAAACAGCCAACACAATTTTCAGTTTTCTGAAAAACTCTAAAGTAGTAAAAAATAGCCTTGAATATTCATTGGCACGCTGCCACGTCTCAGTAGGAATGACCGGAACTATGGACCCCTCCAGGCGGAGTCTTTTTTATTCCTGAGGTGGTCTCAGATCAAAATGGAAACACGTGGAAGGTAACTGTATAGTCCGCATCATTCCCAATGAGTCTCGTACAGCACACTTCCGTATTTTCCAGTGGATGTTTACAAGTGTTCACTTCAACTCTGTCAAAAAATATCTCACGCCCTTGTTGTTATAAGTTATGATATACTAAGGCAAACATACTTAGCCTTTTAGATAACATCTGCGTTGTTGCGACAGACCAAATTTTCGTAATGTTACTGTAGGAGTCTCAGTGGTCATGAAAATGAGTAATGCAGGGCTGAAAACGGAAACAATACCTTGTTCAGCTCCGGTTTTTTCGCGAAAATCGTCGTTTTTTGGTAATGGAACATGCGCCCTTGAAGAGTTTTTTTGTTACATGATGCTTTTATTTGTTCATCTCAGTAAATAGAAAAACACAGAAAAAGATAAAAAATAGAACGAGAAAGTAGGAACAGAGAGAAGGAGAGGACAGGACTGGGCAGGCGGAAACCAACCTAGAACGTGTTCCGGGCTCTCTTCCGGTAATTCAGGAAAGGGCAGGCGCGGTTTTTCATCGTCATCGGGATTTCTAAACTCGGGCTGGGTCAAGGCAAAAGCGACCGGCTTGTTTTTCTGGAAAAGAGAAAAGTGAGTACTCGATAATGTCTACCCTTAAAACCACGAGTTCATAAAGTTTGAAACCGAATTAATAAAATACTCGTTAGAAAAACTCTCATAATTTAGGACGGATTGCTGTAGAATGACAGGGATTGGTAGATGGAATGTATAACGGGTGCCAAATTCATAGATTACTGTCTCTCGCCGGAATCGAACCTGTGAGCCAAATATTTCGAGCATGTCGCCATCAACTTCGCTATTGTTGCTAGTAACCCGCAAGCGCCGGAATCGAATACATGTGTGCGTACACAGCAGAAATTGATATATACAGTAACCCCCCTCCCCGCCTGTCTGTTGGCGATGACAATATGTCGTTGCTCCCACCTCGTCAACGCAGAAAAAACTCCACGGGTACCGACAGCAGTTGTAAACGAATACTCGCATCCACTCCGGATTCAGTGTAAGGTTTAGGCTCTGGAACTTGGTTCAGGATATTATTATTTCCGAATGAACACATTCGTTTTGATGGTGTAAACAACAAAGATGTTGTTCTGTTCCACTGGGTGTTTGTAGTTTGGTTCTTCTGCTTTTCGGTCAAAACAACGCCGGCGCTTATGGGAATCAAACTACATCAGAAACTCAATAACTTCCTATAGTTCAGAACATATAAGATTAGAATATTTATTTCCCTAGTTTAGTTAGGTTGCTCGTTGGTGTGTGTACGGAACTGTTTGTTATTCTCATCTACCACTCGGTGGGGGGAGATGGGTGAGAATTCGGTACGGAAAGCCATTTGCCGAAACGCGCGGCTTCGGTATTCACTAGGGTTGTCGAATTCGAACTCGAACCTTGACGCGAAAGACCCGAAAACTTTCGAATCGAGTCGAACTTGAAACTCAAAACCTCGAAAACTCGAAATTTTCAACTCAATTAAAAGAGACCGGAACACAACTTGAGCAGAAGTTTTGTTCCGGGCTGTTTCTACTGTATTGAGATGAAAGAGCACAAATAACTCTTATATTAAGTTTACCATTCCACGTGACACTCACATGACAATGCCGCGCGACACGCAATGCGTCCAATCAAATGTTTTTGGTAATCCTGCAATTACCGAGTGCGGCGGTTGGTGACCATAGTGCGGCGGTTCGTGACCAGCAATTAAGAGAGACAACCAAGGGAAACGGTTACCAACAGCCATAGACCCCAAAAATAGGATACATCAGCTTCACGAATAACCATGTTGCTCTCCGGTCTCCTTTAACAACCTCAGTTCTCGCGCATACGCACCTGGCCAATAGGTTCAGTCTCCGAAAACCGCCGAAACAGAGGGAGGATCAGCGGCACGTACGAAGTGTTTGCGCGCACGACTCGAACGTTGTGCTCAGGAAACGCAGTCACGAAATCCTTCGCCTCTGGAGAGTTTCAATCAATATAAAGATGTATTGCGCATAGAACATAGTTAAAACAAAATACATTTTGTTATAGGATGTTGACATATACCTATAGCAAAAGGGTTGTGTGTTAAATGCCTAATCTTACAAAGGTCGCGGAGTCAAACTTGGCAAACAGATTCAATTACAAAAAGCCGAGTGGTTGGTAGCAAAAAAGTGAGGTCAAACAAGTTGTGCAAGGTCAAACATCGACACATGAATAGTATAAGAATATATTTCTGTCTACAGTGGCCAAAGATCAATCAATTCACGCTTCCATGTTTTATAATACTGGTAGTAAATTGAATAGTCACGTGGAGATAGCATTCTAATGAGGCATCGCGCATCTGATTTTTCGTTTCACAAGCTCTGTGTTTCTGTGTGCAGACATTTAACTACATTTTTGATTCATACCATATTAAACACAATGTATAATACAAGCCGACACCACACACTCATTTCACGGAAAGTTATCGTATTCAACAAACTTTCCGATTGGTTCCTATCGTATTGTTTTCGGTGTTCATATATTCTTACTTCTGCACATTGAATCACATGGCTCAACTAATATTCTTATTCTTATTGAATAAACTAATATAAAACCAACTGATTGTAATTTTCGGAGCGGTTGCCATAGAGCGAATTCTGGTCCACTGATGGCTCCGTGAAAGAGGCTGTAAGATGTTCAAACCTTGTAAAAATTGTCGAATAACTCTAATCTTCCTAATTACTAAATATTTATCGTAGTGTGTGTTACTAAATATTTATCGTAGCTGTTTTCTGGCGAAGTAACAATCCGCCTAAAACTCATGAGTCACCTCATGAGCTATATCTCACGAGCTTCTGATGAGCTGCCATAGATTGTAATGATACAAACTTGGCAGCTCACAAGTAGCTAATGAGGTATCTCATGAGAAACTTATATGAACTTAATATGAGGTTGAAGGAATTGGTACGCCGCCTCATGTGACCAGTAACATGTGAAATTGCAATGCAGAGCGCCCTATGAGCTACTAAGAAGGTGTGACTAATCGGCACCTCTCTTGCTGTAACTCGACGCTAGCCCGAAGAATGTGAAAAAAGGTTAGGTGTGCCGCTTAGCTCGTGGATCACCAAAGACAACAACATGCTAAAAACGATTCTAAACCCGTACCTCGACGAGAGACATGGAAGAGGAGTTGGGTCCTGCAGAAGAGCAACCGCCCTCTGAGGAACGGGACAACTAAGTAACTAAGTAAGTAAGCTTCGGAAGGAAAATGTTCGATTTTGGTATGACAAAAATCGGTTTCGGAAATCAGTTTTAATGTAGAGAACGTTATCTTTTTTTTTCAAATTATTTGAAGAAAGCCACGTTATTCATAGATCTAAACTAGTCAGACGATCACATGGAACAAAGTACTATATCGAAAACTTTGGTTAGGTTGGAAAAATGGACCCAACATGATTCTAGAAAATGGACAACCCACCATGTTTCTTGACAGTGGAGACAAAATGAGCTACTAAATAAGGGTGTGATCGTTTACAGGAAACCGGATGTTGCTCCTGAACCTGCACTCTCTTCTTCCACGCACTATTTTGCTGCTCTAACTCTTTCCGGATGATGTTTTTCTCTTGCCAGTTCAGCTGTGTATCCATGATCTTCACAAACTCATACTCTTGGCAGATAATACATTTCCCCTTTGATCCGACCATTAGCTGTCTTTGTTGAGGAGAAAAAGACAATACCTGAGTTTTTTTTAACTCGGACGCTGGTTACGCGTAAATTCAGGTAGCTTGGAAAAACCCGAAAATTTTGGGAAAGAAGCATAGTTATGAATATTTGATATTGTTAGTTATGGTTCGACAGAATGATGAAATAGTCCGTGGTCTATTTCATGTCTACCAGGCCTACCATATATGGTCTACCAGGCGGCGTAGCAATCCTTCCAGCCTCATGAGAAACTCAAATGTGTTTCTCATGAGAATCTCATGAACACCTTCTGAACTATTCGTGAACATTTAATGTGGAAGCATAGCAATACATATAATCTCATAAGAAGTTCATGAAATATTGCTCATGAGGTACCTCATGAGATATTTGAGAGATTACTACCGCGCCAGACAGGTGTTTCCATGGCGAAACACGCTTCCATGAAGAACAGCTCGAAGAAAGAAACCCGAATTCTCAAAAGTTCCGCTCTAAGGATAAGATAACTAGTGTTTCTCCATCGTCTTCTACGTAGCGTCCAAGATGTTTGCAGAAGGCCTTGCGAAGTCGTGAGAGGGATGAGCTGGCATTGCGAGGTTGTTCACGGCAATTCCAACCAAATAATTAGGTTTGAAACTGTTAAATCACTCGTAATACCTATATGAACGCTAGATTAGATGTCGATATCTGTGTATTTTTATCGAACTACACACTTTAGTAAGAGAAAAACCTTATTGATGTCTGATTCACCCTTGTTCTTTATACGAATGTTTAGTATGAATGCCTTCCAAGTATTTGACAAGTGTTGGAGTCCATTTTAAAAAAAATATATTAAACTGTTCATTGTTTGATGTCATCAGAATTGAACATTGATGGAACATATTATTGTTGCGTTTCCGCATCGAAAATTAACACTAGAGACCCAAAATGAGAGGAGACGAGCAGAAATATACGTGTACAAGCTCTACTAGACCAGAATGATAGATTATTTTATCGATTATTAGATTTAACTTTTTTATTGCTGAAAATGTCACTCGGGTGGCTGTAGAGGATGTCATTTGGAAACGGAAATACCTTGGCCTTGAAAAGTCGATAATCGGAAAATGAAACTGTCTGTCCTATCATCGAGAAGAGTTCAAGTTCCTTTGAAAATTTTGCAGACAGAAACAGAGTTTGAGTGCAGAAACACAAATGAGTTTGTTCTATCTTTATTCTTTTTCACTGGTAGGGCTTCATCTTCAGAACGTTTTCGAACGGAACGAAGCACATCAGCGCATTTCGATTGTTGTCGGCAGGACGAAAGGGGGTTCCGTCCGTCTGGAAAGTCAATAATTGTAGTTTGATCCACGAAAGTGGAGAGACTGGATATGATCATTAAATGTAGTTTGATCAATGCAAGCAGCAGAGACTTGTAAATAAATAATTGTAGTTCAATCAACGCAAGCAGCAGAGACATGCTCGCTCGCTTTGGTAGCTGGCTAATTGTAGAAAATTGGCCCTAAGCGTTCTGATCTCTTTCTTTCACCGTTAACAACGTGAAAATTGAAAATCGTGTTACTTTACCTTTCACAATTTACGTTGCTCATGGATAGTTTCCCCAGTTTTTTTTTTCGAGAAATTCATGAACACCTCTTTATCCACTCGTGAACCTCTCAAGGTGGAGGCATAGCACCCAATAGAATCTCATGAGATGTTGGTGAAATAATGCTCATGAGATATCTCATAGGGTTTCGGTGGGAATGCTAAGTCACATATTTTTCTGATCACCACAGGTGGGGATGTATAATATGTACCTTCACATAAAAACTGTCAGGCAGTTCTCCGAAATTCTCCGCATTCATTTTCTCGAAATTTCCTCGGCTCGCGTCACTAGTAATAAGAGCGGCCATGCCAGTGAAACCCAACGGGACAGTCTCTCTCTGAATGATTTAATGAACGTAATTATATCAAAAAATTGAGTGAACTGCAATGAATTCATTACACAAATCAATAAGTATACTAGAAATATTATATACCATTTTTGAAGTTGATTGCTGATCAAGTTTGAAGTAACAGCAATTCATTTAGTATTTCCGCTTTGTGTGCTCAACTGACCCAACCAATGCTGAAGCCATATCTCAGTCGTACTTTGATGTTTACGGTTTTCGTTACCATGTCTAACGTCACAGTCCCCGCTACAATAATTTGATTTAGCTGCTCATTATCATTCGTTATGTTTTAAGTTTTGAAAACAGGTTTTCATGTATTTTGTTTTGTTGAAGTCATTTCATCACGTACGTAATCTTGGTTTAATTTTTGTTGATGTAATTCTACATGAATATTGAATTATGATTATTATTTAGTAAACCGTGGTGATTGAGAAGCACCTAGAACAGCTATATATATATATATATATATGAATGTAAACCCAGGCGGCGTAGCAATCCCTCAAAAATCTCATTAGATACCTCATGAGCAGCATGAGCTTCTCATGAGATTCTATTGATTGGTGAGCTACAACATTGAGAGGTCACGAATGGCTCCTGAGGTGCTCATGATGTATCTCATGAGAAACTCATCTCAACTTGTCATGAGATTGGAGGGATCGCTACGTCGTCAGTGAACACTCACGGCGACTGTGGTGAGAACCCAAACGGTGAAGCGGCCGCCCATCCGGGTTCCTCTGTACTTGCTGTCCACGAAAACGGTATCACCACTGATCATCTACAATTGAACATACTTATTGTTTTAATAAATTTAACCATTTTTTTTATATAAAGCAGACATAAATAAACTAAGAAACTTCTTAATGTTCTTGTTCTTTTGAAACTGAGCAATGGCTTAGTTATTGGAGAAACTCAAAATTGGTGAGAAACTGCCTTGAAAATCAATTGGCACGCTGCCAAGTCTCAGTAGGACGGACCTCAGAACGATTAGCGCCAATTTTCTGCAATTGGCCAGCTACAAAAACGAGAGAGCATGCAGGTCAATGACGCGCAGACAGGATACGACAGTCTGCGTCTCTCTGACCTGCACACTCTCTCGTTCAGCCGATAAAAAAGTGGCTGGCCAATTGGCTGGGCATTGTCTGAGACGGGAACTACAGCAGGGATGAAAGCGCAAACAATACCTTCTTCAGCTCCGGTTTCCCCTCGAATACCTTCTTTTTATAATACTTGAACATGCGCCCTGGAAGAATAGATTTTTGTTACATGGTACATTCGATCATTTATTTGATGAAAAGGCGAAAAGAAAGGTGGGAAAAAAAAGAAAAGATACAGAGAGAAAGAGAAGGCAGAATAAGCACAAATACCCACCTAGAACGTGTTCCGGGCTTTCTTTGGGTAATACAGGGAAGGGCAGGCGGGGTTTTTCATTGTCATCGGGATTTTTGAACTCGGGCTGGGTCAGGCACAGAGCGACCGGCTTGTTTTTCTGGAAAATAGGTTGAAAAAAAAGAGAATTAAAGAGAGAAAAGAAGATACATAAAGAGAAAGAGAGAAAGTTGAGATGCGAAAATCATTCATATCACAAATGATAAAACAATTGCCTTAAGTAGTGCCGAATTTATAAATTACTGTATCTGGCTGGAATCGAACCTGCAGGCAAAATATTCGTAGCAGAGCGCTAACCACTGCGCTATTAGTTCTAGGAACTGGCAAGCTTCGGAATCGAATGCATGTGTGTGTACACAGCGAAAAGTGAGATTTACAGTTCCCTCCCGCCTTCCGTTGGCGACGACAATATATCGTTGCTCCCACCTCGTCAACGCAGAAAAAACTCCACGGGTACCGACAGCAGTTGTGAACGAATACTCGCACCCACTCGGGATTTGGTTTCAGATTCAGACCCTGAAAATATGTTGAGGATACGTCAAAGCATTCGTAGAAGGGGAATCAAGTTATCAAAGAAAATGAGAGATTATAATTTTTATTAAATAAATTAGTGTTAATTGTGTGAACGATAAATATTTTTGCTTATTCCACTGTGTATGTAGTTTGGTACCGTTGATGTTTGGTTACAGTTCGTGAAGCTGCGCGTATAGAAATCAAACTACATCAGAAACTCGATAACTTCCTATAGTTCGAAATATCTTAGATTGAAACAGTTGTTTTCCTTAGTTTTGTTCGGTTTCTCGCTGGTGTGCGTACGGAACTTGTTGGTTTTCTAACCGAATCACTCGGTTGGGGGAGATGGGTGGGGATTCGGTACGGCAAGCAATTTGTAAAAACGCGCGGTTTTGGTTTTTAGGGTTGTCGACTTCGAACTCGAAACTCGACGCGAAAAACTCGAAAACTTTCGAGTCAAGTCGAACTTGAAACTCAAAACCTCGAAAATTTTGAACTCGATTAACAACCCTATTTTTCACGCAGGCGCACCTGACCAATAGGTTCCGCATCCGCGAACCGTTGAAACAGCGGAAGCAGCAACGGCACATGCGAGGTGTCCGCGCGCACTATCCGAACGTTGTGCTCAGGCAGCGCGGCCACAAAGTCCTTCGTCTCTGGAAATTTCCAATAAATATAAAAAGATTTTTTTGCGCAAAGAACATAGTACAAACGAAATACATTTTGTTATATTGTTGACATATATCTATAGCAAAAGGGTTGTGATTTAAATGCAAAATCATCTTAGAAGGGTTGCGGGGTCGAACTACAAACTTGATAAACAGATTCAAACTACAAAAAACCGAGTGGTCAATAGAAAAAATTGAGATCAAACCACTCTATTCACGGAATGTTACTGTATGTCTCAAACTAATATAAACGAACTGATTGTAGTTGTCGGGGCGGTCGCAAATGAGCGAATTTTGGTCCACAGATGGCCCCGCGAAAGAAGCTGAAAGATGGGGGAACATTAGAAAAATTGTCGTAAAACTCTTACACTTTTCAGGTATATCATGTACTATTTTGAAATTTTATCGGAGCTCTTTTCCGGAACGATGAAGAAGTTTTAAGTACGTATGCTAGAAGATCCCGGCCCCTTCATCCCATCCTGCGTCTCTCGCTCTGCCTCACTATTTCTCATCTCTTGCAGACCGGCGGGATGCAATAGCAGAGAAATGGCGTATGTTTGACGAGACGCAGGATGGGATGTAGGTGCCGGGATCTTCTGACATACGTAGTGTGATGTCTTAGTAGCATGTGTAATTGCAATGGCAGAGCTACCCCCTGGCGCGGAAGCAATCACTCAAGAACCTCATGAGATATCTCGTGAGTAATAAATCACGAACTTCTCATGAGAATCTATCGATTTCCATGCTACAACATCAGGAGTTCACGAGTAGCTCATGGGGTTTTGATGAGGTTCTCATGAGAAAATCATATAAACTTCTATTGAGTTTGGTTCGATTGCTACCCCCCAGCTACGAAATGGGTGTGACTAAACGGCAACAATCTCGTTGTTACTCGATGCTAGCTCGAACGATTCGGATTATTGCTTCAAACTATAAATTCAAATTTTCGAATGACAAAGGTCGATTCAAGAAGCCAATGTTTTGAAATTGCCGCATTCAGTTTTTTGTTTTTGAATTATTCGAAATAAACCACGTTATTCCTTGACTTAAATTGTCAAACTATAAAACAGAATAAAATACAATATCGAAAATTTGTGAATTTGTTGGAAGCACCCAAAACAAATTCAGAAATGGAAGACCCACCATGTTCTCCGAAAATGAGGAGAAGAATGAGTTACTAAATGAGATTTTCATCATTTACTGGAAAACTGGATGTTGCTCCTGAGCCTGCTCTCTCTTCTCCAACGCAGGATTGGCTAGTCTGACTTCAAGAAAATGATGAGATAGTCCTTGGTCTACATGTCTACCTAGTCTATTTCCATGTTCATGTCTACCTGATTCACCAGACAGGCGTTTCCATGATAGGCCAAAGATTCCATGGAAAACCGCCCAATGGAAGGAGCTCGGGTGAGAAATTATCAGGAGTCTTGTTTTTGAGATTGGTGAAACTTCTAGGGAATAGATGAGAAATCAAATTCCCAAAACATTTGTCCGTTGTGTATAGTTTAAGTACATAAGCTTATCGAACCAAACTTGCAGGGATAGGGTAGTCGATAATGGACATAACGAATATCGATACGGGGTTAAAGGTCGTGGGGGGCTAAAGTATAAATATTGCAAACTTATTTGTATTGGGTCAAACTTGCAGAGAAGACGTAGTAGACGATAGGGATTTTGAATATCGACATAACGTTAAAGGTGAAGGGTGGAAATGGTGGCCTCAAAAGCAGTAATAACTTGAATTTATAAGAAATATTTGTATTCGGCTGTGGTAACCTTTAACGTTATGTCGATATTCAAAATCCCTATCGTCTACTACGCCTTCTCTGCAAGTTTGACCCAATATAAATACGTTTGGAATATTTATACTTTCGCCCCCCCCCCCCCCCCACCACCTCTAACCCCGTATCGATATTCGTTACGTTCATTATCGACTTCCCTAGTTTGGTTCGAAAATACTCGTTTTGCTCACCATGATACTTTAGCCTTCCACCACCTTTAACTTTCAACATTATGTCGATATTCAAAATCAGCGTCATCAACTACCCCTGTTTCCAAAGTTTCATTCACAATTTCTAATGTTGACCTTTTTGTCGCGTCGCGTGCACGCTTTGCGTGCGTTGATCAAATTTTAATTCGCGTATTCGTGATCTTCGTGGGCGGTTACCCGAATTGTGTGAGTTTTATCCCAATCCGTCAAATTTTACACTTTAACGCGTAAAGTGACCCCCGGGTGTGGGGAAAAAGAAAAATTTAAAAAAAAATTAGAACGAAAAGGGAAAAAAATTAAAATCGGACAAATGGACAATTGAAAATAGACAATTAGACAATTGGACAATTGAAAATAGACAATTGGACAAAAGGACATTTGAGATGGACAATTGAACAATTGAAGTGGGACAATTAGACAATTGGACAATTAGAGATCCAGGCCCCATGTATCACAATCGGTTCCCCGTGTGCATTTGTGATTGTGTTAACTGTCGAACTAGATAATGGTGCCCAAAGGAAAACCTACTCGCGGTACATAATAAAAACTAGCGCAGTAATAGTCACACAACTAGTTTTCGCGCAAGTGGCTGTCGCGCTAAGTGAATGACGTGCTATCATCACGTGGCCGTATTCACAATTATAAAGCTTCTTTTGTTGTCTCACCATTATCGCTAACAAGTGGTGATCAGGAGTTTAGGTGAACTTCTTCCCGAACCGACCGTTTCCCGAACCCAAATCGAACCGATTCCGAAGCAGTTGGTTTGTTCCAGAACCGGATCAAAGTTATAATAGGTAGAGTCGACTCAATTCAAGTGAGTTAGGCTATAGTTCGTTTCAACCATCGATAGTAGTCAGCCATGCTGGTCGAGCGCACCCTACATTGCAGGCAATTGATCTGGCAGTTTGCTAGTCTTTTCATTACAAAAGAAAATCCAAAAAGTGGTTATTTTGGGTTTTTTGCACATATTTTGTATAAAAGGTTACCACATAACGGGGAGAAATTAAAACAACTTTTGGTGAGATAAAATTAGGTTTGAAAAACGGCCAGAAAAGATTGGATATCACTGTTTATATTTTCGGCCATCATGTTCAGATGGCCGGCTGCTTGTGGGCGCCGCGCCACCTATCCCAGCTGAGTTCAGTACCCAGCTGGTGCACAATTTTGATTAGGCTGATCGCTGTTGGAAACTTTCCAACACAATTGACTCCGCCCACTAAAATGTACTGTACCTGGCTGCTATCGATGGGCGGAACGAACTATAAAGTTGGTCGACTGTGCAACGTTTATTAGAGTTTGATTGGTTTTTATGTTCGTTTTAGTACGCAAACGGTTCGGTTTTCACCGAACCCCAACTGGTTTGCAAAGAATCGGTTCGGTTTTGATTTGGAAAGAGTCCGTTTAGGAAAATTATTTTCCGTCAGTTTACTCTACAAAGTTATGCCGACTGCCGTCACCGAAACAGTGTTCAAAGCTCTGAAAGAAGTAATCCAGAGGAAAAAAGCCAAAGTCTCAACGATGCGCTATGACGATCAGCTAACTAGTGTTTCTCCATCGTCCCTCACGTCCAAGACGTTTGCAGAAGGCCTTGACGCAGAGTAGCACACTCGCAGAAGTGGTGAGCTCGATCTGATCACTCAAACAACAACAGAGAAAAAAGTGGTCTCTGTAAGTGGTCAACACACTTATACGAATTTTCTGTGTAAAGTTTCGAGAAAAAAAGATATATTAAACTGTTCATTGTGTGATATTATCAAAACTGAACATTGATAGAACATATTATTGTTGGTACAAATGCGTTTCCGCATCGAAAATTAACACTAGAGACCCAAAATGAAAGGAGAAGAGCAGAAATATACATGTACAAGCTCTACTAGAACAAAGATCAATGATAGATTATTTTATCGATTATTAGATTCAACTTTTTCATTGTGGAAAAAATCACTCGGGTGGCTGTAGAGGATGCCATTTGGAAACGGAAATACCTTGGCCCTGAAAAATCGATAATCGTAAGATGAAACTGTGATAGGAGTTGAACTTCCTTTGAAAATTGACGAGTTCAAGAAATTAGTGAGATCTTTGGGAAAATTAATTGAACTCACTTAGATTTTCTTACACTTTTCTGTGACTTCGTTATTTTCTGACTCACATTGCTTGTAGAACGCGAAGTAAAAACCATGTAAAATGTGATACAACGAACCAAACTTGAAACTTAAATGTGAAAAAGAAATATTACGTATTCTATAAACTTGAATCACATGCTCTCAGTGTTCCTGCGTTGCCGGACTACTTTCATTCAGTCCAGGCGCGAGCTAACCTGCGTATCTTTGATCTACACACTCTCTCATCTACTGGCTCATAGATCTGACCATGCGCTGTCTTTGTTGCGAGAATGAAGACCAGAAGCTAGCCCAGCTGGTGTAAGTTACGCTATTACACTGTGTTTTTAGTTTGATCCCGTTTTCAGACTACAACTCAGACTGTGTCATTTCCTAATTACCTGAATCATCTGCTTCCAATGTTCCTACTGGCATTCAGCCGAGAAGCTAGCCCAGCTGAGTACGTATGCTATAACATCCCGGTCCCTTCATCCCATCCCGCGTCTCTCGCTTTAGCCCACTATTTCGCAAATATCGTATCCCGGCGGAATGTTAGAGCAGGGAAATAGCGTATATTTAAAGAGACGCAGGCGGGAATGAAAATTCCGGGATGTTCATGAATATGGCCACTGGTGTGAGTTACGCTATTTCACTGTGTTTGTAGTTTGATTCCGTTATCAAACTACAATTGAGACTTGGGCAATCCCTATATACCTGAATCATCTGCTCCCAGTGTTCCTGCGCATCCGGGCTACTTGCATTCAGTCCAACAGCCAGCCATCCCAGCTGGTGTCTTCTCCTGAGAACCCCGACCGACTGCCAGACCTCCACCCGAACTGTCGTCGTGTCGAGTTCGGAACGGGGCAACTGAAATTCTCTAATACTATTCTTTTATTTCTAACGTTTTCTCGTTCTTCTTTCCTCTCTTTTTCTCTCTCGTCCTCTTTTTTCTTTCTTAGTCTGACTCTTTTTCTCTCTCTTTCTACCTCCACCCGACTGTCGTCGTGTCGAGTTCAGAACGGAGCAACTCTATCGGT
Source organism: Litoditis marina (assembly GCA_964036275.1). NCBI lineage: Eukaryota > Metazoa > Nematoda > Chromadorea > Rhabditida > Rhabditidae > Litoditis > Litoditis marina. The sequence goes on from OZ038439.1 coordinate 10,831,380, forward strand.
CGGTCATTGTCTCCCGTCTCGCCTTTCTCTCTTTTTCCTCTTTCTCTCTCTCTCTATCTTGCTTCCACCCTTTTCACTTTAATCATCTTATATGCTTTTAGTTTTGTTTCACTTTTCCACTTCTTTTTCTTACAAATTCTCATACGTATCCCGTACTTTTTCTTCCTAATGAGATGACATTCATTAGCACGACACCGGCCTCTGTTTTGACATAGTATGAGGTTAATTTGTCATTGAACGTCCATTCGTATGCCTAACATGGCTATAAATATCTAATCAAACCAATTTATGTTCGTCTCAGTGCTAATGTTTTCTGATGTTCTGAGGAAATACAAGGAACTCAAAACATGTCATTCAAATACTGATTACCCAAATTAAGTTGCACCTGTCATGCATCGAATTTAGAAATTTAATTTCAGACAGAAAATCGGTAGATCACAACACAGCATAAACGAAAATCATGCAGGTGATCTATCTTTCTTTTCAGGTGAAACTAAAGCCTTCTTGATTCAATTATTGTAAGACTATTGGCGAAAAACGCCTGTGGAACTGAGTAAACAAACTTCTACAGTACACACTGTGGCTGTCGCAGTAGGAACCGAGAGGCGGCTGTGCAAAATTCCAGAGCTCTGATGTGTTTCCAATTTACACGTGACTTTTTTAACTTTCGTTTTCGCACCTCAATGTTGCAGCTGTGATCGTACTGGGGCTCGCTGCTGCCTTTCACCATTTCCGTTTTCTGTCGATTGAACTCGTTACCGAACTCGCCACTGGCAACGATTTTGATGAACGTATCTGTAGTTGTGACGTTTGGTAAGACTCGACTCAGAATTCAAAAACGTCAATCAGCACCTTCATTTCTTGCTGGACAAGCGGAGCAAATTTTTTTGTTAGAAAAAAGACTCTGCATTTGAACAACGCTCTTTCTTTCTGCACGATGGGCAGAAGTTCTGATAAAGTTAGACTTTTTTGATGAGAAAACACGAAAACCCTTGAGTTTGTTCATGATTATCACTGGCTACAAGTAGTCCACCGATTCACTATGAGTCTCGTATATCCATTTGTTGGTTTTCACAAAAAAGTACCGAAAAACAAAATAAGCACAGTTTTTAATTTTGGTCTACATCTAGTTTACTGCATCATCAATAATTAATCCTACCAGGAGGCTTCTGTTTCTCTCCGAATTGAGATCCGCGTTCGATTCCGACCACGACTGACGCGTGATCCGGATCGTAGCTCAACGATATCAGAAGCTGGAAAAAACTCATTTGATCATAAGATTCTCAATTATTATCCATCAATGTTAATGACAAAATGGAAGTAAAGTACTCTGATGCTAAAAGGTTATGAAGTTACAAGTTATAAAAAAAGATTGAAAGATTAACTCAAAGTTGTATTGACCCTGATTCAAAATGATAATGAGGTTGTTGGAGAGCGTCAATCGAACTCTCTGAGAAATGTCCTTTGCTTGGAAATGATACATAAAACAATCATACCTTTCCAAAAACAAGAACCATCTATCCTTCATTCTATTTCCAAAAGTAAAGGCGCCTATGTAGAATTATACAATCAAAACGTCGTTGTTACCCAAAAAATGTTTTTGTTTTAATATGAAATGAAGTATACCTCCGGGGCGTCGTTGTTAGGCTGGCTGCAGAACCTGCCGCACGAGTCGACCATACTGCTACGGCGACTGTCGCCGTTCACGGTTCCATTGGAAGCACGATGCATCGAGGGAGAGAGACCAGACTACAAGGGTCAAAGATCAGAGTTTGACTAACACAAACAGTTGAACGAGCTCGATTTCACTGGTTATGGTAAAGCAAACTGTTCATGATCGAACCAAAGTTCGATCGTACTGAAAGTTTGAAAAAAGTTTTCGTTCAACGAATAGTGCCAAACTCTGATGGTCATCAATTGAACATAGATTAGATTCTGGGCTTTTTGGTGATTAGAGTTCATTGTTATTTTTATTGAGAAAAAAACTGAAATATGTGTTGTATTATAGCAATAAAAGTTTCAAAGAACAAAGTGCCACTGAAAAATCCAACAGGGGCTAGTTGAAACATGGATTAACCACTGAGAAACGCGAAACAGCTAATGATTCTACACTGAACTTAGTGCAAAAAAACTTTTGAAAATAAAACATTTATGTGGGTATTTTGCTGTAAAAGTGCATCTCACTAGCAATAAACCCAAGTTACTGATCGCATAATATCAGCCATCATTTGAATTCCCGCTGGAGATCTCAAACAGGACATAAAACTGGAATTGGCCTATCCGAAAGTTCCGGAAGTGCGCTTCTGTTAGGTTTTCAGTTAAAAGATCTAGTTCTCCAACTTAGATAGGAGATAATAGTTTATTTGCGTACTTCAACGTGAACATTACAATTAGATGTGGCATTTTAACTGAATAAACGAGAATTTGAACGAAAACAAGTAAAATATGAAGAAATTAGAAGCAGTGTTAAACGTTTCATTTGCTACCAAAATTCTCAACCCCCTTGTAGATTTAACTATTTTCGATCACTGAAAAGGTGGTGTTCACCGAATGAAGTTTTATGTTTCTAGTAAATTTGCACGGTTTGGAAAACTTATTACAAAAAATATGTGAAAGAAATACACAAACTATAAACGGCTGGTACTCCTGGCTAGTAAACGAATGACCAGTTGAGTAACTGGATAACAATTCAACATTACATGGTAGCATATTAGCATAACATGTTGTTACTCTCATTTCATATGAAAATGAGCCTCACATGTTCAAATTGAATTCTATTCTCAAGTGAATTCAATTTGCCACGAATTAAGAATGCGTGCACATCAAAACATCCTTGTTGTCTTTTTCAAGCCGGGCCGTGGGGGCTATGTCACATCCGGTTTGGATTTAGAGTTCAAGGATCAAATACCTTAGTGGACATTCAAAACAGTGATATACAATCTGTAGTTTTCGATCACAAAAACATCCGGGTTGAATTAAGAGTTCAAAAAGAGTATATTCGTAACGTAGAGTATAGTTCGAACTTATTTGATTTTAGATTTTCGAGCGCGAAAAAATTGGTACTGTGACGAGATAATCAACCATTGCGTCTTGCAAAGAGCTCGAATTTGGATTTCGCAAACTATTTCACTTTTTTCTTGGGGGGGGGGGGATGGAAAACTCTGATTAGTCTAATCTACATTATACAAAATTCTTTCACAACTAGGTGTAGTCTGAAGTTCTGTTCTGATTTTTATTGAACTTACAGTAATCTGCAGACTGTCGATATTAGGCATGGGTTCCGGTTCAGCCCGGTCCAACAGGAATTTCGGTACCGGCATTAGCGGTAGGGCGCGATTAGCGGTGGAGCGCGTTTCTAGGAGTACGCAAAAAAGAGAAATTGCGCGGGGCATCCATTTATATGACCCAGCTATGAATAACAAAATTGGGCGAATAAATTTGACAGAAGGTGAAGGCCGCATGCAAAATGAATGAAATTTCGGCTTTCATTGAATAATGCCGCCGTAACTGGGAAGTATGAAATTTTGGTTGAAATATAGCAGAAGTGAAGATTCCGGAACGAAAATACTATAATCGCCGAATCATGTTTCTCTCACATCGAATTATACACTTAAAACAGATATATGTGTGGTTTGCTTACAAACCTCACCCAGAAAGTGTTACCTATGACTCAGAAGACTATGATAAAGTCTTTGAAAACATTAAAATTGTGAACCGAATACAGGACATCAGAACAGTTGTTCATAGGTTCTGCCGGTTCGATGCTGTACACTTTTTTTTACTTTTCCGAACATAGGAAAACTTTCTAGAACGTGATAAAAAGTTGAAAAAATCGTTAACCAAATGACGAACTAAAACTACAGTAGGTGATAGTAGTATTCGCCTGTTGAATGCTTTGTTATTGTGATGCGAATCCTATTTACTTTTCACATCATATCAAAGCTCTAGTAACTGATAGTGAAAGTCTTTCAAAAGAACGAAATTGTATGCCAAATCTAATAAACCACAGTAGCTCACTATAGGTTTTGTATAACGATATGTTGTTGTGATGCGATTGTTATTTTCTATTTTCATTATGGTTGTTTGTGGAATAGGATGGGCGGTTCGTATTCATTGCTATTCCACATGCAATCAAACCATTACAATCAGAGGATATTCTCGAATGGTCTGGATAAAAATAGAAAGTGTGGTCCAAACATCAAGCTTGCCACGAAAATACAAGGAGATCCGAAAGAAAAAAAGAGGGAAAATCTGAAATTTCTTCACGTGAGAATGATGAGGAATGTACGTCAGATGTCTGTTACTTGCGCGAAATCGGGCGCAGCGCGGAGCGCTGCGCAGATTAGTTTGTGTTCAGAGGTCTGCAGACAGTCCAAAACAGTTTATTACCATTTTCTTCAAAGTACGTCGACCATTTTCCTAGATATTTGCATGAATCACTGAAGGGCAACACGTTTACAAGACACTAAGTTCACGTTCCAAGTAAAATTAGTTGAGTCAGAGGGCCCAACGTCTCGCAAAAATGGCTTCCGTGCTCGGAGGCGGCGGCGGCGGCGGCGGCGACAAAAGTGTCCGCCTCCTCGAATCTCAGCATAGTTTCGCTCAAAACTAACTTATTTCGAAAATTCTTACATTGCTGAAAAGCTATAAAAAGTTGAGGTATACGTATTTTCAGGTATGTCTGAAATTTGAATATTACGTGTGAGAGGGCCGAAAATGGTGTCGCAAAAAATCATGGATAGACCGGTTTCGTGAAAATAAAAATGAAAGAAGAGTTTAACGTGTAGTAGAAAGACGTTTTCCAATGAAGACCTCATGACAGGCGGGTACAGCTTGGTTTTCACTCCTATTTACATGTCTGAATGGCGGATTGGATAAAAGCTCTATTCACGCACGGCGAACGAAGGGTCGATTCCTGCCTGGAGCACAAAAGTTGCTCTCATTTGAACGAAGTTATAACCACGCCAATCGTTCTGAACTATGGCGCCGTTAAAAACTCCAATAGAACCTCATAACATTCCTCGTTTAGCTCATTGTTCATAAAATATCATTTTTATTGAAAGTGACCGTTACTTCGTAACTATAGAAAATGAGTTCAATTAGTATAAAAAACGGATGTAAAGAAAGTTGAGATTAGTTTTGGATGAAAAGTGTGCAAGAAATATGAAAGAAATCCAATAAAAATTATTTGAGGAAAAGTCTAATCTCGCTTTCGTTGAGAAAAAAACAGAGTGTAAGCTAGATCATTGTGAGTCGCAGTCAGAAGTTTTCTTTTCGGTAACAAAAAACTCGGTATCCATTTTTTTCTGAAACTTTAAACCGAGCGAGATTAGCCTTTTCCTCAAATAATTTTTATTGGACTTCTTTCATATTTCTTGCACTTTTTTTCATCCAACACTAATCTCAACTTTCTTTACATCCGTTTTTTATACTAATATTAAAAGAGGTTGTTCAAGCTAAGAAAGTTATACGAAAGTGGTCGAATGAACGTATGGAAATCTGAATTATCAGTTTTTTTTAAAGTTATCTCAGTTCTGTCCGTGAATTTATTGTTGTGAACCAGGGAGAGAGATAAGATGATCATTGAAGATTGGAGTGAACAGATATTCAAATTGGAAGTTTCGGGAGCAAAATCGTTTTGTTTTCATGATTTATCGGATTTCTGAACAAAATGCGCTGAGAAAGGTGGACTTTGGGACAGTTTTTGAAACTTTTCCTAGATAATGACGACAAAAAACTAAATCTCGGTGTTGCAACTACAAGTTTTTGCCCAAATGTATCACGTGGCTGTTGAGATCTTCGGCTGATGAATAATGCATTTTAACATCAGCTCGCAAAAAATGATGACATTATATGAAACATTCATGAAAACGAGGAAAAATCTACCAAAATAAACCTAATCAGGTAGACTAAGAACCAAGTTTTGCTGAGTGATTTGACCTTTCGAGCAGCTGCTTTGGAACTACTTATACACGGAAACACAATTGAATTATTATTTTTAGAATCTAATTTTAAAGCCAAAAGACCTGAATGAAAATAGAGTAAGACTTTAGGTATAATAAAGAAAGATGATAGGTTGAATAAATTGAAAACACAGAAATCTCATGACTAAGTGTTGTTTTTGCTCACAAATTACACTGTAATATGAGCTCTCACACATTAGGGAATTCATTGCATTATTTTATGGATATCTCCTTCAATACTATACGAAACGATATTCCCAAGAGCCCAGAAATATACTTGTTGAATATAATAGTCGAGTAAAACCTACAAAACAGCATCTTCACAACACGATCTACGTGACTTCATTGAAAATAGGGTGAATCTCAGGAGCTTAAAAAGCATTATGCAAATTAGCTCGAAGCCATGATCGGCAAGGCGTGGAAATAACACTAGAGAATGTGTTCTTTAGTGAAGCCAATTTTTTCACCTTTTTTCACGTCCTACGTTAACTTTTCACACAAAAATATATGAATCAAAAATAAAAAAAAGGTGAATCACGTAAAGTTGGTGGGTCTTATGCAAGTTGGCCCGATCAGCAAAGAAATTGAAAATATTTCTACCGTGTTATCACGTGTTTTCACACTTTTACGTAACTTTTGGTAAGAGTGAAGGTGAATCTCATGAACTTATGCAGAATCGGTGCCAGGTTTGGCTATTTTTGCGTGGCGGGGAATTTGGAGAATGATTGCCCCCGGAGACCTGGCCGCGCTTCCTGATTTCGAAGTCGTCAGACTTGATGAGTCTCCTCGATAATGAGGGGAGTTGTAGTTTGGTGTGCGAACACGCGGTGATCACACTACAAACACAGAAATACTTGTGAGCCTAATAGTTATAGCTGGCTTTCTTCAAGCAACTTCTCTAAGGTGGTAAACAGTGCAAAAAATGTATTATGAGGCTCTTTCACGTGTCTCCAATTTTTTCCCTGATTTTGAATCCTCTCGAAAAAGAGGCTGAGTTCTGGTTCAGTGTGCGTACACAGCGGAAATTGAGAACCATAATCAGACTACGAGCACAGTGGAACTATAGCACCTATTGTTTGAGCTGACCTTTTTCTAAGCAATTTCTATAAACTGGTAAAAAGTTAAATCTGATAAGGAAAAGCTTTTTCGCGTGTCTCCAACTCGATGAGTCTTCCCGAAAAAGAGGGTCAGTTGTAGTTTGGCGTGCGTACACGCGAAGATCAAACTACAAAAACCGCAAATCATTCAAAGACACATTATTCTAGATTTTTCTAAGCGACTCCTACAAATTGCGAAAAGCGCCAATCCATCATTTAATCAATGCAGATTGTTTGCTGGAAATAGCTTTCGTTCGCTCCAATGCACTAGTTTAATAGACGTACTCAGAAAGTTCTTGTGGAGTAAATGGAGACAACAAACAAAAAACTGAACAACAACAAGTTCAAAATCTTTGGTTGCGCTAAGGTTTCGTTATGTGGTTACTTGTAAACGTACAACTTATTTCTTGTCTTGTTCACAGACAAAGTTGATTGTAGATTGCCTGTTGACAAGTCAAGCTGTTGTTTCACTCTCTCTCAAGGATTTATGCATTTCGAAAATGTGGCAAAAGAAGTTTTTTATCACTTTTTGGTAGAGTTCCGTACTGGAAAGCTTTTCCAAATAGACTATACCAGTGGGAAAACAGGGACTGAAGGCAAACACTCATTTCAAATGAGAAAAATCCCGGATGAAACAAAACTGTTTTTGTTTTGGTGTCGCCATAGTTACATCCCATCCTTTTGTTTTTGCTGCCCCCAAAAGCTAAAAGGTGCGAATTCGGAAAAGTGAGGGATGGCAGATAGAGGGGAAACATGAATAAGAGAGAGAGAGAAATAGAGAGAGAGAGAGAGAAAGAGAGAAGGTGACAAAGAGAAAGTGAGATTAAGAGAGGGGGGGGGGAAGTGAGAGGGAGAAAAAAGGGGAAAGAAGGAGAAAGACAGATAGTGAGAGAACAGAATGGAGAAAATAAATAAAAGAGAGAAAGAGAGAGAGAAATCTAAAGGGAGAGAGATATATAAAAAGAAAAATGAAGCACAGCTAGAAATGTTAAGAAAGACTGAGAGGAAGAGAGAACATGAACAGATAGAGACCAACCTTTGTGAAGTGAAACCTGAAAACACAACAACATTGAACCAATGGAGAGACAAAAATGAGATAATCTATATGAAGTGTACGCAAATGAGTGGTTTGAAGAGTAGAGCGTTTTTCGAAAACAATCATCTTCGACTAAGTGTTAGTCCTTGCAAAATAGATATATAGAAAAAAGGTGGTAGTTTTTCAAGTGTATCACTTTTGCTTTTCTAGTTATAACTAAAACAGAGGTTTGTTGCGAGTTTTCTCTGAAAAGGCTAAAAAAACCGATGTTTTTCGAAAACAAGCCATGTTTTCTGAGTTCTCGTGAACAAATGGCTTTGTTCGCGTTTTTGTGATTCAAGTAACGAACTGAATGAAATTTGCCTAATTAGCCAAACGAAGTTTTGTTAAAACCACGTATTTTTGTTTTCAAATATGGCTTTACGGGTAAACAAAATCAAGCTAGTGAAAATGATTGAAACCTAAAAGACCGGAGTCATACAGAGTCAGAAATGAATGGTAATCAATTCTGTATTTCGTCCGCTACTTTATGTTGCAAAAAAACGTAATTTCCCTTGATAATCTCCGGTGTTTCAAATGCTAAACTTTCCTGCACAAGAGAAAATGCAGGAGAAACAACTAGTAACGTATTTAAAGTTGCATTTTTTCCGCTTTCAAACAATAGCTGAACGGTAAACCAAATCCATTTTGGCTCGAAAGTGGATACAATCCTACTGAGAGTTTGAGAGTGTCATTCCTACTGAGAGTCCTACAGTACACATTTGAAATTTTCAATCACTGCGGAAATTTCAAATTCGTCGGAAACATCCTTAGAGGCTCTTTGTAATCGGAATTTATTGCTAAAACATGCAACCTTTCTGTAAACGTTTACTCGAAGGAAATTATCTGGAAGTTTATTGTTCTTACTGTAGGAGTCTCACTAGGAAAGAAAAAAAGACCATATTTTTGCTCTCAAAGAATGATTTGGTGCGGGTAAACAAAATCCAGTTAGTGGCTCGAAAACGGATACGATACCTTTGGGAGCGCAGGGGGGGGGGGGGAGATCTGATACGCATTTTTGATGGGGGCGTAAAATTATCGGAAAGTGAATATTTTGCAATTGAATACGAGCAAAAGTGGTAAACAATGGACATTTGCAGCGGAAATGAGGCAGGTAATACAATATTGGTATCTGCGATTTGTAAAATAAAGTTCAAAAAGTTGAACAATAACCCATGGATTGAGTTGAAATGTTAGAAACAAGAAGAAAGGTGGTTTATTCAGTTATTTGAAGAGTGTGTATAATATTTCAGAAATACTCTCATGAGCGAAGCTTTGTATACAACCTAGGTTAAACGTGATATTACAGCTCGGTTCACAACGAAGTTCACGTTTCACTTGAAAAACCTAATAAGGTGAGCTATAACGTTCAACTGGCTAAAAGGACGTTGACGTCCATGCTAATTATGGAAATTATAATGTATGATGATCATATGTTGCCCTAGACCGATACGTTCCGGAAGTTTTTTAGAGAGTTGATCGAAAAACATGGCGAATAGTATTCAGATCTTAGTTTTCATTTGAATGTTGGATTGTACATAACGTGGAAAATATTGAATTCTGAAAATTTTGAAATTTAGAGAATTATTTCTTCCAAAAACGAGCTACGCGATTGGAACACGGGAAAAGGAAAATAAAACCTATCTAGAAAACTCAACTATGGATATGTAGCCATACATACCTGATAGCATTTAAATGTTATACTTGGTAAAATTCGGCCGAGAAGTTTTTGTATCAGATGAGCTAGATGTAAGCATGATGAGGACTTTATCACAGCTTTCTCATGTGAGATTTAAGGAGGGTTTATTCACCCACTCGGATAAACATCGTCAAAGCTGGGAGGATGATGACCAATGACAAGATGTAAGGTATGTTTTTATCATTTCATGAAACATGGTTTTTGTTTTTGTAAATCCAAAGCTCGGCCTACATGAAATTTGGAATTCATCCATTCAGCATAGGAATAGAAGGAATAGAGAGAGTATTTTTGTTGATTTTCCAGTATTATTCATACAAGAAAAGGAGAGAAAAGGAAAAGAGAGGAGAGCGAGAGGGAGAGAGGAAGAGTGAAGGATAGATAGAGAGCGCGAGAAAGATAGAGAGAGGAAGTGTTCTCCTCCGCTCCAAGATCAACCAATCTGACAAAGAAAAAATGTCAAATGAGGAGAGGAGTGATTAAATTCATGAATTTCCGCCTGATTGAGTTATTTCTTGGAGAAAGCTCATTCTATTTTACAAGATTATCCGACTTTCATGAACATTACAAGTTTTTCGCTCATTAAATTTGCGCGATCGCATGATTTTCTGAAGAAAATTACTGAGAAACAGTAAGAAAAAATTTAGTGAGACATTAACTTCCGCCATGATGCTCAGAAAAGACAGAAACGGAATATGAGTTTTTTGTTAGCACGTTTCATTTATAGAATGGCTTCAAAGAATAAAAACGTTTGATAGGTGATGAAATACTGATCATTTTGATAATACCGTTCATTCAAAGAACCTTTTAATAGAATGAAAACAGTGAAATAGGAGTACGACCTTTGATATTTAAACAATATACAGATCAAAGATCAAAGTACATTGTTGACCAGTTGAACTCGCTGCACTTTTCCAACGGCTTAGCTCGATTGTAATTTAAAACCGCTGTTTGAGCGAAACAAAAAGCTCCATGAAAAACTGGGGTAAATTGAATTTTGCGAGCGTGGCGCCAGTAATTTAATAAGTGAAAACACCTATCGCAACAGGAAATGAATCTGAGAAACACTGAGGTGAAGATAATTTTATAAAAATAACAAAATTAAAAATTAAAACAATAAATTTCTTCCTCAAATGTCTACGATCGATTTGATTTCGACTATTAATCACCTTGAACCGATAATTGTATGAAATATGTCTATAAAGTATATATTGTAACAGTTCCTAAAATGTTCTTTCTAAAATGTCAATATTCCTAAATTGTTCTTCCTTGAATGTCTACGATCGATTTGATTTTGACTATTAATCACATTAAACCGATAATTGTGAGAAAAACGACTATAAAGATAAAGTATATAAAGTTTTTTTGGATGTAAGTCAGCCTTGCTGGTTAACTTTGTACACTACTAATTAGGTATAAAATAAATGGAGAGGAATACTGAATTATATGTCACCGCATGATGGATGATCTTTCACGAGCACTTTGAGCTGGTGCAATCACTCCCCGCTAAACGCTCCTAATTATAGAAGTTTTCCCGTGTAAACAGTTTAAGTCTAGAATGAAAAATTAGCAAGTTCGGAAACTGAAGTTGGTACAGGCACGTACTAAGAAGCTTTGCAGCAACTCTTTTTTCTTAGTTCGGGAAAACTTTTTGAAGTTCGAACAAATAGTTGGGGAGTTCTGTGGCTAACATACTGAGGTTGGTTAACCTATTTTTAAACTATTTCGAATATTGCTGGTAAGATAACTTGTACCAGTAATAAACCATTCATTTGTAAACATGAGAAGGAATTAGGAACACCTCCAATTAAAATTGTACGTTTCAGGTTTATCGTATTCTTTTGTTTCATTCGTGTAAGAGTATTACTGCAAATAAACCTTAAAACATCATTAATATTACATTGATCAAGATAAAACTTTCAACTTACTTGCATGTCCAAATTGGCTGACTGAGTGGGATTAGACTGATAATAATCCATCAAATGCCTCTCAGTTTTTCGTTCATTATGTTCGTGTGCAACGTAGGTATATTAGTTTCTATAATCTCTAAGAGACACCAGAAAACAAACTGTTAATAAAGCTTGTATTGTATTGTAAAGTGATGTGCTTAGCCGCTATAATCTTTAAGAGAGACCGAGAATCATAATAAATTTCAATATAGCTTGCACTGTATTGTAAAACGGAGTACTTACTTTGTATAATTTTATGTACTGATCGAAAAAGATATAAAGTTATTGGTGGTGTACTAAGCAAACTGCTTGTGGAAGAATGCGGTAAAGTTGACCACACTTCCTTATAAAAACTGGGTACTGAGATATTATGAAAATGTGTCAAGAAATCACTTCATCAGGCAAACTCATAAACGTTGTTTAAGATTAAACTGGTTATATAACTCAATATTGGGTTCTCATGGGAAGCTCGTGCAATGTTCTCGAAAGTTTCTTGTTTGTAAAGATGGATATAGTCTCACACGCAAACGTACTCGCTTACAAAAGGAACTTCTGGATGAATACAAACCAGTGAGAAGGAGTATACCGCGGGATTACTCATGCTGCAATATCCCGTCGCTCTCATCCCATTCTGGGTCTCTCGATTCGCAAACTATTTCGCAAGACTCTTATCTCAGCATAGGATATTAGAGCGAAGAAATAGCGTTTGATTGCGGAGACGCAGGTTGGGATAGGGAGATGCGAAGAAAACCGTCTTGGCGCCCAATTTTGAGATCGTAAACGGCAGCTTATGTTAATTTTACACATCACTTTTCGCTATTTTCAGCCCAGACTGGACGAATAACAAAGGCTTATTAGGACATTTATGCACAAACAATCACTACGACTAAGAGGGCATTTCTGGAGACCGGAAAGAAGAGAGAGAGGGAGAGAGAGAGAGAGAGAGAGAGAGAGAGAGAGAGAGAGAGGGAGAAGGAGGAGGAGAAGAAAGATAGAAAAAGAAGGTGAGAAAAATAAAGCGGGGAGGTAGGCAGTTAGGGAGAAGCATAGTGAGAGAGAAAAAAGAAAGAAGAATAAAGCGAGACATAGAGATAGGGAATGGGAGAGAAGAAAGAAATAGAGAGAGAGTTAGATAAAAAAGAATAGAAAGACAAAAAGAAGACAGTGAACAATTTAAAACCTAATTTTTTGATCGTTTTTTCTTTTTTTAGCAAAAACGGGCATTTCAGCCCACCTGCTTCTTGATCCGGAATGCGTTTGAGTGTCTGCTTTCCATTAGCGAGCCACTATTATATTATAATAGAACTACCCCGTGAACATAATTATCCCAGAGCGAATAAACAAAAACGGACTTTGCAAATGGTGGCTTCCGCGAGTGTGCAACGGTTTGAAATGTCGCTCGTTATCCGTCGTTATTAGAAGTTTGGTGGTTTTCAAAATCAAAGTCACTGGTACATAGTTTTGTGCTGAAGAATGTATAAAGAAACGTTATTATTTCAAGCCCATACGTTGTATGTTGCCCTATTTCGCTGTGTTCGTAGATATTTTTCGGGTGAAACTCTGAAGTTATGACATGAATCGAGCTCAAACTACAACTTAGACATGATGGAAAAATGCATATAGTGCTCACAATTCCCAACTGGACTCGTTGGCAGCGTGCCAAAAACTTTGAAAGACTGTTATTTAGAGAAAACATATATTTTACAGAAAGTTGCCCTGAATACGAACTATAACTAAGGAGAAGAAACCTTCACATGAATTTCTACTGTTTTGAAGTATTTCAACATGTTCAAAAACTGCCTTGAAATTTCATTGGCAAGCTGCCCAAGTCCAGTTGGGAAATGTGCGAACTATACTGACTCATCACGTGAAACAATCGGTTTATAGTGGGGGCCAAATTTATAAATTTCTGTCTCTCGCCGGAATCGAACCTGCGAGCAAAAGTTTTTGCGCTATAATAGTACATAACCGGTAAGCGTTTGAATTGAAGACGTATGTGCGTACACAGCGGAAAGTGAAATATACAGTACTCTCCCGCCTTTCCGTTGGCGACGACTATACATGCCAAACATGTTGTGACAGGAATTTCACGAGGTGCTCTCGAAGCGCTGTGAAGATGTCAAATGTGTCTGGTCTTTGTTTATCGCTAGGAACAAATCTAGCCCTCCATCACTTTAAAACAGAGAAAAGAACTAGTAGAAATTGTCTGAAATGAATGAAAGGTAAAATAAGCTTTAAAAAAAACAGAAAAGAGACAGAGACAAATGTCATGTATGGAACTTATTCTGTCGTTAAAACTAGTAAAAATTTGAATACTGCGGTCGTTGGGTTTTTTCTTGGTATTTAAAGTAGAAGTGTGATATAAACTGACAACTTTTCTTGTACAGGACAAAACTCACAACAAAACTAAGCTTCCGAGTTCTGACGATTGCCTGCATTTTTCACCATAAAGTCTCTGCGTAAAGCTGTTGTATTGACGGTGAAATATCACCTTATTAAACAACAATGAACTTTACTTTTTTTATTTTCGTGCTCCCCATTTTATTTTTGTCCAAGTCATGTTTCGATCAGATGTTCTTAGATGTTTCTTGTATTCCGTTTATTCGCTTAGTTTGTGAATTGAGCCAAATTGGTCAGATTCGAGTTCATCGAAGCATCTCATAATGTCAGCGAAAAAAGTTTCGATCAGGCTAGAAAGAGATGATAAAATGCCATTTAACATATAATGAGTTCCTCATCATTAACCAAGAGATGGAAATAGCACTGATGGCTATGAAATTAGATTTGCGAAGTAACGCATAAATAGGAGGCTATATGTTAAATGTGAGCACGTACATAACGAAGTTTCTAGGTTGCAAAGTTCTGGAGTTGGATATATTTTAAAATCTTTATTATGTTTCAGCAGTAGTCTTCGCTGCTGAAAAAAAACTTTTTTAGACCCATTTTTCATTTTGGTTAAATAATTAGATGTGCAAATGGACGTATATAATAGACAGCGATACGGTCACGACGTGCGCACACATAAAAAAACACGTTACACTACACGTGCAACTGAACATGAAACACAACAATTTGACATCAATTCTACTCTTATATGTTACAGCAATAATCTCACAGCTGGAACAACATGTAAATTTTTTTATATAGTCTAAAACATGAATATGTTTCCGGGTGGTTAATTCTCACATTTTGCAAAAATGACCTTCTCACGTTTTTTCTTCTTCGTCATTAGTGAAATCTCAGGCAAGAACACCCGTGAAGTGTGGGATTTGTTAGTCGTACTTGGTTTTCGTTAATTCAGACTAGTTGGGAAATGTTAGTTTGTGAACTTCAATCAAAAGTTCAATCTATATTTTAGTGATGTTTCGGTGAAAAAACCCGTGTTAGCATAAGTGATGGCGAAATAGCTCCTTCAGCTAGCAGTAATTAGAATGCACCGCGCGCGCACACTTCTAAAAAAAGAAAAAAACATATTTCAAACAACTGGATTCAAGAATACGAAAGTTTTCTGTAACATGAATAAAACATAGTAACAATTCCACACGAATGAACGAATGAGCTTAGGTATGAATTGCGACGGTCCTATTAGGTTTGAAGTCTCGTAAACAACAACAACAACAACAACAACAACAACAACAACAACAACAACAACAAAACAACATTTGGGTTACAACTGGTTTGCACCTGAACCCAAACTAATTATTGGGAATTTGTTTGAGTACCACATGTGATTGCAAAAAAACACGTAACAAGGTCTCCCTCAGCTGGAAAATGACCGAAAACCCAACTGACCACTGCCTCCATATTCTTCCACATTCCGCTGATTTAGTTCAGTCAGGTTGTTTTAGCAGTCGAACTTCAAAAAAACGACGTGTTTTGAATTCAAACTACAACGGTGATTTGTTCTCTATAGACAATGATTCAAACATCAAACTGACCACTGATAACAGATCCATATTCTTCGACATTTCGCGAACTTAGTTCAGTTAGTTGTTTTTGAGTCGCAGTGAATGGATTTCAGGACAAGCCGTTTAGACTCAACTGCCTCGAGTCATCGCGGATTCACAGCCAAATTAGCCGTTATTGAGACTTCACCGGATGCGAAGAAAAGAGCAAAGAATCACTGATTCTGTTTAAAGTCTTGAACGTTCAAATATGAACTTTTGCAGCTTGCCAGAGTTCATTTGAGAACGTGCACACAGCAGTAACATGAGCTAGGGTTCCAAAATACAGATGCATACTGATATAGTCGTCGCCAACAGAAAGGCGGGAGGGTACTGTATATCTCACTTTTTTTTCCGATTCCAAAGCTCTCTGGTTATGTGCTCTAATAGTGCAGTGGTTAGCGTCCTGCTACCAAACTTTTGCTCGCAGGTTCGATTCCGGCGAGAGCCAAACATCTGTAAATTTGGCACACCCTATAATATATCGGATTGTGTCAATCTGCACACAACAGTAACTTAGAGGTAGGGGTCAAAGTGCAGATACATATTGAGACCTGACCAGCATGTTCACAGCCCAATAAGCGTTTATTGAGACTTCACCGGGTGTGAACAAACAAGAAAATAATCCCTGACTCAGTTCATAGTTCTAAACGGTACCCAGCTAGGGTTCAAACTACAAATACGCACGTGCCGATCTGACCCATCTCTCCTAGATCGACCTGACTCAGCTTATAGTCCTAATAGTTCTCGTGTAGACTTTGGCAGCGTGCCAAACTTCATTTGAGAGCATTCACACAGCAGTAATTTAGAGCTAGAGTTCGAACTACAGATAGATGCTGAGACTTCACCGGCAGGTTCACAGCCAAACTCACAGCCAAATTAGCCGTTATTGACACTTCACCGGATGCGCAGAGAAGAGAGAACATGTTCATAGTCCTAAACTTTCGCAAGTAGAATTTGGCAGCGCGTCAATGTGCACAGCAGTAATTCAATAATAGGGTTAAAACTACAAACACAGCTAAACTCTAACAGATAGTACACAGTACATGCTATCGAACGGCGGATAGTTACGACAAGCCTCATAATTCTGACGGGTAATCATTATGAAGGAATGAATGTTCTTTGTTACAATACTGAGACGCTAAAGAAATGATATTTTATTTATTCTGCCGGGTAGAGGATTACGGAATATGCCCCAAATATTCAAATTAGGCGACAAACAAAATGGAGAAACAGGAAAATCAACGAAATAAAACATTTCATGGTATTTTTGGTCACGTTCAACGTTCAATTTTGTCGTACTTTCATCTCCTTCATGGAAAAAATCGTAAAACTACACAGTTTGTTGAAGTTTCGGAATGGAAAGAGCAAAAATAAATAAGATTCGAAATATAAATAAAGTGTGAAAGGTAAATGAAACAGAACTAGTAACCCACCGTGATCTCGGCTTTCTTCGGTTCGATTCTCTCCATCGCGAGCATGTAGTGAGACGTTTCTGGTGTCAGTCGTTCGGTCTGGAATTGTTAAACTTTTAATAAAATTTAAAAGCATAAGTGAACAACAGAACAATAACCGAGAGAAAAACTATACTCTTCAAAGCTGAATAGTAATAAGTGTAATGGTGCTAGAATTTCGAAACTATCAAAAAGTGTTTAACTTGCTCGCTCTCTCTTCTTTTTTCATTCTCTCCCTTCCTCTCTTTATCTATCTATATCTCACCCTCCCTCTCTTCCATCTCTATCTCTCTTTCTCTTTCTCCTCTCTACATTTCTTACACTTCCCTTCCCCTCGCTCTCTCTCTCCCTCCTCTCTCTCTCTCTTTCTCTTCTTCATTTCTTACTCTTCTCTCTCTCTCTCTCTCTCTCTCTCTCTCTCTCTCTCTCTCTCTCTCTCTCTCTCTCTCTCTCTCTCTCTCTCTCTCTCTCTCTCTCTCTCTCTCTCTCTCTCTCTCTCTCTTCAAACTTTATTCTCCTACTATTTATATTTCTAGGCAACTGTCCAGTGCAGAAAATGATCGAGAAAAAAAATGCAAGGACAAGAAAGATGATTGACAATGAGGGTGTTGAGGGCTTAGATTCTAAATGATTCGTCCAATAAAGTAATTGGGCTAGTTTATAGAATGTAGGCGTTTCTGTGAATGTAAAAGGCGTTCCCTGAAATCACCTGGTCAACTAATTAGTCACGTAAAAACGTAGAAACGTCCACGTGAAAAAGTACAACTGGCAATGAGTAAACGTGAGAAATACATGGAGAACACTGTATGGAAAGAGCATACCTATAAAAACAGGTCACGCGAAAATAGTCACGTTTGTTCAAAATTATCACGCGTAATCTGAAGAGTTATACTGAAGAGCGTGAAAGAAAATTTTCGACCAAAGATGTGGTGTTCGCGTTCTATGTCACTTTTTCATTAACTGCTCAAATAGTTCATCATTTATTTTTTTTGGCGGAAAATTAGGAGTTTCTTTAGAGTTTCTCATTACCGGCAAGACTGAATGAGGTTGTTGAATACGTGTAAGAAAATAATGAATACAGCAGAGAACAAACATAGAACATACTCATTTCTTCTATGTTTTTTTCATTTGTCTCTCTCTCTCTCTGTTTTTCGCTCCCTGTCTCTCACACTCTAGCTCTTTCTTGTTCTCTCTAGCTCTGTTTTCTTTCTCTCTCTCTCTCTCTCTCTCTCTCTCTCTCTCTCTCTCTCTCTCTCTCTCTCTCTCTCTCTCTCTCTCTCTCTCTAACTTCTTCTCCACTTTTCATCAATCCTTTCTCAATCTCTTTTCCTCTCTTTTTTGCCTCTTCCCCTCTCTCTCTCTCTCTCTCTCTCTCTCTCTCTCTCTCTGCCACTCCCCATCTTCATCTCCATGAACTCCTTCAACCTCTACCGCTACTCTCATATTTTTATGTGGTTTGGTGTTGTACCTGAAGAATGTATTCCGCTCTCAATGTAGGCCGTGCACTTCCCTTTCTTGTGTACAAACGAAACCTCAGAGATGCAGAGGTTAAACTGTCTGCAATTATTTTGCTCAAATTACATTATAAACGCTCAAAAACAATAGAGAAACTAGAGCTGTTTACAAAGATTTCACATTCACATTCACTTTTCAATTCACTTTTCATTGAAAATTTAGTCAAAATCGGAAGACTGAGCAGCATCAACAAGCTTTTTGACAAGGCTTTCGGTTTTGTTTTCACTTCGTTAATGAGAAACACAGTTTTTGTTAATTTCAAAAAACAATTAATTTGGGGGGACACGTTTGGGTCAACTCCACAACGTAACGAACCTGCATCAACGTTAGAAAATGAGAACGTTTCTCCAAAATGTGGCTCGGCTCCATCCGCGAAATTCGTCTGTCTTTTCATCACTTTCCCACAGTTCAAACTCATTCGAATCTGAAAACTCTCGAAAAACTGATACATCTGGAAACTAAAATACAACACTAATTTTCACACCTGATTTTGCAACTATTTTAAAGATGAGCAGAAAAAACGCGTATATGCGTGGAGTGCGAGACAAACCATTTTGTTAAATCGCAGATTACATCCGATGCACCTCGTTATTGATTGAGACGCGGTTACTTGCCGCTCGGCGTCTCGCTAGCTCAGTGACGGACTTGTACCATTAAGTTTTAATTCTACACACCTTCCACTGAACACTTAGCCGGGAGAATTACATTGTACTTGTTTTATTTTCATAAATAGACCCGGTGAATTAAGTTCCACACGCCAGTACCAAGTTTTTTTTACTGTTCTCGGTATGCTGTTTCCTGTTGAAGGGTTTGCTTGAATAGCGTTAGGTCTTTTCCAAAACTAATTCAAGAGGATTTTACCGGTTGGTTAGTTTTGAGAAGAAATAATTACTACCGTGTTTCCACATTCATTAGAAACGGTTTGAATGCATTGAATTGAAGAGAAAAAAAACCTAATCAAATCTCGAGAAAAGTTGCGACAGTTCTCACAAAGAACAAATTGTGAACGAGGGGTTGAAAACTCATACATCAGCGTTTTCCATCATCAAATTCGAGAAAACATTGGCGAAACTGTTTAAAACCTGGTCTTCTCTCCAAATATTTTTATAACCAATGTTTTTATGAAACAATTTTGGAAAAGGGATGAAAAACTCACACAGCATCGTTCTTCATTATCCAGTTTGAGGAAATTCTGTAGTTTGACCACTTTTACAATGATTGTACTTTTCTGAGTACTGTATTGGGCGACAATTCGCAGTTGCGGTAGTTCTGTATCATCGGGGCCAATCAAACAAGCTGAACCCGTAGACTCAATAGATGCTACCTGAAAAATGAAATTTGTGAAATTTTATGAAGTAAAACCTACTAAAAATGAATGGAGTAGTCACGAAATCGTGCAGTTTATCAATTTCTTTCAGCATGTTTCTGATTTGTGAAGTGTTTGATAGGTTCTGCGTGAGATTACTAGATTAGGGAAACGAATTACAGGAACGTTTAAAGTTTCCCACAATGAGTCGATCCAAAAGGTACAATACGTTTCACTGGGAGGTGCGAAATGAGAATTGATAAAAATTGAGTAAATTTCAAAATTTACGTCATAAATCACCTCTGGATCAATAACTATCTTAGGACGCGGCTTATATTTTTCAAACTCGTCGTCGTTGTACGCGAAATAATTCCGTCGAACCGGGTACAAAAATGACATTTGAGGACAACATTCCAGAAAACAGGAGGAAACATACGCGTACATTACGGCAGAATCTCTGAAAGTGGTTCTTCATAGAATGAAATAGATAAACAATAGGAAACAAAATAGTGGCATAAGCATAATAGTAGGTAAAATTCACAGAGAGAGTCACTGGGATATTACTAGCTCTCCATGTGCTCACAACTACTCCCAAGTAGATGTGTACATACAATCTGTAACATGTATTTTCGATAAGTTGATCGATTTATTACGGATATTGAATACGTGAAAACATGAGATAGGAAGTGGGGAGAATGGGTAGAAACAGAATAAAACACGGAATAGAGTGAGAGGTGGGGATCAGGACAGCACAACAACGATATATATTTGTCGAAATGGTGATAGTTTACACATAGTATGATGATAATCGTTTAGACGTTTAGTAATAATGCGAAATAAATGAACAGATATGTAAATAAATATATGTAACATGCAGGTGGTAGTGTAGTTATTTGCGCGTAATAAGAGACAATGATTAATCAAGCCAGACCAGCATGTCATTCATAATTCGGCTACATGCACCGGAAAAAGGAGATCATATGTCATCTTGGAGAAGGATGTTTGCTCTATTTTAGGAGGTGGTTTGTGAAACCTTATACTAGACTAGTAATCAAACAGTCGCGTAAAACGTGTTGTGCATATGATTACAAAAACATATAGAATAGAATAGATTTATTCGCGTTTCAACACGTGACTTTCGAGATTGGAGAAATAAAAGAAGAAAAATTCAGGTGATGAAAAGGGTATTGAAAGTAGGGAAAATGGTACGTTTGTTTGTGCATCTTATTAGATACCTCATACCTCATACTCCACCATACGATTACAGAAAAATTCTCGCAGGTTCCCGTATACTCTCAGTCGATTGCACGTGTTACACACAGAAGTCGAAACGTGTATGAACGTGTAACATGTTGAACATAGCAGAACTGAGAAACATGCAATGACAACGTGCATGATTCCTTATTAGAATGATAAGTGGTTGCCGTGAGCGCAGGTTTTGGGAGAGTACGCTCTGAAAACCCGTTGCAACTTAAAATACCGGACTTGCCAATTTCGCAACTTGAAATACCGGGGACAGTTAGATGTTGTCGCCTGTACTGTTTGAAACTCATAAGGAGATGCAGGCTAAATCTACACCAGTATTTAAGCCTGCATCTTCTCTGGTATTTTAAGCTGCCAGCGTTTTCACAGCGTCGATTCAAAACGTGGAATGATAAACCATCGTATAAAAGCAAGCTCTTTTCGAAAAAAAAAACACTTTGTTGACTTGGAGGATGAGTGAAAACTACTCGCAATTCTAGCTGTTTAGTATGCGTAAGAGTGCGCATAATATACACTCTCGATAAGTTGATATAGAGCATCATCTAACATCATAACGATTAGTAAAACGTAGCATTCTATTCTCAAGATAATCCTATTCCGTACACTTTTTCTAAATAAAGCGAGTTACGTATTACATGAAAGCACAATGTACCCGAAATATGCTACAAAAATCATTAAATCACCAAAATCACTATTGCATCGCTTGAAAGCAACTCATTATGAGAAAACTTTTTTTCACTGGCAAAGACTTTCAAAACTGGTTTAACAAAATTGTCATCAGTTTTGGAAAAAAGTCGTGCACTGGTTGGTTGAATAGAAGTAATGGAGTGCGCAGTGTGGGCCATAAAATTTACGAGAAATAACTCAATCTGGTTCAATGACGAATTTGCTCCCGGCGTTCAAACTGAAAAATAAACCAAAGTTTATCAGGGGTCTCAAAATTCACAAGTTTTGCTTCCATTAGAAAAACTAGACGTGCTTCGAGATCTAATAGCTTTCTGTTCCGATGTTACTGTGACATATCAACACTTTCTAGTAACACGTGTTCCGGTTGAAAACAAACTAGTATTGTTATTTCACATTTTAAGGTGACCTGGTTCAACTCACGAAAATTCTGAGTGTGAACACTACATTTTGCGGTGAGAACGGTGTAAAACGTTTGATAACCGTTTCAACCTGATCAAAGATGCGATATGTTGAAAAACCAAAGGAACGAAGTTGAACCAATTCAACGTAAGTCTAGTTTGGATTCTATTTGGACTCATGGTATTTCGATAAACTGTCAAACACAGTTTACAAAGTTAACAAAGTTATAACAAAACCGGAAACAGTGAATTCGCTTTTCATTGATGTGTTTACCAACGTCAGTGTCTGAATGAAATAACTTGGCTATTTTCAGACCTAACTCAATTCTGCGCAATTATTTCATCACGTATAGAATTTTACAATAACAACTTCGTATTTTTCCGGTTTTATTCATAAGTTTGAAAGTAAGAAAGAAATGTTTAAAAACGATCGAGCGTTATTCATTTAAAAAAAAAGTCAGCAGACATTTTTACAAAGGTCATAACATGCAGAAAACGTTTCTGATCAAGCTACTCATGTCAAAGTTTTTCTCGCGTGATTATGCTGTAAGCCATTACTGGAACCATTGATGACTACGGCGGTTCGCAGAAGTATCCCTGAGCCCTGATACCGCCTTGCGTCTCTTAAAGAAGAACGTTTATGTGGTCCAATCGCAACGCTTTAGTCCTTTAAACTGCAATACATTTTTCAATTGCAGTTCAAAGGACCATTGACACGGAATCGGTCCATATAATCGTCCTTCTAAGTTTCACACTATTTCTCAAACCCCTCATCTCATGGTAAGTGAGAACGAAATGCGCATTTTGAAAGCGACACAAATTGAAAACTCCAGTTTATGGATCAAAGAAAACAGAAACTCAGTTTTTCGAAACTACAATTGTACAATAAAAACGGTTGCTGACGAAAAACATTTTCCGAAAGCTATAACAAAGGTAACAAACTGGACAGAGGAGATTGATGGAATGAAATTGCAAAGCTTTTCGACAAGTAAGCGTCAGTTTTCTGCGAATTCATCTTATTTCTCTAATACTAAAAAAATGGTTGGACAATATTTCAACACCACAATTTCGGAGAGATGCGGACATAAAACTGAACGAACTGAGGCTAACATGAGATTTGATAATCCACACGCGTCACTAGTCGCGTATTTTAACTAATAATAGTGGGATCGAACTACAAACACAGCAAAATCAAGAAATGTGTACAGTATTCTTGTTTCCTGCTGAGAGTAGTCGTTTCTGGTAAAGCAAACTTGCAAGGACAAAATCATATAATATGGAGGAAAAAACACTGAATGTGCGTTATTGAGAGCATAATGAACGCTATCCGTTATGTATAGGTGTCAATTACCATGAAATGATTGCAGCATGGCATGCCTTTGTTGGTGGGCTGAAAGCAGAGTGCACGTGACTACGTATGACGTCTACACGTGAAAAACACGTGGAATGAGACATTTCGAATTCACAGAAAATAGCCAAGTGTAACCCTATTGTGCAAAAACGGACGCTTCGAGAAAGCTGTTGTTCTAGGTCGAAACATAGCAGAAAACTATTTGAATGTTTTACACAAAGTTCAGTTCATTGAAAAAAATGTATATGTAATGAAGAGTTGATCAGAGACGGCGAGTCGAAATTTTGAATCCTAATTCAACTGCAACAACGTGGAAGTTTTCGCTGAGACAGGTCAAATTGTGCGGATCAGTTAAAAGATACACGCATCTACTGTATGGGCAAGATGATAAGCTTTACGTCAACTCCGTACTTCAAAACAACACAATGCGCTTTTGGTGTTTTTTGAGTTCTAACTAGTCCAAGACGCATTGCATACAGCTTATAAGATAATTATTCAACTGAAACACGATGAACACCATTACCTAAAACATACTAGTAGTTCAAAAAAAGATTTTTTATTCCTACTATTTTCTGGTATATGTGTCCTTTTTTCGCGTTCGAACTAGTTGAAGACTCATTTTATAGCCATTGAAGGAAGCGGAAATGTGGTTCATTGTCATGTATCCTCCCACGCTGCCGCGACTTCCCGAGGCGGATAATAAAGCAATCTAATAAAATACTCAAAACTGACGAGTAACTCCCGGAGCGTGTATTTTGAGACAGAAAAAACAAGATGATATCAGATTGTTCAAGACAAAATTGGAAATATGACCAAATAACTGTTACAAAAGTTAGGAACTTAATTATCTGTAGTATAAAGTTTATAGTTAGAGTATTTGGTAGTTAAAAATTGACGAGTAACTCAAATCGTGTGTATTTTGAGACAGAAGAAATGAAAAAAGATGAGATCATTCCTAGGGAAAGATGGAGTCACAAACGTTTATTAAAAACAAGTTGAGTGTTCACGTTTCGTAGCTTGTGGTTCGAATATTCGGTCATTACAAAACAAAAGGGTTGCTGAAGTAGCGTGTATTTTGAGACCGAAGACACAGATTGAGTTGACATCGTTCGGAGGCGAAGTTGAACTCAACAACTGTCACCAACGTTCTAAGAATATAATAAGTTATAAGAACATAATTAATGAATCATCATATCAATTTGTACGTATGTATTTACCATAACCACTGTCAAAAATGGTATATTTATGATTCCCCAATTACGTTCCAGTTCAAACTGGAAACAATTCAAGTAAAAATAAGAATAGAAATAACAAATCGCTTCATAAAAATATCGGGGCAGAGCAATTAGTACAGGTGTTATTATTATAATTATAGAAACAAGACGTAGACATTCAAGATATTCTAATAATCGAATGATGTAAAACGTGTAGAACACATCATAAAGATATTACAATAATGAAATGCGCACTTACTGATGTTCCTAACATTTCACTAGCAATATCACTTATAGACTTCACCAACTGACTATTCACTTCTACTAGAAAGTAATTGTGATTCAGGCGTTCACATTAACACTAGGACTACTTGGAAAATTGAGTATGCATAGAAAAGTGTATTAGGCAGTGGGTATCAAGAAGTACATTGAGTGAAAGGAGCGAAACATCATTGAACTAAGTTAGAATAGTGCTTCATTAAGGGTAATACCCCGAATTTCGGATCTATACTAGGTTTAAAAAAGCATCACAGTGATCCTATGTAGTCATCATTGAACATCAAACTGAGTTAGAAAAATGTTCCATGGAGGTTACTGTCCCAAGTTTGGAGCTCAATAAGGGTTGAAGAAATTAATATTTCTAACTTATAAATATGTGGTCAACATAATACGAGGATAAATTGAACTAAGTGACAAAAAATTTTCATTCAGGGTGATATAAGGGAGTTTTGAGCAGAAAAAATTCGAAGATAAAGTAGAAAATGAGATTAAACGGAGTGTACATTGATATTTTTCTGCTCCTCTCATTCTGAATAAACAGAACGCTCCTTCTTCACATTATGAAAACGGAAGATTTATTAAAAAACGTGGTCAAAAGATTTGTTTTAATATTGAAGTGATACATGTAGTACGACAGATCAAAGTACGATATATATGTTAATTACTGAATGGAACCTTCCTATGAATGAAATTCTGTTTGTGTAGAACAACGTGTGAGAAAAATGAGGTCGAATAATAAAGTACAACCTGCAGTTTTAACAGATCGGAGTACACAAAAGTTGTAGTTCGAGAACGAAAGTTCAAGGTGTTATAGAGTATGATAACTTATCCAACATTCTATTCAGATCAAAGTACAGATTTGCGCTAAATATAAAAATAGAACCAACTTCTCCTGATAACTTCTAAGGCGTGTAGCTGACAGCATGTATTATGCAGACGCAAGTGTGCAACGCAATATATGTATTACTTCCTTATTACTAAGAATGTACTTGTGAATCAATTCGAACGCAATAATATGGGGGTACTCGAACCGGAGAAGTCTCATAGGAAGGGATCAAACTACAAACACATCATAATGCAGAGTATTCACGGCTCTTTTAACACCTTTTCTAGGGAATCAGTTGATTTGTCTACTTTGGTAGGTTAGGTGCACTTTAGAGGTAGTTTTGAGAACAACTTTAACTGAGAGTTCCGTTTTAACACACTACTGACTATGAATTTCTCGATACCAAGAGTTATTCCAAGAATTATCCGCAATTTTGAAATGTACCCGAAGACGAGAGTGGAACCCTGTTATTACCCCAGATTCCCCGTTCCTATGGTTTCTCCTTCGACAAGTAGAGGAATGTTTCAAAAAACACAAAAACACAAGGAAGAAGAAAGGAATGTGCGTGTTAGAAATTGAAAATATCGAACAGAAAACATTTCGATTTCAAATATATACTGTGTCTAATAGATGGAGACTTTTCATGTATAATACCGCACACATTTGTAAAACTGCTTGATAAAATTCTTTTTAATGACATTAAACTGAAATTGACATGAATTGCTTCCTTTAAGAGAGTTTCACATGTCAATCATCTTACCACCTAGCCTATAAACTGATGAAAATCCCACCATTAAAAACCAAACTCGATTCCTTTCGAGTTCATGTACATTACTTCCGGAAAGGGCAGTTTTCTAAGTGAATTTAGCAAGAGATTATGGATCTTCGAACGGAAATATGATAATACAATATTGATATGTTGTTTAGGTTTTCATTGCAGGTGAAATGTATTCCCAGATATATATGAATTCGCTAAAATTAAATTGAAGTGATCAAAAAACTCATGAGGTTTCAAAGTTTTTTACTGCCTCAATTCAGACTTAGCTTGGTTTGGCAGATGAAGCCGTTAAGTTCAAGTTGAAATGAAACTTTTAAGATTCTACCTATTGCTCAGGGAAATGAGCTGGCAAAAGTTTCGGCAAACTCACACTCTTTTCTTTTCTGCGTCAACCCAGATTCAGGTTGAGTTCGCACGTGAAAAGCCTAAAAACATTGAAGTCCAATCGACATTTTTAGTAGGTAGTAAAAAAGTACAGAAAAATGCGCTTTTCACGTTTTGGCTCACTAAAAACTTTGTCTGAAGTATCTAAAACCAAGTAAGAGAGAACTAGAAATGCATGAGATTCTAATATCATGTTTAGAAAAATGTGCTTTCCAAGTTTCAGCAACTTCAAACTTTGCGCGTCTGCGAACTATATATGTCTGAACGGAAATTGGTGGATCTGCCCGCAATAGGATACCATCCGGTTGAAAAAGTCGAGAGTTTTCCGATTTCATGCTCAACTTGTTCAAGCTCCAGAAGTTTTAAAGATATAAAAAGTTGAATAAAAAAATTTTATTAAAGAAGAACTTGAAATAAGTAATTGTTATTCCAGTACGATACAACAGTTAGAACTTCTTGTTCCAATAGTAGAACGAGGATAGAAAAAAAAGTCTGACTTGTAGAAATCAGCGATTTGTTTTTGCTGGATCGAACAGTGAAAGTGGGCAGGAAAAACCGAATGCGGTAACAAATGCTCCATATAGCTAGCGATCATTCAATTACACCGCACACTTGCCCAAATATGCTGTTAAACACTTTGAGGTTAGTCCTACATTGTAATAAACTATAAAACATTCTTTCTGCCCACCTCTAAGCGTATAGGTAAAAGTAAAATTCCAGCTCCAACTTTACTTGAGAATCCGCTCACAATATCACAATCTACGAAATTCAACTGTGATTTGCATTCTGAGTTCGTGATGAGTGGCTATTCTACAAACAAGAAGTACACGTAAACGTCCACTTGTACTCACTGTTTCTTTCTGTTTACTCGGTTACTTCAAACCGACTGGATGTTGGAAATCAAAAAGTACACGTAAACTCCCACGTGAATTCGGTATTTACTTTTTCTAACTCATTCGCCGCGATTCGATGTTCCTGGTGGTCGTATACGCCTTTCTCATCGATGTTTCGGTTGCTCATGCGGCTACTTCTCGGATTACTTCCCGAAGTTGTTACTTCTTAAAACCAACCGACTACGCTCATTCAATAACCGAAGATGAACTGGAGGTCAAACAATGCAAACCATGGTCGAAGGGACACTCGGCAAATGCGGAAGTTTTGGTTGGTTTTTACCTGAAACTTATTTTCTAACTAGTTAAAAGCAATGAAGTGAGGAATGCCTTTCACAACTTCTATGGCTACATACGTCTCATTGAAACAAGCAGTCTTAAATTTTTGATTTCGATTTACTTAAAATAAGTTTGTCTGAGGATGTCATAGGTTTTCCTTCTGACTACCTTCCCGAGCAGATTTCTGTTTCTCTATTTTGAATCGGCAGTTTCATGATATTCTTTGTTTTTGTTAGAGAGAAGGCTGGCAAAATGTGATTGGCATGTTCTGATCTCTTTGTAGTTCAATCAGCATCTGATCAATGATCAAACTACAAACAATAATTTGTGGTTTTCCAGCTGCCTTGCTACACCCGCATGGATCGTGGATTCCTGAGCATGGGTTGTATTGAAATGGAAAACGGCACGCAGACGTTTAATGACAATATAACTTACGAATGCCTCGGGCTATCTGTCAAAAACAGAGACTTTTTCGGATGCAATTATAACCAAAAGGTGAGTTATTGTTTCGAAGGAAACATAGAGAAAGTAAGAAAAAATGTCAAAATACTTCAATCCAACGAAATGTCATGACAACCATGTGTTACAACTATGTGTCATCAAAAGACATTATTTCGAAAACAATTATAACGAGAAGGTGAGAAAAATGTAAGTGTTTTTCATTAATATGAAACTCAGGCGCACTAAATCGACTTTCAAGAAAACTAAGTCCGTAAAGTCATACTTGGATTCATAATACTAGACCTATTCACAATTTTATTGATTTTCGCGAGAGTTTCTTGCTTTTTCACGTCTTTTTCCAGCGCGTGTGGGGCGACGGTCACAAGACTCCCGGTTCCGGCATGTGCTGCTGCATCACGGACAACTGCAACCGGGTGCCTCCATCTTGGCTGACCATGAGAAGTTCCGATGAGGTAAAACTGATTATTTTGAGAGTGAATGGAACAAAACTAGTGAAATGTAAAAATAGAGATTCTTGAAAATGCGGGCAATTTGGAACCTAAACCAAGCTTTCATATGTTCAACGGTTTCAACTACGTGACATCAATCTCTTCCAACGAAGTTTCGGTTCTTTCATATTTGAAGTGTTCCGGCGTAGTTCCAACTTCTATTTTGACATGACTATTATGGGTTAATGAACAAATAAGAATCTCGGTTTTTACACCGCAATAATGCCAACACAGTGTGCTGCTTTCATTCTCAGAACAAGCGTCGTTGCAAAACAGTAAAGTACCGTTTATACAGCGTGGCTGTAATACATATTGATTTTCCCTCTCGTCATCTGAAGTCTCTTCGTGGCACAATGTAGCTCTAGATTAGTTGCAAAACAGTTTCGACAAAATGCGAATTGGTAATTAACAGAGCGTGTTCCGAGTGGCGATCATTTGTATTGATGATCGATTTCAGTTTGACCTACCAGCCTGGCGTCGAATCAGTCGTTATTTGTCATTGGCGCTGGTCATGGGTACTTTCTGGACGGTTGTGTTTTTCCTCGAGGGCTACGTGGAGGGATTAGTGGCATCGCGTTTGTCTCTATCTGTGGTAGGTCAAGAGAGAAAAGTATACATTTCAATCAATAATTAACTTTATAGATAGTATTCATCACTGTAATTGTTGTAACAACTTCGTTCTAGTTAACTTTATTTTGTTTGATGTAGTTCTGTTTATTCAATTTGTCAATATCAGAGTGTGGTGTGGGGAGTTTTGTGGAAGTCACCTCTATAGTTTCTATTTTACGGAGAGTGTCTAAGTATTCATGCTGACACTGCTGATTCAGTTACAATGAAATCGTGTTTTTAAAACACATGTACAAATTTTTCTTCACTACATGTTCAAGCTAAGTTGAATGTTTGGATCGCATACTTTAATTGCCGTTTCAAATTCAAAACATTACCTAGCGACTTCTGCGAACTATGTAACTAGAACTAATTATATGGGAGATCGTGTTTTCTGATTTTACTGAGAAGTTCAAGATAGTCAATTTTAACATGTTTGCAGATGACACCTACTCCGGCCTACGAAGACGAGTTCAATACCACTCCAAGTAGGTTGTTCTTCTTGGATGATGCACATTTGATATATTTTTTGCACGTATTCGCGTTATTCGCTCAGATGTTTACTTGCAACTTTTCAACTAATCGCAGATTATCCCGTGTACAGTACGCGCGCACTCGGCCTCCGCCTCAGGAAAAGCGAAATTTTTGTCTATTCATGAACTTGATTTTCAGCGGTTAATTCAAAGCGTTCCATTTTTCGCATTTGATTTACTTTTCGTATATACACCATTTTACGTATGCTAGAAGATTCTGGCACCTTCATCCCATCCTGCGTCTCTCTCTCTGCCTCACTATTTCTCGTCTCTTACATCCCGGCGGGATGTAAGAGCAAAGAAATAGCTTATGTTTGGTGGAGACGCAGGGTGGGATGAACGTGCCGAGATCTTCTAGCATACGTACTCATGTCCTTTCTCAATGATGATTAATGTTCTCATGGTTTCAGAATTATCCGAAAACACGGTAGACCACACAGAAGAAAGTACTACGCGAAAGGGCATGAAGGCTCAGAAAACCCAACAGGTCTCGAAGGGTCCCGAAACGACGCCACAGCCTGATGAGTGAGTTGGAGATCACAATTAATATCTATTATTTTCGGACTGTTTGCATTTCAGTTATTGATTTTTTGAAAGTAGAATATAACTTTGAAACTTTTTGAGGAGAAATGAAGTAATGCATGCTCGAACCACTTGTTATGACTATGAAAAATTGTTTCTCAATCATGGTCTCTAACCATATCCGTATTTTCCAAATACGACGCAACGCAATAAAAATACAATTACAGACCAAAAAATAAGTATTGCTGGATGTTGTCCTTCAGTGGTCATTTGGGTTACGGTTACGAGACCGAACTCGAAATGTTTTGAACAGCTAGAAACACAATTTTCTGGAAAGCATGGCGAAAACCCTGGAACTCTAATGAATCGAATCACGATTCGACTGGTTAACTCCTACATATTATTCAGGCTTCAATCTTCGTCAACATAGGAACTCTGTTCACGTTTTGAAATCTGTTACTTTTTTTTGAAACTTTTTAGCTCGAAAAAAACTACAATTATTCATTCAATATTGTTCCAGGACTGCGATTGCCACCGACAGTACTCAACGTAAGCAGGAGAAACCGGGTGAAGGGTCATCGGGAGCCAGCCGCTTCACGCCAGCCACCACCAAGAAGAGCTCCCCGGCAGGGACACAAACCACCCAGAACACAAACAATGCGAAAACGGATGCTGGGTATGTTATATAATTTGTTTCAGTCCTGCTGAGACTCCCACAGACAGTAGGTTATAGTGAGGGCCAAATTTATAAATTCCGTCGCTCGCCGGAATCGAACCGGCAAGCAAACGTTTTGTAGCAGGACGCTAACCACTGCGCTATCGGAGCAGGTAACTGACAAACTTGGAAATCGAAGACATGTGTGCCTACACATCGAAAAATGAGATATACAGCACCCTCTCGCCTTTGCGTTGACGAGGATTATACTGACCTTCAGGTCCGTTTAACTAACGTAACTATTACCGGATGTTGGGTATTCTAATTTGATCAGCGTACACATCAGCTTTTGTCGCCTTAACAAAACCTACTCCCAGGTACATATACTAAAAGTCAATTTAATCGTCACGGAAAGTTAACATTCTAATGAGACATCATTCACTTTGTCATTGCACGTTTCTGAGTTTTGCTGTGTTTAACATGTTTCACGTGACTGTGCGATTGACTAACAGTATAAAACAATTTCTTGATACCGGATTAGTGCATTGTACGTTTGCCGAGTTTCTCAGATAGTTTTCTTGTCCGTTTGATGATGATTTGACTGGAAGTACAGAGTTTATTTTGTAAAATACATACTGGAACTTTTGCTTAACTTTTGACCAATTTTTGACCCCTGCTTAACTTTTGACCAAAATATCATTCAGTCGTTCATTTTTGATATGACTACTATAGCTAAGTTTATTATTTGAAGATCAGATCATGTAATTCTTTTCAGCAAACCCCATTATACCGATGAACAGACGACGCAAACCAGTGATAATGCCCCGGAACACTGAACCGAAAGATTTTCCATCATTTCCGTTTATTCAATATTTCACAAACATTCGTTCAAATTGATGCAATATACTGACAACAAGTTCATTGTTATCTGTGCATGTGTCAAATAGTTCACTAGAAGGGTAATAAAAGTTGTAATTCGTGTGTGGTTAAGAAAGTTCTTCTAAGAGGGCAATCTGTGGTTAGGTTTCAAAAAAAAAGTGTAACATTAGAGATAGCAAACACTGATACAACTTGCTCAAGGTTGAAGCCAAAAGAAGCCCAACATATATATCATGTTGATCTATAATAGAATGAAAATTAATTTAATAGAATAGATAGGATAGGTGGGGTAAATAGATCACTCGCGATTAAAACGTGACATTGTGTCACTCCGATCAGAATGTAGAAAAAAACAGATGATGAGAAAAGGAAACAAGGTATAGTATAGTGAGTGCCAAATTCATAAATTTCTGTCTCTTGCCGGAGTTGAACCTACGAAAAAACTATTCGTAGCAGGGCGCTAACCATTGCGCTATTAGAGCACATTACGGGTAAGCCTTGGAATCGAAGACATGGGTGCGTACACAGCGGAAAGTGAGATATACAGTACCCTCCCGCCTTTCCGTTGGCAACGACTATAACCCTGTTATGCGCTCATGGTGACAAATGGAGACGGACAGTGTTGAACGATTGAGACAAATTCATCTCTAAGATTGAGATGAAGTTATTTGGAAAACGGAACGTAATCACATCTCGGATTGCACTCTGCTAGCGAAGAGCTTCATATCGTCGAATTCCAATAATTTCAGAAATGCCGTTGTGTAATAACTTATGAACATAATGCTTAAAGTATTACTGTAGAACAAGATGATTGGACCATTTGCATACACAATGAATTCGCCCACCACGAAACGAGAAACCTGGAAATGATACATTAAATTGAAGGGCTCATTTTTGAAACACACCATTGTATAAAATCTATATAAAAGAGTGGTAATCGCCAGATCTGTCGAGTTAACTGAACTTGGCTATATCGCGGAATCACAAATGCCTTATTTGTCTGTCCTCACATTATTTCCTTTTGAGACTTTCTCTTTTATCTATTGTAGAAAATTTCCCGGTTTCCACAAGTGATGTAAGTTGTATTACAAGCCCGTTACAGTTTGTAAATAACCTAAATTATATTTTGTAAGGGACGGAACCCATTACAACAATAAACGCATCTGCCTATTTAGAATCTACTGTCAAAATAGTCGTCACAATCTGTTCCTTCATTGCGTAAATGATTCTTTCCTTTTCTAAGAACAAGACTCTCCTCTAAACACGTCTCATTCACACTTTGATTCTCAACTTCAAAAAAACTTCCATAACTCGAAGCACTATTTTGTCAAAGACTGAAAAGCACGAGATTTTCAACTAGCTCAACATTCCTAAAATAGACTTATCAAATATATTGTTTTTCCCATAAACCATACGCCGTAATAAGAAGCTGACAGCAAAGATATTCCAAGTGCCGTGAAGATAGGCAAAACTGCTTGTGCGGTGAAGACCTAGAAAAGATATAGAAAAATCGTTTTTAAAAGGACGATTATGTGGTCTATTCCCAACGCTTCAGTCCTTCAAACTATAATTCATTTTTCAAATGCTGTTCGAAGGACCGTTGACACTGGATTGGTCCACATAATCGTCGCGCTTTAACTTTTTAGTGGTTAGAGACCTCAGTTTCTGGAAACAAATCCAGGTAAAAGATGCAATTTTACATTTATTTCATCAGGCTTGCACGGTCGGCAAAACTCTTCCAATCATCCAAAGTTTTTGTTTGTTTTAGAGGAGAGCGGAACACAACCCTGTTTTAGAGGAGAGCGGAACACAAAAAAAAGAAAGCTGCTGTATCCTACTTCTAAGTAGACGCGTTGCGTGTCGCGCGGCATTGTCATGTGAATGTCACGTGGACTGATCAAACTAATATACGAGTTATTCGTGCTCTCTGATCTCAATACAGTATACAGCAGTCCGGAACAAAACTTCTGCTCAAGTTGTGTTCCGATCTCCTTTAAGGAAGATTAAGTATACTCATTGAAAAATATTGAAAATTACAGCAAATTGGCGCAAATAAAAGAGTTATTCACCTTCAAAAGACGTCTATGCATCTTATTCGTCAGTTCACTGGCAGTGTTGCTGGTGCTGGAGAGAATATGATTCGCTTTCCATCTCACATAAAAAGCCACAAGGAGAACCACGATTGGTCCCACTTGTATAATTGCTGGAAGCATAAGGAAATGGTATATATATATATATATATATATATATATATAACTTTTTTGAAACATAAAAGTATATTTGAGGAGTTGTACCACTCGACAAGTGATGTTAAAATGCTACTACCAGTGGTTCATTGTATTGTAATGGGCAAATTCGCAGGTTACATTATTGGTCAGTCAACTTTTCCTAACATTCTCTTTGTTGTTTGTCTTGTTTATATCTGACTAAACTGCTCGAACTCTCTCGCAAAATCTATTTGTTGTTAGTATTTCCCTCTTTGTAGATAAAAGCAGGGTCTAAAATGTCGTAAATTTTCTTGAGAACTTGCTGCATTTACCCTGCTCACAACCCCAATCACATTTTGCTCCGACCTTGCTCTGTATTTCACGAAGGTTTGGTTGGAAATTACACAACGGTTCGAAGGACAAATATTCTAGTCAAAACGGCCAAAAATCGATTTGTACTGTAACCACGCAAATTTCTTTTTTTCACAGTCACGTGAAACTTCACAGAACTCAGAAACGTGCAATGAAAAATGCACATTTTCTGATTAGAATACTTATTTTACATGAATATCAAATTTCTTCTAGTACAATCATGTTTTGAGTTCGAATTGCAGGGCAAGAACACATGTGTCGCTCACTTATGAGATAAGTGGTGCCGGCCGCGCTTTGGTCGAAACCGATTGCGGTTGCACGATCCAAGGTGAAGTTCAACTCATCGTGAAGAATGTTGACAACTTTTTCTGGGTCGAGTGCACTGTCGTTCATGGTCAACTGAATCAGTGGTTTAGAGAAAGTGAGAAATTGAAGGGTGGGAAGTTGATATGAAAGAGCTCATCAAGAGAAACCGATAAGTATAACTTTTAATTCAAACTAACGAACCTTATTTGCACACGGTTGACACGCGTTTGCCTGCTTTAGCGTGCGCAACGTTATATTTAGGTACCCCGGGGTGCCTAAACTAGCTTTCCTTTCTGCCCCCCCCCCCCTTTAACCCTTTTCCCAAATTAAGTTCAACAGGCTCGTCCCGCTGTGTTTGTAGTTTGTTCCGTTCCTTTTCGGTCGACGTTCGTAAATAATAGCGTCGAGATCAAAGTACAACCGACATTTAGTAACTCCCTATATTCCATCAACGAAGTGTATTTAGGTCACTAAGTAGATTCGATCCTGCTTCAAGATGTTCATTGAATCATAGTCAAAATTATATTGAGCACATCTCTTGACACGTGCTGCCGGCTTAACTGTATGCAGAGAAGGCATTCAAGAATATTCTTACGTTGAAAGCCCAATCTGCGTTTTTTCACGGTATAACATCTCACCGGTATATCACTCTCAGCACGGCTATAGTTCCAGTCATTCCTACTAAGACTCGGCGTAGGCATCCAGAAAATTTGGAACGATGCCAATGCGTCTCAGTGGGAATGAAACGATCTATATCACTCTCAGGAAAGCTAATCACGCCCAAGAGATAAAGCTGCCGGGATGTTCTAGGGGGTTAGCCTCTTCACAATCTACAAACCTTATGGCACGTTTTACGTTTAAAAGGTATCAATTTAGTCAACATTCTTATGAAAAACTCACAAACTCTATGACATAGGGTATTTCCGCGACACACATGAGCAACACCATTTGGAGATCTGTGAACCGTTTTCCTCTCACTATTCCCAGACGGTGATTAAATGGGACAGCGAAGACCAAGACGTGGTTGTAAATCATTGAGAGCATGAGCGCATGGCTGAACATCGATATTCCATTCTTACTCCATTGTTCAAGTTTGCTTTTATTGATGAGTTATATATTTTGTTTGTAGTTGAATTTCTTCATCGATTTAGTAACTTGACGCTTTGCTAGTTCAGTTTGTTATAATTCTCACGGTACTTTACATAATCATTCAACATTTCTCGGAAGATAGCTGTGGTTTTAGAGCACTAAAATTAGCACAAAGTGCATTTTACATGTCATTGAAAACATGTTATATGACACTTTGTTTAACTTCGGTATAGTTAAATCTAAATATTACCCAATATATTGAAGAGTCGGATTCAGGAATCGCAAAGGACCATATATAACGATAAGCATGGTATCTTTTAGAGTAATTATTCTAGAAAGAAACTTGCTAACTCCTAGCGGCTATAATAAAAACACTGAAGAAAGAAACTCAGATGATGATAAAAAGTAACGGCAATCAGCCCCGTTGGACTTCATTCAAATCGTATATCCGAAACAAAACTACCACGTATCTGTAGAACTCCATACGCACGTATTTCCACATTTTATACCACGAAAACACGATGTGAAAAGCTGTGCAGCTCTTTTTTCTTTAGGGACCCCGTCAAAAAAATTCGTCCACTTTTTCTCACCAAATTCTGATGATATTCTTGGTGTTTCAATGACGAATATCATGGTAGGTTCCAAATAAACTGGAGTTAAAATGAATGAATTTATTACGCAAGTGAAGCGTGTGATAAAAACTGAGACATACTTGGAAAAAGATAACTTCAAAGATGAGAAATCAAACTGTGGAGATAATATTGTACACGTACGTTAAGAATTGGGGACAAAAATCACAGGATGGAACAACAGTTAAATATAGTAGAAGTAACACAGAAGTATAACACAAACGTCAAATTGTTATGATATAAAACGTTTAAAACTAGCAACGGAAAATGGTAAACTCTTCTCTTTGGGGTAAACTTGTAAAAATGCACGTGTCAAAATATTTGCCAGTGCTTATAGAATTTTACAGATTGTTGTTAGGATTTGCGGTTGAAGTTTGGACATGTAAGAGGTTTCAGAACGTTTTTGAACTACATAGCTCCGATACGATGAAGTTAAATAAACCGTTCCGCTATAATCTGAGTAACACTAAATATTTAAAAAGCTTCAACAAGTTTCTCAATGTCTTCCCTCAGACCATGAAAAAACTTTCTGTTTGAAAATTTGTAAAATTTGCATCGCAGATAACAGAACTTCAAGCATCACCTCGTATTGCCTCGTTATCAATGTTTATAAGATATATCGTATTTCGAATATCGCATATCGTACCGTTTCATGAACATAAATAATTGTATGAATAATCGTAATCTTATGATAATCAGGAAAAACCCCGAGGTAACTCGCAGATTCAGGCTGGAGCTCACGGAATTTACCTTCAGATTTATTGCTGGGATGTTGCGGATATAGACATCTGGGTGTACTTTTAAACGGGGTAGCGTACTGATTCCAATTCCGTATTCAAGTATTGTATAGTGAGTGCCAAAGTCTTAAATTTTGGTCTCCTGTCGGGATCGAACCTGCGATCAAAAGATTCGTAGCAGAGCGATAACCACTGTGCTATTGGAGCACATAACGGACAAGCTTTGAAATTAAAGACATGTGTGCGTACACAGCGGGAAGTGTGATATACAGTACCCTCCCGCCTTTCCGATGCAAACGACTACATTTCAACTCTCGAACCACCAAGAAATCAATTGGTCCAATACCATTAAATCAACACAAAACGAAATTACACATGAGTTCAATAGCACAAAATGTGTATACAAATGACATTTGTTGCCCCATTTCAGAGTACGCAACCAATATTAGAATTGCCTCGAACTTAGTACCTACCTACTTACGCACCGTAATGCCCGAGTGACAATTCCAGTAACCTTGTAAGCAGTAAGATACAAAAGTCATTGAGTGTCCCTTTTTTTCGATAATGGGACATTATACTGTTAGTCAATTGCAACGTGAAACATGTTAAACACAGCAGAACTCAGAAACGTGCAATGACAACGTGCACGATTCCTCATTGGAACGATAAATTTACGTGACTATTCATTTTACTTCTAGTATAAATGTGCAGGCAGCGCACTGATCTTCGAAAAACTTATGTTGCGGATATCCGCGAGTTAGGGAGATTTCGTTTGTATGATGAAACGTGAAAAAAATAAATCAAACTTGTAAAACTCTGTACACGGTTCTTCACGTTTATTACAACCCAAACATGGAAGAACTTCTTGAAACAAATTTCATGTGTGTTTTGAGAAATTGTCATCCGAAAATCTTGGCTCGATGCCAACAATTTGTTTCAGTGGGAAAGCTATAACTGGGAAGTGCAAACTCGAGAACTCGAGAAATGTCGGAAAAACTACAAACAAATTTTGCAATGAGATTCAGAAAAAGTTTACTACAAAATTTACTGTACTATTGATTGGAACTGTAGCTAGTTGTCGAAAGAACGCTTCCACGTCTCATTTCTGCAAAGAGTAACTGAATCAAAAAAGTAATAACCAGGTAAGCAGTTTGGTTTATAATTGTATGTTCTTCGGTTTTTGACTGGTTTTCTTCGAACACTTAAATTCTAAATTAGATTAAATATACTGGTAATCACTTCGACTAAACTGCATTCAAAGAGTTACAGTAAGCCATTTGGCACTTGTTTACACGTCTAAATGTAATGAAGTCTTGACCTCGTAGAGAAACTCTATATACTAGAAGTAAATTGAATAGTCACGTGAAGTTAGCATTCTGATGAAGAATCGTGCACTTTTTTATTGCACGTTTCTTAGTTCTGCTGTGTTTATCATGTTTCACATGACAGTGCAATTGACTAACAGTATAACTTGGAAAGGCTAATTCTCCATCATTTGCTGTCTCGGTTGGTGAAATAACACTGTGTTATTGTAATTTTTTTGAAATAAATAACAATACTGATAATTTCGAAGAATGTTGGCATTCATAAAACACTGACTTGAAAACTCAGTTTTCGCACGTATCCAACCCATCCGTTTTCAAGTATTTGGGCATCAGACCCGTTTCAACGCGAAACTCCCTCGAGCCCAAGTTTTCGTAGCCGCACCCAACGCGTTTTCCGGTCCTGAAAAATTTTGAGCACGTCAGTTCATTCGATAGATGAAAGAACTATTTGAAAAAAGCTCGCTCTAGATACGGTCTGATGATAAATCTGAGAGGTGATCCATGATAGATCTATTTATACAAATTTCTCTAATACGTATAAACAACGTTCGTTCGCATAACAGTATTTTAGCTCGGAGAAAATTGAAGTTTTGAGGAACCGGTCGGCAAACTTCAATTCCGTAGATTACTTGCTAGTTTCTTGTAGTTCGACCGTAGCACCTGAGAAGTCAGAGATTTTTTTTTCCGTTCATTCTTGTTCTCGTATAGAGACTTTGTAGAGTTTATTTTTCCGCTGTTTGTCATTTTTCGTTTCTTTCAACTGTGGTAATTC
Organism: Litoditis marina; assembly: GCA_964036275.1. Classification (NCBI taxonomy): domain Eukaryota; kingdom Metazoa; phylum Nematoda; class Chromadorea; order Rhabditida; family Rhabditidae; genus Litoditis; species Litoditis marina. The sequence goes on from OZ038439.1 coordinate 10,871,310, forward strand.
ACACAGCTTAGTTTATGTGAAGATTAGGGGTAAAAAGTCAATTTTCTCCTAGCTCATTTTTGACTGACTGATATTCCGTTTCAGGACTGTTATTACTCTTAAATTTTGTGGTGGGCGGCACGCTCAGTTTCCGATGTCATCAAATACTGTGGGAGCCTGGGAACTGTGAGGTAAACAACCCTATTTCTGCCGCAAATGCACAGATCCTATGTATAGTCGTCGCCAACGGAAAGGCGAGAGGGTACTGTATATCTCAATTTTCGCTGTGTACGGATACATGTTCTCGTATCGAAAGCTGCTCTTAAACGAATTCTCGTAGCGCAGTGGTTTGCGTCCTTCTACCAATCTCCTGCTGGCAGGTTCGATTACGACGAGAGACAACAGTTTATAAATTTGACACCCACTATAGAAGTGTTTGTTCACCTCACATTCTGTGTCTTATCAAAAATGCGCTATTTCCTTGTCTCATAGTTCACCGGCACGCAAGACCGGTTGCGCCGGGTAAAGGATTTCTCAAACCGTTGTGAACACCGTACCATCAGTTTCGTAACGGGTGCTGTTTGGCAAGAAGCCAGTCAGTCTGCGTGCGGTTAATCTACACACTTTCTCGTATGCTGGCACACAATCAACCAACCCCATCTGCTCAATCAACTGTGTCGTCGGGTGCTTTTATATTAACAAATCTCTATTGCTTCTTGGGTATATAACAGCGGTGTTCTTCGACGTTATCGTAAGTAACTGAAATTTCATTCCCAGAGCGATGAAAAACATGTGGGTGCTATTACACTGCACCGATTGGCAGTCAGTGTAGTCAAATTCTTTCATGAGTTCATGAGCTAATACGATGAATGAGCCTAAGTTCAGAATTAGCCCAAGCTGCTCCGAGCTTTGGTTAATACGATACACTGTTGATCAATTGTAGAGTCACATGAAACATGTTAAACACAGCAGAACTCGTAAAAATGCAATGAAGAAATGCAGATTCCTCCTTATGATACTAACTTTACGTGACTATTCATTTGCCTTCTAGTATAATGAACATGACCGAGCGTACTAATTTTAGGATGGAATCACTATTCATGTTCAGGTTGGAGAACCGGTCGTCTCAGCGACTGAATCTTGCGGAGCTAGGTTCCAAATGATAGCGGAAAAACCTCCTTACGTCCACTATACTCCATTTAGAGCTGCATCCGTAGCGCAATCACACTCGTTGTGGAGGGCCTCAGTAAGTTTCAACATTTACCAGATTAAGCAAGCTTGACATGTGCACGAATAGGTGAAAGACAACTTTATCGATTTTCTTTAAAAATTTAAAAATTACAGAGATCTATGCTCCACCAGAAGCTGATTATATTCAGCTGTTTTTCGGAAGTTTTTGTAATCTTTCACAAGACGCTGCAATCCGCTACGTGAGCGCAGCAAAGTGCGACTCATACGATACATGCACCGCAACTAGCGGCGCCCATTCGCTGAACGCGGCGCATTCTGTGAAAACGCTGGCAGCTTAAAATTTCGGAGAAAATGCAGGCTTAAATATTAGTGTCAAATTAGCCTACATCTCCTTATGAATTTCAAACAGTTCAGGCGACATCTGGCTGACCCCGGTATTTTAAGTTGCAAAACTGGCGAGTTGCAACGGTTCTCCAGAGTTATATGCGCGGCCACTAGCCACTGGACCCCAGTGCATTGAACCTCCAAAACAGTAATTTTTTGCACTTGGTGGAAGGAATTCGTAAAAAAAACATATAGTTTGTGAACGTCCCATTTGAAATATTGAACTTTTGTCTAAAAACTGATCTTCTTCGCTTTTCACACAATTTTCTCATACAAATTGAATTCTGTCTTGTTAGTAGACGAGTCTGTTTTTCAGAGAACGGAACGAGTATTCGATGAAAATTTTCATTATTCTGTTTGGGTCAACTGCGGGAAGAGAAGGGGAGATGGAGAGTACTGTTCTACAAAGTACCCGGGACTGGTATAGTTCACACCATTCCTACTGAGACTCCTACAGTAGGAGGCTCCGGAGGCTGTTGTAAGACTGAAAACATGATTTATCGAAAATCTTCTCGTACAATCATTGTGCCTGAGGACGAGAATGGGGTGCAAAAATCCTCTACCTTTACGATTGCAACTACGTGAGGAAGACGACTTAGAAGTTTCGGAATCCTACTGTATGAGTCTCAGTAGGAATGGACTATTGTGTTATTCACCTTCAACCACACGGGGGCCCTACAGACGTATGAAACGCTGCAACCTAATTTCATGCAATTTTACCTACGGTAGCGATCAAGTAAACGATACTCTGAGAAATCACTGACTCGGCCCCCGCCGACTGAGTAGAAATTGAGACGGCAACGACAATGTCGCTGCCGTGACAAATTTTACTCATAGTAACGTGAAATAATACTTGCAGGTCAGAATTCTGCAGTACCGTATGAGGGAAATGACAGGCTCTTATACCCTGAGATATCATGTAAGGATGTATCAAGTTGCAATAAAGATGGCTTTAAATATGGAAGGTATTTTATATTTTATTAATAGAACATCCAGAACTAGCACTAGGAACTGCGCGCTGATGATGTGATAGTTCATATTTCACGGCCACTACTTTAGTTGTGTGCTACGTCAATGCTACTAAATGAGGGCAGAATCGAAAGCTAGTTTAGGTACCCCGGGGTACCTCAACATAAGGTTCTGCGCACCAAAACAGGATAAAACATGGTAACCGTATACCTAATTGCGTCCTAGGAGCGTACCTCCCATGATTAAACAGGAACTTATGAGGATAATAGAAGGAAATGGTGTAAAGCAAACAATTAGACCTCTGGAAGAATAACAACCAACGGATTTTGCGGTCAGTGGTATGAGAACGAATTCCCATAGACGTACTCATGCCCGAAACCTATTGATATCACAGCCCTAATGCAAAAACTCGGCTTCTCAAAACCAATCAGCGTCGTCTCAAAAATGTGCTGTTTCTCTTTTCTCTTATACCGCCAGATTACCGGTCACGCGGGAAAATGAGCGATGCAAGCTACACATAATCAGATCATGGTGTCAAAGTGTTCTAGCATACGTAATCATAATGCTCACGACGCATGAGTACGTTTGCTAGAAGATCCAGGCACTATTATCCCATCTTGCGGCTCTCGCTCTTCACTGTCTCTTTTCTCTTACATCCCGGCGAGATGTAAGAGCAGAAAAATCGCGTGTTTGAGGATAGGCAGAATGAGATGAAGGTGCCGGAATCTTCTAGCATACGTACTCTGGAGTGATTAGGGAAGTTGATGCGGTTTTGAGTTGTTTCCATTTATTCAGCCGACTGCAAGGAACCTATACGACAAGCAGAACTCAAATTGGCTGGAACAAGAGCAACCAGCAAACCCACCACATCCGAGCCTAGAGGTAAATTTGCGTATCATTTCAAATTGAATACTTCTTTATACATGAGCCATCTGTGTTTACACACATGATTCATTCAAACCTGAAAGAAATTATGATGTGCTTCATGGCTGACAGTACTATAGTGTTTACAAAAAAATCTGCCTCATATAAGACTCGAACATGGCCCGAAAGTTTAGGAGACGCGGACGCTAACCATCATCTCAACTGCGCGTATAGCTGTTGACGAACCCCAATTGTCACAAACACAACTGCTGTTGAATGTTACTGCAAAAGACTGATATATAATTTAGAATCTACCAAGAACAGTGCCAGTACCACCACTCCTGAAATTCTGCCACCAGTAGATGTCTCTCAATCTACCGGCGACTCGACTACAGCTGAGCCGGAAGGTAGTGTTGGTAATAAGTCCCATTTCAATAAGGTTGAACTATCCTGTGAATGGTTAGATTGTCACATACTCATGAACTTCTGTGAAATGTTTCTACCTAACACTGATCTGTCATTCAGCATCCACCGAGGACAGTGTCAGTACCACCACTCCTGAAGTTCTGCCACCAGTGGGTGTCTCTCAATCTACCGGCAACTCGACTACAGCTGAGCCGGAAGGTAGTGTTGGTCACAAATCACATTTCAATAAGGTTGAACTATTCTGTGAATGGTTAGATTGTCACATACTCATAAACTTCTGTGAAATGTTTATACCAACACTGATCTGTCATTCAGCATCCACCGAGGACAGTGTCAGTACCACAACTCCTGAAGTTCTGCCACCAGTGGGTGTCTCTCAATCTACCGGCGACTCGACTACAGCTGAACCGGAAGATAGTGTGTTCACAAGTAACATTTCAATAAGGTTCAACAATTGTGTGGATAGTTGGATTGTCACATACTCATAAACTTCTGTGAAATGTTTCTACCTAACACTGATCTGTCATTCAGCATCCACCGAGGACAGTGTCAGTACCACAACTCCTGAAGTTCTGCCACCAGTGGGTGTCTCTCAATTTACCGGCGACTCGACTACAGCTGAACCGGAAGGTAGTGTGTTTACAAGTAACATTTCAATAAGGTTCAACAATTGTGTGGATGGTTGGATTGTCACATACTCATAAACTTCTGTGAAATGTTTCTACCTAACACTGATCTGTCATTCAGCATCCACCGAGGACAGTGTCAGTACCACAACTCCTGAAGTTCTGCCACCAGTGGGTGTCTCTCAATCTACCGGCGACTCGACTACAGCTGAACCGAAAGGTAGTGTGTTCACAAGTAGCATTTCAATAAGGTTCAACAATTGTGTGGATGGTTGGATTGTCACATACTCATAAACTTCTGTGAAATGTTTCTACCTAACACTGATCTGTCATTCAGCATCCACCGAGGACAGTGTCAGTACCACAACTCCTGAAGTTCTGCCACCAGTGGGTGTCTCTCAATCTACCGGCGACTCGACTACAGCTGAACCGAAAGGTAGTGTGTTCACAAGTAACATTTCAATAAGGTTCAACAATTGTGTGGATGGTTGGATTGTCACATACTCATAAACTTCTGTGAAATGTTTCTACCTAACACTGATCTGTCATTCAGCATCCACCGAGGACAGTGTCAGTACCACAACTCCTGAAGTTCTGCCACCAGTGGGTGTCTCTCAATCTACCGGCGACTCGACTACAGCTGAGCCGGAAGGTAGTGTTGGTCATAAGTCACATTTCAATAAGGTTGAACTATCCTGTGAATGGTTAGATTGTCACATACACATAAACTTCTGTGAAATGTTTCTACCTAACACTGATCAGTCATTCAGCATCCACCGAGGACAGTGTCAGTACCACCACTCCTGAAGTTCTGCCACCAGTGGGTGTCTCTCAATCTACCGGCGACTCGACTACAGCTGAGCCGGGAGGTAGTGTTTATCATAAGTCACATTTCAATAAGGTTCAACAATTGTAAGGATGGTTGGATTGTCACATAACATACTCATAAACTTCTGTGAAATATTTCTACCTAACACTGATCTGTCATTCAGCATCCACCGAGGACAGTGTCAGTACCACAACTCCTGAAGTTCTGCCACCAGTGGGTGTCTCTCAATTTACCGGCGACTCGACTACAGCTGAGCCGGAAGGTAGTGTTGGTCATAAGTCACATTTCAATAAGGTTGAACTATCCTGTGAATGGTTAGATTGTCACATACACATAAACTTCTGTGAAATGTTTCTACCTAACACTGATCAGTCATTCAGCATCCACCGAGGACAGTGTCAGTACCACCACTCCTGAAGTTCTGCCACCAGTGGGTGTCTCTCAATCTACCGGCGACTCGACTACAGCTGAGCCGGGAGGTAGTGTTTATCATAAGTCACATTTCAATAAGGTTGAACTATCCTGTGAATGGTTAGATTGTCACATACTCATAAACTTCTGTGAAATGTTTCTACCTAACACTGATCAGTCATTCAGCATCCACCGAGGACAGTGTCAGTACCACCACTCCTGAAGTTCTGCCACCAGTGGGTGTCTCTCAATCTACCGGCGACTCGACTACAGCTGAGCCGGGAGGTAGTGTTTATCATAAGTCACATTTCAATAAGGTTGAACTATCCTGTGAATGGTTAGATTGTCACATACTCATAAACTTCTGTGTAATGTTTTTACCTAACACTAATCTGTCATTCAGCATCCACCGAGGACAGTGTCAGTACCACAACTCCTGAAGTTCTGCCACCAGTGGGTGTCTCTCAATCTACCGGCGACTCGACTACAGCTGAGCCGGAAGGTAGTGTTGGTCATAAGTAACATTTCAATAAGGTTCAACAATTGTGTGGATGGTTGGATTGTCACATACTCATAAACTTCTGTGAAGTGTTTCTACCTAACACTGATCTGTCATTCAGCATCCACCGAGGACAGTGTCAGTACCACCACTCCTGAAGTTCTGCCACCAGTGGGTGTCTCTCAATCTACCGGCAACTCGACTACAGCTGAACCGGAAGGTAGTGTGTTCACAAGTAACATTTCAATAAGGTTCAACAATTGTGTGGATGGTTGGATTGTCACATACTCATAAACTTCTGTGAAATGTTTCTACCTAACACTGATCTGTCATTCAGCATCCACCGAGGACAGTGTCAGTACCACCACTCCTGAAGTTCTGCCACCAGTGGGTGTCTCTCAATCTACCGGCGACTCGACTACAGCTGAACCGGAAGGTAATGTTGGTCATAAGTCACATTTCAATTAGGTTTCAACAATTGTGTGGATGGTTGGATTGTCACATACTCATAAACTTCTGTGAAATGTTTCTACCTAACACTGATCTGTCATTCAGCATCCACTGAGGACAGTGTCAGTACCACCACTCCTGAAGTTCTGCCACCAGTGGGTGTCTCTCAATCTACCGGCGACTCGACTACAGCTGAACCGGAAGGTAGTGTGTTCACAAGTAACATTTCAATATGGTTCAACAATTGTGTGGATGGTTGGATTGTCACATACTCATAAACTTCTGTGAAATGTTTCTACCTAACACTGATCTGTCATTCAGCATCCACCGAGGACAGTGTCAGTACCACCACTCCTGAAGTTCTGCCACCAGTGGGTGTCTCTCAATCTACCGGCGACTCGAGTACATCTGAGCCGGAAGGTAGTGTTGGTCATAAGTCACATTTCAATAAGGTTGAACTATCCTGTGAATGGTTAGATTGTCACATACTCATAAACTTCTGTTTAATGTTTCTACCTAACACTGATCTGTCATTCAGCATCCACCGAGGACAGTGTCAGTACCACAACTCCTGAAGTTCTGCCACCAGTGGGTGTCTCTCAATCTACCGGCGACTCGACTACAGCTGAACCGGAAGGTAGTGTGTTCACAAGTAACATTTCAATAAGGTTCAACAATTGCGTGGATGGTTGGATTGTCACATACTCATAAACTTCTGTGAAATGTTTCTACCTAACACTGATCTGTCATTCAGCATCCACCGAGGACAGTGTCAGTACCACAACTCCTGAAGTTCTGCCACCAGTGGGTGTCTCTCAATCTACCGGCGACTCGACTACAGCTGAACCGGAAGGTAGTGTGTTTACAAGTAACATTTCAATAAGGTTCAACAATTGCGTGGATGGTTGGATTGTCACATACTCATAAACTTCTGTGAAATGTTTCTACCTAACACTGATCTGTCATTCAGCATCCACCGAGGACAGTGTCAGTACCACCACTCCTGAAGTTCTGCCACCAGTGGGTGTCTCTCAATCTACCGGCGACTCGAGTACATCTGAGCCGGAAGGTAGTGTTGGTCATAAGTCACATTTCAATAAGGTTGAACTATCCTGTGAATGGTTAGATTGTCACATACTCATAAACTTCTGTTTAATGTTTCTACCTAACACTGATCTGTCATTCAGCATCCACCGAGGACAGTGTCAGTACCACAACTCCTGAAGTTCTGCCACCAGTGGGTGTCTCTCAATCTACCGGCGACTCGACTACAGCTGAACCGGAAGGTAGTGTGTTCACAAGTAACATTTCAATAAGGTTCAACAATTGCGTGGATGGTTGGATTGTCACATACTCATAAACTTCTGTGAAATGTTTCTACCTAACACTGATCTGTCATTCAGCATCCACCGAGGACAGTGTCAGTACCACCACTCCTGAAGTTCTGCCACCAGTGGGTGTCTCTCAATCTACCGGCGACTCGACTACAGCTGAACCGGAAGGTAGTGTGTTTACAAGTAACATTTCAATAAGGTTCAGCAATTGCGTGGATGGTTGGATTGTCACATACTCATAAACTTCTGTGAAATGTTTCTACCTAACACTGATCTGTCATTCAGCATCCACCGAGGACAGTGTCAGTACCACAACTCCTGAAGTTCTGCCACCAGTGGGTGTATCTCAATCTACCGGCGACTCGACTACAGCTGAACCGGAAGGTAGTGTGTTTACAAGTAACATTTCAATAAGGTTCAACAATTGTGTGGATGGTTGGATTGTCACATACTCATAAACTTCTGTGAAATGTTTCTACCTAACACTGATCTGTCATTCAGCATCCACCGAGGACAGTGTCAGTACCACCACTCCTGAAGTTCTGCCACCAGTGGGTGTCTCTCAATCTACCGGCGACTCGACTACAGCTGAACCGGAAGGTAGTGTGTTCACAAGTAACATTTCAATAAGGTTCAACAATTGTGTGGATGGTTGGATTGTCACATACTCATAAACTTCTGTGAAATGTTTCTACCTAACACTGATCTGTCATTCAGCATCCACCGAGGACAGTGTCAGTACCACCACTCCTGAAGTTGTGCCACCAGTGGGTGTCTCTCAATCTACCGGCGACTCGACTACAGCTGAACCGGAAGGTAGTGTGTTCACAAGTAACATTTCAATAAGGTTCAACAATTGTGTGGATGGTTGGATTGTCACATACTCATAAACTTCTGTGAAATGTTTCTACCTAACACTGATCTGTCATTCAGCATCCACCGAGGACAGTGTCAGTACCACCACTCCTGAAGTTTTGCCACCACTGGGTATCTCTCAATCTACCGGCGACTCGACTACAGCTGAACCGGAAGGTAGTGTGTTTACAAGTAACATTTCAATAAGGTTCAACAATTGTGTGGATGGTTGGATTGTCACATACTCATAAACTTCTGTGAAATGTTTCTACCTAACACTGATCTGTCATTCAGCATCCACCGAGGACAGTGTCAGTACCACAACTCCAGAAGTTCTGCCACCAGTGGGTGTATCTCAATCTACCGGCGACTCGACTACAGCTGAACCGGAAGGTAGTGTGTTCACAAGTAACATTTCAATAAGGTTCAACAATTGTGTGGATGGTTGGATTGTCACATACTCATAAACTTCTGTGAAATGTTTCTACCTAACACTGATCTGTCATTCAGCATCCACCGAGGACAGTGTCAGTACCACAACTCCTGAAGTTCTGCCACCAGTGGGTGTCTCTCAATCTACCGGCGACTCGACTACAGCTGAACCGGAAGGTAGTGTGTTTACAAGTAACATTTCAATAAGGTTCAACAATTGTGTGGATGGTTGGATTGTCACATACTCATAAACTTCTGTGAAATGTTTCTACCTAACACTGATCTGTCATTCAGCATCCACCGAGGACAGTGTCAGTACCACAACTCCAGAAGTTCTGCCACCAGTGGGTGTATCTCAATCTACCGGCGACTCGACTACAGCTGAACCGGAAGGTAGTGTGTTTACAAGTAACATTTCAATAAGGTTCAGCAATTGCGTGGATGGTTGGATTGTCACATACTCATAAACTTCTGTGAAATGTTTCTACCTAACACTGATCTGTCATTCAGCATCCACCGAGGACAGTGTCAGTACCACAACTCCTGAAGTTTTGCCACCACTGGGTATCTCTCAATCTACCGGCGACTCGACTACAGCTGAACCGGAAGGTAGTGTGTTTACAAGTAACATTTCAATAAGGTTCAACAATTGTGTGGATGGTTGGATTGTCACATACTCATAAACTTCTGTGAAATGTTTCTACCTAACACTGATCTGTCATTCAGCATCCACCGAGGACAGTGTCAGTACCACAACTCCAGAAGTTCTGCCACCAGTGGGTGTATCTCAATCTACCGGCGACTCGACTACAGCTGAACCGGAAGGTAGTGTGTTCACAAGTAACATTTCAATAAGGTTCAACAATTGTGTGGATGGTTGGATTGTCACATATAGGGGGTGTCAAATGTATACCTGAGCCTTACACAGCACAATTTTTTGCGCCGCAAATGTTGGGCGCGCGCCGGAATCGAACCGGTGGGCACTGGAGTCAAAAGCACTGACGCTAACCACTAGGCTATAGCGACAACATCCAGGGAACGACGGTTTCTGCACATGCATTGTCTCAATTGAGCGACTCAACTGTTCGAGACTCTGGTAAAATGAGCAATTACACTGAACTGGGCACCTTTCCTGATGTAAATCGTTGTGAATAGAGTGATTAAACAATGTGATCTTTCGTTATATCTTTCCGGACCATTTTACTATTTCCATGTTCATCTTCCCTCGTGTTTTCTCTTTCCCTCGCAGGATTTTCATGCACTCTTTCGTTAAATTATTCTGAGTTTTACTCAACCAACGTGCAAAACTTAACAACATGTAAAAATGAACAAGAATAAACTCTGCAACCGCCAACAAAAAATAGGGCAGTGAGATGAACAAACGAATAACGAAAACAATATGGTACAAGAAATATAAACAAACAAAATCACAGCACTAATACCTATTGACGACTGCTGGGCGCTTGCGAGCCAGTTTCAAATACGGAGAATTCTGAAACAGTGAAGAGGCCCCTTCGCGTTCTTCATCTTCTTCGTCTTCCGAATCGTCTTCTCTCACAATAACATCTGACTCATCTTCTTCTTCCAGTCCCAAGTCGTTGTAGGACATCAGTGGTTCATCTTCTTCATAGGCATCGGCGAAGACATCATCCGAATCGTCGTCGACAGAATCCGTTCCTAGTGGGACCACAACCTTGGGAATCGGGTCCACGTCGAGAAACACCAAGCCTTCCTTATCCCGAAAATCCTTCTCCACGTGAAGAGCACTCTGGTAGAAGTTGTTCCGACACTCAGCTGTCATCTCCGAGATGTATCGCAGTGCATTCTTCCTCAGATCCGGGATCTTCTCGCTGGCCTTTGCTTCTTTGGAAATCTTCGTCTTCAACCAACCCCAGAAGTGTTCGATGGGGTTCAGCGTACAATGGTACGCGGGAAGACGGAGCATCTGGCGCTGTAGCAATCCCCCCAAACCTCGTGAGGTCACCTCATGAGCTAACTCACCAGCTAGCTCACGAGCTTACCTCATGAGGTTACTATGCTTAACCATTATAAATTTGAGAACTGGTCAGCTACTTGCGAAGTAGCTCACCAACTTTTTACGCGCAGGTTCGCTGACCAGTAAGCTGGCGAGGTGCGCAGCAGCGAGAGAGTGTGCTATTTTGAGAGGACAGAGGGGCGAAAAGCGCCACACGATCAAATCAACGGAGACCACGTTTTGTTGGTGAGGTGGCTGATGAGGTGGCAATCGGCTTCCTTTTTCCTTTCATGTTTAAATTCCTTGTTGTTGTGTTTGGTAATTCATACCTACTAAACTACTTTTTTGTTTTATTTAACATACTTTTTCTCAAATAGTATGTTTCGGCCAATGATTTTCAATGCAGTTCGAATGTAATTAGGTATAAATATATTTAAAAGAATGTAAGTTCCCCGAATTACTTGATTTCGATGGTATTATCATCAGTATTGTTTGGAAGTAGTCCAAATTAGCATAATCACCTTGCTTACGCAATTCATTTCTTTTGCAAACTCTGAATACAAAAAACTGGCAAATTCAAAAAAAAATTGTTCTAGACAGTTGAAAGGTTTTCCCATTTCCCTTGAGTTATTGATATCCTTTTCTATATTCCATTCAGTTCGATCTTAAACGCTGATAGTTCCATTTCTCTTTGTTTTTCACACAAATTCTGCTAGATATATCTCAAGTGATATATTTTCAGCTCGGGACTGTAAGATAATATGGTCGGAACAACATATAACTGGAACAACATAGTTCACAGTTGGAAGTTTACAAGAGTGTGAAGAAGGAAGCTCGAAATATTTGGATAGTTGTTTGGTGTTACTATAAAATTGTACTCAATGAATAAACGAGTATATTTCACTTGTCAATATTGAGATTTTTGGTTCTCGGTTTCTCATGGTAGCGAGTGTATTCCAAAAGCTCAGCTAAAATTACTATTTCAATATAGTTTGTTCCATTCGCTTTGAGATTTGTTGACATTTCTCAAAATTGTAAATGCCGCATGAACCGGTATATCACGCCTCCTATGTATCGTTAGAAAATGTGTCAAAATAGCGCAATGGCTAATGAGTCGGACTACCAGACTGAGGTCGCAGGTTCGAATCCTCCAATTGAATTATTTTTCACATACTTCGCCAATACATGAATTATTTGTATTGAACTCGTTTATAGTTCAAAGTGCAACAATAGTTGCGAATACTCATTCTTGTTATTGGTTATTTCGATGAAAATTATTCAAAATGGAGAATTTCTATTTAAATTATTCATACTGAAAAGTTTCAATACGAATTTTTCATATGAGTTTCTCAAATTGAGAATTCGAATTGTAATTAAACATGCGTACTACATACGTTGTTCCATGGAAAATTTGAAGAAATGCGTCAAATCGGGTTTTCCTTATAAATTGTACCATCTATATTTCTCCCACAGAGATTTTTCATATACGTGTGTTTGTGCTAGTATGTGTGAGATGTTCGAAAATCTCGGCCTTATATATTTAGTTTTGTTGGGTAGGCATTATTTGGTGAATATAGTTCGCTCTCACTTTGAAATTCAGTGGGAAAAAATTAAGTATTGATTAAAAAACTGGTGAGTTGACGAGGAGCTCGTCAGTTCCTCGTGAACCTCGTGAGTAGACCTCACGAGGTTCACTCATGAGGTCTCGCCAGTTTTGGAGGGATTGCTACAGCGCCAGAACACCATACTGCGCCGCAATCGCATCCACGCGATACTTCCTGAACGCGGTCCTTCCACCGTTTGCCTCCAGAAAACTGCTGAGAAGTGCAGTGAGATCCCGTTTCTTCATGGCCAGCTCACAGTCGACAGCTTTGGATTGAAGAAAATCCACAATTTCCTTTTTCGTCGAGTTGGCTGTCGGTACCTGTCAAAATTAAATACTAAGGATACTGTAAACAAACCGTTGTATTTTTGTTTTTTACACTCATGAAACACGCTTCTCAGTTCACTTAATTCACTAACTTGAATTAGAGAAAGGCGTGTATTGTTAAAAAAAGGGAAAAAAAGAAGGGAGGGGAGAAGGCGAAAGCATCTTTCAATTTCACAAGATTTAATACATTCATAATCCGTTTTTCCTATTCGATAACAAACTATCCGACTGAACTTCATCTCTATCTGTGAATTTCTATGCGTACCTTGCTTATGAGTTGAGAATGATAGGGTGCGTTGTCCATTACAAGGACAGGCACCCTATTGCCAGCTGCGGCTTTGATTGTCGGCAGCACCTTCTTCAGCCATGCTTCGAAGACTTCAGAAGTCATTGACTTGTGATAATCTGCGTCATCGCTCATTCCACATTCAGCCCAAACCTTCAAAACTGGTTTTACACAATTGTAAATTGTTAATTACGTCGAGGGATTGCCAAAATGTGTAAAAATTATTAACTTTAAATCTAAAAGTGTCTGACTGTCACATACTTCGAAGCTTCCGGGAATAATTCCGTCCTCTCCGATAGCACCAATCACTATTCCACGTTTCCCTCTCGTGGGAGATGGAGACGGGTTGACTTTGAGACCTTGTTTTGTATACTTGAGTGGGTTTTCTGAAAATATAAATAACATGGTGAACAACAAAAGCTTCCGGAAAAACGGAAAAATTGAAATCAAAAGTACTTGGAATCGCCAAAGAACGTAACAAATTAATATATTTGATCAGAAAGCATGCTTTGGTTGGTAAATGAAAAATGTACTCAAAATCACCTAATGCATCCGTATCAATCCAATCATATTTGTATCTCATGCCTTCCCACAACCAAGTTTCATCAGTGTAGCTTATGTACGCATTCTGTTTTCTATAATCGTGAATCCACTTGAGATACTGGTGACGCCAATCGACAAGGTCTTTCCGCTCAAAAAGCAGACAACGATCACGGACCTTTCGATAAGAGAAACCCATCGCATTCAACAATCTACAGAGATTGCGATCACTTAGGTTGTAATTGAAGTCTTTGTGGAGCGTCTCTTTCAAATGAGCATTGAACTCAGCGATAACAATTCGTTTCTCATTAGCGTAATGAGTATGAATGTCACGCCTTATTGTATCAAGCACCATTGCAGGCATCTTTGCCACTAGGCGAATGCCTTTCTGTTTTACAGACTGTGACACACCTTTCCGACCAGAACAAGAGGGGAAAACACGATTATTCACAGAACTTGTTTTAGCAACACCTCCACTAAATTGGGGAGAACATGAAACCGACTTGAGAACAGATTCTTTTGATACTCGGTTCCAGCGAAAAAGACAATAGCAAGGTTCCAGCGAAAAAGACGAGCGATGAACTCCTTGACTTTATTACAGAACTTGGTACCTGGCTTGGGTTCAAGATGGTTACTTTCAACAGTAAAACCAAGCTTTTTCACCACACCGGCCAAACTCTGAAAAAAACCATTCGATTAAAAACAATTAAACATACTCTCCGTTGTATTACATATTATCAAAAAAAGGAGGCAAATGGTGCTCGCCAGCCTGCCAGCCGAAGCAAAAAAAAGATAAGTGTTCATGACCCAGTTATGTTACTAAGGACGAGCCATCACTACATCATGAACTCGGCTGGCTAGAGGCACATAACCATTTAGTTTGATGATAATTATAAATATAAAGTGTTAAAATTGTCTGTTGTTGTGAATTTAAAACATACAAAAATGTGAATCCTGAAGCGGTACTGCTTGAGAAACATCAGTTCATACTAGCCAATATAGTAGTATAAACTAACGTATCTAAAGCAGACCCTGCTTTTTTGAATTGTGTGTCAAATTACATTTATAGACAGTGAAGCGTGTTGAGTGGTGAGCTAGTGCAGAGACAGGGAACAGAAAGACATGTGGGGTGCAAAGCGATACTGTATTAGAAAACCCAATCAATACTGCCCATGCGAACAAGAACTATACACCCCAAACGAATTAACTTACAATTTTACGTCCCAGCGTCGGTGGCATTAAAATTTCCAGAAAAATCTGATGTGATATAGGTATTTCGATCATTAAGAAAACGAAAATTGAGTATCGAATTAGCTTTGCTTCCTTATTACGTCTATTTTTTATTTATTCTTATTATTTATTACTTAATATCACCTAACACCTATTATTTTTAGTTCCATATGTTATATATACTTTATTTACGTTCGTGGTGAAATTCAACGAGAGGGGGTTATGAAAAAATATTCACCAGTACTTCTGCACTCTGGTTGATGGTATTAAAATGAGTGAAATAAGCAAATTTAAGAAAATTGGAAATAAAACAATTGAAATTAAGGAAAACTAACCGTCATTTCTCCGCCGGTTTGTGTACCGTACGACATCATTGTGATTCGGCCGAAACCATTGGAATACTGTCTTTGGAACACATGCTGATCTCTAGTTTGATAGAACCGCTGACGAATTGGAATACGGGGACCCAATGCTGAAAATATGAAAGAGTTAGGGATGAAAAATCAAACAATTTATCGGAAAACACATTGTTTAACTGTGTTTCAATGTTTAATAAGTTCATCATGCCTCTCAAAAGTATTTGCCTAATATTGCTAGGAAACAAATTGGCTAATGACACATGAACTATACAGAAACAACATGTAAATTCAAAATCGTCCAAGAAATAAATCAAAAGTTGGTTTTCCTTTTAAAATAAATTGGTCAATGGTCAATAAGAACCTATCAATATACTCACTCATACAATCCACTAGTATAAAAGGCTAGTTTGGTGTGTGTGTGTGTGTGTGTGTGGGTTTGTAACAATTTCAGTCGAAAAACCAATGGGGAAGAGTGAGGCAAATGGCGTGGAAAAAACGTGAGCTAGCTGGATTTCATTTCTATTTTCAAGTGACTACGAATCGGCTGCAGCTGCAAATTGAATTAGGGAATAGATTTGCTTTATTTAAGTTGAACAAAGGTGCGTTAAAGTCACGTGAAATACATGCAGCCTTAACAGAGAGAGAGAGAGAGAGAGAGAGAGAGAGAGAGAGAGAGAGAGAGAGAGAGAGAGAGAGAGAGAGAGAGAGAGAGAGAGAGAAAGAGAGAGAGAGAGGTAGAGAGAGAGAGAGAGAGAGAGAGAGAGAGAGAGAGAGAGAGAGAGAGAGAGGAAGAGAGAGAGAAAGAGAGAGCTTTATGTGTCACGCTCTACGTTAGGCAGAAGTCTCGCGCTCCATGTTAGAAAGAAGTGCTCTATGCAAAGAAGAAGTTCCGCGCTCTATGTTAGGGAGAAGTTTCGCACTCTATGCTAAGGAGAAGTTTAGCGCTTTATGTTAGGGAACAGTTTCGCGCTCTATGTTGAGGAGAAGTTTCGTACTCTATGTAAGGGAGAAGTTTCGCGCTCTATGCAAAGGAGAAGTTCCGCGCTCTATGTTAGGGAGAAGTTTCGCACTCTATGCTAAGGAGAAGTTTAGCGCTTTATGTTAGGGAACAGTTTCGCGCTCTATGTTGAGGAGAAGTTTCGTACTCTATGTAAGGGAGAAGTTTCGCGCTCTATGCAAAGGAGAAGCTCCGCGCTCTATGTTAGGGAGAAGTTTAGCGCTTTATGTTAAATAGAAGTTCGCGCTCTATGTTAGGGAGAAGTTTCGCACTCTATGCTAAGGAGAAGTTTAGCGCTTTATGTTAGGGAACAGTTTCGCGCTCTATGTTGAGGAGAAGTTTCGTACTCTATGTAAGGGAGAAGTTTCGCGCTCTATGCAAAGGAGAAGTTCCGCGCTCTATGTTAGGGAGAAGTTTAGCGCTTTATGTTAAATAGAAGTTCGCGCTCTATGTTAGGGAGAAGTTTCGCACTCTATGCTAAGGAGAAGTTTAGCGCTTTATGTTAGGGAACAGTTTCGCGCTCTATGTTGAGGAGAAGTTTCGTACTCTATGTAAGGGAGAAGTTTGGCGCTCTATGCAAAGGAGAAGTTCCGCGCTCTATGTTAGGGAGAAGTTTAGCGCTTTATGTTAAATAGAAGTTCGCGCTCTATGTTAGGGAGAAGTTTCACACTCTATGCTAAGGAGAAGTTTAGCGCTTTATGTTAGGGAACAGTTTCGCGCTCTATGTTGAGGAGAAGTTTAGCGCTTTATGTTAAGAAGGAGTTCGCACTCTATGCTAAGGAGAAGTTCCGCGCTCTATGTTAGGGAGAAGTTCAGCGCTCAATGTTAGGGAGAAGTTTCGCACTCTATGCTAAGGAGAAGTTTAGCGCTTTATGTTAGGAACAGTTTCGCACTCTATGTTGAGGAGAAGTTTAGCGCTTTATGTTAAGAAGGAGTTCGCACTCTGTGCTAAGGAGAAGTTCCGCGCTCTATGTTAGGGAGAAGTTTAGCGCTTTATGTTAGGGAGACGTTTTGCGCTCTATGTTGAGAAGAAGTTTCGTGCTCTATGTAAGGGAGAAGTTTCCCGCTCTATGCTAAGGAGAAGTTTTGCGCTCTATGTTAAGAGGAAGTTCGCGCTCTGTGGTAAGGAAGAATTTCCGCGCTCTATGTTAGGGAGAAGTTTCGCGCTCTATGGTAAGGAAGAATTTCCGGGCTCTATGTTAGGGAGAAGTTTTGCGCTCTATGTTAAGAAGAACTTTCGCGCTCTTTGTTAATAAAAACCTCCACGCTCTGTGTTCAGAAAAAAGACGGCCAGGAAGCTCCCGCCAGCCTAGGCTTAAACAAGGGAGGAGGAGGCGGCTTTAGCCGCCGGCGCCCTCCCTTGTCCACTATTATATTTGCGTAGTTTGGTTTGTGGGTTTGTGTGTAACAATTCAACACAGTTTGCACTTTTGGTCGAGAATTTGGGCGAAATCACACAGTTTGCACTTTCCAACTGGAAAGGCGTGGAATCCGTGCTTTTCGTTTTTCATTTTCAATTGGTAGTGGTATGGGAAGTGGTGGATCACCGTTTTTTTCGGGGATAGAAAATGAAAACGAGTTTACGTTTAAACGCGGCAATTTTGGAAAAGCCATTTTGTTTTACTGGCAACTTGGGAGGCGGCTGGGATGCATTGAAAGAGGTATTTGCTGTTTATTTTTGGCTCAATCTTCTTCCCTTTCTCTCTTTCTTTTCATTCTTCTCTCCAACCATCTTCTTTCAACGTTTCTTATTGTTAGAGGTTTACGCCCTATGTTGAGAGAAATTGTCTTTTTCACTGTCATTTTCACTGCTATTTTCACTGTCTATGTAAGCCCCACTGTCTATGTGAGCCCTACTATCCCCATTCCCACTGTCTATGTAATCCCCACTGTCTATGTGAGCCCCACTTTCCCTATTTTCACTGTCTATGTGAGCCCCTATATCCTCATTTCCACTGTCTATGTAGACCCCACTGTCTATGTGAGCCCCACTTGCCCTATTTTCACTGTCTATGTTAGCCCCACTGTCTATGTGAGCCCCACTGTCTATGTGAGCCCTACTATCCCCATTCCCACTGTCTATGTAATCCCCACTGTCTATGTGAGCCCCACTTTCCCCATTTTCACTGTCTATGTAAGCCCCACTGTCTATGTGAGCCCCTATATCCTCATTTCCACTGTTTATGTAGACCCCACTGTCTATGTGAGCCCCACTTTCCCTATTTTCACTGTCTATGTACGCCCCACTGTCTATGTACGCCCCACTGTCTATGTGAGCCCCTATATCCCCATTTCCACTGTCTATGTAAACCCCACTGTCTATGTGAGCCCTTCTATCTCCATTCCCACTGTCTATGTAAGCCCCACTGTCTATGTGAGCCTCTCTATCCCCATTTCCACTGTCTGTGTAGCCCCACTGTATATGTGAGCCCCTCTATCCCCATTTCCACTGTCTATGTAAGCCTGTCTATGTGAGCCCCACTTTCCCCATTTTCTTTCCCCATGTCTATGTAAGCCCCAATATCTATGTGAGCCCCACTGGAGAACCATCGCGCTCTGTTTTGAAAAGAGTCTTTGCGTTCTATGTTAAAGAGTCCTTGCGCTTGAGGACTTCGGAAACAAAAAAAACATCTCGACGCGGCCACCGGCCTAGGCTCAAACAAGGGAGGAGGAGGCGGCTTTAGCCGCCGGCGCCCTCCCTTGTTGAAGATATAAATGTCTACATCAAGCAACACAATTTCCCCGGATACACGTCTGGTTCGAAATGAACAGCACACACGTGAGATGACATAACCAACATTTCCAAATTATATCACTTTGATGCTATTAAATTAACTAACCAGTTCCTTGAGGAGTTGTGGATGGTGAAGCTGAGGTTTGTGACCTCCTTTCTGGGGCACATGCCGGAAGAGACGACGTTGATGTTGAGACTATAACGAATAGTATGTAAAATCGTCAATTCGTAAATTTCATTTCTCTATTTTACTGCTAAGAATCTACTCAAATCGCACTCACTCATAAAACTGAGGAAAATATACTGTACAAAAGACTAAACTGTGTATATGTGCTATCTGGATGTGCGAATTAAAATGTGATGTCTCTAGCAAGCAACATAATAAAATGGAGAAGAAAACATGTAACTTTAGCAAAAAACCTAGAAATAAACCAACCAGAAGGACAGTCCGTCCGCGAGAAATAAGCTTTCGGCATAATAAGTATATACCAAAAAAGCAATAGGCCGCCTGACCTGCAATTAGACATAAAATAAGCCCAATTAATTCATCAACACTATTGACAATAACAAAAAGCATCATTTCATATTAGAAAAGACCGTATTAGCGGAACAAATAAAAAGTGTGTTCATAGGAACATAATAAATGCAATAAAACATATTAATATAGAAAGTAAATGAATAAGTATTAAAAAAACGGTAAAATCCTCGACAATTTTGATGCAATTCCCGAGCGGCAAAACCTGCCGTCGCCGCCAAAATGCCGTCCGCATTTGACACAGCACAAGTGACAATTGACCGTAATATAAAATCTATTCCGTAAGCGAAACCTATACTCATAAACTTAAGTGAAATGTTTCTACCTAACACTGATCTGTCATTCAGCATCCACCGAGGACAGTGTCAGTACCACCACTCCTGAAGTTCTGCCACCAGTAGGTGTCCCTGGATCTACCGGCGACTCGACTACAGCTGAGCCGGGAGGTAGTGTTTATCATAAGTCACATTTCAATAAGGTTGAACTATCCTGTGAATGGTTAGATTGTCACATACTCATAAACTTCTGTGAAATGTTTCTACCTAACACTGATCTGTCATTCAGCATCCACCGAGGACAGTGCCAGTACCACGACTTCTGGAGTTCTGCCACCAGTAGGTGTCTCTCTATCTACCGGTGACTCGACTACAGCTGAGCCGAGAGGTAGTGTTGGTCATAAGTCACGTTTCAATTAGGTTTCAACAGTAGTGTGGATGGTTAGATGGTCACAAACTAATAAACTTCTGTGAAATGTTTCTACCTAACACTGATCTATTTCAGCATCCACCGAGGACAGTGTCAGTACTACGACTTCTGGAATTCTGTCACCAGTAGGTGTCTCTCAATCTACCGGCGACTCGACTACAGCTGAGCCGGAAGGTAGTGTTGGTCATAAGTCACATTTCAATTAGCTTTCAACAGTAGTGTGGATGGTTAGATGGTCATAGACTAATAAACTTCTGTAAAATGTTTCTACCTAACACTGATCTATCATTCAGCATCCACCGAGGACAGTGCCAGTATCACGACTTCTGGAATTCTGCCACCAGTAGGTGTCTCTCTATCTACCGGCGACTCCACTACAGCTGAGCCGGAAGGTAGTGTTGGTCATAAGTCACATTTCAATTAGGTTTCAACAGTAGTGTGGAAGGTTAGATGGTCACAGACTAATAAACTTCTGTGAAATGTGTCTACCTAACACTGATCTATCATTCAGCATCCACCGAGGACAGTGTCAGTACCACCACTCCTGAGGTTCTGCCACCAGTAGGTGTCTCTGAATCTACCGGCAATTCGACCACAACTGAGCCGGAAGGTAGTGTTGGTCATAAGTCACATTTCAATTAGCTTTCAACAGTAGTGTGGATGGTTAGATGGTCATAGACTAATAAACTTCTGTAAAATGTTTCTACCTAACACTGATCTATCATTCAGCATCCACCGAGGACAGTGCCAGTATCACGACTTCTGGAATTCTGCCACCAGTAGGTGTCTCTCTATCTACCGGCGACTCCACTACAGCTGAGCCGGAAGGTAGTGTTGGTCATAAGTCACATTTCAATTAGGTTTCAACAGTAGTGTGGAAGGTTAGATGGTCACAGACTAATAAACTTCTGTGAAATGTGTCTACCTAACACTGATCTATCATTCAGCATCCACCGAGGACAGTGTCAGTACCACCACTCCTGAGGTTCTGCCACCAGTAGGTGTCTCTGAATCTACCGGCAATTCGACCACAACTGAGCCGGAAGGTAGTGTTGGTCATAAGTCACATTTCAATTAGGTTTCAACAGTAGTGTGGATGGTTAGATGGTCATAGGCTAATAAACTTCTGTAAAATGTTTCTACCTAACACTGATCTATCATTCAGCATTCACCGAGGACAGTGCCAGTATCACGACTTCTGGAATTCTGCCACCAGTAGGTGTCTCTCAATCTACCGGCGACTCGACTACAGCTGAGCCGGAAGGTACTGTTGGTCATAAGTCACATTTCAATTAGGTTTCAACAGTAGTGTGGATGGTTAGATGGTCATAGGCTAATAAACTTCTGTGAAATGTTTCTACCTAACACTGATCTATCATTCAGCATCCACCGAGGACAGTGCCAGTACCACGACTTCTGGAATTCTGCCACCAGTAGGTGTCTCTCAATCTACCGGCGACTCGACTACAGCTGAGCCGGAAGGTAGTGTTGGTCATAAGTCACATTTCAATAAGGTTGAACTATCCTGTGAATGGTTAGATTGTCACATACTCATAAACTTCTGTGAAATGCTTCTACCTGACACTGATCTGTCATTCAGCATCCACCGAGGACAGTGCCAGTATCACGACTTCTGGAAGTCTGCCACCAGTAGGTGTCTCTCAATCTACCGGCGACTCGACTACAGCTGAGCCGGAAGGTAGTGTTGGTCATAAGTCACATTTCAATTAGGTTTCAACAGTAGTGTGGATGGTTAGATGGTCATAGGCTAATAAACTTCTGTGAAATGTTTCTACCTAACACTGATCTATCATTCAGCATCCACCGAGGACAGTGCCAGTACCACGACTTCTGGAATTCTGCCACCAGTAGGTGTCTCTCAATCTACCGGCGACTCGACTACAGCTGAGCCGGAAGGTAGTGTTGGTCATAAGTCACATTTCAATTAGGTTTCAACAGTAGTGTGGATGGTTAGATGGTCACAGACTAATAAACTTCTGTGAAATGTTTCTACCTAACACTGATCTATCATTCAGCATCCACCGAGGACAGTGCCAGTACCACGACTCCTGAAATTCTGCCACCAGTAGGTGTCTCTCAATCTACCGGCGACTTGACTACAACTGAGCCGGAAGGTAGTGTGTTCACAAGTAACATTTCAATAAGGTTGAACTATCCTGTGAATGGTTAGATTGTCACCGACTCATAAACCTCTGTGAAATGTTTCTACCTAATACTGATCTATTATTCAGCATCCACCGAGGACAGTGCCAGCACCACCACTCCTAAAGTTCTGCCGCCAGTAGGTGTCTCTGAATCTATCGGCGACTCGACTACAGCGGAGCCGGAAGGTAGTGTGTTCACAAGTAACATTTCAATAAGGTGCAACAATTGTGTGGATGGTTAGATTGTCACATACTCATAAACTTCTGTGAAATGTTTCTACCTAACACTGATCTGTCATTCAGCATCCACCGAGGACAGTGCCAGTACCACGACTCCTGAAGTTCTGCCGCCAGTGGGTGTCCCTGGATCTACCGGCGACTCGACTACAGCGGAGCCGGAAGGTAGTGTGTTCACAAGTAACATTTCAATAAGGTGCAACAATTGTGTGGATGGTTAGATTGTCACATACTCATAAACTTCTGTGAAATGTTTCTACCTAACACTGATCTGTCATTCAGCATCCACCGAGGACAGTGCCAGTACCACGACTCCTGAAGTTCTGCCGCCAGTGGGTGTCCCTGGATCTACCGGCGACTCGACTACTGCGGAGCCGGAAGGTAGTGTGTTCACAAGTAACATTTCAATAAGGTTCAACAATTGTGTGGATGGTTAGATTGTCACATACTCATAAACTTCTGTGAAATGTTTCTACCTAACACTGATCTGTCATTCAGCATCCACCGAGGACAGTGCCAGTACCACGACTCCTGAAGTTCTGCCGCCAGTGGGTGTCCCTGGATCTACCGGCGACTCGACTACAGCGGAGCCGGAAGGTAGTGTGTTCACAAGTAACATTTCAATAAGGTTCAACAATTGTGTGGATGGTTGGAGTGTCACCGACTCATAAACTTCTGTGAAATGTTTCTACCTAACACTAACCTGTCATTCAGCATCCACCGAGGACAGTGCCAGCACCAACACTCCTAAAGTTCTGCCGCCAGTAGGTGTCCCTGGATCTACCGGCGACTCGACTACAGCGGAGCCGGAAGGTAGTGTGTTCACAAGTAACATTTCAATAAGGTTCAACAATTGTGTAGATGGTTAGATTGTCACATACTCATAAGCTTCTGTGAAATGTTCCTACCTAACACTAATCTGTCATTCAGCATCCACCGAGGACAGTGCCCGTACCACCACTCTTGGGGTTTTGCCACCACTGGGTGTCTCTCAATCTACCGGCGACTCGACTACAGCGGAGCCGGAAGGTAGTGTGTTCACAAGTAACATTTCAATAAGGTTCAACAATTGTGTGGATGGTTGGATTGTCACAGACTCATATACTTATGTGAAATGCGCCCCAAGGTATACTCTTGTACAAGTATCGTTTCAATCACGAGGATCCACTTTGTTGGAAAGCAGATTGTTACAAAAATATACTAGCAACGTCACACTAGTTTCTTGGAATTATTATCTTTAAAATCGTAGAATCTTTCGAGAAATATTTCACGTATCGTAGATATTTTATACCGATACCTTCCAACTAATTCAGTTCTAATCGTCCGTTCCTGACACTTATATTATACGAGCAAATGCGTTATCGACATTGTACTCACAACCCTAAAAATCATGTTTGATATATTGTAATAAGAAACGAAGAACTTTCTTTATCACTGAAAAGCGACTTTGAAACTGAAAAGTTGAACTTTTTCGAAACTGAATCTGGCGCGGAGGCTCTAACAACAACAAGTTTACATGGTTTTCATAATCACAGAAACACACCCTATAAAAGTTACAAATGTTGAATTCAGCTTTAAGTTTGCTCATTTCGTGATAATTTTCAGCAACGACGGAGAATTTCACTCAAATTGCGAACGCTGCGCGGCAAGTTGGCCAACCTGGTCTCGTAGAAGAAAACAAGGCAAACGAGAAGAAACCGAGCAGTCTGTAAGTTAAAACCAAAAAAGTTTCATGTATTTATAGTTTGATCTCGATTAATATAGAGCGAACACGGATGTTATGATTGTTCTGCTGTTCTGCTGTTGACAAAAACCCGAGAAGTCAAATAAAAGCGACGAAAAACCAGCACATGTGGTCTTTATTTGTAGTTTAGTGTTCGTTCTTTTTGAGCCAATACGAAAATTTTGATGCTGTGCATGCTAAAGTAATCACAACATGTAATACTTTCACATGATACGGAACCGATTCGCTATTGAACTCTCAAAACTATTCAACGCTTCAACCGTGTTCATTTGAAAGTTGCCGCCAACTATTCGGAACGTCCATCCACCTATTAATCGCGCCAAAAGAGGTCCTCCATCTCAGTAACGGCCGTTTCGTTCAATCCCACATCCAATTGAATTTTGTTGAAATCAGAAACGTATCCTAATTATCGAAAGCGCAATTTCCAAATAATGAGATGCTCATATCATATCAACTAGAAATATCTGGTTCCAATGTGCTCTAATTTTTTCAAGTAAAGATTGCCATAATAGGTACCATTAGGTTCTCAGAGAGTAAGTTGGGGCGTTTTGTTTTTCCAAATTTAACTTTTTCAGTGCCCTCACCCTCATGAGCATTCTTCTGGTTCTCATGACGTTCTGCATGGCAGCGATAGTTGGAATTCTTTCTGTTATGATCAAAAACAAGTGAATAAACTTTTCTTTGTAATTTTTCCCGTGTGTGTAACAAGTACACATTACGTGAAGGAATCCGCTGAAAGTATATGGTCAGTTTCACGTTTTTCGTGTACTTTCTATATGAAAAACAGTTGAAAGTTGCACGGTTTTCCCAATTTAGTTCTTATCTAATGATATCAAGTGATATTTCTTCCATTTTTTTACGAAACGATATGAGGTATGTTGAAAAAAACGAGGAATCTGCTGGCACTCCCCAGGGTTGGTTATGTTGTTATTTGGTTAGCAGGGTTGGATAACCATTTGGTTATGTCTGTTGTGTTTTTGTTTCTGGTATTTCTTGTACTGTTATGTTGTGTTTGTAGTTTGAGCCCGATGCGTTTTGTGCAAACTTTGCAAACATTTGCGGAGTGTTGCAAAATTTCAAAACTTTGGTGGCTTCGCCGTTAGTGCACGGAAATTTTGTCGACCCTGAAAGCTTGGTTGCAACTACGATTTAAATCTCATCCTCTTGTTGAGACAGGCAAAAACTCATTTGTTTTTTAGTTTCGATGATAACTTTTTGCTTCTCTCATTTGAAATTTTCGTGTTCACATTCGCAGACGTTTACGTTTAACGGGTTGGACCAAACTGCCATTCTTAACAAACGTAAACGAGCGTGAAAAACTTGGAAAATCAGCAGACTGTGGTTGAAATCATTCATTTCGAAGACTGGTTCTTAATTCTACGGCTGCGCTTCATCTTCAATGAGTAAGTTGGTATTACATTACAGATCGTCTCGGAAGTGTTCCACAATTACGATTGACCTATCAGAAGCTGGTATAGTCGCCATCTGTCCTACTGACACTCCTACAGTACACTTTCGTATTTGTCAATCGTTGTTTTCTAATGAAAACTTCAACTTTATCAAAAGATTTGAACACTTCTTGTTATAGGGTATCAGATGAGATGTTGAAAAAAAAACAATTTTGATAATATTCACGTCACTGAAACAGGGTTGAAGTTTTGTAACCTACTGTAGGACTCTCAGTAGAAATGAAACAGACTATAACACTGTCTAGGTGCATCAACCACTGTGAGCGCGTAACAGGACCACTATACCCTTTCTCCAACATCTCGTTTCTTTCTTGCGTTCCTCCAATTAGAGTCCAACACGTTTCAAATCGCGAACATATATATATCTATCTACTATGATTGAATGGATCTCCGTTGTAGTGTGATCTCGATGCACGCCCGAAATTACGAAATTCGACCAGAAAGCAAGGGGTTCAAACTACAAAATCAGCAGAATAACACACACATACACTGTATAAATTAGCTTTGGAAATACAAACCCTCAGCCCTCACACAGTTTACCACTTCACTAGTTGCACTGAAGATCGAGTGGTCACACACATTGCATTTAGAAAAACGAATGAGATTCAGATTTGGTCGAATTCCGTAAATTGTACAGAGATCAAACTACAACGAAGATTAGGTCAAATCTTCATGTCAACGCTCAATCAACGACGCGATTTTCAAATTTTTTTTATAACATGGTTAAAAATAAAATGCGAAAATATGTTTTTCTTAGATTTATACAAGAGGATTCGTTTCTGTAAACCTTCAAGAAATCATTGGAC
This sequence comes from Litoditis marina, assembly GCA_964036275.1. Classification (NCBI taxonomy): domain Eukaryota; kingdom Metazoa; phylum Nematoda; class Chromadorea; order Rhabditida; family Rhabditidae; genus Litoditis; species Litoditis marina. Next base: position 10,898,271 of record OZ038439.1, read on the forward strand.
TGTTAAAATTTTGCGATTATGGCATTAGAAATGGTCAACATGATAACGGCATACCTGTTTTCAAGTTTTCCACGTTCATCTTACCTGTTCATCACCTCCCATGAATTCGATTCCATTCGAAATTCATTTTTAAACGTTACTGGTCGAACTCATGTTCAACAGTCAGATAGGTTAGATAGATTTTATTTTTCAAAATTTTCTCCGGTATCCCTTTTATTAATACTTCAAGTTTCAGAACTGTTAGTAATCTCGACGCTTTTGGTAGCTGGAACAATTGGTTTTCAATGTCACAACAAACTTTCGTGGAGTCCTGGTAACTGCAAGGTAGAAATATTACTTATTCATTAACAATTCAAGAATAAAGTTAAGGCGATTCGAGATAATTTAGGCCAAATTCAGGAGTAAAAGTCAGTTTTTCATACTTTTTTCATTTTTTCGTCACTACCAAACCGTAACAGTGAACAACCGATTCCCTTGTAAACTAATTAAAGGTTTGGCTGATTCACAGACATATTATGTGTTTGAAACTCGAATCCGACTCTATTTTCAACATTTTTTAAGTTGACACCATTTGAACGAGTAAATAAACAACTTGGCTGACGACGAACCACACTATTGTAACTTGGATAATGAATAATTAACAGCGGCTAGTTAGCGAAGTTTTCGAATCCGAAACTTATCGCTACGAGACCAATTTTCCTTCAGCTTTGCACCTTGCCCAATTGCTTCGAAAAACCCTCAGAACGATTAGCGCCATTTTTTTCGCAATTGGCCAGCTACAAAAGTGAGAGAGCATGTAAGTGAATGAGGCCACAGACATTTGCGTCTCTCTGACCTGCATACTCTCTCGTCGGGGTCGCTACGAAAGTAGCTGGCCAATTTGCTGGGAATAGTTCGAGCCGTTTTTTCAGTATCCAAATGATTCTGCCGAGTCAACGAATGCACGATGCGGCATCGAATTCCATCTGAAAACGAAAAAAGACAGCTTCGAGTTAGTTTCCGTGGCCGCTCTCGACGAAGTAACTTCTGAAAATGTGGGTACCACCTTTTTGGGCGATCTTCGTTAATAGACAACTCGAATTTTTCTGGTCGAACCGTTATGGACAGCGTGCGGTCAATTCTGTAGGGGGCGCGGTTCGGCCAGCAGCCAACTAATCTGCGTATCTTCGATCTACACACTCTCTTGTCTTCTGGTAAGTAATCAACGATCGCCCGACCCGCATTGCTCATTCAATAGATGGAACCTCTTGCTGTCTTTCTAGGTGAAATAGCAACTGTAGTTGTAGAAAAGGTTATACATATAGTTGCACCAAAGAATTGAACAGTGAGCTTGCGTTATAGCAGAAACGTGAACCACGTGCATTAAAGTAATGCGTGACCTGAACTCAACCTTCTGGTGCAGAAAAGTGACGAGTTCTTTATTTACCTGCGTATTTCGTTAATTGCGCCAGTCAACCGTCACCCAATTTATGGTTAACACTTTTGTAACCACTGGCTCTAACCACGAATTTCACCCAAAACACGTTGGAAGAAAGGGGTTTCTTAGAGTCAACAGAAAAATGGTTAAATGGTTGATTTCAACCAGGGTCTCGGTTAACTGGTAGGGTCAATGAAAGTCGAGGTTACTTGTGTCATTTGCCAGAAATACTTGTTCTTCAAAGTCAAAAGCTGATTGAAAAGTGCGAAACATTTCTTGGCACGTTGAAACTCTTTTAATGACATTATTTGTTCGTTTGTTTGTCTTTTGTTTGTTTCTTGTCTAAAAAGGTCCTTTTCAGAGACTCAACACATTCTCCGATTACGAAGGAAATCACAAAGTAACATTGATCTGTGGAGAAAAATGGACAGAAATGGAAAATTGTACTACTGATGAAGCTCAACTGGTAGGTTTTTGTACAGAGAGAGAGGGCGAGAGAGAGAGCAAGAGAGAGAGGGGGGAGGGAATTAACATGGAGAAAGGGAGAAAGAGAGAATGGGGATAGAGAGAAAATGGAATAAGGCAAACGAATAAGATGAAAAGAGAGAATAGAGCGAATAGCGAGAGGCTGGAGCAAGAACAATGAGAGAAGAAGGGAGATAGGGAGAGAGAGAGAAAGGAGAAAGAGAGAACGAGAAAGTTCTAGAGAGAAAGATGCGAACGCCTTCAAGTATTTCGCTTACAGGTGAATATTCTGAAAGCAAAAAACAAAAAACTGTTTCAAGCGATCATAGATGCTCTTCCAACCCTCAAAGGTACTGCAATATTTTCTAAAATTCAATGATAAAAGGTGTAAGGCTTTTATTAACTATAGTTCCGTTCATTCCCAATGAGACTTGGCAACGTGTCAATGAACATTCTAAGCTACTATTCATCACTTCTCTGTTGGCGGTTGTTAAGTAACTATGAAAAATCTTCAGAATACTTATGTTTGCTCTAAGAACTAGCCATGCAAAAGTCTCTGCACGATTCCAATGAGTATCAGTGCGGATGAAAAGAATTTCAACTCGTGTAGTTCTTGAATCTATCCTGACAGCTAGCAATCTGCAAAGCAATTTCTTATTCACACTTTTCTCATGAAATGTTCCAGCTCTTATAAACTAGTTGCGGTCTTTAAAGTAGCGTAATATGAACTGATAGACATTCTTCAGAACTTGATGTAAAATTCTAAATGTTTCCAGAAGACTGCAAATTCGAACTTTCTACTGAACAACCAGTTGACGGATCTCCGCAACGAAATACAACTATCGCAGCAGGAAGTAAGTTTTCAGTTGGACATTTCCTATGGACCTATTATCGGGAACGTGTTTTTGGTATATTCATGCAGTTAAGTGTTTCAGGTCCACTATATTAATTGAATGACATGTTTCAGATGCTGGTGGAGGAGTGGTTCCCGGTGGTGTGCCTACTACTGAGAAACCATCTGAATCTTCGCAGCAGAGTAGCACTACAGTCGAATCAGGAAGTAGGTTTACATGCCAATAGTTCATAAATTTGTGAAGATGTTAATCACTACTTCCATGCAGTGCAAAGTTTTAGTTTTGCTATAATAATTGGATGACATGTTTCAGATGCTGGCGGAGGAGTGGTTCCCGGTGGTGTGCCTACTACTGAGAAACCATCGGAATCTTCGCAGCAGAGTAGCACTACAGTCGAATCAGGAAGTAGGTTTACAACCCAATAGTTCATAAATTTGTGAAGATGTTAATCACTACTTCCATGCAGTGCAAAGTTTTAGTTTTGCTATAATAATTGGATGACATGTTTTAGATGCTGGCGGAGGAGTGGTTCCCGGTGGTGTGCCTACTACTGAGAAACCATCTGAAGCTTCACAGCAGAGTAGCACTACTGTCGAATCAGGAAGTAGGTTTACATGCCAATAGTTCATAAATTTGTGAAGATGTTAATCACTACTTCCATGCAGTGCAAAGTTTTAGTTTTGCTGAAATAATTGGATGGCATGTTTCAGATGCTGGTGGAGGAGTGGTTCCCGGTGGTGTGCCTACTACTGAAAAACCATCTGAGGCTTCACAACAGAGTAGCACTACGGTCGAGTCAGGAAGTAGGTTTACAACCCAATAGTTGATATGTTTTTCAAATTGTGAATCACTACTTCCATGCAGTGCAAAGTTTTAGTTTTGCTATAATAATTGGATGACATGTTCTAGATGCTGGCGGAGGAGTGGTTCCCGGTGGTGTGCCTACTACTGAAAAACCATCTGAAGCTTCACAGCAGAGTAGCACTACAGTCAATTCAGGAAGTAGGTTTACATGCCAATAGTTCATAAGTTTGTAAAGTTGTTGATCACTACTTTCATATTTTTCAGTTTCTCTATAATAATTGGATGACATGTTTCAGATGCTGGTGGAGGAGTGGTTCCCGGTGGTGTGCCTTCTACTGAAAAACCATCTGAAGCTTCACAGCTGAGTAGCACTACGGTCGATTCAGGCAGTACGTTTACAACCCAATAGGTCATAAGTTTGTAAAGCTGTTGATCACTATTTTCAATGTTTCAGTTTCTCTATAATAACTGGATGACATGTTTTAGATGCTGGCGGAGGAGTGGTTCCCGGTGGTGTGCCTTCTACTGAAAAACCATCTGAAGCTTCACAGCAGAGTAGCACTACGGTCGATTCAGGAAGTACGTTTACAACCCAATAGGTCATAAGTTTGTAAAGCTGTTGATCACTATTTTCAATGTGTTAGATTATCTATAATAATTGGATGGCGTATTTCAGATGCTGGTGGAGGAGTGGTTCCCGGTGGTGTGCCTTCTACTGAAAAACCATCTGAAGCTTCACAGCTGAGTAGCACTACGGTCGATTCAGGAAGTACGTTTACAACCCAATAGGTCATAAGTTTGTGAAGTTGTTGATCAGTACTTTCAATGTTTCAGTTTATCTATAATAATTGGATGACATGTTTTAGATGCTGGTGGAGGAGTGGTTCCCGGTGGTGTGCCTACTACTGAGAAACCATCTGAAGCTTCACAGCAGAGTAGCACTACTGTCGATTCAGGAAGTAGGTTTACATGCCAATAGGTCATAAGTTTGTAAAGTTGTTGATAACCATTTTCGATGCTTCAGTTTCTCTATAATAATTGGATGGCATGTTTTAGATGCTGGCGGAGGAGTGGTTCCCGGTGGTGTGCCTTCTACTGAAAAACCATCTGAAGCTTCACAGCAGAGTAGCACTACTGTCGATTCAGGAAGTAGGTTTACATGCCAATAGGTCATAAGTTTGTAAAGTTGTTGATAACCATTTTCGATGCTTCAGTTTCTCTATAATAATTGGATGGCATGTTTTAGATGCTGGCGGAGGAGTGGTTCCCGGTGGTGTGCCTTCTACTGAAAAACCATCTGAAGCTTCACAGCAGAGTAGCACTACTGTCGATTCAGGAAGTAGGTTTACATGCCAATAGTTCATAAGTTTGTAAAGTTGTTGATAACCATTTTCGATGCTTCAGTTTCTCTATAATAATTGGATGGCATGTTTTAGATGCTGGCGGAGGAGTGGTTCCCGGTGGTGTGCCTTCTACTGAAAAACCATCTGAAGCTTCACAGCAGAGTAGCACTACTGTCGATTCAGGAAGTAGGTTTACATGCCAATAGTTCATAAGTTTGTAAAGTTGTTGATAACCATTTTCGATGCTTCAGTTTCTCTATAATAATTGGATGGCATGTTTTAGATGCTGGCGGAGGAGTGGTTCCCGGTGGTGTGCCTTCTACTGAAAAACCATCTGAAGCTTCACAGCAGAGTAGCACTACTGTCGATTCAGGAAGTAGGTTTACATGCCAATAGTTCATAAGTTTGTAAAGTTGTTGATAACCATTTTCGATGCTTCAGTTTCTCTATAATAATTGGATGGCATGTTTTATATGCTGGCGGAGGAGTGGTTCCCGGTGGTGTGCCTTCTACTGAAAAACCATCTGAAGCTTCACAGCAGAGTAGCACTACTGTCGATTCAGGAAGTAGGTTTACATGCCAATAGTTCATAAGTTTGTAAAGTTGTTGATAACCATTTTCGATGCTTCAGTTTCTCTATAATAATTGGATGGCATGTTTTAGATGCTGGCGGAGGAGTGGTTCCCGGTGGTGTGCCTTCTACTGAAAAACCATCTGAAGCTTCACAGCAGAGTAGCACTACTGTCGATTCAGGAAGTAGGTTTACAACCCAATAGGTCATAAGTTTGTAAAGTTGTTGATAACCGTTTTCGATGCTTCAGTTTTTCTATAATAATTGGATGGCATGTTTTAGATGCTGGCGGAGGAGTGGTTCCCGGTGGTGTGCCTTCTACTGAAAAACCATCTGAAGCTTCACAGCAGAGTAGCACTACTGTCGATTCAGGAAGTAGGTTTACATGCCAATAGTTCATAAGTTTGTAAAGTTGTTGATAACCATTTTCGATGCTTCAGTTTTTCTATAATAATTGGATGGCATGTTTTAGATGCTGGCGGAGGAGTGGTTCCCGGTGGTGTGCCTTCTACTGAAAAACCATCTGAAGCTTCACAGCAGAGTAGCACTACGATCGATTCAGGAAGTAGGTTTACATGCCAATAGTTCATAAGCTTGTAAAGTTGTTGATCACTACTTCCAATGCTTCAGTTTCTCTATAATAATTGGATGACGTGTTTTAGATGCTGGTGGAGGAGTGGTTCCCGGTGGTGTGCCTACTACTGAAAAACCATCTGAAACTTCACAGGAGAGTAGCACTACAGTCGATTCAGGAAGTAGGTTTACAACACAATAAGTCATAAGTTTTTAAAGTTATTGATTACTACTTTCAATGTTTCAGTTTCTCTATAATAATTGGATGACGTGTTTTAGATGCTGGTGGAGGAGTGGTTTCCGGTGGTGTGCCTACTACTGAAAAACCATCTGAAGCTTCACAGCAGAGTAGCACTACTGTCAAATCAGGAAGTAGGTTTACAACACAATAAGTCATAAGTTTGTAAAGTTATTGATTACTACTTTCAATGTTTCAGTTTCTCTATAATAATTGGATGACATGTTTTAGATGCTGGTGGAGGAGTGGTTCCCGGTGGTGTGCCTACTACTGAAAAACCATCTGAAACTTCACAGCAGAGTAGCACTACGGTCGAGTCAGGAAGTAGGTTTACAACACAATAAGTCATAAGTTTGTAAAGTTATTGATTACTACTTTCAATGTTTCAGTTTCTCTATAATAATTGGATGACATGTTTTAGATGCTGGTGGAGGAGTGGTTCCCGGTGGTGTGCCTACTACTGAGAAACCATCTGAAGCTTCACAGCAGAGTAGCACTACGGTCGAGTCAGGAAGTAGGTTTACAACACAATAAGTCATAAGTTTGTAAAGTTATTGATTACTACTTTCAATGTTTCAGTTTCTCTATAATAATTGGATGACATGTTTTAGATGCTGGTGGAGGAGTGGTTCCCGGTGGTGTGCCTACTACTGAAAAACCATCTGAAGCTTCACAGCAGAGTAGCACTACAGTCGATTCAGGAAGTAGGTTTACAACACAATAAGTCATAAGTTTTTAAAGTTATTGATTACTACTTTCAATGTTTCAGTTTCTCTATAATAATTGGATGACATGTTTTAGATGCTGGTGGAGGAGTGGTTATCGGTGGTGTGCCTACTACTGAAAAACCATCTGAAGCTTCACAGCAGAGTAGCACTACTGTCAAATCAGGAAGTAGGTTTACAACACAATAAGTCATAAGTTTGTAAAGTTGTTGATCACTACTTTCAATGTTTCAGTTTCTCTATAATAATTGGATGACGTGTTTTAGATGCTGGTGGAGGAGTGGTTCCCGGTGGTGTGCCTACTACTGAAAAACCATCTGAAGCTTCACAGCAGAGTAGCACTACTGTCAAATCAGGAAGTAGGTTTACAACACAATAAGTCATAAGTTTGTAAAGTTGTTGATCAGTACTTTCAATGTTTCAGTTTTTCCACAACACAATAACTGGATGACATGTTTTAGATGCTGGTGGAGGAGTGGTTCCCGGTGGTGTGCCTACTACTGAAAAACCATCTCAAGCTTCACAGCAGAGTAGCACTACGGTCGAATCAGAAAGTATGTTCATAAAGTTGTAAATTGTTAGGCCCTTCTTTCATGCAGTTTAATGTTCTAGGTTCACTATAATAATTGATTAACATGTTTCAGATTCTGGTGGAGGAGTTGGACCAGCTGGTGCGCCTGTGACTCAAGAATCATCGCAAATTTCACAGAAAGATCCGAGCACGGCCGAAAACGAAGGTTCAATTACATGTTGTGAAACATTAATCAATATCATTCAATAGATTATCTACTCGATAAATGAACGCCGCTAAGGTATAATGTTTAGTGAACTTTGAACTTTGAATTGATGAAGTGACACCAGTTCAAAGAGTTTGAATCAGGAAGCCTCATACTACATGTTGCGTTTTTTTCTGGCTGGCTCGAATAAAACTAAAAGAATCGGTCATTTTTTAACTACAATAACTTTGCGGAAACGCCAACGAAACTCAGCGGAAACGCCAACTTCATAGTTAAATATGCTCTCAAAATCGCCATTTGACCTTTCATTGTGACCTTAATCAATTTTTTCTATCAATCTCTACGTTCTGGTATTGTACTGCTAGAGAGGTTTCATCACGTCTTATGAATGTAAACACCTTAAATCCACACATGTTTGTGAACACCGTTAGACTTTCTCCTCATTCTTGCATACGTATCAAACTGGTTGGTGGACTGAGCACACGTTCGCAGTTTTCTTTGCAATAGTTTCACTAGTAATTACGAGCGTTGGGTCTGCGACTGATGGCAGCTGCCCGATCAGTATGTGGATCGTTAGGGCTAGAAATTTCCAGGGGACTAAGGCAAAAACAAACTCAAGTCTTGAAAGCTCAACTCAAAACTCAAACTCAAAAACAAAAGCAAAGGCAAGAAGGACGATTATGTGGTACAATCCCAACGATTCTTTTAAACTGCAATACATTTTTCAATTGCAGTTTAAAGGACCGTTGACACGGGATTGGCCCGCATAATCGTTCCACTCTAATTTCGTTTATATATGTTCAAGATTGTATTTGAACGTTTTGACTCAAACGCCACTCTTGCAGCGACAACGACTGCATTGAATCAGGATCCAAGTGCGTCGAAACAGATTGGCCAGCCCAAACTGAACGGAGAAAGTGAGACCAAAAATGGAACCAGCAGCCTGTAAGTAAAAATCAATTAATGACAAATAATGGCTATATATTCTTTTGTAATTCACTTTTTCGTCCGAGTTCGCTGGTTTCTCAAAATCGGTTTGATACGTGGAAGTCACTGTTGTATATAACCGTGAGTCTAAACACTAAACTGCGCGGAAAACACTAAAATAGTAGTGCACTCAAAACATCAAGATAGTCACTAATGCAGTTTGAATTGAAGGACTTCCTCCAACTTTTAAATTTAATATAACTCACTATTCCAACTAACTAACATAGTTTTATTCGTTCAACTTCGTTACTTCTTCAAATGTATTTTGTACATTAATATTGTATTTTCAGTGCTGTTACCACCCTGACCGGTCTGCTCTTCGTAATGACCGTTGCTATGGCCTCCATTGCCGGACTGCTCTTTGTCATGCTCAGAAACAAGTGAAACGATTTCTGAGACAAAATTCTTGAATGAATTTGCACAGAAAATGTTTGTTCTCACATTACAATTTGCGGGAACATTGACTTTTTACCCCCCCCCCCCCCCCCCCCCCACCTTTCTGAATTTGTATTGCCTTTGGGGAATTGTAGTTTGACCCCCCCCCCCACCGGGGGTGATAATTCAATTCATCGCCTGCAATACAAAAGTTTGAGGGTGGGGGGTAAAAAGTAAACATTTCCGATATTGATTTAAAGATGTTTTTTAGATGAGGCACTGAGCAACGTGCCAATTACGTTTGGCTGCATATAAACTTCAGCTCTTTCTCAGCTACTAAAAACCAAGACATTTCTGCGAATGATTCAGTTTCTTTATTGCATCTATTGATGCTTTGCACTTTGTTGGAAACCATGATTAACACGTGTCCTCTTGAAAGCCGGCCAAAATACAGTAACGTCAGAACAAGACTTGGAAACATACAACTTTTCCTGTTAGAAATTTTCTGTTGAAATAACTAGCTATTCAACACCGTATTGCATTTTCTGCAGGCTGGTCCAGTAGACTGCACTCATATTTCACTCATATTTCACTCACATAATCGAAAAGAGAAAACACCGATTTATTGATAATGTAATACGTTTTCCTATTTTGCTATGAAGTTTAGAGATTAATATCGATTTGGGACAGCCATAGGAAATCTGGGACTACTGGTAAACTCGTAGTAAACTAGTGGTAGTAGTTAAGGAGGAGTACTCTCGTAGTAGAGTAGGGGTATCCTGGTAGAAAACTAGTAGTAAATACGGACGTCAAAGTGAAAAATGCATTTTGGCAGTCTGAAACTAGTCTTTTTACGTTACATTATCTCCACAGAATTTAAATCACAGTGATTTGTAGGCATTATGAGCACGTAGACAGTTAGTAGTAACTTACTCGTAGGCTAGTAGTAACCTACTCGTAGGCCAGTAGAAACCTGTAGTACGCTAACTAGGCAGGAAAGTGCTGAACATTCATAATATGGGAAAATTTCTATCGAATTAGTGCTACTGTAGAACGGGCTTAAGTATAAGGTTTTTTGTTAGGGCTCGTGGCGCATTCACGTTATTCCATAGTGAGCGCTGAACAGTGAAGCGCACCTGTAATCGTATACGATTGTGGCGCGCCTTCCGATACAGCAGCGTGGTGCAGTGGTAAGTGTCTCGCTTCAGAAGCGAGAGCTCGAGGGTTCGAGTCCCGGATGGTGCAAAACATGGTAAACAGAAGAGTAATGCGATAGACGATAAAGTAACTACTTATAGAAGATATATGATCCTAAAAAATATAATTTATTTTTTATTTTTCAAAATTGACTTTTACCACAGATAAACTAGTAGCTGACTACCATCTCACTAGTAGTTAGGTAGGAGTAGAACTATAGTTTAACTCCTTCCCTACGCCTGTCATTACTACAAGAAAACTAGTAGTTTTCTAGTAGTAGAATAGGGGTGTGGTAGGAGTTTACTAGTAGTTTACTTGTCGTTATAGAATCACTGTGAGCCGTGCTCTAATTTTCGAACAAAAATACTTTTTTTTGGGGGGAAATCACAATTTTTGATGCGATTTTCGCGCTTAGAAATGCATGCTTTTTATTCAAGGACTGTTCAACAAACTCGCTCTACCGCACACTCGGGATTACTGTGGAAATGGGCGGTACAATTGATTACGTCATTTTTTTTATGAACTTGTAAATAACTTTGTTTTATATAGGTTGTTTATTAGTTTTTGAGTGTAAAATTTATTCAAAAACAACAATTTTCGATGCTAGATAAATGTGTGCTGGTTTGGGAGAAAATTGAGATTGCAAAAAGCTAAAATAGTTGTGTTTCTTAGGCGGCATGCCGCCTTGTTGACACGTTTTGATTTTGTTTGCACCTGTCTGCACTAGTTGTTTTCACGTGTTTTGATTCGTTCTCTCTTCATTTTTTTCTAATTCCAGCCGGGAATGGTCGGTTGGACGGCTCATCAGGGACCTACTAATTACCGCACCTACCGCACCGGGGGAAATACCGCACCGCGATTTGAAAATACCGCACCGTACCGCACCACCGCAAATTTGCGTATTTTTTTCAAAAAATCCAAAATCTTCAATTTTGCCAACAAAATAGTTTTTAAAGCATAAACCCTATTCTTTTCACTTGAAAACAACAATAGTGATCTCGAGAAAACTTTCTGTGAAACTTTCTCACTAGAAGAACACGCTTTCAGTATTGCATTTTTGTTTTCTGTTGTGTATTCTTCAAATTGTTTTATGCCTTCATGTCAACACGGTCTGTGTAAATGTCTGTGTAAATCGCTACCACGGAGTGCCGGAAAAACTCTAGGAACGGTGGTTTGCCTAAGCCTAAGCCTTATATCGTAGGTGAACTCAAATTTTACGTTAAATGATTAAACTAAGTAATCATTTGATGAAGAAAATAAAAATTATGAACCCGTTAGGTTGCGAAATATTCACACAGATGAATAAAAAACAGCAGTTTGTGTTGTAGATGTAGTGTCAGGTTTCATGTCATATTAGTGAGTTATCGAATGTATAGAAGAAACTGCTTATCAGAAGAGAAGTACTAAGTACACATTATGCTAGCGTTTGCTCCTCTAGCAACTTATATGAATACTTTATTCCCGTGGAAAAGTGAGAGGTAACAAAAAAGGATTACCATAATAGAGTTAGAGGTTTGTGATGTGCTCGTTTGTTCATTGGCAATGATTGTCAATTTTGAGCTAAAAATGAAATCCACCAAATATTTCAGGTTTGAATAGCTCATACTTGCAGAAAGAACTGAAAGAATCTCTAAACAAATACACTGACCGAATTTTGCAGAAAAAGGGAATAAACTCATTGTGATCGGTAACTAGACATCATTTTCAGACTTGCTGTATCTAAAGTGATGGAAAGAATAAGATTTATGCCTTAGAAACTATTTTGTTTGCAAAATTGGAGATTTTAAATTTTTTGAAAAAAATACGCAAATTTGCGGTGGTGCGGTACGGTGCGGTATTTTCAAATCGCGGTGCGGTATTTTACCGGTGCGGTAGGTGCGGTAATTAGTAGGTCCCGGCTCATCAATCTGGTTCCGATATATTCTGATGTGGATCTCTGTTATAAGGTCGGTTTTATTATTTTTATTAGTTTTCAATTTTTCTCGGGTTCTCGAGTTCGAACTGCGTCCTATTTCGGAACAATGAGGTCTTCGGACCCGCGCGGTTCGTTCTCATCCCTTTCGGGTCCAAATTCGGTTGTTCAACCTATTTCCGTACGTGGTTGCCGCACGTGCGGATTGACTGTCCCCGTTGAGTTCACCGGTGGGCTTGAATGTGGAGTTGGCAGACCACGAGGCTTGCGACCGAAACCGGTGGACGAGACATGCACCTGGACGCGGTTGAACATATTTCAGGCCATTTTTTGCGAAATCTAAATTTGAATGAGTTTTTGGTTAAAGTAGTTTCGGATCGGTTGCTCGCTTCTTGCGATTCCAGGTATTCATCGGGAAATGATGAATGATGATAGAGGACGATTTTCTAAAGAGTGGCCAGACCCCGGGCGATACAGGTACAGGACTGGAGATTGGTTGGACACTATTCGGTTGAGATGTGCTGCGATCTATGAGGTTGGTGATCAATGGTTCATGTTTATCGTTTGACTTTAAAAACCTCGGTTGGCGGGCCGGTGGGTCCTAATGTTTTCTTCAAAATTGCCTGCGAAAACCGGGGCCGGGGAATCCACAACTCAATCGAAATTTCTCGCTTTTCCGAAAATGAGCTACTTTTCTCTATTTTTAATTCAATTCATCACTTTTCACGTGTATAAGACTTCATTTTGACTCCATTTTGTCAGTATAGTTTGGCCTTACTGGTCTATGTTTCATGTTTGTTGTTCAACTATCAGATCATCTCACTCTCACCAAAACTATCCGAACTTTTTTTGTGAGGATATATGTGTGCCATTCACACACCAGGAAGGTACGACTATTCTACAAGAAGGAGTCCGTTTTAAGATTCAAACACGTGACTATGACTATTTAATATTCAGGATTTTGCATCAAAAATAGACAAATTGTCTCATTTTCGACGAAAAAGTACGCCATTTCATAAATATGGGTTTGTGTTGAAAATCGAAAAAAAAATAATCTGAGTTATTTGACTGGGAAAACGGCTTGCTCTCCGAAGGACTAGGACATACAGACCTCACCTGGTATATGGAATGTGGTTCTGACCAGGTTCCCTATTCGGTAATAATAATTAATGACAGATTTTTGGCAACAGATTAGCAAGCCAGGCCAGCAGCCAGCTATTGCGGGAGTGATAACTTAGCCGCCTAGCCTTGAAAAAACGCTGCATTAATTTCACCAAAATCAGTTCAATTTTGCATTCTTTCGTTGTGTTTTGTGTGTAACTGCATTTTTATGCTTAGACGCCGCTTGCACCGGTACAGCACCAGTACAGCTGGAAAAGTGGGCGGTGCGTACCGGTACGTACAGGGCAAAAAGTCGATAATTATCAAATTCATTGGTATAATGACCAATTTTCGAGCTTTTTTCAATTGTTTTTTGTCTAACTTCACTTTAGAGGTAGTTTACAATCTATCCGACTGAAGAACAACTATTTCGCTTTCTTTATATTTAATATAGGCATGTTTAAATGATAGATTCATTCGTTAACGTGTGTATTGCTTTCATGGTAACAACAACAACAACAACATCAGGTTCTCATTTTTCATATTATACATTATTGCGATGCACATGAATAAATCACATGCAGAAAAAGAGTAATCATTAGCTATAAAAACAGCGAAGCGATTACTTTCATTTCTAGAATATTGGAAACTACGTCTAAAGTGAAGTTAGACAAAAACCAATTGAAAAAAGCTCGAAAATTGGTCATTATACCAATGAATTTGATAATTATCGATTTTTTGCCCTGTACGTACCGGTACGCACCGGTGCGCCCCGCCCACTTTTCCAGCTGTACTGGTGCTGTACCGGTGCAAGCGGTCGCCTGAGTGGTGAATGCACACTTCAGTATGACGTGCCTATTACCTTTTTGCTATATATTAATGTAAAATAATGCATTTTCACATGTTTAACTCAAAAAAGAAATGGTATTTGGAGGCGAAGCCCGTTTTGTAGAATAGTCATTCGGTCATTCCCCACTGGCCCACTGCTATCAGATCACAACTTGCACGTTAAAGTGTGCAATACCCTATATTTTATGAATTATGATTGACATCATCAACGATCAACGAAATTAATAATTCGGGAAATGAGCTTTATTTCCTTTCTATCAACTACTTCATTAACAGTCGGCATTGAGTTCGTTTAATATTAACAATCTTCGTTAATGATTGGTTTTATGATTATCCTAGAGGGTCATTAAATTAGTCAAATTTGTACGTCGCTCATTTTCAGATTCCCCTACAGGCTCTAATTGATGTTCGAGCGACTGATTTGAAGTATAAGCTGGGTAGCTGGTTGATCTTCTCAATCTAAGGCGGACTGCGTGCGATCAGGTATGTTATAACCACTTGCATTTGATGACGTTACAGTTCTAAACCATACCTCGGTAAAGTTGTCAAATAGCCAAAAAAAAATTTTCGCCGAAAACGAGAAAAATTTCTATTTTTTTTTGGTGCAACATCTTAATTTTCATGGGTGCGATTTTGAAAACGGAAAGTCGAATAGTCGAACGTTACTGGTGTATGTTGAGATCCATACGCTGCCCAACATAGGTGGCTGGCCGCGGTCTGAACTCTTAACAACTCTGGAGGGAAGGACTTCTATTGCTTTTAATGTGCGTATCTTAAAAATCGTTGTGAAATTAGGTGTTCTAGCTGCGATGCAAATTGCAAGATTAGAAACGCGGGGTCCATTTATATGTCTTTGCAGAATATTCACTCCTTACTGGTGTCCCGATAGCGGTCCTACCCCTACGTCACCTCAGCTAACTTTTTTTTCGTTTGGGTCAAGCTCACAACTGAAATCTGTAACAAAATTTTTCTATGGATTCACGCGGGGGTTGTCAACTAGTGTTCGCTGAAACGAGTTATGCGTGAACGGATAAATTCACTCAGTCTGGGAAATTGGGTTCTCGATTATTAGTTATGCCAGAATCAGTATTTACTTAGAAGTTTTGGTTTTTTTTTCGGATATTTTACATTTACACAAGTTCAAACTTGTTTGTTTTAGGTTCAACAGAAGATGTGACGGTAGAAGTATTGTTCCAGTTGGGTGGGCACGAAAGTGAGAGGATCCAAGTGACATCATACACCATACAAAACTTGGGATCGAGGGCGGAGTCTTCACTACTCAATTATTCTGAAGGTGAGCAATTTGAACAATATCACAGTTTAAACTTCATTACGGGGAATTGTCGTAATGGCATTACTTTCGAGTTTTCCGTTTTCTCCTGAGGCAAATGACAAAATGTTACACTTAGTTCTATTCCGAAAATGCGGAAAAGTCGCACTTAGACTTAGTTCTATTTAGAAAATGCATGTTTTGCTTGCACCTTTTTGCACGTGACGGTTGACGGACAATTTCCCGTTGAATTGTAATGTTACTGTCATTAATTTGTGGCTGCGCTGCGTCTGGTGGCAACTGTAGCACACACCGTAACAACCTTGTTCGTGCAAGTCATCTGAGTGTACGCTCGAATTTAAAACTTGTACATTGTAAACATGTGAACCTTCCGCGGTGACTAGTTTCTCTTTAAAGTAGTAGAAGTAGAAACGTAGTTTGAGTTTGAACATACATGGTGGTTCACACCACACTGAAGCCAGGGTAATTGTAATCATTGCGGGGATAGTTATAGTGTCCCATACCTAGTTTTATTATGATTGAGACACCACCGTCTTTGAAGCGTTTTTATGTAGAAGGCGACCGAACTGTGAACTAGTAAGTTAAATAGTACCTGTACGAATTTTGATAACAACAGCCCACTTGCTTAGCATACACTGTTAAGGGAACTTGACGTTGAAGCTATGAATTTTTTCGTCAGTTATCATTGTGCAACCCTCTTTTCACAAAAATGTTGGCAGCCTACTTCATACGGGGGACCCGTGGGCGGAGGGCGGTGTAGGTACAATAAAGTGCTCGATGAGATTATGATGAAGAATGGTTACTATTTCTTCCTTTAATTAACTTTTTTTGCAGTTTTGGCGGGATGTCAGGCAAACGACGACTGGAAAGAAGAGGGAGCGCCCTTTCATTTATTGTGCTTCATATTTATGATTTGTATTGATTGATCATGTTGCCCTCTGACCCCATGTCTCCGAAGAGAAGGCATGGGGAAGGCGGCTGAGCTTTCTTGAAGTGTTTGCTATCCACAGGCCATGTGGCAAACTGAGTCAGTATACAGGGTCTGGGGTGGTTGGTTGAGTTTGTTGATGGCACCTTCGTTGGTGACTGCATGCTCCCTTGCTTGCCTGCACTGCCCGCGCTTTTTATCCTGTAGTTCGGCCAGTAATCGATGTGCTGTAGTTCGGCCAATAATCGGTGCTCAAACTGATTGTGGTCAGTTCTAGGTTACTCCAAGCAGTAACGTGGAAACGTCCGTAAAAGGTACTGCAGTGTCCTCGGGTTGCTAAGAAATTAACTGTGCTGCACAATTTTATGGATAACTCGGGTAGTGTTGTAGAAGAAATGGAATTTGCCCATCTGGCTTGGTTCCCTCTAACACCCTCAGTAATCTACTTTTGTAACGGCCCCTGAAAGAACGTTAGTAGGACGGAGACTCTCGGTCTCACTGTTTTGGGTGCTCACACACTTTTGTATGATCGCAGAAAAATGGATCCAGTGGTTCCGTTTAATTGTGCTTAAACTGCCTTAACTACCTAAAAAAATATTTGTAATCACCAATCGAAACATACCTACCAAATCAATTGAAACGACAATCAAAACATTTGTTCACTCTGTTACTTTGTTTTGTACACTGAGAACATTTGTCACCAAAGCGTAGTATTTTTGGGACTCATGCTGGTAGTTTAGTCGAAATGATTGTCCCCTTTTTGCATGCAAGATCAGGCCTCTTTCTTAGTTCAATTGACTGAATATTATTTGTATCTAACCTCTAGTAGGTGAGGCGTAGAAGATGCCAATCCCACAAACTCTCACGCCAAATAATTATATAGTTCACCTGGTTATTTCTTATTATGTGTAATAATTCGTAGTGGAGACTCCGTCTTGCACGAACGCCAGTTTTTTTTGACGACTCTTTTGCCCACCAAACTCCGATCTGAAACAGGATGCCACGTGCCAGAAGCGAATATTATGGACATGCACTGCATTTGTCGCGGAACTAAACTAGTAAAAAAGATAGTCATCATTTGTCCCTGAGCTTCATTCGGCTGTCACGACAGTGCAAATCAAACTACAACTCCATTTGCTCCTCCGAAAAAAAGGACGGTAGTTGTTTGCCTAATTACGTCGACATCACACCCACCGACACTCCTACAGTTCATAACACAGCTCTCCCATGAAGAATCAAGCGCGTCAGGCCATTGAAGGCCATTACGAATAAATTTGCCAATCTCGAAATAGAGACCGCGTTGACCTGATTTGCTACCCATACGTGCGATACTCCGGTTAACTAACCGGGTGATCCTCAACTCAACGCAACCTCAACGGGTGATCTAGTAGGTGAGGCGTAGAAGATGCCAATCCCACAAACTCTCACGCCAAATAATTATATAGTTCACCTGGTTATTTCTTATTATGTGTAATAATTCGTAGTGGAGACTCCGTCTTGCACGAACGCCAGTTTTTTTTGACGACTCTTTTGCCCACCAAACTCCGATCTGAAACAGGATGCCACGTGCCAGAAGCGAATATTATGGACATGCACTGCATTTGTCGCGGAACTAAACTAGTAAAAAAGATAGTCATCATTTGTCCCTGAGCTTCATTCGGCTGTCACGACAGTGCAAATCAAACTACAACTCCATTTGCTCCTCCGAAAAAAAGGACGGTAGTTGTTTGCCTAATTACGTCGACATCACACCCACCGACACTCCTACAGTTCATAACACAGCTCTCCCATGAAGAATCAAGCGCGTCAGGCCATTGAAGGCCATTACGAATAAATTTGCCAATCTCGAAATAGAGACCGCGTTGACCTGATTTGCTACCCATACGTGCGATACTCCGGTTAACTAACCGGGTGATCCTCAACTTTCCTTTAACTGGGCTAGGAGGTACCTATAATTTTTGTAATAATTCTGGGGTTATGGGGTAATACCTAGGTGTGACCAACAACTTTTTGCTTTCTCAGTAGAGGGGATATTTAACTGTTCAAACCGACATTATCCCACCTATGTTGCTACCAAACACTTAACAACACACACCTATTTCAATACGCGCCTCGGCACATACAACGCGGGGGGCAGTACACAAAAGTCATAGCAAGCAAAGCGCGTGCATGACAACCATCAAAGGTGTCATGAACACAACCAATAACCCAGACCATGTATACTAATCCAGTTTGCCACATGGTCTGCGGATAGCGAACACTTAAAAAAGCACAGCCATCTTCCCCATACCTTCTCTTCGGAGGCATGGGGTCAGAGGTCAACATGATCAATCAATACACAGCATTAACATAAATCACAGTAAATAGTACGGCGATCGTTCTTCTCTCCAGTCTCTCGTTTGCCTGACATCACAGAAAACTGCAAAAAAAAAGTTAATTGAAGGAAGAAATAGTAACCATTCTTCATCATAACTCTATCGAGCACCTTATTGTACCGTACTTAGACCGCTAATGGGTCCCTCATAGATTTCAACTGTTTTTGAATTTTTGTGAAAAAGTGAGAGTTCCACACTGACCACTGATAACTGTTGAACATTTTCAGAGCGGATCAGGGAGGGGCCCTTCACAGTAGTGTAAGCTAAGCAAGCAAAAGTAGGGTGTTATCGAAATTCGCTTTACGTAGACGTTCAACGCTGGCGTAAAATAATGCATTTCATGCGTATTGATTCAGACGGCGTGAATGCGGGGCTAAATCGATACGCATGTTTTCTTCACTATTAACACGGGCGTTAAAACGTATGATTAAGATCTAAATACCCGTCAATGTTGTCTCTCAATCATAATACAGTATACAACTAGGTATTAAGTACTAGAGCTATTCATGTCGACATTTGACAACCATCATCTATGTTCAAAGTCAAGCTCAAACTACGTTTCTACTTCTACTACTTTACAGAAAACGAGAGAACTAGTCAGCGCAAAAGGTTTGTAACGTACAATATTAAATATTTGAACTTGAGTAATGAGTGTACACTCAGACGAATAGCACAAACAAGTTAGATTTTTTTCCACGAACACAGGTTGTTATGTTGTGTACAACAGTTGCCACCAGCCACAAATAAATGTCAGTAATATTACGAGTTGACGGGAAATTGTCCGGATAACTCGTCCGCATTGGAAGGTAATACCACTTTCTAAATAGAACTCAGGTTGAAGTTTTGCCAATTGCCCCCGAAGAAATTATTGTTCAAATTTCTCACCATTGGAATAACTGGCAAGTCGAGACTCCGCCTTGCACGAACGCCAGTTTTCTTTGACGTCACTTTGATCCCTCACTCTTATGTCCACCAAACTCCGATCCGAAACAGGACGCCACGTGCCAGAAGCGAATATTAACGACTTCTACCATCTGCTTTTGAACCTTAAATGAAAACAAACAACTTGTGCTAACAAAAATATCAAGGAGCGAGAAAAATTATCCAAACATTTCCTTTTCTACGCACAACTCGCTTCATCAAACACTAGTTGACATCCCTCGCGTAAATCCTCAAAATAATATGGTTTCATATATTCATATTTCAGGTCTGAGCTGAGCTGGACCGAAAAAAAAAGGCAGCAGCCAGCTGAGCTGAGTAGGATGAGGATCCGCTATCAGCACATCAGTAACGAATGAATATCTAAGACAAAAAATGGACCCCGCTTTTCTCATTTTGTAATTTGCATCGAAATCAAAATCAAAAACTCAATTTTGCACAACGATTTTCATTTCGGCAGCGTATGGTTTTGAACTGTAACCTCTCTAACTGCACGTAATCATGACATCTTATAACATACGACATACCTGTATACCTGATCGCACGAAGTCCGCATTAGATTGAGAAGATCCCACTCGGATCCCAGCTGATTAGTGACTCGACCATCAAACTCGACCATCGACTCGACAATCTGAAAATAAGAGACGTACAAAACTGATTAACTTGATGATGTTGATAAGATATTTGATGATGTTAATAAAATTATAATAGTTTAAAGAAATGAAATACAGCTCATTTTCCGAAACTTTCAGTTTGTTGGAGAACTTTCAATAACAAGGTATTGAACACTTTAACAACGTGGAAGTTTCAAGTTGTGATCTGATCGCAATGGGATCGGCCCTGCACACACAAACCAGTTTTTAAGTAAGATGTGACTACTTTATAAACGGGAACCTCAGTACCTCAGTTTTTTCTATCGAATACGTTATACGTGCACAAGCACAATTCTATATTTAATAAATATCTGGTCCGAAAAGTGAATATTCTACAAAAAGAGCTTCGGCCTTCGGATTGGGAACATTGACTTTTTGCAATACAAAAGTTTGAGGAGGTAAAAAGTAAACATTTCCGGTGCCGGTATTGAAGTTCAGCCCCCCACTCGTTGAAGTTTGACCCCTCGCCATTGAAGTTCTACCCCCCCCCCCCCCGCCGACCCAGTAAATAGTAAATGTCGAAGTTGAATTTTGACCTCCCCCCCCCTCTCCTAGATTTTCAGGTTTGAGCTTGGGGGGGGGGCAACTAGAGTGGGGGCGATACTTCAATTTTCCCTTCGGATTCGCCTTAGCTGAATATATGAAAATGCATGATTATAAACAAATATGAGTCACACCTCTCTGTCGCAGTCACAACAATGAAGTTGCACACAATAGAAGTACGCAAAATTGCACAGAGTTCGATAAAAACACTGTAGCGTTTTGTGGCTAATAGGTGGCCAAGTCATCACTCCCCCCAATAAGCTGGCTTGGTGAAAGCTTGCAAATCTGTCGCTAAAAATCTGCCACTAATAATAATTGCTGAATATCAGAGCGGGTCAGAACCACATTCCATATACCAGGTGAGGTCCGTCTGTTCTTCAAAGAGCTATCAGTTTTCCCATTGAAATACCTCAGATTATTTTTTGAGTCCATTCCAAAACAGCAAATTCGCCCAGATATATAACAAAGGGAGCCCGTATTTTGTCAATACATAATAGCACTTAGCACACATATATCAACACAAAAATAGAAGGGATAGTTTCGATTAGAGGACCGGAGAGTAAAACAACAAACATCCCCCCTAAGCCCTCACTAAAAATGTGAAACGTCTCGTGTGAAAATGTGAAACGTAAAAAGTCTCCAGCGTTCTATAGGTGACGTCCCTGAACATCCACTAATCACCAACCTTATAGATCGCAGTACATCTCAATCAATCGAATAGTCTCCAGTTCATCCCGTAACGTCTGGCCAGTTTTCAGCGAATCGTCATCTAGGATCATTCATCGTTTTCGGAAACAAACCTGAAATTGCAAGAAGCGAGCAACCGATCCGAAGCTATTTTAACTATAATGCACTTCAAATTTAGATTTCGCAAAAAAAATGGTCTGAAATATGTTCAACCGCGTCCAGGTGCATGTCTCGTCCACCGGTTTCGGTCGCAAGCCTCGTGGTCTGCCAACTCCACATTCAAGCCCACCGGTGAACTCAACGGGGACAGTCAATCCGCACGTGCGGCAACCACGTACGGAAATAGGTTGAACAACCGAATTTGGACCCGAAAGGGATGAGAACGAACCGCGCGGGTGCGAAGACCTCATTGTTCCGAAATAGGACGCAGTTCGAACTCGAGAACCCGAGAAAAATTGAAAAGTAATAAAAATAATAAAACCGACCTTATAACAGAGATCCACATCAGAATATATCGGAACCAGAATGATGAGCCGTCCAACCGACCATTCCCGGCTGGAATTAGAAAAAAATGAAGAGAGAACGAATCAAAACACGTGAAAACAACTAGTGCAGACAGGTGCAAACAGATTCAAAACGTGTCCACAAGACAGCAGCATTGTTAAGTTAAATCGCAAAAAGAGAAAGCAGTACTAGTTTTCAATGTTCTGGAGAGAATCTTCATAATTGTCTTTCATTTACAATCAATCTAGGTAATTATACCAGATTACCTAAGAAACACAACTATTTTAGCTTTTTGCGATCTTAATTTTCTCCCAAACCAGCACACATTTATCTAGCATCGAGAATTGTTGTTTTAGAATAACTTTTACACCCAAAAATCAATAAATAACATATAAAAAACAGAATTATTGACAAGTTTATAAAGAAAATGACGTAGTCAATTGTACCGCCCATTTCCACAGTAATCCCGAGTGTGCGGTAGAGCACGTTTGTAGAACAGTCCTTGAATAAAAAGCATGAATTTCCAAGCGAAAATTGCATCATACAATTGTGATTTCCTCCCAGAAAGGTTTCTCTCTGAAAATCAAACGTGACCGTCCCAAATCGATCTACCTTACTGAACTCAGTAGCAAAAGGAGAAAAACGTATTACATTATCAATAAATCGGTGTTTTCTATTTTCGATTATGTGAGGTAATTATGAGTGCAGTCTACTGGACCAGCCTGCAGAAAATGCAATCAGGCGTTGATTAGCTAGTTGTTTCAACGCAACGTTTCTACCATGAAAAGTTGTATGTTTCCAAGTCCTGATGTGACGTCACAGTTTAAAACGACATTTCGATCACAAAAATCAATTGCTGTTTCCTCGTGTCACTCACAGGTCCGTGAGTGGAATTTTGCCATTCGAGTAAAGTTTTCCTCAAAGTGATTTTAGCACGTGCCGGACCACAATCTGCGTATTCTCAAACTTACACTATTTCTCTGCTCTACACAGGAGCGCCGGTTTCCCTGAAATTCCCCGATTTTTTCCCTGATGCTACCTCAATCGTTCCGGGATCATTTCGCGAAATGATCAGAGCGAAAAGAAGGTGAAAACCGGGAAAAATCCCGGGAATTTCCCGGTTGTCACCTTACAATTTCTCAGTAACTTCTCAGAAATTTTTCACACGTGATTGAAAAAACTAATAATATTTTTTCTTGGTAAAAGTATTTTTCGAAAATGTCATCAAAAATATATTTTCTTGAAAAATATTTTTCTAAAAAATATTTTTCAAAATATTAATAATATATGAAGAGAATAGAAGTGCATATTTCATTAGTAAAAACTTCATGAAATGAACTTCATTGTATCATCCCTATCGATATTCAGACCTCGATGTTGAGCTGATAATTTCCAAAATATCAAATCACGGCACCCCTGGCCGCGCCGTATCTAGTACGGGTTACGCGATTGCCGCGGCGAAAGGCTTATCCATGCCCTTTTTCCGATGCTTTTCCCCGATGCTGAGTTACCCAGAAATTATCGAGAAATTGTAGGGTATTTTATCATATTTTTCCCGCACTTTTCCCTGAAACTGAGTTTCCCTGAAATTTCCGAGAATTTGTAGAGTTTATACCTCCATGTTCACCCTGAAAATACCTTGAACGTTCTCGGGGATTTCCCGGAAATTCCATTTCCCCGAAACACCCTAGGTTTTTCCGGGTGCCCAATTTTCCGATGTAACTTCCCCGTGGCATAGCAATCTCACGATAAAACGCGCAGAGCAGAAAAAAGCAAAATGAAATTAGTAAAAAGTGGGGGAACCAACAAATGTGTGAGTTGTGTTTGGTTCGACCTCGATATCAGCAAAAAGTGAACTATACGAATTGCTGTGATACTGTAGCAGAAGTATTCTGCAAAAATAGAAGAATACAAATGTTGCACAATGGTTCACGAAGCCCGCATGATATTTCACAAATTGCCGAAGGGTATTTCATGTGTACTTTGACGACATGCGTGCGTTGTGAACCATTGTGCAACATTTGTATTGTTCTATTTTTGCAGAATACTTCTGCTACAGTATCACAGCAATTCGTATAGTTCACTTTTTGCTGATATCGAGGTCGAACCAAACACAACTCACACATTTGTTGGTTCCCCCACTTTTTACTAATTGTCCTTTTTTTGCTAGTTGTACTCCTACAACTTCATATGTTGCCTATTCACAGAGTGGATCTTGTGAACTCATTATATTATTATGGAAATCTCAGTTTTGTGTGTGCACGAAGCCGAATGCAGACCATAAAATTGCTGATGTTGTAATATAACGCAGGTTACTGGCTCTGTGACTATCAACAACTGAACAAAAACGCTAAACGTTCCGATTGACATGTACACCGCTTTTAGCGGCGATAAGCGATGGGGATTGGCGCCATTGACAAATCTACAATTAGAGACACCAACTCACTTACAATATAGCCATTATTTCCAATACCACATCAAAAACCTTCGTTTAAACTTTTTTTTTTTCATTCCTGCTTCAATTGACACACGCGTCTGGCGCAAGAACGAAAGGAAATTTTCTAGGTTTTCGAGCTACCAATACACACTACATGTGTCAATTACTGATTGGAGCAATATTCAAACTATTCAATTGTCAGTTTCGTGTGTTTTTGTTTTGGCGCCATTTGGCGTCTGTTCCGAGCCAGAAGATAAAATTCTATTTTGAATTTGTGGATCTATATTTCACATTGGAATATTCAATATCTGTTAACTTGAAAAAGTTTGATTGACGATAACTGATATTTTTCAACTTTGGCGCCAATTGGCGCCAGCGCACAGTGCCAACAGAACTTTTTTGATTTTCAGATTGACCATCTTACTTGCCATGTGATAGTTATTTAGTGTACCGAATTTCAGACGATTCCATTGACGCTGTCGTGAGTTTGGGTTTTGGCGCCATCTGGCGCCTGGTTCGAGCGCCAGAAGAAAAATTTCAGTTTTGGAAAAAGACTTTCACACTTTCCACCAAATTATTCAATTTCTATTAGTGTTCAACATTTTAGTTGACGATAAATAGTGTTTTGCCGTTTTTGGCGCCTATTGGCGCCAGCGCCAGGCGCCAATGATGATGTGTTCATCTCATATTTGGCGCGACGGGCTAACTTTTGCATTATAACTCATGTTTCAAATTTCAGCTAAATCGGTTCGGTAGTTTTTCCAATAGTGGTTTTTGGCGCCTATTGGCGCCCGCGCCCGGCACCAATGAGGAGCTATACATCTCATATTTGGCGCGACATGCTAAATTTTGCATTAGAACTCATGTTTCAAATTTCAGCTAAATCGGTTCGATAGTTTTTCCAATAGTCGTTTTTGGCGCCTTCTGTCTTCAATCCAGCGTTAAACTCTAGGTTATCCTTAGTATTAGAAGGACCACTCAGAAGATTCACGGCTTCAGCGTTTCAAAAATGCCATGTTCAGTACGATTCATACACAGATCGCTTGAACCAATTGAATGAGAAACCGTTTTATTTCAGACGTGTTAAAAATGATTTGTTACAGGCTTACAAGATAAAGTCGGGCCTATCCCAACTACCCACCGTTCCATGGAAAAACAGTAACCTCCCGAGGGATAGGCATCGACTTGTATTGTGTGATAAAATATGTGATAACAATTGGTTTTTTCCGAGAGTTGTAAAATTGTGGAATTCGATAAGTAGAGATATTGGTAGATTGGAAAATATTAATCAGTTTAAGACCTATCTAGACGTTATTGATGTAGCTGTTTTATTTGAGAACATTCCATATGCGCTTCAATAGATGATGCGAGAAATCAACTGTTTCTCTAAAAAGCTCCCCTCAATCCGAAGATGAGAGAGTTATGCTCTCATCCCTTTGGGGACTCAGTTTATTCCTAACATCTTGTAAAACTTCTTGTTCTATGTTTTATATATGCAGGAATAAATAATAATATTGGCGCCCGCGCCCGGCGCCAGAGATTACATATACATTTCATACTTGGCGCGACGAGCTAACTTTTGCCATAGAATAGATGTTTCAAATTTCAGCCAAATTGGTTCAGTAGTTTTTCCACTACGATGCGGACAGAATTCCGTGAGGGAGGAGGGACGAGGGAGGAGGGAGGAGGGAGGAGGGACGAATTACGGCGGAACTTTTCAACAACGACACGAAACAATAACTCAGGCGAAAATAATCCGATTTGGCTGAAATTTTCACACAATGTTCAATTCGTGATTCTCTAACGTTCTCTTTTTTTAGTTTTCAAAAAAAGAATATTTTTGGAAGATTTTTGTTAATTAAAAGGAAAAAACGAGTCCGCAATGGCCAAACCAAAGACAACTCACGCAGAGCGCTTCGCGCTCCGCGCGATTTCTTCAGAAAAGAAGATTAATCTGAAAATCGGTTCATTCGTTGTATAGTTCCGGTCATTCCTACTGATACTTGGCAGCGTGCCAATTAATTTTCCAGACTGTTTTTCACCACTTTGGAGTTTTTCAATTAGGTTTAAATTTTTTTTAGCGGTTGTTCAGTTCCTTAAAAACACGTAAATGCAAAAATTCCTCTGAATACGCATGTCTGCTCTGAAAAATAGTCATCTGAAAATCTTGGCACAATGCCAATGGGTCTCAGTGGGAATGAAACAAAGTCTTGCGAGAAATTCCACAGTAGAAATAGCAAACTGCTGAATGCATTACATTTAATAAGAAATAAGCTTTTTGACCGACACGCAACATGATGAAAGATACAACGTATGACGATGTTACAAAAACGGCGCACCCTATGTTGTGAAAACGCTGGCAGCTCAAAAAACCGGAGAAGATGCAGGCTCAAATACTGGTGTCGACTTAGCCTACATCGGGCGCAGCGCGCAGCGCTGCGCAGATTAGTTTTTGTTCAGAGGTCTGCAGACATTCCAAAACAGTTTATTACATTTTTCTTCAAAGTCCATCGACCATTTTATTAGATATTTGCATGATTCACTGAAAGGGCAACACGTCTACAAGAACTTAAGTTCACGTCCCAAGTAAAATTTGTTGAGAGGAGTTACAGGGCCCAACGTCTCGCAAAAATGGCTTCCGTGCGGGGCGGCGGCGGCGGCGGCGGCGCCGGCGACAAAAGTGTCCGCCTTCTCAAATCTCGGCATAGTTTCGCTCAAAATTAGCTCATTACAAAAATTCTTGCATTGTTGAAAAGCTATAAAAAAGTTGAGGTATACGTATTTTTCAGGTATGTCTGAAATTTGAATATTACGTGTGAGAGGGCCGAAAATGGTCTCGCAAAAAATCATGGATAGACCGGTTTCGTGAAAATAAAAATGAAAGAAGAGTTTAACGTGTAGTAGGAAGACGTTTTCCAATGAAGAACTCATGACAAGCGGGTACAGCTTGTTTTTCACTCCTATTCACAAGTCTGAATGGCGGATTGGATAAAAGCTCTATTCACGCACGGCGAACGAAGGTTCGATTCCTGCCTGGAGCACAAAAGTTGCTCTCACTTGACCGAGGTTACAACTACGCCAATCGCTCTGAACTACGGCGCCGTTTAAAACTCCAATAGTTTTAACATAACATTCCTTGTTTGGCTTATTGTTCAAAAATATTATTTTTATCAAAAATGATCGTTACTTCGTAACTATAGAAAAAGAGTTCAATTAGTATAAAAAACGGGTGTAAAGAAAGTAAAGATTAGTTTTGGATGAAACGTGTGCAAAAAATATGAAAGAAGTCCAATAAAAATATTTTGAGGAAAAGGCTAATCTCGCTTTCCTTGAAGAAAAAAAAACAGAGTGTAAGCTAGATCATTGTGAATCGCAGTCAGAAGATTTCTTTTCGGTTACAAATAACTCGGTATTAATTTATTTTTTCTGAAATTTGAAACCGAGCGAGATTAGACTTTTCCTCAAAATATTTTTATTGGACTTCTTTCATATTTTTTGCACACGTTTCATCCAAAACTAATCTTTACTTTCTTTACACCCGTTTTTTATACTAATCTCTTTATGATTTTCAAACAGTACAGGCGACATCTGGCTGACCCCGGTATTTTAAGTTGCAAAATTGGCGAGTCAGGTATTTTAGGTTGCAGCAGATTTTTAGAATGCCATCCTATTAGGGTTGTTTTTCGATTTCTATATTTCGAGTTTTTGAGCTTATAAGAACTTTGAGTTTCGAGTTTCTAAAATTTTAGATTTTTCCAGTTCTGGGCGAAATCGAGTTTTCGGGTTTTGTGAAAACTGAGATCTTCAGGTTTGCTACTCGTAAAATGTTCGAGTATTATTCGAGTCAAGTTTCAAATTTAACTTCAACGTTCCAAATGCTTACCTCGGAGTCATTGCCATATGAAGTACGGCCAGCAGTACGCCGTTCAAGGCCTGTTGAGCGAGAACGACGCCGAAATCCCGGTTCTTTTTGGGGGTGGAGGAGAGGACCAGGAATAATAATAATAATGTTTATCAGTATAATAATAGACCAATATGAAATCACGAAATGTAAACTATTCAAACTGACATCTGAGAAAACAAAAGAAAAACAATAATAACATCACATTGGGCAACAGAGATAGAGAACACGCAATAGCCATATAAATAGCGAAAATGTGCATAATGTGCTTCTGTAAAACAGATTCGGTCTCAAAGGTGGACGATCATGTGGACCAAACGCTTCGGTCCTTAAAACTGCAAAACATTTTGCAATTGCAGCTTAAAGGAGGACAGAAAGGAATGTTCAAATGAGAGAGAAACCTGAGACCACTAGGTCTATACCTATAGCTTTCTGAGACAATAACTATAAAGCTCTATTTTTGAACTTTTATTTAATTTTCACCTAGGTCAGACACGCAGAGGGCGTCTGGGGTGGCGCCAAACTACGTGACAGTCGTAGTTTACTTGCCATACAAAGAAATGGTTCCAATCAATATATTAGACCAACATGAAAAAAAAGGGAGAATTCATTTTGTTCAACATCATATGACACGTTTCATTTTCTAAAATCAACAAAAATTGGAGCAATCTATAAGAATATATAAACATTTCCATATAACAATCGCACGCAAATCACAAATGTTTTTAGGTAGCTGAGTAAATCTCTCTAAAGAGCGTACGGACAATTTTTTTTCCAATGAATGTAGAAATCAATATATGTAGTTACCACACTACAAAGTGAGAATGATGGAGCCGAACAATTAGACCAAAAATTATATAAAAATATGTTACAATCATAAATGAAACCACTACCAGATTCGACGAAGAAAACTGTGACTGTGGCCAGTTGAGCATACATGGTACATGGTATACTATTAGACGACGAATGCTCCAAAATGAAATGAACTTCTGGCACCTCGAGTTGATGACAAAACCCTAGAATGCATACTAGTTCGTCAAATACTAAATAATAAAACCCTAGAATACTTATACATAAGTTCGTCATGTGAAAGTACTGTTCTTTCCACTCAATTTGTGATGGCGCCACGTAAGCAAAAAAGCAATAATGCCAAAAGTTCTACTGAAAAACGATATAACGGTATGAGGGGGAAGTTTTATTTCATCGTTAGCCAGAACGGCAGCCTAGTTTACGTGTTTCTTTGACTACCCCCTATCCCGATAAGTTCTACCGAATTAGGTGTATGAGCACAGCACATATTAATCTTCCAATACGAACAAAGCCACAAAGCACTAAGGTCTCGTATAGTAGTAAGTTTACGTCAGTATGGTACATTCGAAAGGTAACTACTATGGTGAAGAGAAGATCATATCACACAGCCTTGTTTGTAAACGAAATATGACCCCATACAATCTAATTATAATTTTCAATATTTATCAGAAACATTCATCGTGGAAATACTACTAAAAAAGAGTTCTGAATAAAACAGAATATTTGTTCCAACCTGAGAGAGACGATAATCACAAAAGCAATATTTTGATCAGGAGCCAAGTAATAGTAACACAGCATTCAAAACCACCATATTCCTTGCGCGTTTGTTAGGAGAGAACTGGAAAACGATAGAATCAGTGTTTAGAATTATAACGGTTTCATTAGTGAATGGTGAACTTGCTCATTTTCTTCGGAAAAAAATGGTCATTATTTATAATGAACAAATTGAGCTGAGCGGCGTGCCGACTTTTACAGATATATGGTACTGAAAAACGAATAGAATAAACAAGACAAGTATGAATATACCAAACTGTCAAATGATGTCAATATGTCAAATAAGTTCAAGAGTTCCGTGCATACATTTCCGTAAAAATCAGACCCAAAAACATGAACTTACCTTCATCAATTTCAAGTCAGTGTTGTTCCAAATTTTAGTTACATAATTGTAGCGTGCAGTAGTCAGAATAAAGCACCTTCAGGATTACATTTCAACTCGCGAATGAGTAACTCTGAAATATAAAATATTTATTGCTACATGCCCTTTCTTCATTTTTGGTGACGTGAGTAACATGGTGAATTCTATATCTAACCGGGTTTTTAGGTAACCTAACCCATTTTTGGTAACCTATTTTTCAGGTTACCTCAGTAGGTAACCGGTTGGTAACCTAAAATGAAAAACCGGTTACCTGTTTTTCTAACGCAAAACTTGGTTTTTCCCGTTAGTTTGAACGGTAACCGGATTTTAGTTTCAGGTTACTTTCAGGTTACCTACCAAGGTAACCTGAAAAAGAGGTTACCAAAAAAGGGTTAGGTTACCTGAAAACCCGGTTAGTTGTAGAATTGGCCGAGTAACATTCACCAACAGAAAACTGTTTCAGCTATTTTGTGGGAAAGCGTACCCATACAAACCAGAAAGGTTGTCCGAATTGTCACAAAAATTTGAAAAACCGACTACTTTTCAGCCGAAAATCCCGAAAAGATGAACATCGGTATATGCTGTGCAAAACCGTAAATTGTCACGTGTTTACACAGAAAACGGGTGCTTGTGTTATTTGATAATATATACATGAAATCCACAATAACAGTAAACTGACTAACCTTTCGCATGAAGAAGCCATTTCCGCGAATAGTAAGCATCAATGGGAGAAATAAGATATTTCACGTCAACGCACCAAATGCGATAGAAGGTCCATTTCATAGTGAAATAATAGGGGTCCTGAAATATATCCTACATTATACCATTGAAACATATAATCATTTTTGACCATGAATCTGTGTGATCAGTATGTTCTTCTGTTCGCGACATTGCAGAACGTGATAATTTGGCATTTTTCTCACTTCACGACTAAACGGCCAACTTCACAAGTGGTCTTCTTTTTGGTCCCTACTCTATTCCATAATCTTTTCTTATGGTTGCCCGAGTAGGCACCCTGAAACCTGAAAGTAATCTGAAAACAAAAACACAGGAACACCCAAATTTTGGGTTAGGCGGAACAGTTTTCGAATTTTCGATTCAGATAATAGATTACCGGTTACCAACAGGTGACATAAAAAAGATACGGCTACCACGAAGCGGAAAAAGGATCAGATAATAAACTGCCGCTAAAGACAGATTTACCGACCACAGCAGCGTGCTGTGATAGTCGGTTAGAGTTACCAGGTTACCACGAAGTTCATAAATTGACACATAGTGATTGGCATACGTTACTATGAAACAGCTAACCATTTCTGAAGAAGAAACCTGGTTCCTTGCTGTCAAGGGTAGTTGAATTTCAAGAAAACGAACTAATCGCACTCCTTTTCAAAACTATTCAGCATTTCCAGAATTATTATAGTCAGAATAAGAACGAAATAAAGAAGACAAAGATTATATGAAGCGAACCTGAGAGAGAAGGGAAAAAATCTTGTATTTCGATGTTCGATCACGACATTATCTGTGACTGTGGGCTAATCCAAAACCCGCAGTTTTCGTGCTCGTCCTCGTACATGGGCTGAAACCTGAAAGTAACGCAAGAAGTAGTATATTCTAAGAACTTCAAACAAAATAGAACGCAACAGAAGAAGAAGAAAATAACTAACGAGGTAGAGTCGAAAACTTGAAAGGCTGATTGAACCCCAATATTACGAAACCGAACACATCACAAAAACAAGTGGATTATAAAAACACGACTTATCCACCTCACAAATACATATAAGCTAATCTTATTTAGCAAAACGAGACAATCTAAACGAACTGGTCCGAAAAAATTATCTCCAGAAAAGACTAAAATCGAAAAGTCAGCCGGTTTTCGTCAGGCACCGGTTTTCCACTAAGAGAAACAGGAAGCTCAACTCGTTTGAACATATTTAGACCAAATCACACATAAAACATAAAGAAAATAGAGAACAACAACGAAATTTGGAAAGAAAGACGAAAAATTCGAGGAATAATTTCGAATCTGATCGCCTGCCCATGACCGGTCCTGGGTCGTCTGCGTCTGACTGCCTTATTCGCATTAGAGCGCGCGAACTGAGCGAACCGAGTTTCCACATTCCTTTCAGTCCTCCTTTAAAGGACCGATACATCGGGAGTGGTCCACATAATCGTCCTACTTAAAAGGTGGACAGAAATGAGTGTTCACATTTGACGGGATCTTAATAAAAACGTATGTATAGGACTCGCTTTCTCTGAAACAAGACTGTCATGTGTCATAGGTTCCATTAAACCGTTGTAGACAGCTTACGGTCAATTTGGTAGAGGGCGGGGTTTGGCGAGCGGCCAGCTCGTCTGCGTTTCTCTGATCTACACACTATCGCGCCTGTTGGCAAGATATCAACGATAAATCGAGCCGTGCTCAGACAATTCCCAGCCAATTGGCCAGCCACTTTTTTATTGGATGAACGAGAGAGTGAAACGTGTGCAGGTCAGAGTGACGCAGACTGTCGTAGCCTGTCTGCGCGTCATTGACCTCTATACTCTCTCGCTTTTGTAGCTGGCCAATGGCAGAAAATTGGCGCCAATCGTTCTGAGTGTAATAATAATAATAATTCATTCGTTCATATGTTTCAGAACAGACTTCAAACAAAAAACTATCTAATTATATGAACTCACGGAAAAGGGGAAAAAGAAAAGAGAATACACCAACACAAAATTTAGACATAAAACATTACAAAGCTAATAAAAATTACTGAAAGACTAATAGTAATAGTAACTGCCTCATAAAACATTAGGAAACAATCACACCTAGTAAAACCTTAAATATTAAAACAACAAACACAAAGCGCCAAATCTACTCGCATCCTCATTATAATTTGCAGCAACTAGAACCTAGCAAAACAGTATGTAATTATGGTTTCGAAAGCTTATCGTGTTGAAATTATTTCACCAAGTCTTCAAAATGGGGCCAAACGTCTACGGCGTAATGAAATGAAAGTCGGATGAACTTGGGATCAAACTACAATAATAAGGCCGTTCATTCATACGATTATAAACTGATGGATGGAGAGTATGAAAATGAGAGATTGAGACTATTTCGTAATGTCCGGCACAGAATTGTTCTTATAAGAAGGGCGAGAGACATTATAGGAAGAGATATAGATTTATGATTAGGAGTATAATAAGAGGAATAAAAAAAGTGGTAGTTTCGTTAAATCACACCAGTTAGATCGGGTAGACATTGAGCCACACCTGATACATGACTAAACCTGTACCACACTTTGCTGCCTTAAGTGACTCGGAGGGGGGTCAGGGGGCTAGGGCTAGGGGGAAGTTAAGTTAGATTTTATTTAATATTTGTTCAGTTGTATTGTTTCATTAACCTAGAACTAGAAGATAGTCAGATAGTTTGAGGGGGTATATATTTTGTTGGTGCTACATGATAGTTTGTTGATTACAGTTAGTTGAGTCCGACAAACATGTGTGTGATAGTGGCAAGAACACGACCAGGTGGGCTCCATGTTACAAAGTGTTTACTTTACTGGATGCGCTACCGAAGAGGTGAAGAATGAAATGATATGTTTGTTGGGGTTTTTGAGGCCGAATAACCTATTTAAAAATGAGAGAGGTAGTGGGAATGAAAATGTAAAGACTGCTGAAGAAAGTGCCGGACAAGGCGAAATCGGGTAACGTTTCACATAGCACTATAATGCAAACGCTGTCATTAGAGAAAGAGAGGAGAGAACAGAGAGCCGTACAGAACTTCTAAAGAAAAGACCACACCGGGTTATGAGATGGACGTCGAGTGAAGGCTTGAGATTGAAGTTGAGCGAGGCCTTGGGCTTGAGCATGAACTGGGGCTAGCAACTCGGACAGGAACTTGGACTTGGGCTTGAGGTACACTGTAATTACCAAATTGAGAAAGGCTGAGATGTAATTGAATTCACTGATTGGAAACAAATGAAACTTCAAAAAAATGTTCAGATAGGGTGCTTGAGCACCTTTTGGCGAAAAGATGAGGAGTTTATGCTACTGAAAAATTGTGGTGGCAATTGATTCCACTTGTTTATGTATCGAACCATGAACGAACTTTTGAATACTTCTAAATTAGAACGTGGAAACAAAATAAAATATGAATGATTACGAGACCGTTCTGTTCTGAGTGAACGTTGGAAAAACTCGTTAAATTGTAGGTCAACTTCCCTCAGAACCATTTTATATATGAAACTCAGCCCTGCCGCCTGTCTTCTCTTCTCCAGGGTGGTTGTTTCTAGTGCTGCCAATCGATCTTCATACGAAATGTCGGTTAGCCCAACTCTATTGTAGATCCTTTTCGTAAATTGTCGCTGTACCGTTTCTATTTCCTTAATCAAAGTTAGAAGAGTGGGATCCCACACTTCACATGAGAACTCGAGTATAGGTCTGACATACGTTTTAAATAGTTGAAAAAGAAGGGCAGGAGTTTTGGTCGCGAAAGATTTCAAAATGAAGTTAGACTTTGATCTAGCCCTGCTGGAAATAGAAGATATGTGTTTGCTAAACGAGAGAGAATTATCATAAATTATACCAAGATCCTTGAATTCTGTGACTTCTTCGAGTGGCTCTCCATTCATGGTGAAAGTGAAATCGGGATGCTTTCGACCGAATTTCATTGTTTTTGTTTTGGATGAATTGATATTCATTTCCCAAGTTTGAGCCCAATCAAAAATGGAATTCAACCCCCGTTGCAGAACACATGGATCATTGATAGAAAATAGTTTGCTATCATCAGCATAAAGTGAACATTGTACACCATCTGGAAGATTATCAGTAATATCATTAATGTACAGAATGAAGAGAATTGGCCCAAGTACAGTGCCTTGAGCAACGCCAGAACAAGTAGGGAACGAACTAGAAGTTTTGCCCCCGATTATAACAGATTGAGTTCGGTTTTTGATGAAACTTGTGAAAAATTTCAAAAGGCAGCCACTAATTCCATAACCTTGTAGTTTGCTAATGAGCAAATCGTGCGAGATTGTATCAAATGCACGTGCAAAATCAATAAAGCTTGCAGAGACAAAGTTACCAGAATCTATTTCTTTTTGCCATTGAGGAATAACCGATAGAAGTGATGTGGTGGTACTTCTCTTAGCGAGAAAACCATGTTGTTGAGCCGAAATTAACTTGTTTCCCAAGAGATATGCAAGAATAGGTTTACAGAGCAGTCTTTCCATAACTTTAGAAATAGAAGAAGTGAGAGTGACAGGTCTGTAATTAGATACAGAAGAACGAGAGCCTTTCTTGAATACCGGGCGAATTATTCCAGTTTTCCAAAGTTGGGGAATTTCTCCAGTAAGAAGAATACGGCGGAACAAATATGTCAGAGGAGAGGTCGCGGCAAGGGCACATCTTTTCAGGAAATAGTATGGGATCTCATCAGGAGATGTAGATACTCGAAGGGGGAGTTTAAGAAGCATTCTGTATGTAGATTCCTCGTAGATGTCAACATAGTTCAGAATACAATTTGTTCGACTTGGAAATACTGGAGATTTACCAGACGGTTGTTTATAAACAGATTGAAAATACTTCGCAAATAATTCAGACTTCTCCATATCTTTTTCTAGAATATTTCCCGAATCATCTCTGATAGTACCGATTCCATCTGACGATTTAAGACGATTATTACAGAACTGATAGAAAAGTTTGGTGTTTTTCGAATTGGCTATTTTGTTCTCTTCTAGTAGTCTCAATCGATCGAGGCGCCGTTTTAGATATCTGGCAGCTTTACAATATTTAGACATAGATAGGTGACGACGAGCAAACATATATTTCACTTGAGATTGTAGTCGGACAACAGATTTTGGCAGTTTTTGAGATTGGTCTTTAGCAGTGGCGATAGGCACATATTCGGAGATGAGAGAACGACAATAATCCACAAATAATATGTAACAGTCATTAACACATGCAAATTTCTCAAATGTTTTCGTCCAGTTTACTTGGAGCAATTTCGAACTAATACTCTCATAATCACCGCGAGAGAAGTTTAGAAAAATTCTCGGAGATATAGTAGGAGGACATGAGTTGGAATTGACAGTAAAATTAACAATGCAATGATCAGACGTGGAAAATGGAGGCGAGATATGGACCCCAGAGATTGAAGATTGATCATTCGTAAGAACTAGATCTATTATGTTGTTGCAATGGGTAGGCTGAGTCACATGCTGGTAGAAATTATGTGAGATACAAAAATCCAAAAACGACCGAGAGGATGGAGAAGTTCTATTAGGAAAAATTGACAGTTTAGACCAGTCAATTCCAGGGAAATTGAAATCTCCAACAAAAATAATTTTATTCTGCTGGAAAAAATCACATTGTTCCAGAAACCTCAAGGCAGAGCACAGAGAAATTACACTACAAGAAGGACTACGATATAAACAAACAATGAATGTATCTGGATTGAAAATGCGGGTCACCAATAATTGCAGATAAGGGGAAAAGTTGAGAGAATATACCAAACTATGTGATATACCAGCACAAATTAAGAGACAAACACCACCGCCAGGCGTATCACCTGCTCTATCGCATCTTAACACAGCATAATTATTGGACAGAGAGAGAGCTGCGTCCGATAAAAGATCGGGCTTCAACCAGGTTTCAGTGATACAAACAAAAGAAGGCTTGGGAGATAGGAAATGGGTCAAACTGGCTAGCTTATTACAAATAGAACGAGCATTCAAAAGATGAAAAGACAAAAGTGTACTAGGAGGAACCGCCGTTTGGTTTGAATCCTAGGCTGTAGTCGTAGGAGCGTCATTCTGATTATCTTCAGCGTCAGCGAACATATCCACATCTGAATCCTGAACACGAGTGTCGTTCTCATGAAAATGGCCCATAGTCAACTGCACAGTCACGTGAAACATGTTAAACACCGGATAGCTCACAAAGTACAATGACAAAATGGACAATGGCTCCATAGAATGCTGACTTTACGTGAATGTTCATCACTTCTTGTACAGACAGTGTATTTTCATCTATCCCGCAGTGTTTGTAGTTTGATCCCGGTACTTTTCAATCAAATTCGTGAATGAAGGCGAGCATGAAACTACCGCTAGTATTGGGTCATCTTCTATCTACCTGCTGCTAGCTGAATGGAGCGCTTGTTAGCCATATTCGTTTTTTTCTGTCCAATTTTCATGCCGACTTGACATCCTACAACTCCTATACTAGCAGTAAATTGAACATTTACGTAAACTTATCTGTCTAATCAAGAATCGGGCACCTTGTATATACATGTTTTTGAGTTCTTCTGTGTTTAATATGTTTTACGTGACTGTGTTATTGACTAACTGTATAATACGTTTTGTATTTTCTCTATTCAAACGCTGTTTTTATCCATCTACTCAAATGAGGACCAAATTCGAACGAATTGCGAACGAATTCAACTTGTCTGAACCCTGTAAAGAGTATTCAAAAAATTGAGAATAAGCGTCGTGAAGTTCAGGAGCACAACATGCACATAAAACTGCTGTTGTTGAACCATGTAACAGTAGGCTTAAAGGAGACCGGAATACAACTTGAACAGAGGTTTTGTTCTGGGCTGCTTTCAACTGTATTGAGATCGGAGAGCACAAATAACTCGTATATTAGTTTAATCAGTCCACGTGACATTCACATGACAATGCCGCGCGACACGCAACGCGTCCAATCAAAAGTAGGATACAGCAGCTTTACGAGAAACCATGTTGCTCTCCGGTCTCCTTTAACAATTAATTCGAATAGCTTACCATTAAGCACCTACTTATACGAACGCACGTAAGAAGTGATATTTAGCCGCCCAAGCCCCAATATCTTTGTATATATGGCAGTTGTCCACCGTTAATCTAAACTACCCAGGCTCATTGGGGCCAATTGTCTGGGATTAGCAAACTACAAACACGAGAGAGCATGGGGGTCAATGAGGCCGCAGACATCTGCGTTTCTGTGACCTACCCACTCTCTCGTCGTGGCCGCTAAAAAAGTGGGTTGCTAACTGGCAAGGAGTGGTCCGAGATTATTTTTCTACATAAATTCTAGACAGTACATAGTGGTTTTTCAAGGCAAACAAGTTTTCGATCCCAGTGTGTCTCCACTTCTTTTCAGTATACGTATGCTAGAAGATCGCGGCACATTAATCTCATCCTGCGTCTCCTCAAACTCAAACACACGGTATTTCTCTGCTTATACATTCCACCGGGATGTAAGAGACAAGAAATAGTGAGGCAGAGTGAGAGACGCAGGATGGGATGAAGGTGTCGGGATCTTCAAGCATACGTACTCTGAACACAATGTGATGAGTGTGGACCTCAAACTACAACACAGATTATTAATCACCCATTGAATAGAAGATAATCTACTAAACTGCTACTGAACGGCTAGTAGCCGTTCAATCTAATCGCTACTAGCGGTTAAGTAGTGATTGAATCGAAACTTGCTATCAACTTAAAAAAGTTCGATTTTCACGTCTTGTGGAATTTTCGCTCCTTGCCAATTTTTTCTGGAAAAGTTCTTAGGTATTATCTGTTACTACTACTGATATTGCAGAAAGTAACCTGATCAGAAAGGAAAATTGCACAGAAGTGAACAGGTTTTATAATTGTTGTCTGTAGGTTTTTAACTGGTCAATTAGTGTGAATGGTGTGTAATTATAAATAATGATAACCATTCAGATTAAACTGCGCACGTAAAGCTACAGTAATCCATGTCCTGTTTGCTGAACACTCAGATTTTAGTCGTCGCCAGCGGAAAAGCGAGGGGTTACTGTATATTTCGCTGTGTACGGACACCTTTTTTGCTGTGTACAGACAACTTTCTTTGCTGTGTACGGACACCTGTTTTTCTGTGTATGGACACCTGTATCCGATTCCGAAGCTTGTATATTATGTACTATCGTAGTGCAGTGGAGAGCGCCCAGCTTCGCATCCTTTGCACTTTTGGTCGCAGGTTCGATTCCGGCCAGAGACCGAAATTCATAAGTTTGACAATCACTCTCGTGTGACAGACAGGCACACGAAGCATCACTTATAACCGTTCATGAGGTTTTATTATAGCAGAGCACTCTAATTCTGCCTACTATTTGTTAATACTGTTGACACGCAAAGTTCCATTGTTTTATTTTCAGAGCATTCCGGTTATTTGCGTTCAAACTTCATTTTGATTTGTGATAAACGAGAGCTGCCAATGTCAGAAATTGGGTGAAATCCCGAATGGTTTTATTCTGACGAACTCTTGTTTTGGTCTGATATTTGGAAACACATATCCTTTTGAGAAAACGGCTCGAATTCACCTGGATCGAACTAAAAACAACAAAATTGGTTTCTATTCTAGATCGACCTCATGAAATCCTTGATGAGAAAACGACAAAAAAATTGACGTTTTTATTTATTTAATACTCAATGTTCTTTTAAATGCATTCTTATAATAACTTATAAATACAATGCTGACAATGGGATGTAGAGTCATAATAACGGAGCCAACTCCAAATGCGAGAAATCCTGAGCCGGGCAAATGGTAAATCTGAAATCGCGTGTATGAACCCTATTTTCTGACAGAAAAATGAGCTGTATAGTTTACGAAGTCTGCTATTCTCGACACGAAATTTCTATACGGTATATTATGCTCTATCCTGCTATCTTTGTAGTTCGATTCCGTTGAAGCTTGCGTGACTGCTCCACATATCGCGCGTGTTCAAGAGATCATTTCCCTATAATCTCAAATTTACGAATCTGGGAAAAAGTGGTCCATTGTGTTTCAATAATCATCAACAACTTTGTAAATTTCAAATGAGAAAAGTTGGCGATGCGGAGAGACTGTCGCTCCACTGACCCGGGTTCGATCCCCGCTCGCTGCGGTATCTGTCTGGCGGACCGCATGAGCTGGTAACAAAGCTCACCCATGCGTATCTCCACCCCCTCTACGGACAGTCCTTCTACGGTTGATATATGATTTGTGTGTGATTATGTAATTCTCTCAATAAAGTAATACACGGCTGAAATAGTTGCCGTAAAAGATTATTATTATTATTATTATTATTATACCACTCACTCCGTGAGATGAAAGAACGTGTGGAACGACAGCTAGCACAACAAGTATTGGAGAACAGGATTGGATGGTGAACGCCTGGAAATGAAGTGTCGAGTTATTGACGAAAACATTAACAAAATGGTAACCGGAGAAATCTCACTCACTGAGTTACTCAGCTGTCCTGTTTCAGACTCGACAAGAGCAATATCTTGTCTCAGTCAATTCGTCGTCAGCTGGTTCTACTGTTGTTTCCAGAATCTCAGTGGATCGATGTCTCAGAACATACGAATGTCCACCATGAGAATCAATTGTACCACTACTGCACAAAAACGTTTTGATGATAATGTGATATTTGTGATGCTTACCGCCTTGAAACGACGTGAAATAAAACAGTAAGTTTGTAATGGAAATAGAAAATAAAACATGTTATGAAAATACCTTCATGAGGCGTCGATGCATTCTCTTGGTTACCGCGCTGGCAGAGACACTGCTCGAGAGAATTTTGTCCGCTTTCCATTTGACGAAAAAAGTGACGAACAGCTCAATCAACGGACCCAGTTGAATGATTACTGTAAAACGTTCGATGAAGCTGTTTGTTTGATGTTTACGGTCATTCAAAAAATTGCGATAAGTCATATCACACTTGATTGGAACCAATGCGTCAACCTAACGCTGAGAAAGTTTCGAAGATTTGGAAAACAAAATTGGTTTTCACTTAGTTTTCGGAATAAGGACGTTATCCACAACTATTTTATCCTCACATCATGAAGCGTACAACGTGTGCGACTCATCTGAGTTCCAGCACGCGCCATGAGAACGTGAATATAGTTTGCACATTTCCCAACTGGACTTGGGCAGCTTGCCAATGAAATTTCAAAGCAGTTTTTGAACATGTTGAAAAACTTCAAACAATAGACATTTATGTGAAGGGTTCTCTCTCTTCGTAACAATTCGTATTCAAAGAAACTTTTTGAGAAATATATTTTTCTCTAAATAACAGTCTTCCAAAAATTTTGGCACGCTGCCAACAAGTCTACTTGGGAAAGGTGAGTACTATAGCTATTTTTTCTTCTTCTGTTTACATGACTAAAACAACAATTAGTGAAACTTCTCCGTTGCGTTATCAAGAATTAAACAAACCATCAACATATACCACTCTCCATGTGGAGAGATCATAAGTAACCACGGCACTTTCGTTGAAGTAGTCTTCCTTGTAATCATTTAGCGTGACAGTTCCGTTGACGGTGAAACCAGTTGGATGTAGATAGCAGGTCTGAAAAACATATTTATTCCAGAAACAGCTCTGAATAACCTGTTTTCATCCGAACGAAGCTGTTCAGAAAACTATGTCAGTAGC
This sequence comes from Litoditis marina, assembly GCA_964036275.1. Lineage (NCBI taxonomy): Eukaryota > Metazoa > Nematoda > Chromadorea > Rhabditida > Rhabditidae > Litoditis > Litoditis marina. The sequence continues at coordinate 10,940,017 of OZ038439.1, forward strand.
AAAAAGGGTTTGCGAAAAATCACAGTCTATTCAGAACAAGCGTCGTTGCAAAACAGTATATTGTTGTTTATACAGCATGGCTGTCATATATATATCCATTCGAATTCTCCTCTCGTCGTCTGACGTCTCTTGGGGGCACACTGTATCTCTAGATTTGTTGCAATACAGTTTCGACCAAACGCGAATTTGTAAATAACAGAGCGCGTTCCGAGAAGGTATTCAAACTGGGTCACACGCGCCACACTGAAAACACATCTACTGGAGCCGCTTTGCTCTAATTTAGATGGATTCAAAATATGAAAACTCAAAATTTGGCTTTCATAGTGTACTGGTAGTCTCTTATTTTTACAACAAAAAGAAAAAAGAAAATCGGAATTCTCACTAATTCTCATTGTTCAGATCATTTTATGTTGTCATGTGTCTACTGATAACTCAAATCATCGAATTAAAGACGGTACCCTCAAAGGGGGCAGAAAGGAAAGTTTATATGGAAGAGCTGCTCAAGAGAAACTGATGTATACATTTTTTTACTCGGATTAACAAACCTGATTTGCATACGGTTCACATGTTTCAGTCTGTTTCGGGAAGCACAACGTTGTGTTTAGGTACCCCGGGGTACCTAAACTAGCTTTCTATTCTTTTCATTCCTGCGGCTTTAGTCTCAGAGGAACCATTATGTTCATACTGTATCATTGTTTTCTCTTCATTTTTCAAACCTTACCCCTTCAAGAACAAAAGGCAGATCCACAACTAGGAATAAGAGCAGCATATGAGTGATGGATGTTTTTCTATTCATTATAACACGTAGGCGATGCACTGGAGGGATCGCGTTAACAAGGATCGAGTTGTGTAATAACCCCAACAATAGAGCAATTCTGAAACAACAAAACAGTTCGTTTGGTTTCTAACCGTGTTTTTGGTAAACATACCGATTTTGGTAAACTCGAGTTAACAGCTGGTAGTCTGCAGTTGATCCGGTTATAGTTCGTTTCACCCCCACTGAGACTCCTCCTTACTGTAGAAAATGGAGCCGATCGAACGCGTTGCGGCGCGAGCGGTCGCTGGCCAATTCTACAACTAACCGGGTTTTTAGGTAACCTAACCCTTTTTGTGGTAACCTCTTTTTCAGGTTACCTTGTAGGTAACCTGAAAGTAACCTGAAACTAAAATCCGGTTACCGTTCAAACTAACGGTAAAAACCAAGTTTTGCGTTAGAAAAACAGGTAACCGGTTTTTCATTTTAGGTTACCAACCGGTTACCTACTCAGGTAACCTAAAAAATAGGTTACCAAAAAAGGGTTAGGTTACCTAAAAACCCGGTTAGATATAGAATTCACCGCGGTCGCTTCAGCCTTGGATATTTGCCAGTTTTCAACTGGCGGCCCGCCGCGCCTGGTTTTATTTCCAAAATTTTCGTCTACTTTTTTCTTATTTATATTTTACATTTCACGTTAGTTTACAAATGTTTGTATAAATTATCATTTGTGTCCCATAGTGATCACTTATCGTTTCCTATCTGTGTAGTTTCGTGTTGTTCTGTGAAAATTATTTTTCAACATTTTTCGACGACAAAAGATTTATCTTTTTGAAAAGTAAACCAGCTCATTTTACTCATTTGTATAATTCTAAAAACTTATTTTCAAACAAGTCCTTGTTAATTCTTCTGTGAATACAAGTGAATAAACAAAGATTCGTTTACAAACAAGTTGTTTTACTGTTCTTCCTCAGTGTACATACAATCATTTTACAGGTAGCGGCTCTGTTCCCACCGGGATTCAGTTGATGTGCGAGAGTCAGATATGTAGAAGTTGGTTACTGATGAGCGAGGTAAGCAGATTAGTTGATTATTCCGTCAGTTTATTACACTCTCCAAAAAGGAACCTGTTTTCCGATCAGAAAATGTTTTTGGCATTTCTCGACATGCGGTCGAAAAGTGGCTCGTATTTTGATTCATTTAGGCAATTTCTTAAAAGTATGGTTCAGTTTCTGTTTAAAAAGCGAAACACTGTTTACCCTCTTTCATGACAAGAGGCGCCTGGTTTTGCGCTATTCTCTAAATTTATAGTTACTTTTGAAACGTAACGAGAGTCTAGGTTTTTTATTGAAAATAGAATAATGTTAACAACTTTGTCGTACTCCTTCTGACACAAATATATGGTTTCAGACTTTCTGTATGATCAACTCCCTACATTTTAATTTTGTCTCCTTGTTATACACAAAAACTTTAAAAAAAAAACTCCCTATTTCAGTTGGATTCAAAATGCATGTGTTGATATATATTCTCGCTTGAGCAAAGCGAACCTAGGGTGATGATATTACATTCCAGGATAGGAGACAAGGTCAAGGAATGCGAAATGGATCTGGTGCTTATTGAGTTGGACCCAGAATTGCTGTCGGGATGTTGTCGAAGTCGCTCTTCCACACACCCACTCTCGACACCACTTTTCATCGACTTTTCATTTCAGTAGTTTTCATTTTGAAATACTATGTTCACAGCAGTTTTTGTCAAAGCTTATGCTTTGACAAACATTGTACGTCTATTTCTAATTAGGAACTCGTTTTTCATTACAAACCTGAAGTCACCTGGTATTGCATTAAATTCTCCCACGTTTTATTGCTCAATACAGAACCCATTTTGTGAATTTTCCTCGCTATTCAGCCAATTTTATTGAAGGATGTTCGCGGATGATGTTTCACAGACGAAATATGTCCATGAGCCAGTTGTGTGAAAAACTCATAGTTCTGCAAAAGAGTCGGAACTAGGAATACTTGCTTTCATTCACTCTATTACCTTAGGTTACCTTCTTCTTTTTCTGCTGTGGCTTTCTTATCTTGTTTCTATTTTGGGGTCAAAGTTGAAAAGTTGGTAGTTTCATGCTATTCATGATCTGAACCTATTTGTTTTCAGAACTGATCGTGGCGCCATCATTCTCTTATAGTCGTTGCCAACGGAAAGGCGGGAGGGTACTGTATATCTCACTTTCCGCTGTGTACGCACCCATGTCTTCGATTCCAAGGCTTGCCCGTAATGTGCTCTAATAGCGCAATGGTTAGCGCCCTGCTACGAATAGTTTTTTCGTAGGTTCAATTCCGGCAAGAGACATAAATTGATAAATTTGGCACTCACTATATCCGTGGAAGAAACGGGACACACTAGGACTGCCGAATATCGGGCCTGGATCACTGAGGGGCGTAAAAATAGGGCGGCCCACTTTTTAGGACGCAAAGTCCACTTTTTGGGGCTAAAGTCTACTTTTCGTTACGGAGGACGTATTTTTAGGGCGGAAGACGTATTTGTAGGGCGAAGGACGTAATTTTAGGACGTAAAGACTACTTTTGAAAAAAATTACCCGGAATCAACAAAAATTTCAAAATCGATGGATTTGCCTGAAAATGAGGCATTATGGGGTTTCGATCATCGCGATCACGAATATAAAGGTTAAAATTGATTTCATGCACGCGACGCGACAACAATTTTTAACGACTGTGTTTTTGAATGAAACTTTGTATGTGTGGTAATCAACTATGGGGATGTCAGATAACGATACGAAATTTGGTTTCATTTTACCATTTAGGAAACAAAATTTAACATTCGTATTCGTGATCGCGATGAACGAAACCCCCTAATTCCTCATGTTCAGGCAAATCCATCGATTTTGAAATTTTTGTTGATTCCGGGTAATTTTTTTCAAAAGTAGTCTTTACGTCCTAAAATTACGTCCTTAGCCCTACAAATACGTCTTCCGCCCTAAAAATACGTCCTCCATAACGAAAAGTAGACTTTCGCCCCAAAAAGTGGGCTTTACGTCCTAAAAAGTGGGCCGCCCTATTTTTACGCCCCTCAGAGATTCAGGTCCATCGTCACGATGTGAACAAGTAATAATTCATAAATTTCTCTACTTTCTCCGGTTTGCAGCTAAGTGAGATAATTTTTTGAAAATTGAACGTTCATCTATTATGCGAGTTAGAAACAGCGAGTATCTTTCTGCGGACCTACTCCAATAAGTTGTTCAATTCACATAGTCGAAAACGATCGAAAAACGGGATCCTTTCTCGCCAAAATAAAAAAAATCCCGCCTATTTTCCATGCTAAATAATGTAATTTACATATTTATATCTAAGAACGAGTTTTTCATGGAATTGTCCACTTTACTGGTGTATGTCTGCATATCATTGTAAATATTTTAACTGATGAGTACAATCACCTGAATTATAAATGCGTATTGTACAAATATATTTAGACCCACAATTTTGTATTCTGAGAACTTACTCACGACCTTATTTCCAACTAGTGCTTCAATTGTGCAGTTCAGTTTGTATCAACTGTTTCGAATTCGTCTGTTTTTTATAAAAGAAGCTCTGTTATACCGTTTCATTGCAGTTTTTTTTTCATGTTGCACTGATGTTTTTTGTGTTTTCGGAATTTAAAATGATACCTGACTATAGTACACTTCATCACATTTTATAATACTTTCACTTCAGAATCTCCAATTGTTTAGATGTGGTAATGTGATGTGTAAGACTTCTTATGAAATACTTAATTTAGCTTGTACACTTCTGTCTCATTTTTAATTAGATAATGCTATCTGTTTGTATATAGCTGTAACTTATAGTATTATGAACTGTTTCTTGTGTCATTCATTTTGTGTGTCTGTAATATGTTTTAGGATGAGTTTTCCAACTACGAGTCTGAATAAACTACTTTGTTACATACATTTTTTCATATAGAATTTTTTCATGATATTATGAATATCATAGGATGTTAGGATATTATGAACAAGGCACCCAAATATTTGAATTTCGGGTAGCTCTGGAAACTCTGTCAAACCCTTAACAATCTTTCTGAGTTACGTTTAGTATGATCGCGATTGGCGTATTCTAATTCCGTGCTCCTATGGGCGAGAAGTTGTGGGCGCGCTAGCGCTCGCAAGGCGAGAGTTCGATCCCTCTCCTGGACGCATTTTGAGTCAACCGGCTGATAGATAAAATATATTGGCAGCGGGGCCAAGAAGTCTTGGCAGGCAGCCAAGACATCTTGGCCCCGCCCCTTATCATTTACTACTGTAGGAGTCTCAGTAGGAATGGTAAGGACTATATTCAACTAGTAATTTGAGCAAAGCGTGGATATTCAACAATCCAACCATCAATCAAGCTCGAATCACTCAGAAAAAGCAGTATGATACCAGAAACCGCACGAAATTTACTCAGTTCGAAATTGGAGAAAAAGTAGTAACACGGTTGAATCGTAGAACCCAAATGAACCCTATTTATGGCAAACCAAGTATAGTCATTGCACTAGATTACCCAAATTTAGTGATAGAAGATGAAAACGGTCATCATAAGACCTTTCACGCTTTTCAAATTAGGAAGTTTAAGGAACTTCAATAACTAAGTAAATCATTCAAAAGAAAACGTTTAATAATGACATCAATAATTCGCTTTTTCCTCTTTTCTTTCTTCTCAATTTCACTTCTGTAAAACAAAAAAAAACATTCTATACTATGTTTTAAATAAATAAATAAATATATATATATATATATATATATATATACATAGCTCCTTAACCAATACTAATCATATATGTGGGCCGGTGAAAGTCATACTAACCAGGTTTTTGATACTAACTCTCTTCAGATGGCCTATACAAGTGATAAACAGTCCCGTTCCCCTACACCTCTGCTCAGAATGATGTTCCTTGCTCGAGAATTACAAACAAGCATCCGGCAGATTTAAGAGGGAGAAAAAATCCCGATTTCCAGACTGTTCCATCAGATTAGAACTCTTCTACAAAAGTATCATCCAAGCGCGTTGAGTGTAGACTTGAATGAGAACGGTCAAGTAAACCTAGAACTTGTCTGAGATCACAATTAACCTTCCCGTTGTTTCCAAGAATATGTATTACAAGGTAGGCGCCGGCGGCTAAAGCCGCCTCCTCCTCCCTTGTTTTAACTCCAGGCTGGCGAGAGCTTCTCGGAGTATTTGTCCAATTTTCACCCTATTTTCCGACGATTTATCAACAATTTAAATCACGTTTTTCTCAACGTGGGGCGCAATGTTTCTACAACATTTAGAGCCACACTCTACCTAACATGGAGCGCAACATTTCTCCCTGACATACTTACATAGAACACGACTTCCTCCCCAACATAGAGTGCGACCTCTCTTCTCCCTAACATAGAGCGCGACATATCTCCCTAACAAAGAGCGCGACATCTTTCCCTAACATAGAGCGCGACTGCTCTCCCTAACATAAAGCGCAACAGCTCTCCTCAACATAGAGCGCGAAATCTCTCCCTAACATAGAGCGCGAGACCTTTCTTTCACATAGAGCGTAACATTTCTCCCTAATATACTTACATAGAACACGACTTCCTCCCCAACATAGAGCGCGACATCTCTTCACCCTGAAATAGAGCGCGACATCCTCCCTAACGTATAGCGCGTTATTTCTTCGCCCTAAAATAGAGCGCGACATCTCTTCCTAACATAGAGCGCGAGACCTTTCTTTCACATAGAGCGCGACAATTATACCTAACAGAGCGTGAGTTAGTTTCTCAACATAGAGCTCTTCTTGCACCATAGTTCACCTGAACATACAGCGCGCGAGCTATCTTTAACATGGAGCGCGAGAGCCCCTTTATATCAGAGAGTGAGACGATTTTTTTTCAACATGACATGAGCACGACAACCTAAACATTTCCCGAAAAGGTTTAAATGCAACAGTCTGAAATATTATTTCGAAATGATTTTCTCCACCTTTCACCACCTCTTCCAGCCATATTCCGTAACCGTAAGCTCAATCATAGAGCAGTAACAACATGGAAAAAATCTCTTTTTGTCTACTTGTTTCTGGGTGTTGAGGTTCTTCTTGGTTCTCCGGTCTTGAACAGCGGTTTTCCTCTCCACGGGCGACCGGCTCAGCAGCTTCTCCGAGAGTAGATCCGTCTTCGTCCATCCGCCCAGTCCCGTCCAGAGCAGCCATCCTTCGAGCGAACACACCGTTCGAATGGCTCTCTCCGCTCAGCGCCGCGATTATATGCTTGATTTTTCCACGCACGTGCACTCTTTGTTAGACCCGTCTCTCCAGTCTATTCTGACGTGAAACTCGTCCTTTATTGAGAAGGCTCACAGCCAAAACTGCAACCCAGCCGCAGCTTATTCAAAGTGGGCAAAAATGAAAATCAGCAAAAGCACGTATCGCTCACGCGCTTCTCCCCAAAACCAACTATAAAGTGCAACTTTTTGCTCATTTCTCGACTAAAAGGGCAAATGCATCATTGGAATCACACACTTTTTCCTTCAAACAGACAGACAGACCAAACTACCCATTTATATTAGTAGATTATACAGGCAACGGCCAATTGTACAGGCCTCTTTCCAACCATCGAAAACCATAAACATTGTCCCGTACCGATCAGGTGCCTTCTACGACTCTTTCCACATCCACGTGCTCTGAAACAGACACCAAATTTGAACTACTGGCACAATCACTTGGTACCGGCACAACTCACCACACTAACAAAAAGGTGGAGTTCGGCGTCACCATCGAAGTATGTCAAGCATTCAAATACTTCCCTCTTAAATATAGACATAATATGTAATATTTACTTTGTACATTATGATCCCTAACACTGATTCAGATTACAACTCTCATTTCTTTTTCTTTTTTTGTAAACTACTACAGTGCATTTTACCATATTACACTCTCTCGAATTGCCGACTGAGCGAACAATCTAGGAGGATGGTAAATTGGGTTTGTTTTGAACTTTGCAGTGCACAATGTGTGCAGTAACATCTCACTTTTTCACGAGCATATAAATGACTTGAAGGTATGGAAACATGAACATCGTTATTGAGATCAACGACTTCTGATTTGTTTCCCTTTCACGTTATTTCACATTTAATACAAAGTACAAGACAAACTTTTCCATTTAAAACTTACCTCGGAGCCATCAGTAAAAAACAAATACATTTTATGACATACACCACAGTTTGATGTATCAATACAACCGCAAAATCGCGATTCTTTTTGGGAGTTTTCGATAGGACCAGGAACAACAAAAGAATGTTCGGTAGAATTGCGATGGAGAACGTGACAGCTGTGTAGAGCATATAAGGATGCATTTCAATTTTCTGAACATTTCTTAGTGGTTGTGTCGATCGAAGTGGAACCTCCGAACTAAAGAAGCTGAAGAAGTGTGATAATATTCACTTTCTGAGCACAGATAACAATCAAAGAAAAAAAAAACTTGTACGAAGTTAGCGATGAAGTATGCTAGGTTACTCAATATTCAGAAATAGCTCTCTCACTCTGCCTGGGTCTCTCCAAACGTCCGCAACTTAATGGATCACTACAGTCCAATCGGATTTTATAAACAAACAAAAACGGTGCGATGTTAATTCATTAGTTCTGGTCATGCACTCAACCATGCCATTCTAGGAATAATGAAGACATTGTATAGTTAGTGTTATGTATGCACTTCGGCGTAGATACAAACGGTTGTTTCGCGTTACTAGTACAGATCTAGTTTACAGTAGGTACACGAGGTAGAGAAGAATAACTTTATGAGCCGCAGGTATAGTCTGTTTCACGGAACAATAGCCCTCTACAGTAAGATTATAAAACTTCTAAGTGAATTTATCATATCTTGTAGGTGTTGTACATTGTTTAAACTTCGTGATTTCGTTTTCCACTTTGGGTACTACAAGCATACAGAACAGTGAATCATAAATTATGTTTGTTGACTAGAGAAAGGCGTTTGAATTTCCGAAAGATTACTGTAGAAAGTCATCGATTGGTGAAACGAACTATATAAGACAATGTTCGATACGATCGAGTCCAGCAATGAGCGATTGAGGGACTTATATACTGCTAGACACGTTCACGTAGCTATGCTATGCTAATTAATCTAGACAGCAAACAACAATACACGTCAGCAACATGTTAACAAGGCGAGTATGCTAATGTGGACGACTCCACAACAGTTAGAATCACACAGTACTCACATCTATCTTATTATATCACGTTTCCGTGAAAATTCGAGAGACCAAACTGGGGACGTGAATAGCAAGTTGTCAGATTGACTCAAAAAGTAACGAAAGATATAGAAATTATGAAAGGCAGCTAAACTTCCAAACTCTAACTTCTAACGTAAGTGGTTCGCCTAACGTAACGTCTAACGTAACATCAAAGTCGAACAATGCTTCTACCTTATCGCTGAATGACGTTTCAACCTTCTAGCTTAAACAAAGTTCAAACTATACATGTGATCGAGTTGCTACATGAGACGTTGGAGCAACTGTAATTTTTACAGGACTGATTGCAGAGGGAATCTTCAGTAACGTTCCCAAACCCTATTCGTAATAACTTATAAGTTCGATGCTCGCGATAGGATGAAGGATGAAGCGCTGAAATAAACGGTTCGATTCCGAAGAGGAAAATTCAGAGAAGTGAAAGCGATAGATCTGGAATAATAACGGGATTCGGAAAAATTATTCAAAAATGTATAAAAATGTCGCGCACGCAATGGAACCAAACAGTTAATCGCGTAGATTTGAGTATTTTCACAGAAACGTGCCATTCCATCGTACTATAGTTCGTTTCACCCATCGATAGCAGCCAGGTACAGTACATTTAGTGGGCGGATTCAATTGTGTTGGAAAGTTTCCAACAGCAACCAGTCTAATCAAAATTGATGCACATGCTGGGTGTTGAACTCAGCTGTGATAGGTGGCGCGGCGCCCACAAGCAGCCGGCCATCTGAACATGAAGGCAGAAAATGAAAACAGTGATATCCAACCATCTTTTCTAGCCGTTTTTCAAACCTAATTTTATCCCCCAAAAAGTTGTTTTAATTACTCCCCGATTATGTGGTAACCTTTTGAACACAAAATATGTGCAAAAAACTCGAAATGACCTCTTTTTGAATTTTTATTTGTAATGAAAAGACTGGCAAGCTGCCAGATCAGTCGCCTGCAATATAGGGTGCGCTCGGCCAGCATGGCTAACTGTTATCGATGGGTGAAACGAACTATATTTACCCGTAGAATCTTTCTGGCTGGTCTTTCTGGCTGGTCGTCTTCTCATGAAACTGAACAACCGCTAACAGTGATTTGCAGTTTGCTTAAAAGCTACAAAAACACATTGACTCATAAACACATAAAGGCTGGTGACACATTGAAACACATAAAGGCTGGTGACACATTGACTGGAATATTCGTTGGCATGCTGCCAAGTCTCAGTAAGAAGGACCGCAACTATACGCCTGCTAGAATTTCGGGGCACCATAATGCTATCCTAAGTTTCTTGCCTTGCCTTATTTCGAGGTTTGTATTCCGGCAGGATGTGACAGCAAAGAAATAGCGTATGTTAGAGGATAGAAATTATAACAGATATAATTTTATAAGTGCTTTGGAAAAGTTTTAAATATACTTTTTACCGAGTCAAAAACGGAGAATTAACAATTTGGAACCATTTTGTGTGATATTTCCATGAAAACGTTGAGCTCATCATGGTTTTCCACATGTCTGGCTCAGCTTTCATTTTGTTCTCGAGAAAATGGGCAATAGACTGAACGTGAAAACGAGCGAGAAAGGAACGGGAAAAAAGTTTGGGGTATTTCATTTCAAATATCGGTTTCTATTCAACGGTTGTCCTTCATATTCAATGAGTGGGTTGATTTTTTATGATATTTCTCAATCGATAGTTTTATAAATTTTAGAAGGTGACCATGAAGATTGTATGAAAAGGAAAATTGAGAAAGACATTAGTTGAATCTAAATACAACGTCATAAATATATGATTAGTATTACATAATCTGAGAATTCAATGTTTCCCATGGAACACTAAACAGTAGTACACCTCATATTTACCCGTAGAATCTTTCTGGCTGGTCAAATCAGGACGATAATGTGGACCAATCCCGTGTCAACGGTCCTCTAAACTGCAACGGTATAAGGGACTGAAGCGTGGCGATTGGACCACATTATCGTGCTTCTCTGAGAGCGACGATTCCGGAAACCTGAACGTCAAACGGAAATCATTAAAACAGTGATCAATAAAAGTTGTGTAAAAGTTGTGTATAAACGTATGTCTCGCATTGGGCTTAATATGAACAAAATCCTGTAGCAATTGTCTCAAACCGTTCGTTCTTAACCATACTGCTATTAGTGTAACCAACGAGTGTTAGGAGTGTGGCGGAATCAAACTACAAAGACAGCGGTTCTGATCGAGAAGTACCGTACTCACCCTCCGAGCAAAAACCCCATATAAACATTGGTGTTGAACCAACCTCGGAGCGAGAGGTACGAACGAAACGCATATCAGAATGTATGAGACTGATTGACGGATGAGCACCACAGCGAAATCCCGAGTTCTGTTTGGAGTGCTAGTTCATTAATGCCAGCGATGACCTTGAATTTGAAAAAAAGTTTTCTGGTCTTTTTCTTGGGTCAGCGAGAATCAGTAGACATCATTGTAAACCCAATATCCCGTTTTTGCATTTCGTCTTCGTCTTCAATGTGTCTTCAGATAAAACAAAAGCAGTATAGTGTCTTTTCGAATTTTATTGGCATTTTGGAATTCTATGAATCACGTGAAGCGTGTAAAATCTGATTCACGTTAAATGGTGGGCAACAACTGAGAGAATGACTGCCATAACCGCACATGCAATTATTCGGAACCGAAAACAGAATGAAATGAGGCGCATCGGAAGAATAGAGGCTTCAAGTAATTTGGTTAAGGGGGGGGGGGGGGGGGGGGGGCTAATATTTAGAAGTGAAAAAAAGAAACTAAGACATAGTTGCAAATAAATAATTCCAAAGATAAGAAATCAAACTGTGGAGGTACAATAATTGTACACGTTCGGAACGAATTGGGGACGATGATCTCAGGATAGATCAACAATATAGTATAGTTGAAGGAGGACAGAAAGAAAAGCTAGTTTAGGTACCCCGGGATACCTGAATATAACGTTGCGTGCACGCCAAAACAGACTAAAACATGTGAATCGTATGCAAATTAGATTCGTTAGTTTGAATTAAAAGTTATACTTATCGGTTTCTCTTGATAAGCTCTTTCATATTAATTTTCCTTTCTGTCCCCCTTTGAAGTAACACAGTAGTATAATACAAACGTTCCAAACGACATGCACGTTAGTGTTATGAGAAGGTCGAGAGAGAAATTTATTTGATCTTCTGTGAAACCTAACTTCATTTGATTCACACGACCTTTCTCTGAACAGAAATCATGGTTTTTGTCGTCGAAACGTGGATTTCTGCAGTATTCACTTGTCCAATAACGAAGTTATCAATATGTTTCTTCGTTTTGAGCCGGCAGAGCAATTAATGAATAGAGAAGTGTCCAGTCCTATGAAAATCATGAAAAATATATGCAGTCAGTGTTTATGTTCTGGGAAACTATATCTGACCCGGCTTTGTGAGACTTTTTGTGAGAAGTTGCTCAGCTTTAACAGCAAAAAAACCTTGCAACAGATTTGTGTGTGAGAACCAACAACATTTCATGTAAATTCATTCAAAAATTTTAACTCCAAAATGGTTTCACTTGTTTCTGAACATGACAAATAGCAGTCGACCGGTCAGGGTGGTAACAGCACTGAAAATGCAACATTAATGTACAAAATACATGAAAAAAAGTAGATATATATATTGTTCGACGTTCCAACTTCAAAACATCTCTTACTTCATCATTTCAACTTTATTGTTATATGATTTTTAACATACTGCAAACACACATCCCAAGAATAACAGAAATATGTGAAATACATAAAACAGTAGAACTATATTGTTTGATTTAAAAACTAAAAATCATCCCGTACGCGACTTATTTCGTTCTCTCGTTTTTTCCAGTCATAGCTGTAACATTTCTTATATCTGCTGTTATGAACCTACTTGAATACTCAGTTGTTATCTCTATTAATACTTGAAGGATCACTAGTTTTATCTCAACTAATGCAAAAATTGAGAGCAATCTTCACCAGAAGTCTAGAAACGCGGAGCCTACTTGAAACGTAAACGCACGTGCACGTAAAGCAAGAAATAAAATAGGTCGTCGAAACTTTCAACTCAATTAACAACCCTATTATGTACCATTTTAGTGTCTTGTGCGCGGTTCAGACTCACAGTTATAGGAAACAGTGACTTTCACGTACCAAACTGATTCTGAGAAATCAGCGAACTCGGAAAAAAAAAGAATTACAAAAGAACATATAAGACGCTGCAATCTAAAAAAATTTCAAAATCGAGTTTATTCCGAGAAAACAGGACAATATGGGAAGAGAAAAGAAACGTCTTTCATTTGTCAAGAAAAATTGATTATTTGGGGTGTTTTCTGGATGATAAACTGTTCCTAAAATTTGTTGTATGTGGACGAAAGAAAGATTATTTGCACATGGTAATGTCTCAAAAGCAACGCATTTTGTCACTTAGTGGAGAGATGTGTAGTTAGCCAAGGAGCACGAAATTTCAATCATTTATTTTTTGGGAGCACACAATTTCAATCATTTATTTTTTGGGAGCACGAAATTTCAATCATTTATTTTTTGGGAGCACACAATTTCAATCATTTATTTTTTGGGAGCACACAATTTCAATCATTTATTTTTTGGGAGCACACAATTTCAATCATTTATTTTTTGGGAACACACTATTTCAATCATTTATTTTTTGGAAACACACAATTTCTATTGTTCTTGCATAAATTCATACACTCAATGAACGTTAACAAACACGTTCACAACGTATCAACAACGTTCACAACACTCACCGTTGCCGTACATATCAAGGTTTATGCGAGCATCGGCCTAACATCCTCCCTATTTAATACTGTGCAGAATGAAATATTCAGGAAAAACTCATTGTGTTCCCATTTTCCACTTTTTTTTCTCGAATTCGGAGCCTATGGGCCTGTAGTTTCCAAATCTACTAAATTGAGTCAAATCCGACTGAACTTCCGAATTAAATAGAATTCCGTGGTCGATACTTCGTACAATCAGAAAAGCAGTGATTCATTCCGATCTTTCAAACACTCGAGAATAATCCCGGTACATTCTTTCGAAAATAGAAAACATTCCATGACAAGAAGTTCGAACGGCAAAAACTTCGAGTTCGGTAAAACCCACGACAATACGTCTAATTTTCCGAATTTTCACAATCTAAATAATATTTCAAGAGTTTCTGTTCAAGACGTTGCCAATTGAACTATTCATAGAAAAGTCTCAGATGATAAAAGACTGATAGAAGTGAGTGGCAAAATGTTATTTATGTCATTTTTCTGTACCACTGATGGTTACTCATATTTCAGTAACCCAAATTCACTTCAACTATCACTTCGACTAAAAATTCGATTAGTAAACATAAAGTATAGAAATGAATCATGATTGTGAATTTGCTTAAAATCTGTAGGTTAAAAATGGTGAATTTTATTACTTTCTTGAGAATGGTGAATTTCATTACTTTCCAATCAGAATGCAAGTACACAGTTTAATATATAAGTTATGTTTTAATTCTGTTATGAATACACACTATCTAACCTTTACTCTTATAACCTTTCATTCAAAACGTTTGGAATTAGTAAGTGTCAAATTCTGCAGTCTGTGGCGTTAACATGTTAACTTTTGCTCTCGTCGTCCACGCGCTCTCCCGCATTCGCACACTCTCTCATTATCTCTATACGCATTGGCTCCGCCCACTCTCTCGCATCCAGACAGTATCAGACAGCCGAACTCCCCCATATATGACGGCAAGATTTATTTGGACTTGGTGAAAACTGTTGGTGAGAGTCCTTTTAACAAAAGTGCACGAATATACAAGTTTCAAATATGATAGGTTTTCACATAAGAATTCATCATCAAAGGATGTATTTATATTGAAGAAGAAGCCGTCCAGAGATAATAGAGAAACCGGCAAGTTTATCAGTGTTCTGCATTCGCATTTCTTAGAAACAATCGCGTCTTTCATATGGTGAGAACGTGGGGAAAGTCTCACGTAAACTATGGAAGATTTTTTGAACATTGTAGTTGTAACTCAAAGTTTTTGCCTTTCAACTGTTCTCGTTACCGGAATTCAGCACTGGTCATTTCATCGACTCCGCACAAACTGATGCTTTTGTTCGTTTTCGGACTTTCCCTCGAACGAATTTATTCTTCAGTGTCCTCCTAGACGAAAATATCAAAAATGGGAAAAATCCAGTTTGCACGGATTTCGAAAACAAATATTTGAAAACCGAATATTCCAAAAAAAATGATTTAAATTATGTTTTCAAAAAATAAATGCTTGAAGTTGTGTGTTCCCAAAAAATAAATGATTGAAATTGTGTGCACCCAAAAAATAAATGATTGAAATTGTGTGCTCCCAAAAAATAAATGATTGAAATTGTGTGCTCCCAAAAAATAAATGATTGAAATTGTGTGCTCCCAAAAAATAAATGATTGAAATTGTGTGCTATATAAATGTATCTTTTGGGCGATTGCACTCCTATACTGTGCTGTCGCTCAAGGAATTTGACCAGTTCTATTTCTAAACTTTTCATAAGATAGCAAAATATTTCATGTACAAGAATTCACAAAATTTGCTGAATTTCTCTGTTATCGAAATAATTTGGGAGTTTTTCGAGACGTTCGGTTGCTTCCCAATTTGTCCTGTTTTTTCGGAATAAACCCGATTTTGGAAAAAATTTAGATTGCAGCGTCTTATATGATGTAATTAATGGATTTTTACTTACAGACTGCTGGTTCCATTTTTGGTCTCACTTGCTCCGTTCAGTTTGGGCTGGCCAATCTGTTTCGACGCACTTGGATCCTGATTCAACGCAGTCGTTGTCGCTGCAAGAGTTGCGTTTGAGTCAAAACGTTCAAATACAATATTGCACCTTTATAAACAAAATTAAAGCAGGACGATTATGTGGACCAATCTCGTGTCAACGGTCCTTTAAACTGCAGTTGAAAAATGTACCCAAAACTCGTTATTACTAGTGAAACTATTGTAAAGAAAACTGCGAGCGTGTGCTCAGTTCACCAACTAGTTTGATACGTATGCAAGAATGATGAGAAAATCTAACGGTGTTCACAAACATGTGTGGATTTCAGGTGTTTACATTCATATTTCCTATTATGAGATGTGATCAAACCTCTCTAGCAGTACAATACCAGAACGTAGCGATAAAAAACTCGATAAAGGTCACAACGAGAGGTCAAATGGCGATTTTGAGAGCATATTCAACTATGAAGTTGGCGTTTCCGCAGAGTTTCGTTGGCGTTTCCGCAAAGTTATTGTAGTTAAAACATGACCGATTCTTTTAGTTTTTATCCGGGCCAGCCCCAAAAAACGCAAATGTAGTATGAGGTTTTCTGATTGAAATTATGTTTGTACTGGATTCACTTTCAATCAAAGTTCACCAAACATATTACCTTAGTGGCGTTCATTTAATGAGTTGATAATCTATTGAATACCATTGAATATTCTTCTACAACACACACCCTAACGAATGAGTCTTTTCTCATTTATATCAAAAAAACCATGTAAACCAAAAACCAAAAAAACCATCCCCACCTTCGGTTTCGGCCGTGCTCTGATCTTCATGTGAACTTTGCGATGGTTCTTGAGTCAAAGGCGCACCAGCTGGACCAACTCCTCCACCAGAATCTGAAACATGTTAGTCAATTATTACAGTGAACCTAAAACATTAAACTGCATGGAAGAAGGTACTAACAATTTTACAACTTTTTGAACTATTGTCATGTAAACATACTTCCTGATTCGGCCGTAGTGCTACTCTGCTGTGAAGCTTGAGATGGTTTTTCAGTAGTAGGCACACCACCGGGAACCACTCCCCCACCAGCATCTAAAACATGTCATCCAGTTATTGTGTTGTGGAGCAAGTGAAACATTGAAAGTATTGATCAACAAGTTTACAAACTTATGAACTATTGGAATGTAAACCTACCTTCGGACTCGACCGTAGTGCTACTCTGTTGTGAAGCTTCAGATGGTTTTTCAGTAGAAGGCACACCACCGGGAACCACTCCTCCACCAGCATCTAAAACATGTCATCTAGTAATTGTGGAGAAACTGAAACATTGAAAGTACTGATCAACAACTTTACAAACTTATGAACTATTGGATTGTAAACCTACTTCCTGATTCGACCGTAGTGCTACTCTGCTGTGAAGCTTCAGATGGTTTTTCCGTAGTAGGCACACCACCGATAACCACTCCTCCACCAGCATCTGAAACATGTCATCCAATTATTATAGAGAAACTGAAACATTGAAAGTACTGATCAACAACTTTACAAACCTATGACCAATTGGGTTGTAAACCTACTTCCTGATTCGACAGTAGTGCTACTCTGCTGTGAAGCTTCAGATGGTTTTTCAGTAGTAGGCACACCACCGGGAACCACTCCTCCACCAGCATCTAAAACATGTCATCTAGTTATTGTGGAAAAACTAAAACATTGAACTTCATGAAAGTAGTGATTAACAATTTGACCAACTTATAAACTATTGGGTTGTAAACCTACTTCCTGACTCGACCGTAGTGCTACTCTGTTGTGAAGCTTCAGATGGTTTCTCAGTAGTAGGCACACCACCGGGAACCACTCCTCCACCAGCATCTAAAACACACCATCCAATTGTTATAGCGAAACTAAAACTTTGAACTTCATGAAAGTAGTGATTAACAATTTGACAAACTTATAAACTATTGGGTTGTAAACCTACTTCCTGACTCGACCGTAGTGCTACTCTGTTGTGAAGCTTCAGATGGTTTCTCAGTAGTAGGCACACCACCGGGAACCACTCCTCCACCAGCATCTAAAACACACCATCCAATTGTTATAGCGAAACTAAAACTTTGAACTTCATGAAAGTAGTGATTAACAATTTGACCAACTTATAAACTATTGGGTTGTAAACCTACTTCCTGACTCGACCGTAGTGCTACTCTGTTGTGAAGCTTCAGATGGTTTCTCAGTAGTAGGCACACCACCGGGAACCACTCCTCCACCAGCATCTAAAACACACCATCCAATTGTTATAGCGAAACTAAAACATTGAACTTCATGAAAGTAGTGATTAACAATTTGACCAACTTATAAACTATTGGGTTGTAAACCTACTTCCTGACTCGACCGTAGTGCTACTCTGTTGTGAAGCTTCAGATGGTTTCTCAGTAGTAGGCACACCACCGGGAACCACTCCTCCACCAGCATCTAAAACACACCATCCAATTGTTATAGCGAAACTAAAACTTTGAACTTCATGAAAGTAGTGATTAACAATTTGACCAACTTATAAACTATTGGGTTGTAAACTTACTTCCTGACTCGACCGTAGTGCTACTCTGTTGTGAAGCTTCAGATGGTTTTTCAGTAGTAGGCACACCACCGGGAACCACTCCTCCACCAGCATCTAAAACATGTCATCTAGTTATTATAGAGAAACTGAAACATTGAAAGTACTGATCAACAACTTCACAAACTTATGAACTATTGGGTTGTAAACCTACTTCCTGAAACGACAGTAGTGGTACTCTGCTGTGAAGCTTCAGATGGTTTTTCCGTAGAAGGCACACCACCGGGAACCACTCCTCCACCAGCATCTAAAACATGTCATCCAATTATTATAGAGAAACTGAAACATTGAAAGTACTGATCAACAACTTCACAAACTTATCAACTATTGGATTGTAAACCTACTTCCTGATTCGACAGTAGTGCTACTCTGCTGTGAAGCTTCAGATGGTTTTTCAGTAGAAAGCACACCACCGGGAACCACTCCTCCACCAGCATCTAAAACATGTCATCCAATTATTATAGAGAAACTGAAACATTGAAAGTACTGATCAACAACTTCACAAACTTATGAACTATTGGATTGTAAACCTACTTCCTGATTCGACAGTAGTGCTACTCTGTTGTGAAGCTTCAGATGGTTTCTCAGTAGTAGGCACACCATCGGGAACCACTTCTCCACCAGCATCTAAAACATGTCATCTAGTTATTGTGGAAAAACTAAAACTTTGAACTTCATGAAAGTAGTGATTAACAATTTGACAAACTTATAAACTATTGGGTTGTAAACCTACTTTCTGATTCGACCGTAGTGCTACTCTGTTGTGAAGCCTCAGATGGTTTTTCAATAGTAGGCACACCACCGGGAACCACTCCTCCACCAGCATCTAAAACATGTCATCTAGTTATTGTGGAAAAACTAAAACTTTGAACTTCATGAAAGTAGTGATTAACAATTTGACCAACTTATAAACTATTGGGTTGTAAACCTACTTCCTGACTCGACCGTAGTGCTACTCAGATGTGAAGCTTCAGATGGTTTTTCAGTAGTAGGCACACCACCGGGAACCACTCCTCCACCAGCATCTGAAACATGTCATCCAATTGTTATAGCAAAACTAAAACTTTGATCTTCATGAAAGTAGTAATTAACAATTTGACCAACTTATGAACTATTGGGTTGTAAACCTACTTCCTGATTCGGCCGCAGTGCTACTCTGTTGTGAAGCCTCAGATGGTTTTTCAGTAGTAGGCACACCAATGGGAACCACTCCTCCACCAGCATCTGAAACACACCATCCAATTGTTATAGCAAAACTAAAACTTTGATCTTCATGAAAGTAGTAATTAACAATTTGACCAACTTATGAACTATAGGGTTGTAAACCTACTTCCTGATTCGACTGTAGTGCTACTCTGCTGCGAAGATTCAGATGGGTTTTCCGTAGTAGGCACACCACCGATAACCACTCCTCCACCAGCATCTGAAACATGTCATCCAATTATTATAGAGAAACTGAAACATTGAAAGTACTGATCAACAACTTCACAAACTTATGAACTATTGGGTTGTAAACCTACTTCCTGACTCGACCGTAGTGCTACTCTGTTGTGAAGCTTCAGATGGTTTTTCCGTAGTAGGCACACCACCGATAACCACTCCTCCACCAGCATCTGAAACATGTCATCCAATTATTATAGAGAAACTGAAACATTGAAAGTACTGATCAACAACTTCACAAACTTATGAACTATTGGGTTGTAAACCTACTTCCTGATTCGACAGTAGTGCTACTCTGCTGTGAAGCTTCAGATGGTTTTTCAGTAGAAAGCACACCAATGGGAACCACTCCTCCACCAGCATCTAAAACATGTCATCTAGTTATTGTGGAAAAACTAAAACTTTGAACTTCATGAAAGTAGTGATTAACAATTTGACCAACTTATAAACTATTGGGTTGTAAACCTACTTTCTGATTCGACCGTAGTGCTACTCTGTTGTGAAGCCTCAGATGGTTTCTCAGTAGTAGGCACACCACCGGGAACCACTCCTCCACCAGCATCTGAAACACACCATCCAATTGTTATAGCGAAACTAAAACTTTGAAGTTCGTGAAAGTAGTGATTAACAATTTGACCAACTTATAAACTATTGGGTTGTAAACCTACTTTCTGATTCGACCGTAGTGCTACTCTGTTGTGAAGCCTCAGATGGTTTTTCAGTAGTAGGCACACCACCGGGAACCACTCCTCCACCAGCATCTGAAACATGTCATCCAGTTATTATAGCAAAACTAAAACTTTGCACTGCATGGAAGTAATGATTACCAATTTGAAAACTTATGAACTATTGGGTTGTAAACCTACTTCCTGATTCGACTGTAGTGCTACTCTGCTGCGAAGATTCAGATGGTTTCTCAGTAGTAGGCACAGCACCGGGAACCACTCCTCCACCAGCATCTGAAACATGCCATCCAATTGTTATAGCAAAACTAAAACTTTGATCTTCATGAAAGTAGTAATTAACAATTTGACCAACTTATGAACTATTGGGTTGTAAACCTACTTCCTGATTCGGCCGTAGTGCTACTCTGTTGTGAAGCCTCAGATGGTTTTTCAGTAGTAGGCACACCATCGGGAACCACTCCTCCACCAGCATCTAAAACATGTCATCCAATTATTATAGATAAACTGAAACTTTGAACTTCATGAAAGTAGTGATTAACAATTTGACCAACTTATAAACTATTGGGTTGTAAACCTACTTTCTGATTCGACCGTAGTGCTACTCTGTTGTGAAGCCTCAGATGGTTTCTCAGTAGTAGGCACACCACCGGGAACCACTCCTCCACCAGCATCTGAAACACACCATCCAATTGTTATAGCGAAACTAAAACTTTGAAGTTCGTGAAAGTAGTGATTAACAATTTGACCAACTTATAAACTATTGGGTTGTAAACCTACTTTCTGATTCGACCGTAGTGCTACTCTGTTGTGAAGCCTCAGATGGTTTTTCAGTAGTAGGCACACCACCGGGAACCACTCCTCCACCAGCATCTGAAACATGTCATCCAGTTATTATAGCAAAACTAAAACTTTGCACTGCATGGAAGTAATGATTACCAATTTGAAAACTTATGAACTATTGGGTTGTAAACCTACTTCCTGATTCGACTGTAGTGCTACTCTGCTGCGAAGATTCAGATGGTTTCTCAGTAGTAGGCACAGCACCGGGAACCACTCCTCCACCAGCATCTGAAACATGCCATCCAATTGTTATAGCAAAACTAAAACTTTGATCTTCATGAAAGTAGTAATTAACAATTTGACCAACTTATGAACTATTGGGTTGTAAACCTACTTCCTGATTCGGCCGTAGTGCTACTCTGTTGTGAAGCCTCAGATGGTTTTTCAGTAGTAGGCACACCAATGGGAACCACTCCTCCACCAGCATCTGAAACACACCATCCAATTGTTATAACAAAACTAAAACTTTGATCTTCATGAAAGTAGTAATTAACAATTTGACCAACTTATGAACTATAGGGTTGTAAACCTACTTCCTGATTCGACTGTAGTGCCGCTCTGCTGCGAAGATTCAGATGGTTTCTCAGTAGTAGGCACAGCAATGGGAACCACTCCTCCACCAGCATCTAAAACAAGTAATCCAATTATTATAGCGAAACTAAAACTTTGAAGTTCGTGAAAGTAGTAATTAACAATTTGACCAACTTATAACCTATTGGGTTGTAAACCTACTTCCTGATTCGACCGTAGTGCTACTCTGCTGTGAAGCTTCAAATGGTTTTCCAGTAGTAGGCACACCAATGGGAACCACTCCTCCCCCAGCATCTAAAACACGCCATCCAATTATTATAGCGGAACTGAAACTTTGATTTGCATGGAAGTAGTGATTGACAATTTGACCAACTTATAAACTATTGGGTTGTAAACCTACTTCCTGACTCGACCGTAGTGCTACTCTGTTGTGAAGCTTCAGATGGTTTCTCAGTAGTAGGCACACCATCGGGAACCACTCCTCCACCAGCATCTAAAACATGTCATCTAGTTATTGTGGAAAAACTAAAACATTGAACTTCATGAAAGTAGTGATTAACAATTTGACCAACTTATAGACTATTGGGTTGTAAACCTACTTCCTGATTCGGCCGTAGTGCTACTCTGTTGTGAAGCCTCAGATGGTTTTTCAGTAGTAGGCACACCAATGGGAACCACTCCTCCACCAGCATCTGAAACACACCATCCAATTGTTATAACAAAACTAAAACTTTGATCTTCATGAAAGTAGTAATTAACAATTTGACCAACTTATGAACTATAGGGTTGTAAACCTACTTCCTGATTCGACTGTAGTGCCGCTCTGCTGCGAAGATTCAGATGGTTTCTCAGTAGTAGGCACAGCAATGGGAACCACTCCTCCACCAGCATCTAAAACAAGTAATCCAATTATTATAGCGAAACTAAAACTTTGAAGTTCGTGAAAGTAGTAATTAACAATTTGACCAACTTATAAACTATTGGGTTGTAAACCTACTTCCTGATTCGACCGTAGTGCTACTCTGCTGTGAAGCTTCAAATGGTTTTCCAGTAGTAGGCACACCAATGGGAACCACTCCTCCCCCAGCATCTAAAACACGCCATCCAATTATTATAGCGGAACTGAAACTTTGATTTGCATGGAAGTAGTGATTGACAATTTGACAAACTTATAAACTATTGGGTTGTAAACCTACTTCCTGACTCGACCGTAGTGCTACTCTGTTGTGAAGCTTCAGATGGTTTCTCAGTAGTAGGCACACCATCGGGAACCACTCCTCCACCAGCATCTAAAACATGTCATCTAGTTATTGTGGAAAAACTAAAACATTGAACTTCATGAAAGTAGTGATTAACAATTTGACCAACTTATAGACTATTGGGTTGTAAACCTACTTCCTAACTCGACCGTAGTGCTACTCTGTTGTGAAGCCTCAGATGGTTTTTCAGTAGTAGGCACAACAATGGGAACCACTCCTCCACCAGCATCTGAAACACACCATCCAATTGTTATAGCAAAACTAAAACTTTGATCTTCATGAAAGTAGTAATTAACAGTTTGACCAACTTATGAACTATTGGGTTGTAAACCTACTTCCTGATTCGGCCGTAGTGCTACTCTGTTGTGAAGCCTCAGATGGTTTTTCAGTAGTAGGCACACCATCGGGAACCACTCCTCCACCAGCATCTAAAACATGTCATCCAATTATTATAGATAAACTGAAACTTTGAACTTCATGAAAGTAGTGATTAACAATTTGACCAACTTATAAACTATTGGGTTGTAAACCTACTTTCTGATTCGACCGTAGTGCTACTCTGTTGTGAAGCCTCAGATGGTTTCTCAGTAGTAGGCACACCACCGGGAACCACTCCTCCACCAGCATCTGAAACACACCATCCAATTGTTATAGCGAAACTAAAACTTTGAAGTTCGTGAAAGTAGTGATTAACAATTTGACCAACTTATAAACTATTGGGTTGTAAACCTACTTTCTGATTCGACCGTAGTGCTACTCTGTTGTGAAGCCTCAGATGGTTTTTCAGTAGTAGGCACACCACCGGGAACCACTCCTCCACCAGCATCTGAAACATGTCATCCAGTTATTATAGCAAAACTAAAACTTTGCACTGCATGGAAGTAATGATTACCAATTTGAAAACTTATGAACTATTGGGTTGTAAACCTACTTCCTGATTCGACTGTAGTGCTACTCTGCTGCGAAGATTCAGATGGTTTCTCAGTAGTAGGCACAGCACCGGGAACCACTCCTCCACCAGCATCTGAAACATGCCATCCAATTGTTATAGCAAAACTAAAACTTTGATCTTCATGAAAGTAGTAATTAACAATTTGACCAACTTATGAACTATTGGGTTGTAAACCTACTTCCTGATTCGGCCGTAGTGCTACTCTGTTGTGAAGCCTCAGATGGTTTTTCAGTAGTAGGCACACCAATGGGAACCACTCCTCCACCAGCATCTGAAACACACCATCCAATTGTTATAACAAAACTAAAACTTTGATCTTCATGAAAGTAGTAATTAACAATTTGACCAACTTATGAACTATAGGGTTGTAAACCTACTTCCTGATTCGACTGTAGTGCCGCTCTGCTGCGAAGATTCAGATGGTTTCTCAGTAGTAGGCACAGCAATGGGAACCACTCCTCCACCAGCATCTAAAACAAGTAATCCAATTATTATAGCGAAACTAAAACTTTGAAGTTCGTGAAAGTAGTAATTAACAATTTGACCAACTTATAACCTATTGGGTTGTAAACCTACTTCCTGATTCGACCGTAGTGCTACTCTGCTGTGAAGCTTCAAATGGTTTTCCAGTAGTAGGCACACCAATGGGAACCACTCCTCCCCCAGCATCTAAAACACGCCATCCAATTATTATAGCGGAACTGAAACTTTGATTTGCATGGAAGTAGTGATTGACAATTTGACCAACTTATAAACTATTGGGTTGTAAACCTACTTCCTGACTCGACCGTAGTGCTACTCTGTTGTGAAGCTTCAGATGGTTTCTCAGTAGTAGGCACACCATCGGGAACCACTCCTCCACCAGCATCTAAAACATGTCATCTAGTTATTGTGGAAAAACTAAAACATTGAACTTCATGAAAGTAGTGATTAACAATTT
This sequence comes from Litoditis marina, assembly GCA_964036275.1. Classification (NCBI taxonomy): domain Eukaryota; kingdom Metazoa; phylum Nematoda; class Chromadorea; order Rhabditida; family Rhabditidae; genus Litoditis; species Litoditis marina. The sequence continues at coordinate 10,965,036 of OZ038439.1, forward strand.
GACCAACTTATAGACTATTGGGTTGTAAACCTACTTCCTGATTCGGCCGTAGTGCTACTCTGTTGTGAAGCCTCAGATGGTTTTTCAGTAGTAGGCACACCAATGGGAACCACTCCTCCACCAGCATCTGAAACACACCATCCAATTGTTATAACAAAACTAAAACTTTGATCTTCATGAAAGTAGTAATTAACAATTTGACCAACTTATGAACTATAGGGTTGTAAACCTACTTCCTGATTCGACTGTAGTGCCGCTCTGCTGCGAAGATTCAGATGGTTTCTCAGTAGTAGGCACAGCAATGGGAACCACTCCTCCACCAGCATCTAAAACAAGTAATCCAATTATTATAGCGAAACTAAAACTTTGAAGTTCGTGAAAGTAGTAATTAACAATTTGACCAACTTATAAACTATTGGGTTGTAAACCTACTTCCTGATTCGACCGTAGTGCTACTCTGCTGTGAAGCTTCAAATGGTTTTCCAGTAGTAGGCACACCAATGGGAACCACTCCTCCCCCAGCATCTAAAACACGCCATCCAATTATTATAGCGGAACTGAAACTTTGATTTGCATGGAAGTAGTGATTGACAATTTGACAAACTTATAAACTATTGGGTTGTAAACCTACTTCCTGACTCGACCGTAGTGCTACTCTGTTGTGAAGCTTCAGATGGTTTCTCAGTAGTAGGCACACCATCGGGAACCACTCCTCCACCAGCATCTAAAACATGTCATCTAGTTATTGTGGAAAAACTAAAACATTGAACTTCATGAAAGTAGTGATTAACAATTTGACCAACTTATAGACTATTGGGTTGTAAACCTACTTCCTAACTCGACCGTAGTGCTACTCTGTTGTGAAGCCTCAGATGGTTTTTCAGTAGTAGGCACACCAATGGGAACCACTCCTCCACCAGCATCTGAAACACACCATCCAATTGTTATAGCAAAACTAAAACTTTGATCTTCATGAAAGTAGTAATTAACAATTTGACCAACTTATGAACTATAGGGTTGTAAACCTACTTCCTGATTCGACTGTAGTGCTACTCTGCTGCGAAGATTCAGATGGTTTCTCAGTAGTAGGCACACCACCGGGAACCACTCCTCCACCAGCATCTGAAATACGCCATCCAATTATTATAGCGAAACTAAAACTTTGAAGTTCGTGAAAGTAGTAATTAACAATTTGACCAACTTATAAACTATTGGGTTGTAAACCTACTTCCTGACTCGACCGTAGTGCTACTCTGTTGTGAAGCTTCAGATGGTTTCTCAGTAGTAGGCACACCATCGGGAACCACTCCTCCACCAGCATCTAAAACATGTCATCTAGTTATTGTGGAAAAACTAAAACTTTGAACTTCATGAAAGTAGTGATTAACAATTTGACAAATTTATAAACTATTGGGTTGTAAACCTACTTCCTGATTCGGCCGTAGTTCTTCTCTGTTGTGAAGCCTCAGATGGTTTTTCAGTAGTAGGCACACCAATGGGAACCACTCCTCCACCAGCATCTGAAACACACCATCCAATTATTATAGCGAAACTAAATCTTTGATCTTCATGAAAGTAGTAATTAACAATTTGACCAACTTATGAACTATTGGGTTGTAAACCTACTTCCTGGTTCGGCCGTAGTGCTACTCTGTTGTGAAGCCTCAGATGGTTTTTCAGTAGTAGGCACACCAATGGGAACCACTCCTCCACCAGCATCTGAAACACACCATCCAATTGTTATAGCAAAACTAAAACTTTGATCTTCATGAAAGTAGTAATTAACAATTTGACCAACTTACGAACTATTGGGTTGTAAACCTACTTCCTGATTCGGCCGTAGTGCTACTCTGTTGTGAAGCCTCAGATGGTTTTTCAGTAGTAGGCACACCAATGGGAACCACTCCTCCACTAGCATCTGAAACACGCCATCCAATTATTATAGCAAAACTAAAACTTTGATCTTCATGAAAGTAGTAATTAACAATTTGACCAACTTATGAACTATTGGGTTGTAAACCTACTTCCTGATTCGGCCGTAGTGCTACTCTGCTGTGAAGCCTCAGATGGTTTTTCAGTAGTAGGCACACCAATGGGAACCACTCCTCCACTAGCATCTGAAACACGACATCCAATTATTATAGCAAAACTAAAACTTTGAACTTCATGAAAGAAGGAACTAACAATTTGACATACTTATGAACTATTGGGTTGTAAACCTACTTCCCGACTCGACCGTAGTGCTACTTTGTTGTGAAGCTTGAGATGGTTTCTCAGTAGTAGGCACAGCAATGGGAACCACTCCTCCACCAGCATCTAAAACATGTCATCCGATTATTATAGCGGAACTGAAACTTTGATTTGCATGGAAATAGTGATTGACAATTTGACCAACTTATGAACTATTGGGTTGTAAACCTACTTCCTGATTCGACCGTAGTGCTACTCTGCTGTGAAGCTTCAAATGGTTTTCCAGTAGTAGGCACACCAATGGGAACCACTCCTCCACCAGCATCTAAAACACGCCATCCAATTATTATAGCGGAACTGAAACTTTGATTTGCATGGAAGTAGTGATTGACAATTTGACAAACTTATAAACTATTGGGTTGTAAACCTACTTCCTGATTCGACCGTAGTGCTATTCTGCTGTGAAGCTTCAGATGGTTTCTCAGTAGTAGGCACATCAGCGATTTTGCAGTCTTCTGAAAATATTCAAAAGTTGTAAATCAAGTTCTAAAGAAAGTATATTGGTTTTTATGATACTACACTGAGAACCCGCAACTTGTTCATAGGAAGTCTAACTTCTAATGAGAAAGGTGTGCACTTCTTTGCAGATCGCTAGCTGTCAAGATAAAGCCAAGAACTGCACGTGTTGAAGTTCTTTTCATTCGAACTGAGACTCATTGGCATCGTGCCAAGCTTTTTGCATAGCTAATTTATAGAGCAAACATAGGTATTCTGAAAAAGTCTTGAATTTACCGCTAACAGAGAAGTAGTGAAAAGTAGCCTGAAGTATTTATTGGCATTGCCAAGTCTAGGTGAGAATGACCGAAACCTAATAGAGTAAGTTAATAGCAACACTTCTTATCATTAAATAAGGACGATTATTTGGACCAATACCGTGTCAACGGTCCATCAAACTGCAATTGAAAAATGTAATGCGTTGTTTAAAGGTCTTAAGCGCTGTAATTGGACCACATAATCGTCCTTCTTTAACGTCGAGAAAACGTTGTGGTACCTTCGAAGGTTGGAAGAGCATCTATGATCACTTGGACTTGAATTCTGTTCCAACTTGCTTTACCAGTTTCCAGAATATTGACCTGTAAACGATCCAGCTCTTCCTCTAGAACGTTCTAATTCCCTCTCCCTCCTTTCTCTCTCTCTCTCTCTCCCTCTCTCTCTCTCTCTCTCTCTCTCTCTCTCTCTCTCTCTCTCTCTCTCTGTAACCAACCCACCAGTTGAGCTACATCAGTGGCACAATATTCCTTATCTGCCCATTTTTCTCCACAAACCAGTGTTATCTTGTCATTTCCTTCATAATCAAAGAAGCGGCCGAGTCTCTGAAAAGACCTACTTGCAATAACAAAACACATACCAAAAAAACAAACAAACAAACAAACAAACAAACAAACAAACAAAACAAATTTATTGGACAGCAAACTGCAAATTTATCAACAGAAGAGGTTGAAAGTGATAAAAAATGTTTAATTTACCTACTCCGCATTACCTACTCGAAAACTGGCACGTGCCATTGTCCATTGATTCTTCGAGACAGGCCTTAGCCAATAGGCCACGCCCCCTTCTGTCCCCCTTCAACTACCTCAGGTTCTGTCTGAGTATAGTGCGTGCCAATTTTTATAGAATATCCGCCTCCCAAAAAAGCTAAACACTATACCAACTGGGCTCAAAGCTAGGTGTTTGACGAATTGTATATACACGCTCTTACACAGCGCAAAGTTAGATATACAGTATTCCGACGCCTTTCTTCAAGCGATAACTATACTATCGAAGCTTGGTCAAAAAGGTGGTACCCACTAATTCAGAAGTTGCTTCGTCGAGAGCGACCACGGAAACCAACTCGTAGCGGTCTTCCTTCTGTCTGAGATGGAATTCAATGCCGCATCGTGCATTCGTTGACTTGGCAGAATCATGTTGAAACTAAAAGAACGGCTCCAACAATTTCCAGCCACTCTCGTAGCGGCATCGACGAGAGAGAATGCAGGTCAGAGAGACGCAGATGTCTGCGGCCTCATTCACCTACATGCTCTCTCGCTTTTGCAGCTGGCCAATCGCGCAAAAATGGCACTAGTAGTTCTAAGGGATTTCCGAAGCAATTGGGCAAGGTGCCAAAGCTGAAGGTAAATGAGTCTCGTAGCGATAAATTTCGAATTCGGAATTTTCGCAAACGAGCCGCTGATAATTTTTATTATCCAAGTTACAATAGTGTGGTATGTGGTTCGTAGTCAGCCATGTTGTTTATTTACTTGTTCAAATGGTGTCAACTAAAAAAAAGGTTGCAAATAGAGTCGGATTCGAGTTTTAAACACATAATATATCTGTAAATTAGGCAAAACTTTCAACTAGTGTACGAACGATTCAGTTGCTCACTGTTACGGTTTGGCAGAAAACAAGTATTGGAAAACGTATGAAAAACTGACTTTCACTTCTAACCTTGGCCTAAATTATCTTGAGACCCTTAACTTTGTCTTTGAATTGTTACTAAATGAGTAATAAGTAAGTACCTTGCAGTTTCCAGGACTCCACGAAAGTTTGTTGTGACATTGAAAACCAATTGTTCCAGCTACCAAAAGCGTCGAGATTACTAACAGTTCTGAAACTTGAAATATAAGGGGAACCGGAGAAAAGTTTAAGTTTAATAAAATCTCTCTAACCTATCTGACTGTGAAACATGAGTACGACCAGTAACTTTTAAAAATGAATGTCGAATGGAATCGAATTCATGTGAGGTGATGGTAAGATGAACTTAGAAAACTTTGGAAACAGGTATGCCGTTATCCTGTTATACATTTGTGTTTCCATGATTGCGAAACTTTCACCGCTTTATTATTTTCCTTGAAGGTGTACATAAACCAATCTTATTGCATAAGTTTGAGAGAATCAAATTTCTGCATTTTATTTTGAACCGTTTGTTATAAAAACCGCGTCACGTTATTGATTGAGCTGAGCTATACTAATTTGACCGAATATTCGTTGTAGTTTGATCTCGGATCTTCGACCAACTCTGAATCTTATTAGTTTTTCTAAATCATTGTATGTGACACTCGATCGTCAGGGAAAATAGTGAAGTTGAAAACTCTGTTCATGGTTTTCCATTTCCAAAACTAGCTTATACTGTGTATATCTCAACCCACTGAGATTGTAGTTTGGGGAAAATTGTACAATTGCCCCCCCCCCTCACCTTAAGTCCCCCCCCCCCGTAGTACTATCATCCCCCTCCCAATACGATTTCCTATAGAGAGGGGGGTGATTGTAAATGGGGGGTGATTGTAAATGGGGGATAATTGTACAATGTCGACGTTTAACAATCACCCCCCACAATACAAAATGGGGGTAATAGTACAACCCCGGACCTGTTTAACAATCGCCCCCCCCCCACTCAATCCAAACCTGCAGTAAAGAAGGACGTTGTACAATCACCCCCCTAGGGGTGGGGGGCGATTGTACTACGGGTTGGATTCCAACCTATTTCGGATCAAGGGGGGGGGGGGGACGATTGTACAATTAACCCACAGATTCATTTCTCCAATCTTATCCCCTATAACAAGAAGAACTATGTTTTGATAAAGTAAGTTTTCATTTCACAACAACACCTGGTAAATCCGAAAGTGTACTGTAGGAGTGAATGTCGGAAAGATGGTGACTATACCAGCTTTTGTAGGTCAATAGTAGTTGTGGAACACTTCCGAGACGATCTGTAATGTAATACCAACTTACTCATTGAAGATGAAGCGCAGCCGTAGAATTAAGAACCAGTCTTCGAAATGAATGATTTCAACCACAGTCTGCTGATTTTCCAAGTTTTTCCCGTTAGTTTATGTTTGTTAAAATTGGCAGTACGGTCCAACTTGTTACACGTAAATTTCTGCGAAAGTGAACAGGTAGATACACAAATTCCGAATGACTCCGAGAGTTTCCTAGAAGTTTCACCGGAACAAAAATCAGAATTTCCGGATGTGTCAGCAAGATTTTTGAACTCGTACCTGCGATGTTCAGAATGAGAACGTTTCACACTGCAAAATTGGCGATTGGAATTGTTGTTGCTGGCAAAAAGGAAACCGGAAAAAAGAAAAAGCTTTTAGAACGATAAAGTTGCTGTGCACTAACGGCGAAGCCGACCATTTCACAGTTAGCACAAAACGACGCGGAATAAAACTGCAAACACATAAAATTGCATGGTCAAATTTGGTGGCGATGGTCAAATCTTGGGGAGTACACTACTGTTCAACAATGTAGTTGGAAGAAGTTTCACTTGAACATTTCAGATGAAGAGTCTGGTTTCGCAAGCACGAGAAAAACGTGAAACTGACCATAACTAGTAGCGATTCATTCATCTGCTATGTACTTCAAACTTATTACATACAGGTTTCACAGAAATATAGTTACAAAGAAAAGTTTATTCACTTGTTTTTGATCATAACAAAAAGAATTCCGGCTATCGCTGCCATGCAGAGCGTCATGAGAATCAGAAGAATGCTCATGAGGGTGAGGGCACTGAAAATAATAAAACTTAGAAAAAAATGAAAGTTTCACTCCAACTTCACCACTCCGAGAAATTTATTTAACGATCCTATTTCGGAAATCTATGTTTGGAAGAAATTGGGGCACATTGGAATCAGAGATTTCTAGTTTTTGAGAATTATGGTAAGTTTACGACTTCAAAAATGTACTCTGACTTGGGATTCTATGAAACGATCGTTACCGAGATGCTGAAACGCAGTTACAGTTTTCGCTTTTCCTACTTACAATTTGGCAGCGTGCCAATAAATAATTCACGCTATTTTTCACCACTTCTGAATTTCTCAAAGTTGTATGAATACACGAAAAGAAAAAAGTTGCTCTGAGAAATGGTCATTCGGACATCTTGGCACGCTGACAGGCTTTACTGCGTATGAAATGAACGATATTAGGCTGACAATGTTCCGCATTGTTCGCTGCTTTTCCAATAATCAAATTTTCCACTAATCAAGAATAATCGAGATCTAACTACATTGAACGATTCGAGATCGATTGAACATAATCGGTACAACTTACAGACTGCTCGGTTTCTTCTTGCTGTCTTCTACGAGACCAGGTTGGCCAACTTGTCGCGCAGCGTTGGCAATTTGAGTGAAATTCTCCGTCATTGCTGAAAATTATCACGAAATGAGCAAAATTAAAGCTGAATTCAACATTTGTAACTTTTATAGGGTGTGTTTCTGTGATTATGAAAACCATGTAAACTTGTTGTTGTTAGAGCCTCCGCGCCAGATTCAGTTTCGAAAAAGTTCAACTTTTCAGTTTCAAAGTCGCTTTTCAGTGATGAAGAGAGTTTATCGTTTCTTATTACAATATAGCAAACATGGTTTTTTTAGGGTTGTGAGTTCGAACTCAATTCGATAACGCATTTGTTCGTATAATATAAGTGTCAGGAACGGACGATTAGAACTGAATTGGTTGAATCGGTATGAAATGTCTCCGATACGTGAAATATTTTTCGAAAGATTCCAAGAATTGAAAGGAAATGATTCCAAGAACCCAGTGTGAACGTTGATATTCTATTTTTTCAACAATCTGCTTTCCAATACAGTGGATCATCGTGATTGAAACAAAACTTGTTCAAAAGTATACCTTGGGGCTCAGCTGTTGTCGAGTCACCAGCAGATCCCGGAATGATTGGTGGCCCAACATCAGAAGAGGTAGAACTGACACTCTCGTCGGTAGAATCTGAATGATGGATTAGTTCAATGAGAAGAACAATGAACAACTCTTTACAAGTGTGTCACTCTCAACACTCTATTTTCGACAAACAGCTGGTTATCCCATTTGAAACGAAACTTGTACAAAAGTATACCTTGAGGCTCAGCTGTGGTCGAGTCACCAGTAGATCCCGGAATGATTGGTGGCCCAACATCAGAAGAGGTAGAACTGACACTCTCGTCGGTAGAATCTGAATGATGGATTAGTTCAATGAGAAGAACAATGAACAACTCTTTACAAGTGTGTCACTCTCAACACTCTATTTTCGACAAACAGCTGATTATCCAATTTGAAACGAAACTTGTACAAATGTATACCTTGGGGCTCAGCTGTGGTCGAGTCACCAGTAGATCCCGGAATGATTGCTGGCCCAACATCAGAAGAAGTAGAACTGACACTCTCGTCGGTAGAATCTGAATGATGGATTAGTTCAATGAGTAGAACATTGAACAACTCTTTACGAGTGTGTAACAAGCTATGTTCGACAAACAGCTGGTTATCCTCTTTGAAACAAAACTTGTACAAAAGTATACCTTGAGGCTCAGCTGTGGTCGAGTCACCAGAAGATCCCGGAATGATTGCTGGCCCAACATCAGAAGAAGTAGAACTGACACTCTCGTCGGTAGAATCTGAATGATGGATTAGTTCAATGAGTAGAACATTGAACAACTCTTTACGAGTGTGTAACAAGCTATGTTCGACAAACAACTGGTTATCCTCTTTGAAACAAAACTTGTACAAAAGTATACCTTGAGGCTCAGCTGTGGTCGAGTCACCAGAAGATCCCGGAATGATTGCTGGCCCAACATCAGAAGAAGTAGAACTGACACTCTCGTCGGTAGAATCTGAATGATGGATTAGTTCAATGAAAAGAACATTGAACAACTCTTTACAAGTGTGTAACAATCTATTTTCGACAAACAACTGGTTATCCTATTCGAAACGAAACTTGTACAAATGTATACCTTGGGGCTCAGCTGTGGTCGAGTCACCAGCAAATCCCGGAATGATTGCTGGCCCAACATCAGAAGAGGTAGAACTGACACTCTCGTCGGTAGAATCTGAATGATGGATTAGTTCCATGAAAAGAACATTGAACAACTCTTTACAAGTGTGTAACAATCTATTTTCGACAAACAACTGGTTATTCTATTCGAAACGAAACTTGTACAAATGTATACCTTGGGGCTCAGCTGTGGTCGAGTCACCAGTAGATCCCGGAATGATTGCTGGCCCAACATCAGAAGAAGTAGAACTGACACTCTCGTCGGTAGAATCTGAATGATGGATTAGTTCAATGAGTAGAACATTGAACAACTCTTTACGAGTGTGTAACAAGCTATGTTCGACAAACAGCTGGTTATCCTCTTTGAAACAAAACTTGTACAAAAGTATACCTTGAGGCTCAGCTGTGGTCGAGTCACCAGAAGATCCCGGAATGATTGCTGGCCCAACATCAGAAGAAGTAGAACTGACACTCTCGTCGGTAGAATCTGAATGATGGATTAGTTCAATGAGTAGAACATTGAACAACTATTTACGAGTGTGTAACAAGCTATGTTCGACAAACAACTGGTTATCCTCTTTGAAACAAAACTTGTACAAAAGTATACCTTGAGGCTCAGCTGTGGTCGAGTCACCAGAAGATCCCGGAATGATTGCTGGCCCAACATCAGAAGAAGTAGAACTGACACTCTCGTCGGTAGAATCTGAATGATGGATTAGTTCAATGAAAAGAACATTGAACGACTCTTTACAAGTGTGTAACAATCTATTTTCGACAAACAACTGGTTATTCTATTCGAAACGAAACTTGTACAAATGTATACCTTGGGGCTCAGCTGTGGTCGAGTCACCAGCAAATCCCGGAATGATTGCTGGCCCAACATCAGAAGAGGTAGAACTGACACTCTCGTCGGTAGAATCTGAATGATGGATTAGTTCAATGAAAAGAACATTGAACAACTATTTACAAGTGTGTAACAATCTATTTTCGACAAACAACTGGTTATTCTATTCGAAACGAAACTTGTACAAATGTATACCTTGGGGCTCAGCTGTGGTCGAGTCACCAGCAGATCCCGGAATGATTGCTGGCCCAACATCAGAAGAGGTAGAACTGACACTCTCGTCGGTAGAATCTGAATGATGGATTAGTTCCATGAAAAGAACATTGAACAACTCTTTACAAGTGTGTAACAATCTATTTTCGACAAACAACTGGTTATTCTATTCGAAACGAAACTTGTACAAATGTATACCTTGGGGCTCAGCTGTGGTCGAGTCACCAGTAGATCCCGGAATGATTGCTGGCCCAACATCAGAAGAAGTAGAACTGACACTCTCGTCGGTAGAATCTGAATGATGGATTAGTTCAATGAGTAGAACATTGAACAACTCTTTACGAGTGTGTAACAAGCTATGTTCGACAAACAGCTGGTTATCCTCTTTGAAACAAAACTTGTACAAAAGTATACCTTGAGGCTCAGCTGTGGTCGAGTCACCAGAAGATCCCGGAATGATTGCTGGCCCAACATCAGAAGAAGTAGAACTGACACTCTCGTCGGTAGAATCTGAATGATGGATTAGTTCAATGAGTAGAACATTGAACAACTATTTACGAGTGTGTAACAAGCTATGTTCGACAAACAACTGGTTATCCTCTTTGAAACAAAACTTGTACAAAAGTATACCTTGAGGCTCAGCTGTGGTCGAGTCACCAGAAGATCCCGGAATGATTGCTGGCCCAACATCAGAAGAAGTAGAACTGACACTCTCGTCGGTAGAATCTGAATGATGGATTAGTTCAATGAAAAGAACATTGAACGACTCTTTACAAGTGTGTAACAATCTATTTTCGACAAACAACTGGTTATTCTATTCGAAACGAAACTTGTACAAATGTATACCTTGGGGCTCAGCTGTGGTCGAGTCACCAGCAAATCCCGGAATGATTGCTGGCCCAACATCAGAAGAGGTAGAACTGACACTCTCGTCGGTAGAATCTGAATGATGGATTAGTTCAATGAAAAGAACATTGAACAACTATTTACAAGTGTGTAACAATCTATTTTCGACAAACAACTGGTTATTCTATTCGAAACGAAACTTGTACAAATGTATACCTTGGGGCTCAGCTGTGGTCGAGTCACCAGCAGATCCCGGAATGATTGCTGGCCCAACATCAGAAGAGGTAGAACTGACACTCTCGTCGGTAGAATCTGAATGATGGATTAGTTCCATGAAAAGAACATTGAACAACTCTTTACAAGTGTGTAACAATCTATTTTCGACAAACAACTGGTTATTCTATTCGAAACGAAACTTGTACAAATGTATACCTTGGGGCTCAGCTGTGGTCGAGTCACCAGCAGATCCCGGAATGATTGGTGGCCCAACATCAGAAGAGGTAGAACTGGCACTCTCGTCGGTAGAATCTGAATGATGGATTAGTTCAATGAAAAGAACATTGAACAACTCTTTACAAGTGTGTAACAATCTATTTTCAACAAACAACTGGTTATTCTATTCGAAACGAAACTTGTACAAATGTATACCTTGGGGCTCAGCTGTGGTCGAGTCACCAGCAGATCCCGGAATGATTGCTGGCCCAACATCAGAAGAGGTAGAACTGACACTCTCGTCGGTAGAATCTGAATGATGGATTAGTTCCATGAAAAGAACATTGAACAACTCTTTACAAGTGTGTAACAATCTATTTTCGACAAACAACTGGTTATTCTATTCGAAACGAAACTTGTACAAATGTATACCTTGGGGCTCAGCTGTGGTCGAGTCACCAGCAGATCCCGGAATGATTGCTGGCCCAACATCAGAAGAGGTAGAACTGACACTCTCGTCGGTAGAATCTGAATGATGGACTAGTTCAATGAAAAGAACATTGAACAACTCTTTACAAGTGTGTAACAATCTAATTTCGACAAACAACTGGTTATTCTATTCGAAGCGAAACTTGTACAAAAGTATACCTTGGGGCTCAGCTGTGGTCGAGTCACCAGCAGATCCCGGAATGATTGCTGGCCCAACATCAGAAGAGGTAGAACTGACACTCTCGTCGGTAGAATCTGAATGATGGATTAGTTCAATGAAAAGAACATTGAACAACTCTTTACAAGTGTGTAACAATCTATTTTCGACAAACAACTGGTTATCCTATTTAAAACGAAACTTGTTCAAAAGTGTACCTTGAGGCTCAGCTGTGGTCGAGTCACCAGCAGATCCCAGAATGATTGGTGGCCCAACATCAGAAGAGGTAGAACTGGCACTCTCGTCGGTAGAATCTGAATGATGGATTAGTTCAAAGAAAAGAACATTGAACGACTCTTTACAAGTGTGTAACAATCTATTTTCGACAAACAACTGGTTATCCTACTTGGAACAAAACTTGTTCAAAAGTATACCTTGAGGCTCAGCTGTGGTCGAGTCACCAGCAGATCCCGGAATGATTGCTGGCCCAACATCAGAAGAGGTAGAGCTGACACTCTCGTCGGTAGAATCTGAATGATGGATAAGTTCAATGAAAAGAACATTGAACAACTATTTACAAGTGTGTAACACTCTATTTTCGACAAACAGCTGGTTACCCCATTTGAAACGAAACTTGTACAAAAGTATACCTTGAGGCTCAGCTGTGGTCGAGTCACCAGCAGATCCCGGAATGATTGCTGGCCCAACATCAGAAGAGGTAGAACTGACACTCTCGTCGGTAGAATCTGAATGATGGACTAGTTCAATGAAAAGAACATTGAACAACTCTTCACAAGTGTGTAACAATCTAATTTCGACAAACAACTGGTTATTCTATTCGAAACGAAACTTGTACAAATGTATACCTTGAGGCTCAGCTGTGGTCGAGTCACCAGCAGATCCCGGAATGATTGCTGGCCCAACATCAGAAGAGGTAGAACTGACACTCTCGTCGGTAGAATCTGAATGATGGATTAGTTCAATGAAAAGAACATTGAACAACTCTTTACAGGTGTGTAACACTCTATTTTCGACAAACAGCTGGTTATCCTATTTGAAACGAAACTTGTACAAAAGTATACCTTGAGGCTCAGCTGTGGTCGAGTCACCAGCAGATCCCGGAATGATTGCTGGCCCAACATCAGAAGAGGTAGAACTGACACTCTCGTCGGTAGAATCTGAATGATGGATTAGTTGAATGAGAAGAACATTGAACAACTCTTTACAAGTGCGTATCACTCTATTTTCGACAAACAGCTGGTTATCCTATTTGAAACGAAACTTGTACAAAAGTATACCTTGAGGCTCAGCTGTGGTCGAGTCACCAGCAGATCCCGGAATGATTGCTGGCCCAACATCAGAAGAGGTAGAACTGACACTCTCGTCGGTAGAATCTGAATGATGGACTAGTTCAATGAAAAGAACATTGAACAACTCTTTACAAGTGTGTAACAATCTAATTTCGACAAACAACTGGTTATTCTATTCGAAACGAAACTTGTACAAATGTATACCTTGAGGCTCAGCTGTGGTCAAGTCACCAGCAGATCCCGGAATGATTGCTGGCCCAACATCAGAAGAGGTAGAACTGACACTCTCGTCGGTAGAATCTGAATGATGGATTAGTTCAATGAAAAGAACATTGAACAACTCTTTACAAGTGTGTAACACTCTATTTTCGACAAACAGCTGGTTATCCTATTTGAAACGAAACTTGTACAAAAGTATACCTTGAGGCTCAGCTGTGGTCGAGTCACCAGCAGATCCCGGAATGATTGCTGGCCCAACATCAGAAGAGGTAGAGCTGACACTCTCGTCGGTAGAATCTGAATTATGGATAAGTTCAATGAAAAGAACATTGAACAACTCTTTACAAGTGTGTAACACTCTATTTTCGACGAACAACTGGTTATCCTATTTGAAACAAAACTTGTTCAAAAGTATACCTTGGGGCTCAGCTGTGGTCGAGTCACCAGCAGATCCCGGAATGATTGGTGGCCCAACATCAGAAGAGGTAGAACTGACACTCTCGTCGGTAGGATCTGAATGATGGATTAGTTGAATGAGAAGAACATTGAACAACTCTTTACAAGTGTGTAACACTCTATTTTCGACAAACAGCTGGTTACCCCATTTGAAACGAAACTTGTACAAAAGTATACCTTGAGGCTCAGCTGTGGTCGAGTCACCAGCAGATCCCGGAATGATTGCTGGCCCAACATCAGAAGAGGTAGAGCTGACACTCTCGTCGGTAGAATCTGAATTATGGATAAGTTCAATGAGAAGAACATTGAACAAATCTTTACAAGTGTGTAACACTCTATTTTTGACAAACAACTGGTTATCCTATTTGAAACGAAACTTGTACAAAAGTATACCTTGAGGCTCAGCTGTGGTCGAGTCACCAGCAGATCCCGGAATGATTGGTGGCCCAACATCAGAAGAGGTAGAGCTGACACTCTCGTCGGTAGAATCTGAATGATGGATAAGTTCTATGAAAAGAACATTGAACAACTATTTACAAGTGTGTAACACTCTATTTTCGACAAACAGCTGGTTACCCCATTTGAAACGAAACTTGTACAAAAGTATACCTTGAGGATCAGCTGTGGTCGAGTCACCAGCAGATCCCGGAATGATTGCTGGCCCAACATCAGAAGAGGTAGAGCTGACACTCTCGTCGGTAGAATCTGAATTATGGATAAGTTCAATGAGAAGAACATTGAACAAATCTTTACAAGTGTGTAACACTCTATTTTTGACAAACAACTGGTTATCCTATTTGAAACGAAACTTGTACAAAAGTATACCTTGAGGCTCAGCTGTGGTCGAGTCACCAGCAGATCCCGGAATGATTGGTGGCCCAACATCAGAAGAGGTAGAGCTGACACTCTCGTCGGTAGAATCTGAATGATGGATAAGTTCAATGAAAAGAACATTGAACAACTATTTACAAGTGTGTAACACTCTATTTTCGACAAACAGCTGGTTACCCCATTTGAAACGAAACTTGTACAAAAGTATACCTTGAGGCTCAGCTGTGGTCGAGTCACCAGCAGATCCCGGAATGATTGCTGGCCCAACATCAGAAGAGGTAGAGCTGACACTCTCGTCGGTAGAATCTGAATGATGGATAAGTTCAATGAAAAGAACATTGAACAACTATTTACAAGTGTGTAACACTCTATTTTCGACAAACAGCTGGTTACCCCATTTGAAACGAAACTTGTACAAAAGTATACCTTGAGGCTCAGCTGTGGTCGAGTCACCAGCAGATCCCGGAATGATTGGTGGCCCAACATCAGAAGAGGTAGAGCTGACACTCTCGTCGGTAGAATCTGAATGATGGATTAGTTCAATGAAAAGAACATTGAACAACTCTTTACAAGTGTGTAACAATCTATTTTCGACAAACAACTGGTTATCCTACCTGAAACGAAACTTGTACAAAAGTATACCTTGAGGCTCAGCTGTGGTCGAGTCACTAGCAGATCCCGGAATGATTGGTGGCCCAACATCAGACGAGGTAGAGCTGACACTCTCGTCGGTAGAATCTTAATTATGGATAAGTTCAATGAGAAGAACATTGAACAACTCTTTACAAGTGTGTAACACTCTATTTTCGACAAACAACTGGTTATCCTATTTGAAACGAAACTTGTACAAAAGTATACCTTGGGGCTCAGCTGTGGTCGAGTCACCAGCAGATCCCGGAATGATTGGTAGCCCAACATCAGAAGAGGTAGAGCTGACACTCTCGTCGGTAGAATCTGAATGATGGATTAGTTGAATGAGAAGAACATTGAACAACTCTTTACAAGTGTGTATCACTCTATTTTCGACAAACAACTGGTTATCCTATTTGAAACGAAACTTGTTCAAAAGTATACCTTGGGGCTCAGCTGTGGTCGAGTCACCAGCAGATCCCGGAATGATTGGTGGCCCAACATCAGAAGAGGTAGAGCTGACACTCTCGTCGGTAGAATCTGAATGATGGATTAGTTCAATGAAAAGAACATTGAACAACTCTTTACAAGTGTGTAACAATCTATTTTCGACAAACAACTGGTTATCCTACCTGAAACGAAACTTGTACAAAAGTATACCTTGAGGCTCAGCTGTGGTCGAGTCACTAGCAGATCCCGGAATGATTGGTGGCCCAACATCAGACGAGGTAGAACTGGCACTCTCGTCGGTAGAATCTGAATGATGGATAACTTGAATGAGAAGAACATTGAACAACTCTTTACAAGTGTGTAACACTCTATTTTCGACAAACAACTGGTTATCCTATTTGAAACGAAACTTGTTCAAAAGTATACCTTGGGGCTCAGCTGTGGTCGAGTCACCAGCAGATCCCGGAATGATTGGTGGCCCAACATCAGACGAGGTAGAACTGGCACTCTCGTCGGTAGAATCTGAATGATGGATTAGTTCAATGAAAAGAACATTGAACGACTCTTTACAAGTGTGTAACAATCTATTTTCGACAAACAGCTGGTTACCCTATTTGAAACGAAACTTGTTCAAAAGTATACCTTGAGGCTCAGCTGTGGTCGAGTCACCAGCAGATCCCGGAATGATTGGTGGCCCAACATCAGAAGAGGTAGAACTGACACTCTCGTCGGTAGAATCTGAATGATGGATAAGTTCAATGTGAAGAACATTGAACAACTCTTTACAAGTGTGTAACAATCTATTTTCGACAAACAACTGGTTATTCTATTCGAAACGAAACTTGTTCAAAAGTATACCTTGGGGCTCAGCTGTGGTCGAGTCACCAGCAGATCCCGGAATGATTGCTGGCCCAACATCAGAAGAGGTAGAACTGACACTCTCGTCGGTAGAATCTGAATGATAGATTAGTTGAATGAGAAGAACATTGAAAAACTCTTTACAAGTGTGTAACACTCTATTTTCGACAAACAACTGGTTATCCTATTTGAAACGAAACTTGTACAAAAGTATACCTTGGGGCTCAGCTGTGGTCGAGTCACCAGCAGATCCCGGAATGATTGGTAGCCCAACATCAGAAGAGGTAGAGCTGACACTCTCGTCGGTAGAATCTGAATGATGGATTAGTTGAATGAGAAGAACATTGAACAACTCTTTACAAGTGTGTATCACTCTATTTTCGACAAACAACTGGTTATCCTATTTGAAACGAAACTTGTTCAAAAGTATACCTTGGGGCTCAGCTGTGGTCGAGTCACCAGCAGATCCCGGAATGATTGGTGGCCCAACATCAGAAGAGGTAGAGCTGACACTCTCGTCGGTAGAATCTGAATGATGGATTAGTTCAATGAAAAGAACATTGAACAACTCTTTACAAGTGTGTAACAATCTATTTTCGACAAACAACTGGTTATCCTACCTGAAACGAAACTTGTACAAAAGTATACCTTGAGGCTCAGCTGTGGTCGAGTCACTAGCAGATCCCGGAATGATTGGTGGCCCAACATCAGACGAGGTAGAACTGGCACTCTCGTCGGTAGAATCTGAATGATGGATAACTTGAATGAGAAGAACATTGAACAACTCTTTACAAGTGTGTAACACTCTATTTTCGACAAACAACTGGTTATCCTATTTGAAACGAAACTTGTTCAAAAGTATACCTTGGGGCTCAGCTGTGGTCGAGTCACCAGCAGATCCCGGAATGATTGGTGGCCCAACATCAGACGAGGTAGAACTGGCACTCTCGTCGGTAGAATCTGAATGATGAATTAGTTCAATGAAAAGAACATTGAACGACTCTTTACAAGTGTGTAACAATCTATTTTCGACAAACAACTGGTTATCCTACCTGAAACGAAACTTGTACAAAAGTATACCTTGAGGCTCAGCTGTGGTCGAGTCACTAGCAGATCCCGGAATGATTGGTAGCCCAACATCAGACGAGGTAGAACTGGCACTCTCGTCGGTAGAATCTGAATGATGGATTACTTGAATGAGAAGAACATTGAACAACTCTTTACAAGTGTGTATCACTCTATTTTCGACAAACAACTGGTTATCCTATTTGAAACGAAACTTGTTCAAAAGTATACCTTGGGGCTCAGCTGTGGTCGAGTCACCAGCAGATCCCGGAATGATTGGTGGCCCAACATCAGAAGAGGTAGAGCTGACACTCTCGTCGGTAGAATCTGAATGATGGATTAGTTCAATGAAAAGATCATTGAACGACTCTTTACAAGTGTGTAACACTCTATTTTCGACAAACAGCTGGTTATCCTACCTGAAACGAAACTTGTACAAAAGTATACCTTGGGGCTCAGCTGTGGTCGAGTCACTAGCAGATCCCGGAATGATTGCTGGCCCAACATCAGACGAGGTAGAACTGGCACTCTCGTCGGTAGAATCTGAATGATGGATTAGTTCAATGAGAAGAACATTTAACAACTCTTTAAAAGTGTGTAACACTCTATTTTCGACAAACAGCTGGTTATCCTATTTGAAACGAAACTTGTACAAAAGTATACCTTGAGGCTCAGCTGTGGTCGAGTCACTAGCAGATCCCGGAATGATTGGTGGCCCAACATCAGAAGAGGTAGAACTGGCACTCTCGTCGGTAGAGTCTGAGTTATGGATTAGTTCAATGAAAAGAACATTGAACGACTCTTTACAAGTGTGTAACAATCTATTTTCGACAAACAACTGGTTATCCTACCTGAAACGAAACTTGTACAAAAGTATACCTTGAGGCTCAGCTGTGGTCGAGTCACTAGCAGATCCCGGAATGATTGGTGGCCCAACATCAGACGAGGTAGAACTGGCACTCTCGTCGGTAGAATCTGAATGATGGATTACTTGAATGAGAAGAACATTGAACAACTCTTTACAAGTGTGTAACACTCTATTTTCGACAAACAGCTGGTTATCCTACCTGAAACGAAACTTGTACAAAAGTATACCTTGAGGCTCAGCTGTGGTCGAGTCACTAGCAGATCCCGGAATGATTGGTGGCCCAACATCAGACGAGGTAGAACTGGCACTCTCGTCGGTAGAATCTGAATGATGGATTACTTGAATGAGAAGAACATTGAACAACTCTTTACAAGTGTGTAACACTCTATTTTCGACAAACAACTGGTTATCCTATTTGAAACGAAACTTGTACAAAAGTATACCTTGGGGCTCAGCTGTGGTCGAGTCACCAGCAGATCCCGGAATGATTGGTGGCCCAACATCAGACGAGGTAGAACTGACACTCTCGTCGGTAGAATCTGAATTATGGATAAGTTCAATGAGAAGAACATTGAACAAATCTTTACAAGTGTGTAACACTCTATTTTTGACAAACAGCTGGTTATCCTATTTGAAACGAAACTTGTACAAAAGTATACCTTGAGGCTCAGCTGTGGTCGAGTCACTAGCAGATCCCGGAATGATTGGTGGCCCAACATCAGAAGAGGTAGAACTGGCACTCTCGTCGGTAGAGTCTGAGTTATGGATTAGTTCAATGAAAAGAACATTGAACGACTCTTTACAAGTGTGTAACAATCTATTTTCGACAAACAACTGGTTATCCTACCTGAAACGAAACTTGTACAAAAGTATACCTTGAGGCTCAGCTGTGGTCGAGTCACCAGCAGATCCCGGAATGATTGGTGGCCCAACATCAGACGAGGTAGAACTGGCACTCTCGTCGGTAGAATCTGAATGATGGATTACTTGAATGAGAAGAACATTGAACAACTCTTTACAAGTGTGTAACACTCTATTTTCGACAAACAACTGGTTATCCTATTTGAAACGAAACTTGTACAAAAGTATACCTTGGGGCTCAGCTGTGGTCGAGTCACCAGCAGATCCCGGAATGATTGGTGGCCCAACATCAGACGAGGTAGAACTGGCACTCTCGTCGGTAGAATCTGAATGATGGATTAGTTCAATGAGAAGAACATTGAACAACTCTTTAAAAGTGTGTAACACTCTATTTTCGACAAACAGCTGGTTATCCTACCTGAAACGGAACTTGTACAAAAGTATACCTTGGGGCTCAGCTGTGGTCGAGTCACTAGCAGATCCCGGAATGATTGGTGGCCCAACATCAGAAGAGGTAGAACTGGCACTCTCGTCGGTAGAGTCTGAGTTATGGATTAGTTCAATGAGAAAAACATTGAACAACTCTTTACAAGTGTGTAACACTCTATTTTCGACAAACAGCTGGTTATCCTACCTGAAACGAAACTTGTACAAAAGTATACCTTGAGGCTCAGCTGTGGTCGAGTCACTAGCAGATCCCGGAATGATTGGTGGCCCAACATCAGAAGAGGTAGAACTGGCACTCTCGTCGGTAGAATCTGAATGATGGATTACTTGAATGAGAAGAACATTGAACAACTCTTTACAAGTGTGTGACACTCTATTTTCGACAAACAACTGGTTATCCTCTTTGAAACGAAACTTGTACAAATGTATACCTTGAGGCTCAGCTGTGGTCGAGTCACCAGCAGATCCCGGAATGATTGCTGGCCCAACATCAGAAGAGGTAGAACTGACACTCTCGTCGGTAGAATCTGAATGATGGATTAGTTCAATGAAAAGAACATTGAACAACTCTTTACAAGTGTGTAACAATCTA
Source organism: Litoditis marina (assembly GCA_964036275.1). Lineage (NCBI taxonomy): Eukaryota > Metazoa > Nematoda > Chromadorea > Rhabditida > Rhabditidae > Litoditis > Litoditis marina. The sequence goes on from OZ038439.1 coordinate 10,985,590, forward strand.
TTTTCGACAAACAACTGGTTATTCTGCTCGAAACGAAACTTGTACAAATGTATACCTTGGGGCTCAGCTGTGGTCGAGTCACCAGTAGATCCCGGATTGATTGGTTGCCCAACATCAGAAGAAGTAGAGCTGACACTCTCGTCGGTAGAATCTGAATGATAGATTAGTTGAATGAGAAGAACATTGAACAACTCTTTACAAGTGTGTGACACTCTATTTTCGACAAACAACTGGTTATCCTATTTGAAACGAAACTTGTTCAAAAGTATACCTTGGGGCTCAGCTGTGGTCGAGTCACCAGCAGATCCCGGAATGATTGGTGGCCCAACATCAGAAGAGGTAGAACTGGCACTCTCGTCGGTAGAATCTGAATGATGGATTAGTTCACTGAGAAGAACATTGAACAACTCTTTACAAGTGTGTAACACTCTATTTTCGACAAACACCTGGTTATCCTATTTGAAACGAAACTTGTTCAAAAGTATACCTTGAGGCTCAGCTGTGGACGAGTCACCAGCAGATCCCGGAATGATTGCTGGCCCAACATCAGAAGAGGTAGAACTGGCACTCTCGTCGGTAGAATCTGAATGATGGATTAGTTCAATGAGAAGAACATTGAACAACTCTTTAAAAGTGTGTAACACTCTATTTTCGACAAACAGCTGGTTATCCTACCTGAAACGGAACTTGTACAAAAGTATACCTTGGGGCTCAGCTGTGGTCGAGTCACTAGCAGATCCCGGAATGATTGGTGGCCCAACATCAGAAGAGGTAGAACTGGCACTCTCGTCGGTAGAGTCTGAGTTATGGATTAGTTCAATGAGAAAAACATTGAACAACTCTTTACAAGTGTGTAACACTCTATTTTCGACAAACAGCTGGTTATCCTACCTGAAACGAAACTTGTACAAAAGTATACCTTGAGGCTCAGCTGTGGTCGAGTCACTAGCAGATCCCGGAATGATTGGTGGCCCAACATCAGAAGAGGTAGAACTGACACTCTCGTCGGTAGAATCTGAGTTATGGATTAGTTCAATGAGAAAAACATTGAACAACTCTTTACAAGTGTGTAACACTCTATTTTCGACAAACAGCTGGTTATCCTACCTGAAACGAAACTTGTACAAAAGTATACCTTGAGGCTCAGCTGTGGTCGAGTCACTAGCAGATCCCGGAATGATTGGTGGCCCAACATCAGAAGAGGTAGAACTGGCATTCTCGTCGGTAGAATCTGAATGATGGATTAGTTGAATGAGAAGAACATTGAACAACTCTTTACAAGTGTGTAACGCTCTATTTTTGACAAACAGCTGGTTATCCTATTTGAAACGAAACTTGTACAAAAGTATACCTTGAGGCTCAGCTGTGGTCGAGTCACCAGCAGATCCCGGAATGATTGGTGGCCCAACATCAGAAGAGGTAGAACTGGCACTCTCGTCGGTAGAATCTGAATGATGGATTAGTTCAATGAGAAAAACATTGAACAACTCTTCACAAGTGTGTAACACTCTATTTTCGACAAATAGCTGGTTCTATTATTCGAAACGAAACTTGTACAAAAGTGTGTGTTAGGTAGAGGCATTCAGTAGCAGTCAAATGATTTGTGACAATCTCACCATTCACACAGTTGCTCAACCTCATTGAAAAGCGACTGGGGAACAACCTTACCTTCAGGCTCAGCTGTGGTCGAGTCGTCGGTAGATCAAAAAACACCTACTGGTAGTGCGTTAGAAATCTACAGTCAGGAGTGGAACGAAATATAAATATTCCCGGGTTCGAAGTAGTCACGCATGCAAACGCAGGTGGTCCACGTGTAAAATCGTCTCCACTTGCAAATTCACCTTGGGGCTCGGCTGTGGTGACTTTCTCGGTTGTTTTCGACTCGGCTAGTTCGTGTTTTCTTAGAGGTTCTTTGCATCCGGCTGTAAGAATCAGAGAAAACTTGAAGCAATATCACACACAGCTCAGGCGTCGTAATCATACTGAGTATGTGGATTCTTACTACTTTCTACGTTGACTCTTACTACTTTCTGTTGTTGAATCTATGCTTAATAAATTTTATATTATTATTATTATTATTATTATTTCTATTAACATTTCTACACCGTCTCAATATGCTGCGATTTACGCACAATTTCGTGTGTTCGGTATCCCGACGAGATGTGAAAGAATATAAATAGGATAGATTTGAGATGACGCTGTCGAACAGCCGGGATGTTTTAACATACGGCTTCTGATATCGTTTGACGCTACAATGCAGTTTTACTTAACATTGTTTCAAAGGATTGCTGATAGGAAAGACGAGCGTTTCTTTCCACTTACGCCACCTGAATGCAGCGGACACGAACCAGAAGCACATAATTGAATCATTTGGGACAAGAGTGTTTGTGTACGCGCTAGCACTCAATATATCATGGTTTGATCCCACTATGCGCGCTATCTTCATGAGCTCAACGCTCCACGTCTAGTATTTCATTCACAAATCCCCATCCCGCTGAAAATACTTCTATGTGATTACTGTCTCGTAAATTAGCTAACGGCTGGAATAATTGCCGTGAAGCAGTGTAAATAATATCGTTGTTGTAGTTTTCCTTACTGTATAAACCAGTGTTTTTTGAGACAGCCGTAGTTCGTGTCTTACATAGTTTGCTAGTTCAGTTCCATAAAATACCTTCTACAATCGGAAGCATTTTCAGTGCAACTTGATAGGCGTCTCTTTCTTCCTTTTTTGTCAGATTCTTGAAATCATTTTGTAGGGTTTCTGCCTGTAAGTTGACGTTTTAATTGTCTTTCACTTGATTGGTAACAATAAACTCGGGCTCAAAACAAAGCCGCATTGAAAAACAAAAACCAACATCTCTAACCATCATTTGCCGAACATATTCATTGTCAGCAGACATGTCAATATATAATTAAGAATTGTGAACCATGATCAGAATACAACCCGAAGTTTGAAGTTACCATGTTTTTCAGTCAATGCACATGTTAATTCTCTACTTGATATAGTTCAACATCCGATGCATGTTTCAAACCATTAGGCTCAACCGTATTTTATATTTTAATATATTTTAAGTGCGATTTTAGCGTGCTGGAGGGTCGCAATAGAATATTTTGTTATTCTCAAATAACGACTGGGGACAACATCTTTTGCGCATTACGAAACGCAAGCGGTTGCTTATGTGCCGACCCGGGAGATAGTGTGTAGATCAACGATGCGCAGAAGTGCTGCAGCTGGTCAGAGGATCCGACTGTTGTGGACAGCATATGGTAAACTTGGTCGAGAAAGAAGAATTTGTCGAGCGGTCAGTTTATCTGTTCCTCTTTGATCTACATTCTATATCTCATTTTCGGGCAATTAATCAACGATTAGTCGGGGCAGCAGTCAAACGGACACAGTCAATTTCTCTCCAATCAGCACACTCTTTCTCTCGAGGCCGCTTGAAAAATGACTTGGTAATAGGCAAAAACGGCAAAAACTGTCTGCATTGCTCAATCAGTTTAGCGCCTTAGCTGTCTTTCTTGGAGAAATAAAGACTGTACGGTGTCCGCGACGATTGGGTGGCCCCGTCTCGCAATCAATCTCGAACCCCTCACTTCGCACATTCAACAGTTGAAGCAAACAAATGAAAGTAATACCAGTTTTGGGAAATCGGTTGAACAGAATTCTTCTTGTCCTCTTGTCTTTCCACATGCGAAGCGAACAGCATGAACACCCGTTCTGCTGTCGAAGGCATAATACGATCTCGGTTCCATCTGCTAACAAAGCTCAATTTGTAATGAAAACGTAACTTGCATTAAAAACAAGAGTAAATAGAGAAAATATTAGCTCGCAAAACTAAACTGAGTGAGAACTAGAGAGAAGCGGTCCATTTAAAGATGACCGTCAAGTGCAGATAGGTTAGCTTGTTTCTCTTCGTTGAGACCTGTTTAAAGGGGGCAGACGGGAAAGCTAGTTTAGGTACCCCGGGTACCTAAATATAACGTAGCGCGCATCCGAACAGGAAACACATGTCAACCGTGTGCAAATAAGGTTCGTTAGTTTGAACTAAAAGTTATACTTATCGGTTTACTTATTAGTTTCTCTTATTGACTGTCCTTTCTGCCCCCTCCCTTTCCATAGCCACTTTCAAGCAACTTTACTGTACGAGGCTACTATGGAGGGATGGCATGAACTATAGCTATTGGTGACCGATATTGAGAACAAGTAGGGAGATGAAGTCTAGTAACCAGTCGTGCGCATGTCAAGGCCTATACATTTATATATACATATACATACTTAATTTTTATTAGATAATAGAACTGACCAATGTCCTTTGTTTCTCGTAAAAAACCGTTCCATCCGGAATGAAGGTGCCATTCTCCTTTTTCATCCTAAATGAAGTCCCGCATAGTTCAATCGGTGATATTTTCGTTTCCGAAACCTGAATTCAAAAAAGTTGAGATTTATATAAATACATGGTTGACATCCACAGTTGCTCCAGCTTGGGTTAATTCTGAGCTCAGGCGCATTTGGCTCATGAGATTTTACAGTCTTTATAGAACTCAATAGTTTCATTCAACTGTTTTTCAAACAAACAAATTTTTGGAGTTTTTCAAAACGCCAACTAGTGCAGTGTAGATCAATAGACGCTATGTTAAGAACCAGTATTTAACACAACCTGCTTCTGTTTGTGTGTGGAAAATTTGAGAACTAAGATGTGTACTCAGAGGCTCAACACTGTAAATACCCGTATCCCTACATAACAATTCTCTCTTCACACGTACTCCCAAAATTTGGTGTTCCCGTGAAACGTAGGAACCCGGGAATAGCGCATGTTTGATGAAAAGTCTACAAAGCGCCTCTACACTTTCGGCACTGATTGTTCACCTTGCACTTTCCAGGGGTCCAATAGAAACGGTGACAACGGAAACTGAGCGTACCGACCACCAAAAAAGTCAAGAATAGTAACAGTCCTGGAATAAAATCTTTCTGGTGTGGTAGCACCTTTTAACTCATTGAAACCGTACATTGTGTGTGTTTAAAACGATATGAACACATAAGACCTGGTTATTCAGAAAAGTTGTAGGAGCATCTTCATTTTTAATAAAACAGAAAACTTTTTATATGGCATGCTGAAAATTCAAACGTGGCTCTGAAACAATCTTTGAAATGGCCAGGTCTAGCAACTTGATAGTTAGATTGAAAATGATCTCGAAAGTATTTTGATGTGAATAATTAAACATAGCCATGCAGTATAATTTAGAAATAGATCTATCATGGATCACCTCTCAGATTTATCATCAGTCGACCGTATCTAGAGCGAACTTTTTTCAAATAGTTCTTTTATTTATCGGGTGAACTGACGTGCTCAAAATTTTTGGAAAACGGGTTGAGCGCAGATACGAAAAGTTGGTCTTGAGAGAGTTTCGTGTTAAAACGGTCTGGAGCCGAAAATCATGGAAAAGGATGGGTTGCCTACGTGCGAAAACTGAGTTTTCAACTCAATATTTGAAAATAGCAAAAATCTAGCGAATAATAATGATACAATGAGGTTTATTGCGCATAAATTGCATGAGAAAAGGTAGTAAAAACTGATAACTCAAGTTGTGACAGCATTTTATGGCACAACGTATCCCAAACGATTGTATGTTAAATGTACCACCTACTTATAAGGGACCGTTGATCAGACTACAAAGTTCGAATGGCCTAGACAAGATTGGTCACAGACAAACAAAAGGTCAGATGATCGGCAAAAACAAATGAGACCTGATCGAAAGTACCATTTTTGTTATTCTAATTATTACACCTATTATTATTACTAATCAATCCACGACAATTATGACTCTAGATGAGTTGTGAATAATAAAAGTGACTTATCTAACAGTAAATGTTTCTGGTAAATGTTACTTATCTAACAGCAAAGTTTCTGGTTTTCTGGTTACCTACAATGACGTAAGGGGGGAGGGAGGGTGAACACTGGACTACTTCCGAAGTTCGAACTGTGCCCTGTGTCCTAATGAATATGAAATGACCCAAAGTGACAGTATTATGAGTCAGAAGTAATAATGGCAACAGTTTTCAATTTCTACAGGTTTCCGGAATCGTCGCTCTCAGAGAAGCACGATAATGTGGTCCAATCGCCACGCTTCAGTCCGTTATACCGTTGCAGTTTAGAGGACCGTTGACACGGGATTGGTCCACATTATCGTCCTGCTTTGACCAGCCAGAAAGATTCTACGGGTAAATATGAGGTGTACTACAGTTTAGTGTTCCATGGGAAACATTGAATTCTAAGATTATGTAATACTAATCATATATTTATGACGTAGTATTTAGATTCAACTAATGTCTTTCTCAATTTTCGTTTTCATACAATCTTCATGGTCACCTTCTAAAATTTATAAAACTATCGATTGAGAAATATCATAAAAAATCAACCCACTCATTGAATATGAAGGACAACCGTTGAATAGAAACCGATATTTGAAATGAAATACCCCAAACTTTTTTCCCGTTCCTTTCTCGCTCGTTTTCACGTTCAGTTTATTGCCCATTTTCTCGAGAACAAAATGAAAGCTGAGCCAGACATGTGGAAAACCATGATGAGCTCAACGTTTTCATGGAAATATCACACAAAATGGTTCCAAATTGTTAATTCTCCGTTTTTGACTCGGTAAAAAGTATATTTAAAACTTTTCCAAAGCACTTATAAAATTATATCTGTTATAATTTCTATCCTCCAACATACGCTATTTCTTTGCTGTCACATCCTGCCGGAATACAAACCTCGAAATAAGGCAAGGCAAGAAACTCAGGATAGCATTAATGTGCCCCGAAATTCTAGCAGGCGTATAGTTGCGGTCTTTCTTACTGAGACTTGGCAGCATGCCAACGAATATGTGTCACCAGCCTGTAGCTTTTAAGCAAACTGCAAATCACTGTTAGCGGTTGTTCAGTTTCATGAGAAGACGTAAACAAAAATTGTCTTCAGATTACTGTTTTTTTCTAAGAAATAGTCATTCAAAAAATCTTGGCACGATGCCAATGGGTCTCAATGAAAATGAAACAAACTAAACTAGAGAGTGCCTAACAAACTCCAAAAAAAAACAATTCGATTCATTTTCAATTGCATCCGATTCTTGAAAATCTCCAAATTATTCTTTGATTATTTCAAATAATCAATTGAATCAATTTTTATTTCGTTTCCACGCGGATATTCTAGGGAGCGAAAAACTGTCGTTGCAGTTTGACCGGGATGTACGCCATATTCAGACGTTTTATAGTTCACACCATTCCTACTGAGACTCCTACAGTAACCTTACAAACTTTCCAAAGGCTGTTGTGAGTCCGAAAATTTAGATTATCAAAAATTCTCTCGTATATTTACTCTACCTGAGAAGGAGAATGGGGTACAAAAATCGTCAGTCTTTCCGATCTTAAGTAAGTGAGAAAAACGGCTAGGAAGTTTCGAAATCCTACTGTAGGAGTCTCAGTAAGAATGAAACAGACTATACTCGAAAACCAATATGATCCTACAAAAAACCCAACGAGATAGGGCAACACACACCGTATAGGTTCGGAGCGTGTGTAAAAAGACGGATGTACCTATAATATTCAAATGAGTCAATGATCACTACAGTACTAATACAAAATAAAATCAATACAATACAAAATTCAATCACTACAAAAATATTTATTCAGCGTGTTTCATCATAACAAACAGCAATGCCGCGATGATGCCCAACGCGACGGTCATGAGAAAGAGGAGAACACTCAGCACGGTGGCAGCCCTGTAAAAACACTAGTAAAAATCAAAAGTACGTGTAACAAGAACACGTGAAAATTAGACGTGATAACGTTAAAAAGAGGTTGAACAGAAATGTAAAAGTGAACAAGAATCAGCATTCGTTAGAGTGACCATAAAGCATAGAGTGAGATTTTCCACTTGTGTTCGCTTACTGGCTGTTGTTCAAATCAATTCTGTTACGCTAGATAGCCATTACCAAACTTCAAAGATAGCGTGCCTCTTTTTACTCAATGATTATGTTAGGCTAAAGTACTCCAGCCACCCAGAGACTCTTTAATATAAGATTTATTTTAAAGTAATGTTTTAGGTGTATCATTTTCTGTGTGTATTTTGTGTTTCCAAACAAAATTGTTTCACTTGTGTGTAACATTCTTAAGATTCAGTGTCGAACACACAAAATAGTTACGTTTCACGTGCCTATCACGTACTCTTACTATATTTTACTCACAGATGGTTTCGCTTAGTCTCGTTTTCTTTTTTTGCTGTCAATGGCTGAGCATTCATTTGGCGACCTACACCAGGAACACTCTGGTTCTCAGCTGGAAATAGATGACGTGAAATATGGAAAGTGGTTTAAATCGACATTGTAGTTTGATTCCGGGCGCCCTTATATAGTGAAAAAGAGTTCGAAAAAGTTGAAGGTAGTAAGGTTGAAGAAGGACGATTATCTGGTCCAATCGCAATGTTTCAGTCCTTTAAACCGCAATACATTTTTCAATTGCAGTTCAAAGGACCGTTGACACGGGATTGGTTCACATAATCGTCCTTCTTTAAGAGAAAGGTAGGTTTAAGTTGGGAGCTAAAAGTAAGTTAATAATAAAATTTGGGTTTATTTTGGGAGGGGTTAGTAAACAAGTAAAGTTCAGTGAAATAACCTCGTGGAACCGGATTCATGTCGAATTCGCCGGAACCTTCACCGGATGCGTCCTCGCCGGAACCCAGTTCAAATTGCACGGTGGAAGTGGAAACGGACACCTTTTCAGTGGTGGAATCTGGAATTTTTATGACTGCTTTCTCAGCTTTTCAATGGAAAGGTTAGACAAAAACATTTTACAAAAAACAGGTTCTTGGTTAAAGTATTTTTGGTCACGCAGAACAATATTCCAAGTAATATTATATTATTTCCGAGTTTTTGTACGGTACACATGTGAAACTCATTCGTTTTTATGTTGACTTCGTGAATATCTCACTCTAGGTTCTAACCTGCTTCGCAACACACGCTTCATCTTAACTCTTTAGTCCGTCGGAACTAATTTGCGTGAAATAGTAGGCGACAAAGGACGTGAAACAGTTGTTCATGAAGCCGAGTTATTCCAGCGACTCACTGGCAATTCCGATTTGAGATGAACCTATCTCCTGACTAGCTGAAGTAGAATTCAATGCGGAACCATTGACATCCGCCGAGTCTGAATATGGTATTTCTACTGTTGAAATAGGCGAAATACAATTAGACTGTACAACTTTGACTTTAAGATCTTTATATTAAAAATCAACATTATAATTAATATACACCTACCGGTAGAGGAAGTGAGAGTGTTGGAAATAAGCAGATCGTCTGTGGTGCTGGAAACTTCGCTTCCTTGAGTCAGAACTGAAAAATGCGCAAATAAACAAGGAACACAGCTAGTAAATAGAAATATACAATAAACAGTGTATATTTCTGCTTGATTATTAGTAGGACTCCTACATAATAACAGTTATAATATATCACCGTTAGAGTCCAAAGTAATGGTGTTGGCGGTACTGCTCTGAGTTGACCCGGATGGAAGACCACCCGTTGTGGTGGAAACATCGCCTCCCTGAGTCAGAACTGAAATACATCAAATACAATGAACAACAGTAAATTGTAATTATACAATGAACACTAATCTTACAAGTAATCAAGGACCCATATACAGCACAATATACATATGCACTAGATGGAAATTGAATAGTCACGTAAATTGAGCATTCTAATCAGGCATCGTGAACTTTGTCATTGGATGTCTCTGAGTTCTGCTGTGTTTAACATGTTTCAGGGGACTATTCAGTTGACTAACAGTATAATCAATGCACCTTCACCGTTAGAGTCCGAAGTGAGGGTGTTTACGGTACTGCTCTGAACAGAGCCCACAAGGAGATCGCCGGTTGTGCTGGAAACATCGCTGACGTGGGTCAGAACTGAAAATAGTGACAATAGAATAAAACTTTAAAATTCAATAAAAACAATGAAGAATAGGGATTCTGGATGTATGAAGTTGAAGACTCTGAATACGAAATCTAAAATTGTCATAGTGAATGTACCTTCGCCGTTAGAATCCGAAGTGAGGGTGTCAGCAGTACTGCTCTGAGCCGAACCGGATGGAAGACCATCTGTGGTGCTGGAAACATCGCTTCCCTGGGTCAGAACTGGAATGAATGAAATAATGTTAACGTCGTTACTAGATAAATTTTTCCACTCAGTGAGTCGAGTTCAAATTTAACTGAAAAACTGATTTTTCTCCTTGCTCCAGAACGCAAATTTCTTGTATTCACAGAACTAGAAAACTCAATTACGAATAAAATTCCAATTCTATTATCAGCTCGTAGTTTGACACCAAATATAGTGCAAGACGATGTCGAAGGTTCGGTATACTCTTTTTTACATACTCATTGCAACTTACCACCAAGTTGCCCAGATCCCGGTTGCTGAGTACTTGAGGTTGCAGCTCCTGTGAGATCGCTGGCGCTCGTTGAACCTCAAATAGATTTGAACACATTGGAACTTGAAACCCATATATATTCAATCACCAGCATAATCATTGTAAACTCACCAGTGGAGTCGGAAGTGAATGTGTTGGGGGTACTGCTCGGAACAGATTCGGATAGCAGTCCGTCAGTGGTACTGGAAACATTGCTTTGCTGAGACAGAACTGAAACAGATCAAATTAAGTAGTTGAAGTCAATCTGGAAGCCCAAAAACTCCAAATCCCTTTGTTTGAATCTCATTTGAAGCATAATTAAAAGCCCCATTACAAAATTTATTTTTAGTACAGGATCAAGGTAGCGAGATATTGAAGTATATATACTGTTAGTCATTTGCACAGTCACGTGAAACATGTTAAACACAGCAACATTCAGACACGTGCAATGAAAATGATGTCTCATTAGAATGGTAATTTTACGTAACTGTTCAATTCACTTCTAGTATAATCTGCTCATAGCAACTCACCACTACCACCAATCGGAACTACGGGCAACCCACTGCCGTCTGTAGAATCTGGAAATTAAGCAAATATGTTCTTCAAAATGACATACAAAAGTCTTAATGACCAAAATGTTTTTGTTCCAAATAAAGTTAACACTGAAAATGAACTCAGTTCGAAGGTCGTACGTTTGCTCAATCTTAGTATACTAGTTACCCAGAAAATTTACATCGACTAACTCTGGAAATTTGGCAAGTTGAATGAATTTGGTATTCGATAACTTCACAAAAATCGAATTAGTTCACTCTGAGACAATTTTAATAGTCCGATATTCAGCTCATATTATGAACTGCTTCACTAAGAAAATATTACTGATAGCCTCACCCGAACCAGAACCGAAAGTTTCCCCAGCTTCCTGACCCGAGCCCGAGCCCTCGGTGGCATCTTCACTCCCATCAGTCGATCCTGAAAAAATATGTGACAATTGTTGTTTATTGAACACATCGAAAAACATCGTTTTCAGAAATTTGTATATCTCAAGCTAATTCACGCGAGATCTGTGGTTTGGCAAAAACTACGTCCCCTATATTGTCAATTACACAATCACGTGAAACATGTCGAACACAGTGGAACTCAGAAACGTGCAATGACAAAGTGCACGTGGCCTCATTAGTGTGCCAACTTTACGTGACTATTCGAATAATTGCTAGTGTACACCTTGTCTAACACGCTTACACGTGACATTGATTTGAGATAAATCATCACGTGATATAATGTGTCAATTACAATATTACATTCTCTCTCATTCCACCCCTTGTCTCGGTCGTGTGAGGTGACCCCTCTCGATTGATTGATATGCCGTCCCCTCGTCGGAAAATGGTACCACTTCGAACCCATTTTTCCACCATTTTGAGTGAAATAAACGCTCTCAACACCAAACTCGACACCATTATTCAGTCTATTCCCACTATTATTCAATCCGAGATCCAGCGCTTCAAAGATCGTCGATGCCTCACTATATATGGTCTTCCCGAAGATTCAACCATGACAGAAAAGGTGAACTCTATCTTTAATTTGGTTTCTATTTCTCCTTCTTCCATCATTATTCTTCACCGTTTGGGAAAATATCGTCAGGATAAATCCCCTCGCCCACTCAAAATTTCCATCAAAGAAGATGTTCCTTTTCCACGTCTAATTGATCTAGCCGATGCCATGAAACGTGATTCTTCATTGTCAACTTTTCATGTCCGCAAATTCGAGACTCCGGAGCAGCGAAGGGCCGGATTCCTCGCCAGACAAGCCAAACGAGATGCCACCGACGCTGTTCCGACCACACTACAAACTACGCCCGTTCACTCCCAAAAAGAAGAAATGATTGCTGAAACACCAATGCCTGTTGATAGTCCTGTAGAGGTACATAGATCTGTTTCATTTGTATCTCCCTATGCGCCCTGGCAGACTTCATTTGTTGCAACACCCTCTCCATTAAACAAAGAAGCATCAAATCATATTACATCCGAGTTGAAAGACCTGCGTTTGATTTGTGACCGTGCTGTACAGTTGCTTGAAAATAAGAACCGTAAATATACTGGTTAACAGTTGTTTTTCTTCAACTATTCAACTTTTAAATTAAATAATTTATTTTAGTGACATACACATCCCTATATTTTTGTTATGTTATGGTTTTGTTGGAATCGTGACCTCTCAACCTGACTGCTATCTTCTGACACATAATCGATTTTACGTTCCCCTTGTTTGTAGGTAGAGTATTGCCGCTCTGCCCCTTAGGGGTCCTAGTTTTTCATGATTTGTGTTTTTTGTACAAGTTCATGAATAAACATTTATATAATAATATAATAATTACGTTGAACAACTCTCCAAATAATCTGAATAGAACGCCTCCTCACCTTGATCTCCGGAGCTTAGGACCTCCACCTCAGGAGTCTGACCATTGTTCATCTGCTGACTGTTAGAAGGGGCCAGGAAGTTCTCCTCGTTTACAACTGAAATACATTCTGAGAAAAAGTAGAGAAATAAGATTAATATGAAAATCTTTTTAAATGTTGTGACATCTTAGTTTGAAAAGTTTTCTCTGATACATCGACGAGATATTACGTAGTATCACATGATATTGAGAAGAATAAAGAGAAAACAGTTTGCACACACTTGAACAGTTCTCAAATTGAAAATCATCCTGATCGCTGTAAATAGGTTTGAGAAGCATCAAAGAATCAGTAAAAGTTATGAATGGTATGTAGTTTTCTCACGTATTTCCATCTTATCCTATTTTTCAGCTCACTACCTTATTATCACTCAGTCCGAAGAAAAAAAACTCAAGAAAAAGTAAGGATATTTTCTCTTTCGATACTTTTTATTTATTTAACAATTTTTATGAGCATTAGCAATGTTCCCAATGAGACAACTTCGAATGAAAGTCAAACCATTTTCAAGACTCGGCTCGATTGCTCTTTTTCTTCTGACTTGAACTCCATCTGAACAGTCCTCTGAAATAAAAAAAACGGTAAAATAAATTCAGAATGTGACATAATCTAAACAGAATATAACATAAACGACATAAAACGTTTTGTATACCACAATAAATAACTTCGAACTCAGAAGGATGTGCTGAGTTGTGGTCCGTCAGCGCAACCGTTAATGTACCTGTAATTTTAGCGAGGGATTGAATGATTGTTCTATAAATTGTATTTTTCCTGACGTCTGCGGTATTGTGCACGGAAGTCTTCAAAATGTTTCCCTGTAAATTTGGCGTTTTCGAATAGTTGAGAGAATTGAACAATCCAATTTAAGTCCATTGTCTGTCGCCGGAGCAATCTCTCCGATACCTTATGAAATACCCTATGAGCAATATCTCATGAACTTCTCATGAGATCCCATTAGCTGCATTACTATTAGGTTTACCAGTGGCGGATGAGATTCTCATGATGTTGGAAGGATGGCAAATATTGTAATCGCTCTGATTACAAATAGCAGTTACGGAGTAGCCCTGAATCAGGTTTGAAAACTAAAGTGAGCATACATTTCATTATCCCGACTGAAATGATACATGATACGCTTTTTCACGGAGTTCGTAGTCTGAACCCGATATGTACCCAGCGCGATTTTAATGTTATGCTGTGCGAGATCAAACTACAACTCAACCATTTTCTATAACCAACCAATTGGAGTACATCAGTGGAACAATAATCGTCATCTCCCCATTGTTTTCCACAGAACAAACGAACGCGCCATTCAGAATTGGAGAATTTCATTTCGATTCTCTGAAAAAATGAGAGATTGCAATAGTAACTACTCGTTTATGAAGAGTTATTCCTATTTGAGGTGATTCTGTATTGAAACAAAATAAACAAATATAGAACATTTGAAACAGAGAAAAATAGACTTAAAATAACCCAATTGAAGGATCAATAATAATCAATTGAGCATAGGGTAAAACGAAGGAAATATTGTACCGACTTCATGATTTCAAATTTATATATGAAAGAACTAGTCCCCATAAGATTGTGTCCTGAATGCGCAACCTTCTTAACTATCGCAAGGATCAAACTACAGAAGTGGTACAGCGTCGAATGAGCACACGGACTCAGTACTCAGGTAATATAATCTTCGAAAAATCTACCTGTTTCACATGATTTGGCTCGGACTCGGCTGTAGCTGCCTCCAGGCGCATAACTCCGTGGGTGCGCTTCACAAGGAATATCACGCTGCACATCTCATTTGGGGAGTTGGGAGTCTCAGTCATACCCTGGAATCACGTGTCTCTTGTTTCATCAATAACAATAACAACAACATCACGTTTTATCGCATAGAGTCATAACATAACGAAACAAGGATGAGACGGAAAGTCAATAGAGTTGATGATGTTTCATTAACATAATCAATAATCTTACTTTAGAACTATTTCAGCCCTGTGTAACCTCATTGAGACAACTACAGAATCATACAAAAATCAAATTATCAACCGTAGCTCGGACAAGACGCGAAACCTTCGAATTTTATTCTCATTTCCCTAAACTATTGTTTCACACTATGACTAGATCATAGTGCATCTTTTATTATCAGCAAGCTGTCTTTCATAGAATTGACCAGTCATCTATAATAGAGTCCAGGCGGCGTACCAATTCCTCCAACCTCATGCGAAGTTCGTATGAGTTTCTCATGAGATACCTTAGAGGCTACTCGTGAGCTCTCATGGTTGTAGAATTGCGATCATAGAGGCTCATCAAAAGCTCGTGAAATATAGCTCATGAGGTTCTCAAGGGATTGGTACGCCCGCCTGAATTGGGTGAAAACGGTCTTCGTCGATACGGATTAGCGATTCTCGGCCACTTTGAACATAATTTCACCTCGCATTTCCCAGAATAGTTCCATGAGAACTTGTTATGACATCGTAAAGCAAAAGTCCCAGCGACCAAAAGCGTCGAGAATACTAGAAATTCTGTAATAGAAACTAGTGTGAATGAGCAATTAACCAAGTTACATATAACCATCAACGAATCTATGGTGACACAAAAACCAAATCATACATTTGAAAGAATGATCGGCAAATACAATACATACGGTCTGACTCTTTTAATAAATGTAGTAACGGCAGTAAACATGCAGTAGCTATTTATGATCTCCAGAGTTAAAAAATGCTGTCATGGCTCATGCATAATTCAAAACAGAAAAAGACTAACGTGATAACCAGAAAATTGACTTGAACCTTATTGTTCAGATTGATCGGAAACCAAAATTAATTTGAGCACAAATTTAACTTAGGCCCTATACCATAAACTGATAACCCAACTTTGATAACAATTTCACCACATATTCTTCAAACTCACTCATTGTAGATGAAAGGCAACTGTTGAACTAAGAACCAATTTCACAAATGAAGGGTTTCGCCCGTCCATTCAGAAGGTGGACGCGTTAAAACCCGTTCGGTTATATTTTTAGACCTGGCCGTTTAAACCCGTTTGGTTATATTTTCAAACTTGCCAGGTAAAAAAAAGTTTGGCGGGTTGAGCGTGAAAACCTATACTTTGCCATAAATGGTGAACGCGTATTGAAAAACCCGTCCATCGGAAAAATTTTAACTTGAAAGTTGATGAAACCGTCTAGCAGGTAAGACGTGAAAACTTGAGACGTCCTATAGAGTATACGTTGACCTTTCAATTTAGGCTGGACGAGTGAACCCGTATAAACAGGTTTTTTTTTTCCAACTCGAGGGAAAAGAACACCGTGAAGAAAAAAACTGCCAACCTCTGAAGGAATGCATGCGAGAAATTTGAGAAAACTACGAGCCAAAATAACAGAGAACCATTACAAAAAGTTTTTGATTTTGTTAATTTGTGAGACAGCACCTGTATTTAAAGTAAACTTCGCTTCTTCAATACAAATATTGATTGTCATTGTTTCGAATCCTTCCTGAATGTATTGGAAACTTTTCACAATTCACTCGCATGTTTCACGCGAATTACAAAAGGGTTTAGCTGTCCGTTAGCCTTGACTGTCCTGTTTGTTTGTGACTCCACACCCGTAATTATGGTCTCATCGTTTTGAAACGCCGGCTATATCCGCCCTTTAAGGGATTTCCCGCTGCCAGCTGCTGGGGACCGGAATCGGCTGGTATATAGGGAGTAAGCCGGGTGGCAGAACCTCATTTGACTGCAACACTTTTGAGACAAAACCAGTTCAAGTGGCCAATCTATCCACCACTTTCATTGACTACAAACAGGTAAAAAGTTGTACCCACCAGCATTTATAGGTAGTTATAGCACTGTAGTCCTCCATTCAAAAGCTCTTATAGTTTCTTGAGCCGAAATTTCTGTTGTTATATAGTATTTGTTGGGTTGTAGCTCAAATCGTTCTCTTCATTTGAATATCATTGTGCAAATGGTGTAGATGGCGTATACTTCTCAAAAGTTTCTTCTTTTAGATTGTACATGTGTCGAGCGTTGTTTTTGTTGTTCTTCAGGCATTACAGATCCGAGTTTTAATTCAACTTTACTTGTTTGTTGAAAATTTATATATTCATTCATTTTGACACCAATATAAATTTGAATATTTGAATCCTTGATGAACTCTTGATGTAAACGCAGCAGCTTTACACTCAATAAACTCGTAAAAACACTATTTTCACCATCATACCTGAACCTACCTATTCCAGAATGATCTTATTATTCTGTGTCTCACTATTCCCGCTCTGTGCCGCTCAGTTTGGAGGCTGCGGTTTCCAAAGATGTGGTCATGCTCAGTATCCTCAACCTCAACCCCTGCAGCACTACCAGTACCAGGGACATCAAAGTGGTCACTACCAGCTGACAGGTCATCAGCAGGGTGGTTATGCACTGGGAGGTCATCAGCAGGGAGGTCACGGAGGTCAACAACATGGAGGTCATTATGAGGATCATGGTCGACATGGTGAGTGAACTGTACTATTGACATGTAGTGTTTGCCTAGAAAGGCAGGTTTATACTGCATATTATCTTACTTTGAGCTGTGTTATATATGATTTGCCCACCACATCGCTACAAGCCTACTTGGGATAGCCCCGCCTACCAAGACTTTTAGCCCTGTTCAAGTCTCCCATGAAAATGATATTTCATGAAATTGACACGCACAATATAGCTCTCATGTGAAACTCGCAGAAACAAGTAAACATGGATTTTTTTTCATAACACTGTTCACGTTTGCGAAAACCGTATGATAAATGTTATTTCAATGAACTGCTCTTCACAACAGAACTATTTTCTCGAACGTTTACAAGTGTTAGAGATAATCGGTTAGAGATAAATGTTATGAGCAGAGTTTGACAATGGATGTCAAGAGATATACTTTTTCGAATCAAAATTTCTCAGATGGTAGTAGTTCTGGTTACGTGACACCGCCCAAGTATCCCTTCAATCTCATGGACAAAGATTTGACTACATCCAAACCGGAAATAGATCAGGTAATCAATAAACATTAAAGAAATCTAAGAAACTTTATGAGTCGGTCATACTAATGTTTCCATCGAACTAAAACAGATTTTCATTTCTCTCTTCAAGATGTATCGAGCAATTCGTCAATAACGTAGGGTAAACGCGAAAGTAGCTTTTTTCTTCTTCTATAACGTACGTTATATGCGACGTTCAATGTTAACCACAACAAAAACATAATTTCAGGAGTACGAAAAGTATGAAGCCAGACTGGCCGAACTGAAACCATACACGGCGGCACCAATACCGATAGAAGAAGTGAGTTAATATAACTCTTGTTTTCAGTAATATGTCAAGAAACGCACCTTTAGCCGATTGTCAAGGGACGCACCTTTAGCATCTAATTGTCCAAAAAATGATGAACGTGCTATTTCTTGCGTGCATTCTTAGAGAGTTGTTGTTTCATGGGTTATTTTTAGAGACATTATACAGTTATTTCCCGTGTAGCCTTTGCAGCAGCCAATCAACGTGAGCGGAATCACCTACATCCGTGAACTGTCGCCAACTCACAATTATCCTCGGCCTATGCCCTACAGACCACATCCACTTCTGCCTAGAGGTACCAGTTAGTAGTACATCAATAGTTTTCATCGCGTTTTCCAAACTTCCAATGTGTTTTAGTTCATTTCAGTCAGAAACAATAGCATTTTCAAATGTTACGTACTAGTGTATCACAAAATATTGATGTTCCAATGAAAGTTCAGGTACCCGGTGTACAACTTATTCTCATTTCATTTCCCATATTTCACGTCAATAAACTATTTAGTGCTAGTTAGGAGTTTTCGTACTCCAAAATGAGCATCTCCAAACGAATAGCAGAGCTGACGCGAGCGTGTTCATAATATATCATCTTCAGAAGTCCTGTGTGTTTACGAACTGGGTACTGTAGCATCCACGTCAATCCGAGAAACAGTGTATATTTTCTATCTCAGGTTGCCCGGTGTTTCCCCCTCAATACCTCCGTCCCCATCCCCATATGCCCCGAGGCTACGTAACCCCGCTGCCGTACATCCATCCCCCACACCCGGCTCCACGTATTCTACCACGTTAGTTTTAGCAGTATCACTCATGAATAAACTCAAACTAAACATAGTCAGGATATTATTTGGGACTTATATCTGCTCCAACCTTTGAAATAACATTTACGACCACTATTTGAGCCGATCTGGGCTGTTTATAGTTTGACTAAAGAGTTAATTCATTGTTAAGCTGCGGTAAACAAATGTCAGTTAGCACACATGAGTCGAAAATAGTTAATTTTTCCAGAAATGGTTGGTCCCTACCCGATGCCAATGCCCACCGCCCACTATTCCATGTACCAACCACCCAGCAATGACTGCTGCGGTAGATGTCATTCTCCTTGTAAATACCGCAGAAAGGCACACGTGAGTTGATTATAGTATTTTTTTCTTTTTCGACATACAAATGTACATCAAACAATTGCATTGTGGTTAAGAAATTTGTTCCCGAAGAATTGAGTATATTGTTTTCAGCTCATCATGTTGAGCTGTAGTTCTTTTCTACCAAACTTCCATTTGAACAAAGTAGACGAGATCAAGATTGAGCTACATTTGAAGATGTTGTTCAACATAAAGTTTCTGAGAAGAAGAAAATGATGTAGTTGTAATTTTCTCAGGCCGCTCAAGCACAAGGTTCCAAGACTGTCAAGAACGGAACTGGATTCGAGCAGGAAACGGAAGAGGACAGAACTCCTGTCAACCCAAGATGTTCTGACAAAGATCTGAAAGAAGTCATGACCAAGGTTAGTTTTGTATCACGTCTACAACTTGTGCATCAATGTGAAGATTTTCGTTGATTTTCTTACAAGGACTTTTCGAATGTATAGTCATCGTTTAGACCCCAGTTTAATTGTTTCAGTTAAAGGGGATGGAAAGCAGGGTGAAATGGTTCATGGTGTGCTTTTCTGATGTGTGTGTAGTCTGTTCTTTGTGTTTAAGTTATGATACGGAGACTACTATTGTGTATGCAGATCAAAAATCAGCTCAAAGATGATCAACGAACCCGAAACGTACAGACATTCATTCACCACCTAGTTTATGTAATCAACACTGACTGAAATAAATGCTAATAAGAACACCACATTTCAAGATTTTGTGCAAAAACTGAGTAAACAACCACAACTCTTCAGTATACAACGAGAACTGCGGCTTTGTCGAAGAGACTCATCCAGAAGCATGCAGAAGAAAAACTGGGAGGTGAGTAACTATTGGCAAAGGTTTTAGGCTCTATGAAAACAGACGATTAAACCTCGAGTCGAGCGATTTGCTTATATAACTGTATTACTCTCTCTCTCTCTCTCTCTCTCTCTCTCTCTCTCTCTCTCTCTCTCTCTCTCTCTCTCTCTCTCTCTCTCTCTCTCTCTCTCTCTCTCTCTCTCTCTCTCTCTCTCTCTCTCTCTCTCTCTCTCTCTCTCTCTCTCTCTCTCTCTCTCTCTCTCTCTCTCTCTCTCTCACTCTTTCTCTCTCTCTCTCTCTCTTCACAAAACTATCCGATATGCCACTGTGTTTGCAGATTGACCCTGCTTCTTTTTAGTCGAATTTGATCAATTTAGGTGTCGAGATCAAACTACGAAAACTCTTGGTTACTCCCCATGACCTCCGTTTTCAGGTTATTTCTCCGTGTTCTGCTCTAGTGAGGATTTCTCGTATCTGACCCGAAGCGAAGTTTTCTGCCAGACCCTCCAAAACAACATTTTCTGTTACGCTTTCCAACATTTCTAGAGAATTCTCGTGTTATGTTCTCCCTTTATCTGTTTTCTAATCAATCGATTCATTGATGCTCAGTTTATATGGAGTTTTCTGTTTTTGACGCAATGTTGTTCACATTTGAGTTGATAATTTGTACATATATTTTTCTGTTCAAAATTACGTTTTCACTCATCTCCATAAGAAAATTCGTTCTTTTAAACATTCAATCAATGATACTCGTACTGTAAATAAACCTTAATAAACTATAATGATTAACTGCTAAAGTTAATTACTACACGAACCAATACATCTAGCAGTAGATGTACCCATAACGCAATTGGTAGAACTAGGAAATTAAACTGTTTGTTCAAGCATGGAAACTCACTTTCTTGTTCATACTGCCCAACTTGAAATGAAAACAAACATTTTACATATGATATTATTAAACAACTTTATTTTGCACATCATTAACTGTACTCATTGATATTGAAATAGACTCGTTGTCTCTGTTTTCCTGATTCTCCGTAATCGCCGCCGCTTTTATGGCCGCCTTTGCCCGATCGATATCCGCATTTGGATCGATAATCATCGAATCCATGGGGATGCTTTCAATCGATAATGTGGACGCACTGTCGGCTGAGGTGCGTGGGCCGGAAATGGTGTCCGTCTCCGGAATCACGATTATGTCGTGCTGAAAAGTGGTTGTGAGTTCAAAGTAACACATAATGGATAATTGTTTTGTATTCTAAACATAAATCCTATACATTTCCCTGAAAAACGCTCTTTGAAATCAGGAATGTGTCAAAAAGTATTGCTGCAACAAATTCGTGTAGAGCGCATTCACTAAACAGGTTTTCTCAGTATTTCCTGTTTTACTACTAAACAGTTCGTAATATCGTTCGATGTTTCTAATAACAACACATTTGTGTTGTTTCGAAATAATAAAAAACACATGGTTTTCCAACAAGAAGTGAATATTTTCAATAAAACCGACCTTTTCATCTTTGTACTGTACATTGTAGTAATCTCGCTGGGCGTCCAGCTTCAAGTAACTGTATTCTTCTGTGATATCTTCTAATTGACCGGCCAATTGCTGTCGAATTGTGGAGAACTCTGGCCGCTTGTCGGAAACCGCGTGCCAACACTCCACCATCACGGAATAACTGGAAAAGAGCGAGTCAACAATATTTCGTTCCCTTTGATATAATTTTGGATTCGAATGTAGTTCCCAAATAAAAAAGAAAACCCAAACACTACTTTGCAACGATTCCTTGTCATCTAAGATATCTTGAAACCTCGAAATTAAGGTCCAGTTGATCTACACCAAGTTTTTCCTTTGTTTTTGCTAGACTGGCTGGCGTTTCGATGTTTTCTATGTAGTCTCCAACATAAACAGCTAGAAAAAATTACACAGTTACTGACTTAATTAATAATACTATAAGTATATTTGATCTACTCACAACTCATCCGGGCAATTGTCCGGCTGCTCCATCCTGCCCCCGTCCTCAAGGAACGACAACATGTCTTCTGGTTGGACCCCGGGATAGGGAGACCCACCCAGGGTTATAATCTCGAATAGGAGAATACCGAAGGACCAACTGGAAAAATAATAGTTGTTCTCTTTCATATGTGGAGCTTAACAGTATCAATTCTAAGGATCATGATATCAAACAGGAACACATCGAAGGAGTAACTGGAACGGAGAAGTATAGTGCAACTCATTTCCACATGAACTCTCACATTACCAGTTCCAGAATTTTTGTGTGGTTACTGAATGTGTTGGGTGAACTTCAACATTTTGGTTTTTGTGCAGCGGAACTTTGTGAATAGTGTTATGCATATTATTTAATTTGACTCTAGTATAACACAGTTCAGTTTTTCAAATTCCGTTATCACTGGATTGAAAGTTACTGAGTTGTAATGTGAATAACAATAACACGTTTTACGTAATTACGTATTTAATTTGTCGTAGAAACAAACTCACACATCACTCATGGTGGAGAACTCGTAATGTCGAATGGCTTCGGGAGACATCCATTTAAGAGGCAGACGACCACCCTGAAAAAACAAAGTTGCATTTTGAATTTACAAAAAATAATATTCGAACTTTACTTCTCAGTTGGTTTTCAATGACAAAGTGGTTTTCCAATCGGAAGTTCATGTTAAAATGTGTATCTGTGAACAAAACTCATTGAACAAGTTTTTTCGCTAGCTTATTGTTCCAATCTAGATTGAAGAAAGGCGTTACTTCCGAAAGAACAATACTCAGAAAACACTAGTTCTGTAGTATTTTGTTTCAAAAATATTCAATCATCAACAACTTAAAGGGTGGTGTGGAGTGTGAATTTGTACCTTGCTCTTGTAGTGTGCACTGTCCGCATAAATAAACCGACACAGTCCGAAATCACCGATTTTACACGAGTTGATGTCGTTGACTAGAATATTTCTAGCGGCAACGTCTCGATGAACGAAACCTTTCTGGGAGAGGTATTCCTGAGAAAAAGTTGATGTAGGTGAAATTCGGTTGGAAAGGTATGTATCATTTATGCAATTTGTAAAAATTGACAAATCAATTAAAACACATAAGATTGTTCCATGAGTCACACGGGTATATCATGTGTTCATTGCACCTCTTCATTCCCTTTTCATGTTAAGATCACGTGTTTGTCATGAGGGGATTGCAAGCGCGCCAGGGCAACCTTTCATTCAAAGTTGCTCCCTCTCTATGTTTTGTTGTTTCGATGTTTCTTCAGTTATCTTGCATATTTTACATTATATGGGAATAAAAACTGTTAAATTTCAAACAAACACACTTATAAAAAATGTGATAACTTACCAAACCGTAACTAATCTGTACTGCGTACATGAGAAGTTGTTTCATGGTGATGATTTTCTCAATGTCGTAATTGTCGTCGATAGGTGGTTCCTGGTAGTTGATTCCCACTTCGTCAAGCTGAAAATTATTTTTTTTGAACTGGTGATTTATCACCACAATAAAAAAAAACAATAGCCTAACGATTACAACTAGAAAATCAGTTCGTTTCTCTAGAGTTGAAGTTGAAAAATGTAAATAGTAAAACCTTCAAAAGGTTGTGTCTGCTGTCATAACTTGAATGATAGAGTGTTCGAGAATATGTCGTTTTGAAATATCTACCTTCATCATGTACTTGCATCTATCTCTCAAAAAGTGCAGTAGATCTCCATCACTACAATATTCCACAACTAGACAGAGCGGCTCGGAATCGGTCACGCAGGCCAGCATGTTCACTAGTCTGAAATTAAATTTTTCATATAAAATGACTACTTAGGTTTTCCATTTTGCAAGTTCTTGTCTCCAATATGCATTATCAGTTCATGATGGACAGATTGGTACCAAGTTTTTGTTTTAACTATACTTTAAACTCATTATCCATTAATTTTTCCACTTTTTTTCACTAACCTCTCATGATATCCCAGTGTTTTCATGAGTCCAATTTCTCTCAGAAATTCACTTTTGGACATCTCATCAGCGTACTCTGGCAGCATTTTCACGGCTACCTGTAGAATTTGAAACTTTTGTTTTTGAGAAACTTCGATAACAAATATTTGACAAATTAAACAGATGATGAAAAATAGTCGAAATACAGTGCTTGCAATCAGAAACTAAATAGTAATCGGCACACTGACAAACTGCAATTTGATAATAGTTATATCCGTCGTTTTGGATATTATACTTTACAAAAGTAAAATAAACACCTTGAATTTATTAGAAGCAAGATAACTTTTATGTTTTTCACAACAAAACAGTTCGCTCACTTCACAGTTCTCTGCCCTCATGATATTGACTCCCAAGGGGGAATTGGCGTCTTTGTGACCGAGCGATTTTCCAAGAAGTTTTCCTGAACCATTTATATTTTGTTTACAATTACATTTCGATGATGGGGAAACCAAAATTTTCAATTCACTGTTCCTGTTGGTTGATTCTTCGTCTGTACCAATCACAAAATTGACAAAAATCATATATCTAAGTGTTTTTTTCCGCAAATTTACACGTAACTTGAGGTGACTCTAACGCATTTCTATCGTGACTTTGCGGCATGGCAAACTATTCTGTTAATGTTCCCGTTCCCAATCTACGTTTGTATACAGAAACTGTTCTCTAATTGATCAATATCATGGTCGTAATGTGAAACTCACCAAGATACACAGCTCCGAATGCTCCCGAGCCCAACTTTTTGTCGTCATGGATTATGAGATTTCGACGCTCAATCTCCCAGATATCGTTCCTAAACGGAATAATTTTGAGAAATGTGATCTTGTTCACTCTAACATATTTCTCTTTCCAACCATAGATAATTTTGATTTTCTTTCAGGAACGTTATATGTACATCTTCGCCTCCATACGTGATCTATAAGTATCTTTTGAACAACTTTGTAACCATGGAATCCAGGTTATTACAATCGCGGATATAAAACTTTTCGAACAGTTGTTCTTTTAAAAGCTCAGAAATCATTATGATACAAAATTGAAACCCACTTTTTCGGGAAGTCGGTGTATCTGTGCTCCTTCTCAAGTTGCAGTTGAGTGATCTTCAGCTTGAATTTATCGTTTTTTGCCTTCTGCTTCTTGTTGATGAACAAGCAAAGTCCTATGAGGCACAAAATAACGAAAGCAATTGCTCCGATCGAAACACCAACTATCAGGCCAACCTTGCTTTTGGCGAAGTCTGAAACGAAAATATGGTCTTTAATAAGAGATACCGGGAAAATAACTATAATTATACTCAAAATGTTACACATGCGTTTTCATTGCTTTGAGAATTGCCAAACACAGTAAGAAACCATTTCAATTTTCATGCACTTTTTGTTGGTGAAAACAAGGATTCAACAGAAATTGGCATGCCGGGAGATGATTAGTCGGGGTTGGGGTTGCAAAACATGCAAAATATATGAAAACTCCCCAAGATGTACTTTGCGAAAAGGTTCAATTTACATGGTTCATTTCAGAAAACGTCAAAAGCTCACTTCTTGACATCAATTCAATGATCCCACCGTCTTCGATAGGAGATTTTCTAACTGATGTTGTTTTTGTTGTTGTTGATTTTCTGTTAGTGGGATGCATTGGTAGAGCCGCTCTGCCTGGTTTCGAGCCAATTTTCACATTCACGGAGTTAGTTGTGTTAGTTTTCAAAATGAAAATCTTATTAGTTTTTCGAGTGCTTGGCGACGATGTTTCCGTTGTTGACTTCTTCTTTTTGGTTGTTGTTATTTTGACGGGCTTTTTGGTGGTAGTCGGGATAGATTTAGTCGGTTGCACAGTTGTTTTCCTCCTTTTGGTGGTCTTTTTTGGAGCTGGTTTTGCTTTTAAAGCTTCAGTCTGCGAAACCTCAGTCGTTAGTTCAATTGACGTTTGTTTAATTTTTGCGTTTGTTTTTGGAGGGTGCGTAGTCTTCTGTTTGGTTTTGGTGGTAGTTGGGGTAGTTGATGAAGTTGTTGTAGATTTACTTGTAGTTTTCTGCGTTGTCGATTCAATAGTAGACTTTTTTGTTGGAGATTTACTAGTAGACTTCTGTGTTGTCGATTCACTAGTGGAATTCTTGGTTGTCGATTTACTACTAGACTTTTTGGTAAGAGTTCCACTAGTAGACTTCTGAGTTGTAGGTTTACTAGTGGAATTCTTGGTTGTCGATTTACTTCTAGGATTTTTGGTAGAAGTTTTAGTAGTAGACTTTTGTGTTGTCGCTTCAGTAGTAGGCTCCCTGGTAGACGTTTTACTTGAGGATTGCCTAGTTGTAGGTTTACTAGTAGATTGTTTGGCAGACGTTTCATTCGTAGATTGTTGTGTTGTCGATTTCGTAGTGGACTTTTCGGTTGTAGGTCTACTAGTAGATTGTTTGGTTGTCGTATTCGACTTCGTCTTCGTGGCGGGAGTTTTTAAAGTGGTCGATGTTGCAAATTTTCCTTTAGACTTTTCCAATTTAGAAAATTTCTCTTCGCAGTCTTTTGGTTTTGCCGATGTGGTCGTAGTAGTACGTGCGGTAGTGATTTCGGTCGTTTTTGGCGAAGCCGTCACCTTTGGAGTGGTCTTTGTTGCTGAATGTGAAATTTCCTTTCCAGATTCGTTTGCTAGTTTAGTTGTAGATTGTTTGGTAGTGGTTTCAGCCGCTTTTGAAGTGGTCTTGGTTTGAGACGTTTTTGTAGTTAGATCTGACACCTTCTCTCCGTATTCTTTTGGCTTCTCCGATTTACTAGTAGATTGTTTAGTAGTGGTTTGAGACGTTTTCGGCGTTTCGGTCGTTTTTGAATTGGTCTGGGTTGTAGATTTTCTTGTGGATTTATGCGTTCCTGACACTCCTTCTCCGGACTCTGTTGGTTTCTTGGCTACCTTCATTTTTGATGGGGTCTTTCGAGATGTTACAGGCCGCTTGCTTGATTTTGTGGTGGTTTTCTTCTTTGCAGGTGCGTTGGTTGTCCGTTTGGAAGTAGGAGTCGACTTTGGTACTTTCTTTGTGGTTTTCGTTTTTGCTAGCGTCTTCGCTGTTGAGTTTACCGTGGTTGGAATGGAAGTTTTGGTTGTCATGGATTCCGTAGTGGGCTTTGCTGTCGTTTTAGTCTTTGCTGGAGCTTCACTCGTGGCTTTTGATGGTTTTTCGGTAGTCTGTGTGCTTACAGGTAAAGTAGTGGTTTTAGTTGTAGTGGCGTGAGAAACGGGAGTTTTTGTGGTGGTTTTGTTAGTTGTTTTTGCATTCCGTGCACGTCTTCTGTGAATGTCTGAAAAAAGTTGTAACAAAGGTTAGTGGGGTTAGAACTGAACACATGCAATGTTAGTTGAACAGAAAACCATGCAAAACTGTATTCGTGCAACTTAAATAAACTGAGAAACGGCGATTTTGACATATTCAACGTATGAAAACTATAAATGTTTATGTATAATTGACAGATTGTGCCACTAATAACCAAAGTGAGTAGCTAACTGCGTACCAGTCAGAATTCATTAGTCACGTGAGACGTGTCAACAAAGCCGCGTGAGAAGTGTCACATCTCTTGTTTCTCACAATTTTTGTTACCTATATCGATTTCTTAACAACTCACCTCTTCCATCTAGGTAAATTCTGTTCGCTTTCGGTCTTCGTTGACGAGAGTCTGCCAAAAAGTCAGGGAACGTCAAATTGTTTGGGTCTTTCACTGCGCAAAACGTGATTCCGTACAACGTGTCGAGATGCATGTCTTCCAAAAATACGTCGTTGGTGGTCTCGTGCTGAAACCGGTGAATTCATATTCCGAAAACCCAACCAACCGAATTATGTTCCCTCTGAACTAAACTAAAAACGTGACTAAATAAGAAGTATGATATCATATAATAGGTCAGAGTAGGACATTCACTTGAATCGTGAGCAAGATTCATTGTTTTGGTTTTTTTATGTTGGCTTTCAGATGTCCGCTTTTAGATCATGTTGTGATCATTCAACTGTCAATACACTCACCGCACAAAGTCCAGCACTCGTGAGACTCTTACAATTGGACACTCTTCCTAACATTTTCGTGATGTTGACACCGAGAAAAGCCTCCTGAAACAACAAAATAAAAATATGTTGTTCATTCCGACTGTAAAAAGCGTGCGTATTGATTATACGCTAGAGGAGCTAAATGCTACTTAAACAGCATAACGGAAATCGTACTACAAGCTCAGCTATTTCTGAAACCAATGTACAACTTATAAACATAATTGGGTGCTGACAACTTTATCATTCGCACTCAAACTGTGTAGCCCATATACATGAACAGAAAACCACATATAGCTCTTGCGAACTCGAACTTAAACACCTTCACGCCAACAAACACGTGAAACGTTGTATTCTATGAATTGTGATGTCTTTTAACGTTCTACACGTTTCACGTGTTTTCTCACAGGCGACTTTCAACTATTAGGCGGCGAAGCTGGCTATGGAACCATGCTAGTCGATTTTGAAAACTTAATCGGTGCCTGCGGTGTCTTCGACGCCACCTTCGCTCGCGAGAGTGCGACTCCGAACTATGAGAATGACCCTGAATTCCCGAGAAATGGAACCAAGTTTGTAAATTTTATAATTACACAATCGTCTCATTATGCCGCTCTACAAGCTGTATCGCTGTTTTGTGTAGAACCAATGTGTTTTACAACCTCGTACAATAGTTTAATAATAGTGTTAAGGAAAGCAAGAAGTTAAGGAAGCTAGAATAGAATGAAATAGTTCAAATGGTACACTCTTACACGAACCTCTTCTTTCGATTTATAGTTCATGGCAATTCCATAGAATGCCACATAGTACAGTGTGGGGGCTTCTCGAGTTCGCATCATCGGAACAAAAGTGACGTTGACCGTCAGGTTTCTGGACACATCATCAGAATCCACGTCGTCGTTCATTATCTTAAAAAACAATAATTCGTGTTGGAGCCGATACTGTTCGTCTATTGTAAGTTCTGTTGAGAGTATTTTAACTGACTCGGTTCTCAATGGATGAGGGTTTTTTGTTATTTTAAAAAAGTAATCTGGGAAGGGATTTGTCGATAATACAAATCAGGTACTGTTTGTGATCAAAATGTGATTTGGTGTATTCGATTTCGATTGTAACATCATTTCTGATTTGATCGGAAAGTAATTTTATTCATAAGTTCATAAATGAGTAATTTTTTGTACTCATTCACTTAAACGTGAAGAAGTGAACACACCTTGTAAGTTATATCCTCAACTTGACCGCAAACCGGGGGCTCATGACGTTCTTCGATCACACACGGATTGTTCAATACCGTTCCGCATTCTAAAAATGCTAATTAAGGTCTCATTTTGTATTCTTGCTTCATGATGGAAAGCATAACCTTATTCAATCGACAGCTGTGCAAAAACGTGTACCACACGTTTTGCTCCTAACTTCTTGCAGTAACTTGAACACGTGTGTTTTTCACTCGGTCTAACGAAGCGCGCCGTTTGATTGAAAATAATAATAGTATAAAAAAAGGGACGAAATAACTGTCTCAAAACAAGTAGCTCGCCTATATTCATAGTCTGCAAAGCATCTGGCGGTGGGCTGTGGAAAAATGTGTTCGTGCCACAGGTTTTGCTCCGTACTTCTTGTACATAGTACACAAAACGACATTTCCGGTACATCATGTCGGAGCCAACAAAGCCGACCACTGTGTTGGGTTCGGGTCCCGGCGCCTGTAAAGTTTGTTAAATAAGAGACAATATTGGGAAACCAGAGCCAAAGGCTATTCTGGCCTTCTCAAGTTTTGTTTCTACTTCTATTTCCTAACCAGGTCTTTTTTGAAGCTCTTTGATGCGTTATGAATCGAATATTGCTTGTATTTTTTCCTGAAGGACTTTTAACGGAACTGTTGCTATGGCGATATTCTGACACAGTGTTTGAGCTGGTCGCAGCATACCGCGGTGTCAAATTTTTCAACTTCGGAATATTGCTTGTATTTCCACCTATTTGCAAATGTGAAATGTTGAAACTCACAAACTGTGGAATTGGTACTCCCTGACTGAGATCTGGGTCCGAACATGTGATCATGTGAAACATTGGCTCAATTTGTAGATCCGACTCACCGAGGGTCCATTCTGAAAATAATCAAATCCTGTTTTCAGTATTTAGAGAAAACAATGTAGAAGCCAACAAAACACATAATATGAGCAGTGCTTCGATCTTAAACCACAGCATAGTTCTCGAATTCGACCTAATACGCTTCGCAATAAAGGTTGGATCAAAAATTGGTATCCACCTACTCCAGTAGAAAATAGTTTCACTATAATTTCAAGAAAACAATACTCAATTTAATTCTATTTTCACCATGTTCTCCCTAAATCTTCACCCTAATTCTGTTTCATATTCGCATGTTATTCGAAGTGTTAGCCTCGTTTTGCTTATGTTCCACGCTATATTCGTTGTCCACGAAAGGGCGAATGAAAACTGTAATTTTTGTCCGTTGCTGTGTTTGTACTTTGATGCCTTTGATGTTAAGATTTTAGTCGGATGGTTTTGGTGACCAAACTACAATCCAAGTGTGTTCATCCCCTTTACACCTGTTGACGTACCGTAGGGTTGATATTCGAACGTTATTTGAATAGTGCCGTTGGCCTCGTAGAAATCGTCAACAAAGGGCCGGTTCTGTAACTCGAAACAGAAAATAAAGACGTCACATGCAGTGAATCATGAATGTTATGATAAAGTAAGTTGAGCAAAAAAACTTTTTGAATTGAACTACTTCAATGAATCATGAGTGTAATGATAAAACAGAACTGAAATAAATACTTTTGTACTATTTATAGTTTTTCAGGTAAACAATCGTGAATATTGAAAACTTCAGGTAAGATGAATCATGAATGTTGTAAATAAAATGAGCCCTACATACTATTTTTGTTTTCTTCATCATTTTTGACCGGTTCAACACTTGGAAAGTACGTGATTATCGGACAAAGGGGAGATTTAATCATGAACATTATAATTGTTACTTTGTCAGTGAACACTGATTCAATTTAGAATCCTAACTGAACAAAATGAGTTGGATGATGACGGTTTCAAAGTAGTTCAAACTAGTTTTTTCAAGTTTGCCCCATCGGAACAGTAGGGTAGTTTTCGTTGAAAGCTAAAGTTTGGAGAAGTTTCAACAGAATCAAGTCGCTTCTGTTATTTAACAAATGTCAAATTCTGAGGTTTTTGACTGACCAAGTACTTGAGCTCCTTCAGAAGTAGCTTCGGGGAAGCGCCAGGCTTGGGCTTATCCACTTTTTTGACTTCACTGAATCCACTCACGCTGGTTTTTGATGCTGACGCAACACTGAAAACATATTGATAAAAATTTTAATGGTGATATTTGAAGTTTGAAAAAAAACGAGTTGTTACAGTACTTCGTGAAAATTTCAAACGTCCGATTTCCTCTTTTTCTACCGAAAACTGCGAAAGTGAAAACTTGAAAGTGAAAAGTGTCGTGAAAAGTGTCCTTTCAGATTGTTCGTTGAGTAACTGTCGCTGGACGTAAACAAACAACAGAAAACATACATAAAATCTACAATGTTATTACAACGTAATCCCAAGTTCACTTACCGAACGTCCATCGGATCACAGAATGCGTTTCGTTGCACCAACACGTCTTCCAGAGAGGTGTTACCGGTAACCTGAAATGAAAAGTGTTTCTGAACTGAATAAATGACTCTGGTTAAATGATTATGCCCCCGCAGTTGTTTTTCCTACAATGAATCGATTTGGTTCAGAATTTACAAACAGGTTCCAAAACACACTGAATTTCTTCGAACATTCGCGCAAGTGAGCTCATTACCAGAGAAACAAAGTTCATACACTTAGAAAGATTTTTTTTTTTTTAACATTTTTCAAGCTCACCTCAATAGGACTAGTGGAGAAATCAGGATCCGACTGTTCTTTCAATTGAACTAAGT
Source organism: Litoditis marina (assembly GCA_964036275.1). Taxonomy (NCBI): domain Eukaryota; kingdom Metazoa; phylum Nematoda; class Chromadorea; order Rhabditida; family Rhabditidae; genus Litoditis; species Litoditis marina. Next base: position 11,017,639 of record OZ038439.1, read on the forward strand.
AGGCGCCAGCTAGTGATACCGGACTCCATCTAACCCCTCTGGTCCCGTTGTCATTCGTCATGTGTATACCGGAAGGGACCGTTAACGATGTGGGTGGTCCGAGGTCCCGACATAAAGACCAACAATCGGAAGTATTCTGGAAATATTCATCGGAAATATTCACGCTGATATAAGACCATTTATGATGTAATATAGGAGTGAATAAGACAGATTTAAGTTCATGATTTCAAAATAAAGTTTTTTCCTCCACTGACTTCATTTGATTCGGTTGAAAGTGCTGTGAACAAAATACTTGAAAGATAACTTTTAAAACCAGTAGTTCCAATTCGTCTTCCAGAAACAGTTGACTTCGTTCGTTTAGTTGACGAGTGAGCAAGTTTCTCGAATGTACCCAATTATAACTCACACAAAGATTAATATTATTATATGATGAGCATTCTTCTTCACAAAAACCAGAGTTTTGACCCTGAAACAAGAATATTCAGTCTGTGGCAACGTCATAATGTGAAACCTTGATCTCGCGAGACCGCTACAATACTTCACTCAAATGTTAAGTGGTTGAAGTAGTGCTGAACGACAGTTTTGTTGCGAAAGGCAACAAAGTGAAAAGCTTATAAGAACTATTTCTAATGAATAGATCAGATTGACACAATAAGATTCTTCAGATGTGAAAATCACCTTGTATAAACTTTTATGTTGCGTTTCGGTACTTTCAAATATGTATTTAGATTATTCATTTGTCCCATCGGCAGTGCACTCTAATTATGTGTATGTGAAGAATAATATTTTTCAATTGGTTTACAAAATAAAGAAAACTCACCGAGCCTACACAACTAGCTGTACATCGATAAAAACATTTTTGATTATTAGTTAACTCTTGAGATCGAATAAAAGGGACTAGCAAGACGAAATAAACAAGTAACAGCAACATCCGGAATATTTAGACGGACTGGTCGAATCTGAAAAAAAGTACAGTTAGTTAGAAAATCGAAAACGGGCAGAATACTTTATTCTCAATTTTAGCTATTTTTGGAATGCACTGAAACAAATCCATCAGGACACCTGAGGCTGCTGTTCGGTAAAGTTATCAAAGATTTTGTCAATAATTTGATTATTTACATACCTCGCGGTTGAGATGTGAAAGCTGGTAAATTTCACCAAAACATTCACTTTTGACCAAAGATTTTTATGTTTTACAACTCAAATGTTCATTGTGCATATTTAAAAACATATATTTGATTTAAAGCCAAATACGAGCAAAAACGACCAGTCTAGTCCATTAAAAAGATTGGTGATTCACTTCAATTACAACAATGCCCCCAAATGTTCAGCCGCAGACTAATTGGAGTCAATTCAGCGTGACCGTGCGAGGTGAAAACCAGGTAGTTTTGGCGAGTTGGTAAACGAAAACTTTGCAAAATGTTTTGAAAGGTGAAAGGATGAAAACAAAGCTACTTCAAGAGAACTATTTCAAAAAGTGGAAACATCGAATTTGAAGTAATGTTGAAATGAAAACATCAGTCGAAATCGCAAATACAACACCGCGAATGGTGCAATAGAAAAGTGTACGGTCCATGATGGTCTTTCATCAATCACGTGAATGTTTCATCTGCTCTATGCATAGGTTCTAACGATGTGCGTGTTACTGAGCTGGAGTAACTATTTTCTTTTGAGTTTCTGGAGACCAGCGAATAGCAAAGATCCGCATTCCACAAAGTCAAGTGTTTGCGGTTTGCTCTGGACATTTTTACATTTAGCACGTAGACCTTTCTCCAAAAATCAAGAATTGGCGGAGTCAAATTACAATCATTCAAACGTCAACCTAACGTATCAACTAATGAATAGAAAAACACGAATTGTTATCAAAAATGTGATTTCTAAAGTTTAAAATGTGTGCTGTGATCATACTACAGTCCAAGCCGGTCAATCCGAATAGGGCAGCAAAGTTTTTTTCCAATTTCATAGTTTGACTTCAAAACACCCCGACAGTCTTAAATAATACACTAGTTTGTGCAAATTTTGCTTACCTTTGTTCAAAAAATCATCTGCGTTGTCTTTTTCGACAAACGAAAGTGTATCACAAATTTCTCTGTGTGTTCCGCAATAATCTGTAAATAAAACACGATCACATGAGGTCGATTCGGAACCGCGGCGCGCAATCGATCAGTAAATCAAAATGAGTTAGAAAAAGGATGGGTTTATACTAGAAGTCAATTGAATAGTCACGTGAAGTTAGCATTCTAATGAATGCACTTTTTCATTGCACGGTTCTGAGTTATGCTGTGTTTAGCATGTTTCACGTGTCTGTGCAATTGACTGACAGTATAAAAGTTGTTACATCGGAATATACCAAAAAATTTGGGGATCGTAATATAAGATAAGTAAACACCTCCGGATTGTGAAATACTAAAAAAACGTTGTTCCCGAACTTTGTACAAAATTACAGTGATCTGGCACGATACTTCGGAGAAGATGTGTAAATCAAGGTTCTAAATTACTGTAAAAGTGTTCAAAAGATCCCCTATAACGAATATAACCACGAAAAAGTGATCGTTAATTTTATCGATGAGGTTGAAGACAAAATACGTGAATTAAGTTAAAATTGGTCATTTGATGATGTTAGCTGATGATTTCGAGATTCTTCTCGCAATCGAACCCTTCAAAGGAGAACGTCTTACTCATCGGAAAGACTATTGTTAGGCAACCGATTGATTAACCATAGGACTCAGGTGAAAAATCATGATTATATTATGAAATATGCGAAAAGTGTTAGTATAATACACTAACATCATATTATGATGAAAACAGTTGAGAGGATCAGGCTGTCAACCATGTTAGAGTTATCCTGCGTAGCCTTGGAATGTTAGATTTTGGAGAAAGTGATTCTGATGGAATAAAGTTGACATGGAGTAACGAACTCAATTCAGCGTGTGGATAAAAGTCTATCAATTGCTTGAACATTGAAGTGCTTGAATTCTATAGGTGAGTAGTTCATGAGCAGGTCAGGAGCTTTTCATAGACTTCTCATGAGTAAGATAATGCCAATATCTCATGAAGAGAATGTGTTTGGTACAGAGCAATGATGTTTATACTAGAAGTGAATTGAATATTCACGCAAAGTTAGCGTTTTAATGAGGAATAGTGCACATTGTCAGTGCACGTTTCTGAGTTATGCTGTTTTAACATGTATCGCGTGACGATGCACTTGGCTAACAGTATATTAAACAAGTAGAAGTTGGTATGAGCCTGTCCGTCAAACTGCGAGTAACCCAAATAAAAAAGTTCATGGGCTTCTTAACATATTCTGAACATTCGTCATTGTTGTTCATTATTTCTGTAACCCCGTGGTTCATTTTCATTCAAAAGTCCGCGAATGACGTGTCCCTCTCACTTACAGTGTCAAATATTGTTATCATAAACACGGAGGATTGAGAGATTAGCCGAACTTGTTTACTTGCAACTTGGTCCAAATAATCATTCTCTTATGGAAACGAAAAGAGCAAGAATCACTGTGTCACCAAAAAGAAGTTTGAAAACTGAGAGGAGTCGAAGTCTCGTCAATTGCATTGTTGGAAGATACATGTTAGAGTTGGAGTTGTGTACGAAAAGAAATTTACAAAATAAACTTTTCTATAACTCGGGAAAACAATGAGGGAGTAAGTTACACACGCTATACAATGAGTGCGAAGCTTCGGTTATGAACTTTTGAATACAACTCTCCCTAAACTTGAATTTCGAGTTTCTATGAAAACAATTTAACTGTAATTCAACAGGAGGTTAAAATTCATGTAATCAAATATTGATTAATATCAGTTGCAGAAGCGGCTCGAAACTTAGTTTCATCTGTTGAACAAACATGACATTCAAGTGATCTGCGCGACAACCGATTGAATGAAACACTGAGAAAAATCAATACTTAACAGAAAATGGATTTCAGGATGTTTAGACTATAATCGATCTGCGCCCACAGCAACTTTGACTGGAGAGCAAAAGATCAAACTAAAACACAACATATGAGGCCAATATGTACCGTTTAAGCGTTTTTTTTCTAAGAACAACTTGTGTAGAAAAGGAAGACCAAACTATCAATTTTATTCTAGACTGTCGGGTCTGTAGATTGATCACAATGCGTTCCAATTGTGTTTTGCACAATCTGTTGTTATACTGATGCTTCGACTTTACAAATGAAAAAAAATTGCTTGTAGAACCAACATAAATCGATATCAAATCGGAATTGGAATAGCACACCGAACTAGGACCACTTTCTCGCGTAATGTGGTCGTAACCCCATAATTCTGAACCTGTTTCGGCATTCCGGTGCTAATTGTTGGTAATCTGCGTGTTTTTAACGTATGGAAAATTGGATTATTCAGTACCATAATGCACAATAGATCCATTTAGATCGAAGAACTTAGAAAACGACTTACGATTTTTGAATTTGATTATGTTACAAACATAGAGTAACTACAGATTTGAAATTTGAAACAAATACGCGAGAGTTAGCAATAAAAACTGAATATAAAGTCAGGTTTTGGTGAAAGTGAAGAATAATTCCAACTCTACCAACAAGTTTAGCTCAAACATCTGCATCATGTTCGTTGTTGACTTTGTCTATTCCAAAACTGTCCCAAAATAATTGGATACTTATCGACAGCTGTTCAAACAAACTGCATGATTTTCAAGTGACAAATTCCGGCTCAACCATAAAAGATTAATAGAAAACCAACTCAACCAAAAGTTCACACATTTACATACTATTTTAAAGAAATGATTTCAAAACCTGCGAGTTTCATTCATCTCAGATACAAAACTAACAACCTAAAACACATCTTTTGAAAAATAGTGAAATCAATGAATGACAAACATTTTCAACATGTTAGTATTAGAACAAAATTCAACTTTATTTACGACTGGAAAACGTAAAATCATGACCCAAAATTTGGAGAAAAAAATCAACGTTCGAAGAGAATCAACGTTCAATTGAAACGGAAACGAAAAAAAGACTTAAATTCGAACGAAAACCCGAAATTCGTAGAAAATCAAACAAAGTGACCATTCTTTTCAACATACAAGAAATTTTGATCTTATTTACGACAAAAAGTCAAAATTCGGTGAAATTTCGTTGAAAATCAATGACGACGACGGGTTTGATGCTTTTCGGGGCGGGCCGCGCGAGAGATATCAGGCGGAACCGGTCCACACCCCGAATTCCACAAACACAGACGGAAAGCAAAAACGAGGGAGAGGTCGGAGATCAACAAAGAGTTCACGTGATTGATGTACGTGAAACAAACAGATGTTCACGTGAGTCACGTATGTGTAATACAGATCAACAAGAAGTTCACGTGAGTGACGGGAAACGGAAATCAATTAAGAGATCACGTGATTGGCGTGCGTGAACATGAAGAATGGTGAGGAAACGTGGAACATGTTGTGACGAGAGTGGGTGCAACAAACGATTACTCGGCTGACGTATGTAGAACGTGAACCAAGTTCTGATGAGTCATTTTTTACCGCAAATATAATCGGGCTCGTGCAATTTTGGTTTTGTCTATAAGCGTTCAAAGAAAAGCATAAAGAATAAGAATAAATTTTGAGATTTTTGACTCTTTCTAGATATATGGGCCAAACCAATCTTTCTATATTCATTCGTAGCACTTTACAATACAAAAAGTTTACCAGTTACACTTGTAACAACATTGGTCCCTAACACTTTGTCCGGTTTTCCGGGATCGCTACCGCACTCCAACCAGTTGCCGCCAGCTATCTGTGATGTCATCTACGACGTCACAATCCGGTTTCACAAACAATCAAACCTTCAAGCTTTCAGTATTCCATTGTACAACTCACAAAACAATAAGTACATCTCAACAGTACGAACAGTTCACCACTCTCACTTGTTAATGACAACATTGTAACGTTTTTCCGGTTTTCCGTGATAGATACGGCACTCGAACTGATTGCCGCCAGCTATCTGTGATGTCATCTATGACGTCACAATCTGGCCCCATCGCCGAAAACAATCGAAATGCGCCATGCAGAACCAATAGATCGGCGGTGAGTCATCTACATGCAAATTAGCAAACATTCTTCGTAGTACAGCTGACACTCAACAGAATGAGTACTGTAGTTTTCAATTATCATCGTGAACCACCTCCGTCAAGCGTACTTATGTCAAATTGACTAAATGAAAATACTGAATTTTTCATCTGTTTCTGGGGTAACTGATTTGTTTTTTGGTTCAATCACTGTTTCAAAGTATGCAGTCGACACTCAAGGGCAGAACGTGTATTGTTTCTCTATTTGTTTGTGTGTTTTAAATTCTTCTAGTTGTCATTCACTATTTCAAATTATAAAGCTGACATTTTGAAACAAAGCGTGGATACTCTCGATTTGACTTTTTTGAAGTGTACATATTACAACCAGGAAAAAAAGATACTAGAGTTTACATTTATCGCTGTGTTTATGTGCAGTCGTTGTTTGTTTCGCGGGTTTTAGTTCCTGTCTTAAAAGTTAATCCGTCCTGAAATTGGCACCGAGAAACTTTAACAAAACATGTCTGTTCTCGTTCTCGCGTTATAAAATGAATCATACTCAGTACTCTCTCTATTTGACTCGTTACCTACAAAGTGTTTTGTGTATTTTGAATTTTGCGTTATAATAACGTTTACATTAAAAGTATTAAAGCTTATACTCTTTCAATATTCATTTACTTCACCTTACCCGGGTAAAAATTCATAAACTGATGTTCGGATGTTTCCCATTTCATACTAGCGTTTTTTGAAGGTAGACTGCGCTAAACATCATGTGACCGGATATTTGATCATTGTTTAGATCAGTACGAGTCAACAATCGCAGTAGTCGAACACATGAATGGACGGCACACCTTGCGCCCTACCCACTCAAAACAAACTTAGTAACTGTATACTGCTCGTGGAGTATGAAGACACGCAAACACATGTGCAACACATGAAACACGTTAAGTTTATGAAATTCAGGCTCAACACTCTGAACAAACTTTGGTAACTGCAGAGTGACCATCATAAGACGCGTGAACCCGAGTACGTTTAATACATTACATTTTAGATGGTTATTTTAGTTTTATGATGTTTCACAAGTATTTTTTTGTGCGATTGCCGAGCGACACTTTATTGGAATTGAACACACTCATAATATGAACTGCAACGTTGTTCAAGGCTCTGATCAGACATTAAAAAATTTATTCATTGGTCACAGCTTACGTGCTAGTGTTTATTCAATGTTCACAAAGTGTGTGTTTACAAGTTCCAAATCCGTTAGATTATTCGGTTTGTGTAAAAGTGCGCCGACTAGTTATGGTGACCACGGCTGTTTTCTTCTGTTGCAGTCCGACAAAAATAAGAAACTTGTTTCGGATGGTCCTGGAAAATTCACAATAAATACAGACCTTTTTTTGCCATTTTGTCATGGATGTGGAGTTGAGTTGAAGTATGATAACTGGTTCTTTGGATCATTATTCAGATTGAAACTCGTCGCCATTCTTCCAAAAAAAAACTATGGAGAAAAAGTTGCTATGTCCTGTTTTTCAAAGCGTCATTCAAACCATGTTTTGCGTCGGGGTAGAGGAAAGCATTGTTTCAGTCTGCACAGAATACATGGTTTTTGTGTGATGACAGGACAAGAATAAATAAACACCCATTCGAATAGATACTTTTCTTCACTCGAGTTCACGCGAGAAAATTCTTTTTCCAAAGTTTAAAGCTTTCGGACTCAAACATACTTTGTCGTTGTGAAATACAGTAGTGGATTGAGTCCGCAAAACAGTATCCAGTACAAGTTGATCACAAAGTAGGTGTACTTTGTCTCTGGTAGAAACAGTGCGTAGTGATGCCAGCAGTTGATCAGAAGGGTCAGATTGACGAACAAAATCAGGGCTTGAATGAGGATATTTCGCTCATCTTTTTTGATCGAAACTCCTTTGGTGGAACCCATTTGCTTCATCTGCAAAACAAAACCTAAAAAAAGGTGTCCCCTCCTTTGTCTAATCTTACAAGTTCTCTTGACTGCTCCATCTAACAATAGCAGAAAGTTACGCGCTTTTACATGAATCCGTCTTTTTGAGTAACTTTGATGTTTTCTGTAGTTCTGAGACTATTTGGCAAAAATATGTCTTCAACAACAGGGTTTGTAGATCATCTTTTATAATTCAAATAAAACTTATTTCCAAAAGACTTACAATCGCCAGTTTCATGACGACCACAACGTAAATGAGAAATATGATGACGATGGTAGGAATACTGACAAAGAACTCGACTCGACTCATCAAATAACTCAAGTCGTCCCCGGCATAGCCCCAACACCAGCTAAAAACAGGTTTGTGTTTTTAAATGAAAACAATTTGTAAGTTTATTACTAATCTCGCTTTTCCGAAAGTTTGGTGAAAAAAAACCGAAAACGCTCAATGCTCTATAGAATCGAGCTCATAAAATGTGCTCCAAAACATGATAGGACCTACTGTAGTTTGGGTTGAAACGTGAGATAAAACCGTAGAACATGAGAACTCACTCATCCGGAAAATACGTAACCGTTGCAAACGTCAGGCAACACACGTAAAAAGCGAGGAAGTAGGCCCACCCAAGGAAAAGACCGAACTGAAAATACAGTTTCATATTCATGTTTACTTTTGTCGTAACTAGTTCGGTTGGAGTTTCTGTAAAATATTCAGCCCCATGAAAACTACACACAAAGTTGTTTCGCTATCAAAACTTAGCTGTTTTCGATAAAGTTGTGGAGGTTTTTGTGATTTTCCGGAGATCTCAAAGTTCGTGACCTACCGTCATGAACCAAGGATGTTTCTCATCTGGTGATATTGTGCGGGTCACAATTAGCAGACGATTCACCGCAATTAGCAGGGAAATGGGGAACAAACCCACCCAGGCCGTATTCACCGTGGCACCGAGAAACTGTGAATAAAATTTCTCATAACTTCCATAAACTCTGTCTGCATAATCTAGAACTGTACTCGTTGTTGTCCTTGTACAAAAGCGTTGATTGCATTATTAGTTTTACAAACGTTTTTTCTACCACATTTTGAGCTGGTCCAAAATAAAGACTTTTTTGAAGGATACCTTTATATTCCCCAGAAACGGTTAACAACTAACCTTCACCAAGTGCGGATAGTTGATATTTATTGATTTGAAGAGCGTCAAAACTCCCGCACTCGCATGCGTCAGTAGTTGCATGCAGTCAAAGAAGCCGAGATGAACCAACAACTTGTAGGACTGCAGCTTTTTCAGCTCAGAGTCGAACATAAACATCTGAAACAGAAAACTAATTGTAATTTTGAGCTACTATTCAGACAATTCATAGTTTCTTTCAAATTCTCATGAAGTTATACTCTCTACAAAAGTATTTCTCATATAACAACATCAAATTTATCACAGTTCGGAACAAATCTCTTGAGATAGTTTGTGTAGAAACTAACATAGTTGAATATCATATAAACCGGAAGAATACAGAGTGGTAGTACAATATAGGTGATGCCGACCCCAATATCCCATGCGCTCAGAGTGGTTTCATCATCTAGCATTGCGTTCATGTCGTCCAATACTGTCTCGTTCATAGCTCTGAAAGAAACGTAAGTGTGAATTAGTGGTTTTTCTGTGCGAAGTGGAGAATCCACGATACTGTGGGACATGAGTAGGAGGTATATTTGATTTTACGAACGAGTACAACAGTTATGTGATCTACACAACGCTGGTGGAATCAACAACAGAAAGTTACAGCCTGTGTTTGTGTTTGTTTTCTGTAGGACAACTCATGGGGACACAGTCACACATGAATTGAATACAACTTGGCAGTACTGGTTGATGGTTATGTATTAGAAACAAACGTCGCGTGGACGCCAAGTTCTGCGTGAGTTGAAATTTAATTTTCTCAATAGACATGATAAAATTGTTGTGCACACACATTTCATGTAGCGTGAACGAGCCACGATGTATCCGTAGGGTAGTTAAAGGCAGATATCCACGCCAGCATCGAAATTGAGATAAGATCACTTTTCAATTCTACTTGGGTAGTTAGTACCAGAAAATGAGTGTAAAAAAAATACCATTAAAATAAATTATGGATTTTTTTTTGAACTTCATCGGGTTTCATCGGAAATCGGGCGGTACCTCTGCGTATGTGCGCACCTACCGTAATGTAATTTGAGGTTGCGGACATGCGGACTGTCTTAGTCATTGTATTTGGGTTTATTTGAATTAAGTTATGATGTCTGAAGTCTTAAACAAGGATAGAATGGAGAATTACAAACAGAGAAATAGTTTGAGCAACATTTATTTAACACGGTTGAAAACACAACCGCGGCCCAAAAGGTTACACGTCCGCGTGACTGCGCGGTACTACCGCGGACCTGCAGATTGAGAAATTCAAAAATTCACTAACAAATGTACTGTAAAACTTGGGATATTCTTTCTCTTCCTACTATATCTATTCAAAACTAATGAAAATTAGTCGCTTGTAGGTGGTTTACTATATTATCAATTTGCATGCTGGCGTGGATATCTGCCTTTAAGAAACTCAACTAAAAATTCGAATTGTACACAAACTCCGCAATATGTAGGTAAACTGCGCCCGAGTCGGATTTAATTGGTTTTTTGATTTTTCCAAGAAAATGAGCTCTGAAGAAAACATAGAATTAGGATTAAATAGGGGCTGTCGGTAAATGACTTACGATTGGGTTATTCTGTAATTTACAACGCGTAAACAACCATATTAGAGGTACAGAAGTCTTTAAGAACGGAAGTAACGGTGTGCAGACAAAGTTAAAACGATCAAATTAAAGCTTGCAGACTCATGAGATGTTTCTCACGTTTCTCTCATGAGAATACTCTGCAACGAGATCCCTTTTACAGCCTTAACATTCTGTATGTGTTTCAAAACAGTTATTTGAAAACGGAAACTCAGGCATATTCTGTCTCTACTCTTTGTGATGAGAGAAAAAGTTTGGGAAATATAGGAAATACTGTTAGGAAAAAAGAAAAATAGTTCATCTTGAAAACGGTCTTCATAATATGAATTGACACGCAAGCCCACTTGGGAAATGTGAGCACTATAGTTCATAGATTGTAAAAATGACAAGTTACTCATATTTTCCGTTGGGAATCATATTCTGATAGTAATCAGTGCAAAACTACCAATGACTTCAATATACTGTAATTCAAAAGTAATACATAAACAACTACTTCTCTGAAGTTAAGAACCGAGTTGTTTACCAATGTTCGCAGAAAACCCAAGTTGTAAATCAAGGTTCAGACTTTTTACCGAGAACTTGGTGCACAATTGTGCACCAATCTTCGATTTCACAACTTGATATCAACTAGTGACCAATTTGGTGGGGCCAACCTTGGTAAACAACTTGGTTTTTAACTTCAGAGTTAGGCAGAACAGTGGTCATCTACAATCAAATTGAACTGGCCAATAACTAGTTTGTTCATGAACGAAATTTTATCTCGACTGGCCTGAATCAGAAGTCGTTTGCTGCAACGTTGTATAAAAAAACCATTAGCTTGTTTATGAAACATATTCTGAAGTTTACAACTAGCCTGTTTACTTGTTAAAAACTCAAACAGGTCGTTCATCGTGTTATAAATGTTCTTCATACTACTATGACAATTCTCATGGGACCGTGGAAAATCTGGTACCAAGTCTTGCAGTAACGAACTCCGGACTAAGTACCCCCCTAAGTCTCATATTTTATAAACGAAACTTCTTCATCTTTCAACAAATATCTTATTTTCATATCTTATTTTCTCACTTGTTTCCATTTTTTCACTCTAAATTCAATTTAATCCACTCTAAACCGCAGTTGTGTCACATTAAAGACTCAAAAACTGGCGCGTGGCATTGATTCTTCGAGCCAAACCTGAGCCAACAAGCCACGCCTCCTTATGTCCCCCTCTAACTACCCCAGGTTCTGTCTGAGTATACCCCAACATGAAACCTATACTAGATACGGGTTTCAATTATGTGGTAAACTACCGTAACCCCTCGTCATCCATCCAAACTTAGTATAACATGTTACACAGGTTTTTGAGAGTTTATTGGTAGACAACTTCTCTGGAATCTGTTGCAATACAAACAATTGAACGCAGTTGTTTCATGAAACAACTGAAAACTGCTCAGATGTCTGCTACTGAAAACTGCTCAGACACATCATGGTTCTACGTTCTGATTGCGGAACTACGTGCTGATAATCTGCTTTCGCAAAACCACTAATTTGATGATCTATGCTTGTTTTCAATTGAACACAACAATTAACTACAAAACAATATGATTTATATCTAATCGAGTTGGAATATCAATCATAAAATCTTACCAATAACAAAGTCAAAACTTATTTAACATCACATGCTTTTTACTCATTACACATATAAGAAAATCATGACGTGAAAGTTGAGTTTGGGAACGAAGTGCAAATGAAACATCATTAAATAAGAAATAAATAGTCAAAGAAAAAGTAAAGAGGACTCAGAGTAAACGAAGATCTCACAATAATAGAATAACACAGGAATAATGGTCTCGGTTAACTGCTGGAGGTATAAAAGATACACACTACAAATTATATGGTGGTAATGGCGGCAGCCCTGCTCGATACCGTAACCCTAGTTGGGTTGGGTTTCAACTTGGAACAGAACAGGTTCACAAACTTTACTCGAATTGTACTGAAATTAAAATCTAGTCAAAATCAATAATTATGTTCTTTATAGTTACACTTTTTGGATGGTGACGTGTTGCACACGTTTCAAGAGAATAAGTACACACCTAGAGGCAAAGTAGGTAGAATAAACACTAGCATTCATGATTCTCACATTTCGTCATGTCATATATTGTGTTTGATCGAAAGTCTAATGACTGTGATTAAATTTGTCACTTTCGAATATTACTTGAGTACTCTCACACCTACTGTACATTATCTTGAGGTGAGAGGTCAAATTCCCTGGTTGACGCTAGAATTACTCTCAAAAGAGGTTCAGAACAGTGAAGTGTCTATTTGTCAACTTAACGTGTGAAAATACACTTTATAAACGTAGTTTCATGATGTGATTGACATCAAGACTGAAGTTTGCAAAACTATTGCGTTTACCACATTTTGTTTCTGATGTTCTCAAAACATATTCTAGTCAGCGAAACAACACGTAAAACACGTGTAGATCACGTGAACGGAACATGAATACACAGTTTTTAACCACCGGAAGTTCACGTATGGTTAGTGAAAACTAGAACCTACGTAGTCATTGTGAGGTAGATCAGAGGATTCAGTCCACAGTAGAAAATCCAGTACAGATTTATGACGAAAAACGTGTATTTTGTGGAGGGTAGGATCAATTCGTAGTAGTGCCAGCAGCAAATAAGCAATGTGAGATTCACAAATAAAATCAGAGATTGCAGCAGAATGTTCCGCTCGTGTTTACGGAATTTCACAGTAGAATCGCCAACGCGTTGAGTCTAAAGGCAGAAGAAATTAAGATTTATTGTTCGTTTTTGTAGTGCCACTCTGGAGAGAATTATTGTTCTGATTCCTGCAGGGGTATAGATGTTGTTGTGATATCTACTCTAATTCATACTAGTTTGGTTTTTGAACCAGCAGGCAATCGTCGCCGCTTTCCAATTGTCCAGAATGTCTGCTTGTTTCCATTCTCACATTTTCCCTTGCTACATTTTTTACGTGAATTCTATCATGCACTCAAGTGAGACCAACTTCTAGCTTTCTATTCTGAGAATGCCCCCCGCATTTTTTCGAGCCCATGTGATGGATAAATTAATTGGAAACTCACACACATAAGTGAGAAAATGACTGCCAGGTAAATTAGGAACATGAGAAAAATGGAAGGAATGCTGACAAAGAACTCGATTTCTCCCATCAGCATACTAAGTTCGTCCCCCGCGTAGCTCCAGGCCCAACTGAAAGCATAACAAAAGTACAAGTACGAAACTACATCGCAAGTACTTCGTGAAAAAAGTGTCTTTATTTCCGATTATGAGTCGCGTCATAATATATTGAAAAAGGTGTACAGTTTGTTTGTAACACAATTACCTGTGTACATGGTACAGTAACGATTTTGAGTGCAGATTTTTTAGTATGTACGTGATTCAATAACATTGAAACTAGTTATAGTTTAATACAATTAATCCAACCACTCAGCTCTATTGTAATATACCTCAAACTTTCAGGTCAGAGTTGGGTATTGTGGCGTTCTGGGTTTTCAACAAATTTTGGTAATATCTTCTGCACCTTCATTACTTCAAACTCGAAAAGTTCGTAATCAAAATAAAGAAACCCTTCTGAACGAACACTTCTGAATAATTGACGGATTACTGTGGAAGGACATCGATTGGTGAAACAGAGTATATTTCGCTTTCACGAACACCCAATTCGAATCGAACAATGTACTCTTCCCTGAGTTTGTATCTAGTATGAACTTTCTACAAGTTCCAATCTGCAGACCATGTGAATCAACTGTTGATAAAAAGTTACTATTCCCACTGTCTTTGATTTTCATAGAATGTGGGAAAATTAGGTGTAATGTGGCAAAGTTATTAGAAAACTCACGCCTCTGGGTAATAAGTCACGGTGGCAAGCGTCAGGCAACAGATGTAGAAGGCGAGAAAGTACATCCATCCAAGGAACAGTCCCAGCTGAACAAAATGCAAACTCCGAAACAAATTCATTTTCAAGGTAATGTAACTTGAGAAAATATGGTATATTCTACAGTAATTTGTCATATCGATGTTATCTCGGTTCAACTCACCCAACTTTTGTTCAATTTTTGTTCAAAACAATACCTAACTGATGTATGAAGAGAGCCCCAATAGTACCCAACAACAAATCTTTATTTCTAACTGATTCTGAACTGGTGCGCAAGACCCACAAACCTGAGTGAAGACAGACATTACACTACAACTACGTTTTATACTGACAAAAACATTATGTGAAATGAGAAAGTAAAGCTAAGTGTTATACTGGCAGAAAGTTAAGTGGAGTTAAGAAACAACTTTTGCCTTTTTGGAAATTTGCCGTACCTTCATGTACCAAGACAGTTTGTCATCTGACGATCTCATTCTGGTCACAATCTGTAGACGATGAACGGCGGTCAGAACCGAAACCGGGAACAATCCAACCCAAGCAGTATTCAAAGTAGCGCCGAGAAACTGACAAAAAATCAATCGTTGTTTGTTTGTGTTTAGTTTTATATTGCGGGAAGTTTTATCAATTCTAATTGTGTAATAATTTTCTGTAGTGTATTGTAGTTTCATGACTTGACTATCCACATTTCGAACTTAAAAAAAGTAAAGTTAAAGTCACACAAAATACAGGGTATGCTTATAGAAGGCTACATCAAACGTGGTGACTTGTGTCGGTTGCTCCTATTAAGTTTAATTGATAATCCAAACGGTGTGAGGTGTGTTCGAATCGCACCAGCTCAGGTTCAGCAGTCAACTACTGCTTTTAGGGGTCGTTTCAGACCGAACTGTAAAAATGGTCATATGGCTACGGGCTTTTGTGTGTGTCGTCTGCGTGTCTTGATAGTGCGCAGGTGTGTGCGTGTAGTATATTTAACGGCGAAACGATGCAAACAAAATTTAACCCATAAATTTTAATTAATATAAGAAATTTTTTTTTGTTTCTAGATTACTGTTAACTTAATTATAACTTTTTAAACATATTAGTCCATTAAATTATACTCTATTAACACAATAACATTTACATTTTGTTTTTTTAATAGGTGTTTGGGATTGACGGATTCGAGAAGCTAAGTACAGCATACTGTTGTAAATCCTTGTATTATACTACAAAACAGGTTCGTTCAGACCTTATATGAAATGATACCTGAATTCATACCGAATACACCAAACTCATTTCGATGTCACCCACTTTACAAATGTAAGGAGACTCCTCGCATATCGATGGAAAGAAGGTCAAGAATCCGGCACTTGCGTGAGTTAAAAGTTGAAGACAGTCGAAGAGGCCGAGATGAAGCATGAGGCGGTAAGATGGCATCCTTTTCAGTTCGTTGTCGACAAGAAACAGCTGAATTAGTTAACGTACAAGTATGTCACGATACAACTGAACAGCTATTTGTTTCTAACGTATGGTTCGTGGATACGGAGAGAAATCAAATTCAAACCTTCGAAAACCCCTGAAAGACCCAGAAACTCAAACAAATGAAAGTGAGAGTTTGGAAGGTTGTAGTAAGTGCAACACGTCCATGATGTATACTGGAGTTTGATGATCAAACTACACCTACATCGGAAATATCATATTTGCTCGTCGTACTATTTGCGTAGGGCCCCATGTTGTATGTTTCTGTTACGACGTGTAGTAAGAATCAATTCAATAAACCGAAACAGTACTGCACTAACTGTGAATTGTTCACTCACATAGTTGATCATCATGTAAACTACAAAAATCAAAGATGGAACCACAAAGTACACAATCGATACGGCCGTGGTCCACGCCTCATCTTCTGTAGAATTCATCTGAAGCTGAAATTCACACTCTCGGGATGAAAAATCGATCGAAATAATTATATTCAAACTACGAATGTAAGTTTTCAACGAGAAAAGAGTTTTCGAAGAGGTTGAGGAGAGTGAAGACGTAGTACGTTCACCGACTCGTTTGCAAAAAGTAGTTATTAATTCGCAAAGATTAAAAACCGAGTGGTAGTCCCAGTCCAAAGATTACGAAATATTATAAATAGTAAAACGCTGTATGGTGTTCAATCAAATACATACGATTCACTATTAGCACCTGACACAAAGTTGATATTGTTAGTTTGCAAAAGTGTCAGATTTTACTCATAGGCGAAACGAGCATGAATATTTCGTATATTATATTATCACAAATAATGCCCAACTGAACAAAATAAATGAAAAAATATAAATACAAGTTGTTCTACTTCTGCCTAAACTGAAGGGAAAGCTAGTTTTCCTGCCGCACGTGACTAGCGGCGAGCGACGCAGGACAGATGAAAGGCGCCAGAATATTCCAAAACACAAGGCACCCTAGCAAAGTCTCATGGAAAGGTCACTTTTGAACTGAACTAACTGGTCACTCCCTGATTCAGGGCTCAGTCACCCGCACTGTGCTTGTATATAAGAAGTTGGCAACAATGTGGCCAGAATGTGATCAGGTCTTCAATCAAGTTGAGCTCACCACTTGCATGACTTTGTGCAAGGCTACGGTGCAAGGTATTCTTTTTGAAAAATATAATATAAGAAATAAATGAAAGATTTGGTTTACTGTAGATGTGCCTAATCGCGTGCAAAGGCTATAGAGAGGTTATTCCCACGGCTCAAAACGGGAGCACACGATGGTGATTAGTTCAAATAATCGAGAAATGGAACTCACTTTCTTGGAATATTCATTCCTGTCAGGAGTTCACATACTGAAAGCTGAAAACGTGTCCAAAATTCTTCATTGTAAGGAATCTCCTAGAAATGAGTATCAGGAACATTTCCTCAATTTTATACGAACCTGCGTCGCTTCAAAGACACACTATTTCTTCGCTTCAACAGTTCGCCGAAATGTCGGTCTCTCGAAATGCTTTGTGAAATGTTCAGCTATGTGAGGGAGTCAGTGAAGGTACCAGGATGTTTTGACGAACGTACTCAGGAAGCTCCCCACATTGATTGGGAGGTCTTTTCAGAATTTGGAACAACTCGAAGTACAGATAAAAATTCATGTTTTCTGTTAAGTTTAGTAAAATTCAAAATTGCTGTGAACAATTTTGCTTCGCACTATGGAAGTGAAATCCAAAGATGTCTTTTTGCTGGGGATATTAGATGTTTGAGCTTAAACGTCAACGTGAATCACATCAATTAAAATGTTCAACTAGCGTATTTTCGCCATCATTACACCCAATTAAAGTGTTGTTGTCTTCAAATAAAAATGACAGCTAATTGTTCAATCGAATTACTCAATACAAGTTACAGAGGGCAGAAGGAAATATTAACTATGGAAATTCTGAACTTGGCCGTGAAAAATCTGGTACCAAATCTCGCGGTAACGAACTGCGGACTAAGTACCCCCCCAAGTCCCATATTATAAAAACGGAACTTCTTCATCTCCCAACAAAAGAAAAGGAAATATATGCATTTAGATCTAATTTTCTCTCTAATTTCCATTTTTTTCACTCAAAATTCATTTTTATTCACTCAAAACCGTAGTTTTGCCGCATTGAAGTTTCAAAAACTGGCGCGTGGCATTGATTCTTCGAGCCACGCCTGAGCCTTTCAGCCACGCCCCCTTATGTCCCCCTCTATCTACCCCAGGTTCTGTCTGAGAATTCGGGCACTTTTGGGTACTTCAACAAGACGTAGTTAAATATTTGCAGTTTCCTTTAGTTCGTTCTTGTCTCTTCTTCTGTTGAAGTTGAGAGTTTCAATAGGTACATCAACTGTCCCAGAGTTTCT